>JAZKJV010011160.1:0-600000 GCA_037367405.1 Ottelia alismoides | reverse complement strand
TGCATGTATTCATCTAGGGATTTAAAGATAAAATAAAGGAATAAAAGTGAATGAATGAGCACTCATCAACATCCTACCCAAAATCAGGCTTTCTTATTTCGACCATCCCAAATTCAAAATTAAAACGGAACAAGTTTGGGTCAAAATATTTACCCATATGATTTTTCAAGTTGGGGTCAAGCCAAGGTTAGCCCAAGCCTCTTTCGACATACTAGCCCAGTATAAAATATAATGTTAACGAAAGATATATAATACATTCTTAGTGATATAGATTTTGTTCTCTCTTACAACAAAAATCTTACGAATATTTTAATATTTATCCATTCTAAAGTCTCAGATCTATGTGAATATACATACTATGTTGAATGGATCTCCATTCCTAAGATCTTTCGTATGTTAAGATATAAAGCTTCCTTAAGATCTTTAAAAAAATACGAGAATATTAAAGCTTGACCTTTTCTTACAATGAATCAAAAGAGCACGTGTTGATATTGGCATTGAATGAGAACATATGTGATTTTGGGGTCAGCAACTTAGCCTTTGATAGACTTTTTGTTGGATTTTGTATGGTCCGTAAGAGCCCGATCTAATGCTTATCCCTTGGCAGAGGAAAGTCACGCTATATCATGCATATCTTACATCGAACATGTGTGGACCTGCGGGGAGTAAAGATGCTGAATATGATGTACAAGCTCAAGGGGAAGAGTCGTGAAATGTTATGGAGCTTCAATTTTTGCAATACAAGAAGAGAGCAAAATGTTGCTTGCATCTCTACCATACAAGCATGCGATAAGAAAGATAAGCAAGTTTAATTGTTTTAATTCGAGGATGATGGCACATTCTCTGGTTATAAGATATGTGATGCCATATCAAGACGTACAAACTCAATTATGGAGACAATCAAAAGAAAGCATGTCAATGCACCGATGACGATAACAATAATCAGATCTGGCGAGTCTTGCAATAGGAGCTTGCAAATGATGATGATAGGCTAGTGCAGTTTTGAGATGATGTGGAGGTCGTGTTGAAATTCATTTCAAGGGGATATTGTTAGGATTAGATGTTATATTATGATTAGAAATCCTAAAGCCCAATTAGATTTCTAATCGAAATAATTATTGAGTTTTATCTCACCCGGCTCTTGCTGTTGAAGTCGAACTCCTTCAAGAGCCCTAATGCATCAAACCGCCACGGTAACTTTGCCATGCCGGTCGATTTCGGTTGGTCGAGAGCAAAAGATCATCCTCGACATCTTTGGATCTGAGACCTCTAGGTTGAGATTGTTCTGAACTGCAGTTGCTTCTGCTCTTCGTTAATCGGTAACTTTTGGGTGGGGATATCCCTCTCATTGCTCCGCCGCAAGGCCGTCATGCTCGGCTCTAGACGAGGTAACCCTGAAATGGGATTCGTTTATTTTGTTGGAGTTTGAATTCGAGGGTTTTATCATCCTACTAACACAGTCATGTCTACAGTTTTAAAAACCACTAATCTGGTGGGAAAAAAAGCTTTTTTTGGTGTTATAGGTGATATGACGATGGCAAGATGCCATCAGAACTAACGGCAAATGCTGCAAAGTAGCCACCACCTTTAAGTTGTAAGACAGTGCAATTGCGAAGGAGTTGATATGGAGAGGCAAAGGTGGTCGTGTGACCTCACAGAAAATGATTTGGAAAAAAGTTCGAGTTTTGGAAAGAAGACCGAAGTGATCTATCAGTTTGGTTGCTTCGATCGATCAATATGACCGATGTGATCGATCACTTTGTTTTGTTTGGATCGATCATTCACGACAACTTCATGTTATCCGAGGAAATAAGTAGCTCTTTAAAACTCTGGCATTTGACCTATCTGAATGTTGACTTTGAACCTTATTTATATCAGACCTTTGGTCATTCCATCCCAATACATAAGAGAAACATATTCATCATACATCTCATTCCAATCTTCGAGAGACGTTCATTAGAGCTCAATACGTTCATTAGAGCTCAATACACTTTTGTACCTAATTCTAAAGCTGTAGTTCTGTTGCACAAATGAATCCGGGTTTGCAGTCTCCTAATTGTAAGATCATTCTAAATATCAGCATGGTTTCTATCATTTGAGGTTTATATGTTTTTATAATTTTGAACTACATTGAATTGGGTGCCCGCCTTGTCTGGGTTCTTTCGTCCTTTGGGAAAAAAATTCTTGGGTATTGTCAAGAGTGCTTTTGTACTTTTTTTGAAGAGAAGAGTGCTTTTGTATTGCGGTTTAAATTTGATCGCATTGAAAGCAAATTGTTAGTGTAGCTCCTGTTAGACTGGTTGAAAGATCTCGAGTCGGAAAGACTGATTATGGTTTTTATCCGAATGGTTTTCCTTACTAAATCCTTTGTGTATTTCTTGTTCCTGTTTTTATTTTCTATCATCTTATGACTTGCCTCTTCACACTAACACTTTTACCTAGTGTTGTGCTTATAATGATTTCCAGGTAGAATTTTCACCTAAACCCAGCAAACTTGCTATGTTTAACACCACGAATCTTGTTGTTAGTTTATCTCTTCTTGAGTCAACTTGCTTGAGTTAATATTGAGCTAATCAAATCACACCAAAATCAAGGGTGGATTTTTCTTCTCTCTCGTTCATTCTCTCCCCCTTTCCACATTCTCACCCTTTTAGGGATCCAATGCCGATCATCATCATCGTCGTCATTGACACCCCTTAGGGAACTAAACTTTGGAGGAGCTCAAGGTTCTTCGCCTCCATAACCTCATGCCTCGTCACCCTTGCATACACTCCACCACCATCATTGCTCTCTCCATCGCGAGGAGCTTTTCGCCATAACACGAGGGATGGAAGCCCTTTACCTAGAGCAGAACCCAATGTGGGTCTTGAAAACCTATGTCCCATCGCCGCCAAGGATACACACCACAACTTATTTTGCTTGTTTCCTACACTCATACATACACACCACACCTTCTTCATTATTCCCATCGCCATCGTCGTCATCGTCATCATCATCATCATCATTCACCATCATCGTCTAATCACCTCAAATCCAACATGGATATGAGATTTGAGTCTTTTCCTCACCCATAGATGACTCGCATATTCACTTAGTCAATTTACATAAGATCTAATATGGTTCGCTTGGCACGAGAATCTAATATAATTAACCTTTAATATATTGGATTTTGTTGATTACTATATGTGTAAGTCGAATTGATATGAGATTGGAATAGATGAAGAATTTGAGAGATCATTGTGATGGATGTGAAATAGGAGAGAAAGTTCATGTTGGGAAAAATAATGAAAGATACTCTATTCCTGAGATCCCTAGGCCCTCTTATATAGATGTGAGACCTATGGGTAAATTACATGAGATCAACATAAGTAAGGAAATTAAATAAACAATACACATAACACAATATACACTCCCCTTCAAGATGGAGCACATATGTCAATCATGCTCATCTTGGATGAACACTGATGAAATGGTCCTCTGAGCAAAGCATTCGTGAAGATATCCGTCGTTTGATCTCCTGAGTTGACATGAGAGGTAGAGATAAAACCTTTCTGGATCATGTCCCATGTATAGTAGCAGTCCACTTCAATATGCTTAGTTCTCTCATAAATGCATGATTGTTTGCATTGAATAGGATGGTCTGGTTATCACATTGTAACTGCATAGGTAGAGGTATATATATATATATATGTAAGTCTCGTAGTACTGCTCGAACCCACATCATCTATATATTCACTTGTTCCATAGCCCTATATTCATATTCAACGCTTGACCTAGCAACCACAGTTTGCTTTTTACTCTTCCAAGAAATAAGAGAAATGCCAACAAACACATCAAAAACTGAAGTGGACTTTCTGTCCTTAGGACATTCTGCGTAGTCTGCATCTGCATAATCCTCCACCCGGAGAAGACTTTAGGTACCTCAATATCATATATACAACATCCATGTGTATCTGTCAGGGTTGCTCCATGAACTGACTCACCTGGCTAACTGCAAAGGAGATATCCGACCTAGTTATAGTGACATAGATAAGCTTTCCCACTATTTCTCTGTATCTTCTCCTATCCACCTCCTCTGTATCATCATCATATAACTTCATATTAGGATCCATAGGAGTGGTAGCGTGTCGACATCTAATCATGCCCATCTCAACTAGCATATCTGTCACATACTTCCTTTGGGTCATCACAAGAACCTATTGATTCCTGGCAAATTCTAACCCAAAAAAGTACTGTAGGATGCCAAGATCCTTGGCAACAAACCATCAGCCCAGGAATTCCTTTGCTCTTTTTATTCCTGGCACATCATCTCCTGTAACATGTATGTCATGATGCAGCGTGATCTCAAATTATAGGGCCGAATTTTTAATTAATTTAGTGGTCAATTTTATTTATGTTATTTAAATTATCGTATCTCTAATTAAATAAATGAGATTGCATGTAATCTCAATCAATTAGTTGTCGATTTTGAATTTCAAATTAGTTAGAGTCATTTTAGGATAAATTGGTTGTCAATTTAAATTAGTTTCTATTTTTGTAATGTCATCCCTCCTATATAAAGGGATGATGGTCCAATATTTTATTCAGTTCAGTGATAATTAAAACTGGGATTTTATCTCCCTCTCTCTTTTCTCTCCTCTCTCCACGTGGTCTTCACGGTTCCTCTCCCTCAACATCTCGTTACCGACGAGTTTTTCTTCTTCTCAATCTCTCCTTTTCTTCCACCGAAAATTCTACCAAATATTTTATTTTCATCGTCGACGCCGAACCGCTTCTGCATCATTTGGTATCAGAGCATGGCATCTAGGTCGTCCTCACGATCTAACGATCCGTCCAGGCGCTTGCATCGGCATGCATCAAAGGATCATCGTTCATCCGAACAAACACGACGAGCCCTCTCCACCATCGACGCCTACAACAAGGAGACGGAGCGCATGTTACGTGATTTGCAAACCAACTTCCATTCAATGTTTCCAGATCTAATGGCTAACTTTGAGGCCTTCCGCGACGCCCAATCAAAGCCTTCAATCGCCGAAGCCGCTGCCGCAAGTTTTAACAAAGAAAAACTCGCCGTGGAAGACGATTCGCCCGCTGTCCAGACTGTTTTAGAAGAAAAAATGAAGAAACAGTGGTTGTCCCGGAGTTTTCAGATCAGCCCCCATCACCTACGGTGTCCTCGATGGCAATCACATCCCTCCCAGCGGTTCCCCAGACCTCCCACGAGCAGCCGCACCAGCCCGCCGTCCTCCCTCGACGCCGTGCGCGCGCCACCCCACCGCGTACGCCCGGCCCGCTGCCAGGACCACCGCGCACCCCCTGCGGCTCGCCCTTGCGCCGCGTGCGCCGTCACTGGAAGCCAAGGCAGCCCAACCAGGCTGCCCAGGTGACCTCCACGGCGCCCTACCCGGCCACCAACCTCCTCCCGCACCACCCAGCGCGTCGGCCCGCCACTCGCCACGGCGTCCACCTCCCAAGCCGCGCCCTACACCGTAGCGCGCGCGCTACCCGACCGCCGCCCCGCGCGGCCTTGCTCCTTCCCACCATCCGCGCTGCGAGCGCCCCGAACGCGCGTCGCCCCTGCGGTCCCATCTGCGCCGCTGGTACTCCCGGAGCCGCCAAGCCCCTTTCCCCATCCGGCTGGAGGTCCCTTGCCGCCCCCACGTATAAGATGCACAAGAAGCCCCAAACCCTAATGGGGGGCCCGAATGTTACGGGATGGCAATCCCACGAATTGTGGGGTTGGAGATTAAGTGGTAAAATTTGCAAAAGAAGACCTCAAGAACCTCCTATTTGCAGAAAGAAATTCAGGAAGGATGAAAGAGTACGAAAATTGCGCCCAAACCCTCGGTGGCGTAAATATTTAAAGAAAAAGGTTGCAAACCAGAAATATGGGGATCCTCCCTATCCAAATAGGACTAGAGCCTTGGGTTTCCCTTGTATAAGGACCCCATGGCTTCATTCCTTGGACACATCTCCTCTTCTCCTTTCCTTGTGCCATTGCTTCACTATGGATTCTCCAAGGGCCATATTATTCATGCCTCATCAATTTTTCCATCATCACAATGAGGATGCAAAATTACAGAAGACGCCGCCGTTTGCGCCACACATGTTCTTCCACCACGAAAGCCGCGCCCGCATATGGAGTCCGCCATTCGCCCCACACCAGTTCTTCCAGAAGATGGCGGAGCACGCAGATTCTCCAAGCTGACATCAAGCAATTCGTCGGGAGATGAATTTTTAAAAGCGGACGAGAGTTGATGCAACGTGATCTCAAATTATAGGGCCGAATTTTTAATTAATTTAGTGGTCAATTTTATTTACGTTTATTTAAATTATCGTATCTCTAATTAAATAAATGATATTGCATGTAATCTCAATCAATTAGTTGTCGATTTTGAATTTCAAATTAGTTAGAGTCATTTTAGGATAAATTGGTTGTCAATTTAAATTAGTTTCTATTTTTGTAATGTCATCCCTCCTATATAAAGGGATGATGGTCCAATGTTTAATTCAGTTCAGTGATAATTAAAATTGAGATTTTATCTCCCTCTCTCTTTTCTCTCCTCTCTCCACGTGGTCTTCACGGTTCCTCTCCCTCAACCCCTCGTTACCGACGAGTTTTTCTTCTTCTCAAATCTCAACCTCTCCTTTTCTTCCACCGAAAATTCTACCAAATATTTTATTTTCATCGTCGACGCCGAACCGCTTCTGCATCATAGAGTTGATGCAGCGTGGACCCAACGAATAGGGCCGAATCTTAGTTAAATTTTAATGGTCAATTTTATTTACGTTTATTTAAATTATCGTATCTCTAATTAAATAATTGAGATCGCCTGTGTTCTCCAACATTTATTCGTAGATTTGATTTTAAATTTGGTCGGTTAATTAGTTAGAGTCCAATTAGGATAAATTAGTGGTCAAATTAAATTAATTTCTATTTTTGTAATGCCATCCCTCCTATATAAAGGGATGAGGGTCCAATATTTTTAATCAGTTCAGTGATAATTAAAATTGAAATTTTATCTCCCTCTCTCTTTTCTCTCCTCTCTCCACGTGGTCTTCACGGTTCCTCTCCCTCAACCCCTCGTTACCGACGAGTTTTTCTTCTTCTCAACCTCTCCTTTTCTTCCACCGAAAATTCTACAAAATATTTTATTTTTATCGTCGACGCCGAACAACTTCTGCATCATTTGGTATCAGAGCATGGCCTACAGATCGTCCTCACGATCTGGCGATCCATCTAGACATGCGCGCTGACACCAACGTTCGTGGGAGTGGAAACGACAAGCCGAAGAATTGTACAAACAGGACATGGACGCACAACGTGAGATCCAGATTGCCCAGTCCAAAGTTCGAGAGATAATGGCTAATCTCAAGGCTATGTACGCCCAATTAAAGCCTCCATCCGTCGAAGCCGCTGCCGCGAGTTTAGCCGAAGAAAATTCCGCCGTGAATGAAGATCCGGCCGCCGTCCAGACCGTTTTAGAAGAAAAAATTGAAGAAACAGTGGCTGTCCAGGAGATCCCAGATCTGATTCCGCCACGGAATCGATTCCGCTGCCCCCGCCGGCCATCCCGGCACAACCCCAACCAGGCCAGGTAACCCCCCTAACCACCCCAGCCCTCACGGCAGTCATCTCCACCCTAACAACCCCTCCGTCATCCCGGCCGACGCCTCTTCCCCTCTCGCCTGCGCATACGCCTCCTAGCACCAACCCACCCCTTCCCGCGACCCCCCTCCTCACCCTGCGACCCAGCCAGCCTCCGCCGCCCGCCTCTCCGCCTTCTCCCTCTCGCCGCCTTTCCCCACCGGCTCCCCCACCAGCCCACGCCGCCCCGCCCTTGCGCCGCAGCCACCCACCCCGTGACCTGCCCCCACGCCGCCTCCTCCCCACCCCGGCACCCCCTCCGCCACACCGCAGCACCCCTCCTCTCGTTATACCCCCACCGCTCGCCACCCAAATCCGACCATCCCCGCCCCTACCTCATCGACCAGCGATCCCTCCCGCACACACCTCACCATTCCAGACCCGCTACCCCCCCCCCCCCCCCCCCGCGCCTGGCGCAACGTCGCAGCCTCCCCGCAGTGTCGCGCCACCTGCGCGAAACCCCGGTCGACACCCGCCGCCCCACAGTGCCGCGCCTCCCGCGCGAAGCCCCGGTCAACCCCCGCCGCCCCAGGCTGCGCCATATACGCGAGGAACGGGGCGTGCCCTAACGGGAATTCCGATGGTTGCGCATCGCGAATCCCACAGAATGTGGGATTGGAAAGTGAATGGGAAATTTTGCAAGATAAAATCCTATGAACCACTTCTTTGCAGAAGAGTCAAAAGGAATAAGAAAGTTAAGAAGAGTGAAGGGTTGCGAAATTTGCACCCACACCCCCGACGACAGAAATATTTAAAAAAAAGGCTCCAAATCAGAATTTTGGAGACCCTCCTTATCCAAATAGGACTAGGGCCTTGGGTTTCCCCTATATAAGGACCCCATGGCTTCATTCCTTGGACACATCTCCTCTTCTCCTCTCCTTGTGCCATTTTTTTTCTATGGATTCTCCAAAGGCCATGGTGTTCATGCCTCATCAATTCTTCGAACATCTCAAGGAAGGGACAACAATCAAGAAAATGCTGCCGTTCGCGCCGCACATGTTCTTCAACCACGACGGCCGCGTCATCCACGCTCGCGTATGGACTCCGCCGTTCGCTCCACACCAATTCTTCCAGACGATAAATGAGCACTCCAATTCGTCATCCGAGCCTGCAGATCCAGCAATTCGTCGGGAGACGAATTTTTAAAGCGGAGGAGAGTTGATGCAGCGTGGACCCAACGGATAGGGCCGAATTTTAGTTAAATTTTAATGGTCAATTTTATTTACGTTTATTTAAATTATCGTATCTCTAATTAAATAATTGAGATCGCCTGTGATCTCCAACATTTATTCGTAGATTTGATTTTAAATTTGGTCGGTTAATTAGTTAGAGTCCAATTAGGATAAATTAGTGGTCAAATTAAATTAGTTTCTATTTTTGTAATGCCATCCCTCCTATATAAAGGGATGAGGGTCCAATGTTTTTAATCAGTTCAGTGATAATTAAAATTGAGATTTTATCTCCCTCTCTCTTTTCTCTCCTCTCTCCACGTGGTCTTCACGGTTCCTCTCCCTCAACCCCCCGTTACCGACGAGTTTTTCTTCTTCTCAACCTCTCCTTTTCTTCCACCGAAAATTCTACCAAATATTTTATTTTCATCGTCGACGCCGAACCGCTTCTGCATTAATATACCATGATAACAACCGTACCTTTGGGAGTTCTCTGTACAAATAGTGAACGATCCACATTTGACCTCTGAAATCCATATTTCTTAATTAGGCCTGAGAGCTTTTGAAACTATGCCCTTGGACTCTGTTTAAGGCCATATATTGCCTTATGGAGTCTACAAACTTGCTGATACTCCCTCTCAACAGTAAACTCCGGAGGCTGCTGCATGTAAAATTCTTCCTGAAGGTTACCATATAAAAAAGCATTTTTAACATCAAGCTGAAAGAGAGCCAATCATGTATCACAACAACAGAAAGGAGGATACATATAGTATCGTAACGAGAAACATGCGAGAATGTGTTCAGATAATGCACTCCATATGTCTGAGTAAAGCCCGTACAACCAATCTTACTTTGTATTGATCCAGACTCTCATATGCATGGTGTTTAACAGTAAACACCCATTTGCAACTTATAATAGATGCTCTATTGGGATCGGGAACCAAGATCCAAGTATCACGTGACTGTAAGACAACCATCTCCTCTTCCATAACTAGGCACCACCTACTGCCTCTCATCCTAATTATTCCGTGGAATTTCTACGGCAGACAACGCACCTGCCAATCTCCTGAATTCCCCAGTCAAGCGATCAAAGGAGACCTGGGATGCTAGAGGATATGATGCACAAGTACGCTTCTGCTTTCGAAGCACAATAGGTATGTCCAGATTATTTGGAATTTTCTCAACCTGTATGTTTGTCCCATGTAAAGATTCCTGCTCAGGCATATCACCAGACCCATCATTAGAAATAATGTATTCAGAACGTACATGAGACGTGCTGGATGATGAGCAGTGAGCAGTCCGACGAGTATAGTAACGCGACAAAGGTGGGACATGGATAATGAGAGGTGGCGGTATAGGAGGTGATAGAGGTGGTACATGTGAAGGTGGAGATGGATCCGTGGGAGGTGGTGGCATATAGATTTCATCATCGGAGTCTGATGAAGTCAACCTATCACCTGTAGGAGAAAAATACATCACCGACTCGAAAATGTGACATTATCACTAACAGAGTATTTCCTGCGCAGTGGATCATAGCATTTATACCCTTTTTTGTGTTCCAAAGTACCCAACAAAGACGCATTTAACAGCTCTAGGAGAGAGCTTGTCAAGACCTAGAGACAACTGGTGAACGAATGCAACCAGGCCAAAAACACGAGGAGTAAGTGAGAACAATTATTTCTCTGGAAATGCTAGAGAAAAAAGAATTTTCTCACCCAAAGCAGATGAGGGCATGCGATTCACAAGATAACATGCCGTAAGAACAACATCACCTCAGAATGAATGTAGGGAACAACTTTGAATGAGAAGAGTTCTAGTTACATCAAGTAACTGGCAATGCTTTCTCTCTGCAATACCATTTTATTGAGAAGTATATCACACGATGTTTGATGAATAATGCCTCGGGTTGAAAAGAATATGGAGAGAGCATGAGTACAGAATTCCAACGTATTATCAGTTCTCACAAATTTCACAGAAGAAGAAAATACATTTGGTTCATTGATAAAAGTTTTTATAAATTCCATGCTTCGGATTTATTCTTCAATAAAAAGGTCCATGATAGACGAGAAAAATCATCCACAACAACTAGATAAAACATGTGTCCTTAGTGATCGGGAACACGACTTGGACCCCAAATATCAATATGAAATAACTCAAAATTGGAGCTACTGCTCCGACTCTGACGACTAGGAAAAACATACCGGTGATGCTTTTCCAACTGACATGCCTCACACTGGAAGGATGAGTGGGGTCAGATCTGAGGCAGGATATGATACATTTTCTGGAGTGGAAAGTGACCAATGTGTAGATGCCAAGTGAAGGGGGAGACTGGTCCAACAGGATGAGAGGAGAGACCTGCATAAGGTGTTTGGACCAAGTGATAGAGGCCACCCTGCTCACGGCCACAACCATTCACCCTACCTGTAAGGATGTCTTGAAATACAAAAGATGATGGGTCAAATCTCAGCAATGTAAATCCTTTGTAATCTAACTAATAGATAATAAATTCATAAAAAAGTCAGGTGCATGCAACACATTCTGCAAACACATCGAATGTGTCAAATTGATCTCCCCATGTCCTGTGATAGGGGAATGAGTATCATATGCTATAACAACGACTCTCCCTGGAGGAACCTATCTGTAAGCTGCAAGATGATCTCTGTCTCTACATAAGTGATGTGTAGCCATGGAGTCCATAATCCATTCTGTAACATCAGATCCATTACAAGTAGTAAGTGCATAGGTACTACCAGAAGTTCTGGAAGAGGCCAAGAAGCAACATCTGAGTGATCTCCTGAGATAGATGAGGCAGTAATGGGACTAGCCGGAGGCATAATGTCCCACAATCGAGCTACAAGGTCATCAAACCTTTGATTTGAAGGAGCAGCCAGAGACTCAACCTGCTCCGCTGCTCGGGCCGATGCAGGAAAACCATGCTTGGAGTAGTATGTATCCTCTGTGTGTTCAAGGCGATGGCAGTAAGTGTAGGGATGATGAATACGACCTCCTCTACCATAGGGTCCACGTCTATGAAATTGAGAAGAGCCCCATCTACCTCGGGAGGCTGCCATCGCGGAAGAAGTTTGACTAGAGGCAGTAGGTGGGATAGTGATCCTGTTGAGTCCACGGAAAGCTTCTTCCTTGGGAGGAATAGTAGTATCCGCCAGTATCTGTGAATGAGTCGCCTCATACTCAGTATCAAGAGCTGTAAAGAATGCACCAACCATGGTGGCATTCTGATATGTCTTCTGCTGCTCGAGAGTAGACGTGAGGGGTACAAAATTGTGCAGTTTCTCTAACATCTCACACAGGGATGTGTATAGAGAATGGAGGGGCCGTTCATACTACTTGATGATAAATATATCATGCTGTAGCTCCATGATCTTAGTCTCATTCCTCGTTTGGGAATAGGTGGCGAGGATATCCCACATCGCCTTGGCGGCAGGCTGATGTAACACACATAATGGTCTTGTGGTAGTACAGTGGGTCTACCACACACAAGACCATGGTTCAAATCCCACTCTTGCAGGGGTCGCGTTAGGTAGTCGACTACCAGTGTAAAAAACAGTCGAATCTTTCAACATGGATTTGAGCAAGAATCCATGTAGCCGACCCTACTTATAGTGGGATAAGGCTTAGTACATTTTTTTTAGATTTCATGAGGCTCATGAACCGCATGACCCATAACTCATAATTCATCCCGTACATCTTCATAATCAACGCTGGATCTCTGAAAGTGCCTGTGGCAGGGATATCAGCTTTGCTCTCCAACATACTGCCGGATGGAGAAAATTAGGGTTTGTGGACCGAAAGAAAATAAGTGTGTCTACACAGACTACGGGATTGCATGTGTAGACTTAGAATGCAACCAATCCATTAGCAAGAAACATTCTGCTAAGTGCTAAGTGGGCTGAGATAGAGGTCGTGGAAGGTCACGCGTGAGAGAAGGACCCTTAGTGGTTCCGCGCACACGAGAGAGGATGGCGGCGGTGGCACCTGAGAGGAGAAGAGGGAAGCCGCCGCTGGCAGCGGTTCCCAAGAGGGAGAGAATGCGTGACGGTGGTAACGCCCTAGAGGAGAAGGGCGGTGGCGGCGACAGGTTTGCAGGTGAGGTTTAGTATTAGGGTATCTTGGGCACAAGAGCTCCGGTCTAAGACCGCCATTCTGATACCATGTTGGGAAAAAGAATGAAAGATACTCTATTCCTAAGAACCCTAGTCCCTCTTATATAGAGGAGAGACCTATGGGTAAATTACATGAGGTAGACATAAGTAAAGTAAATAAAGAAACAGTACAAAGAACACAAATGTATCTATACAGTTCTAAATTAATGTTCCTAGAAAACTCATGTATTTTACATTCGAGAGATCCATAGTATCACATTTAATCAGTGCTTGATTCGTGGTGTATATTTCAGAAAATAATTTGTTGAATACACTCTTAAGATGCGCAGATGCTTTGACTAAATGTATTTTGAGGAAATTCTATTGCTGAAATATGATGCTAAACTTTAGATCTGTAGTAACTGAATCATCGTCTGAGATGTTATTTTCTGAAGCGTAAGCGTTGGATTAGATTCCATCGAATCAAGGGGGATATTTCTTCTTCAGGTTCTCATCCACTAGTGGGTGTGCCGAGGTCGATTACACTTTTGCGTCGTCCATCGCTTTAGGTTGAAGGAGTAGCACCAACATGCCTTTCGATTCCCCCGCTACATTGAGCACTGAAGGACTCTCATTCCATCCCAGTTCTGTGATGACCTTCTGCCCTGAGTTCCTCTTTGATTGATCGTCAGGACATCACTGATTCACTGTCGAAGATCGATCTGACAAGCATAGGTTCACAACTTGAAGCAACATTTCTTGCACACCCTTAGCTATTGTTCCCTACACATACGTACTGCCTCTGCCGGGGAGATGAGACTGGTGGTAGAATCATAAGCTTAATCCCCCAGGACATGAAGTTTAAGATCATTTCAGCCAGTGGGTTCCATGTTTGCGGTGTTCTGGTGAACGATCATGTCTATTGTTGGGGGAGGAGCTTGGGCATTCCATTGAGAGCAATGCCGATAGCCTCGGCGGCAACAACGTTGACTTGGTGTTGCTGTAACACACGATCTGTGTTGTCTGTGGTCAATTCCATGCTTGTAGTTTGATGCAGCGTGAACTGGAGAAATAGGGCCACATTTTTATCTACTTTTTATCCGTTAATTTTATTTACATTTATTTTGAGTCGTCGTAATTTTATTTTAAAATAAGAGATCGCGTGTGATCTCTAAAATAGTTAGTTTCAATTTGAATTTCAAATTAGTCGGTTAGAGTAAAATTGGGATAATTAGTTTGAATATGAATTTGAGTTTCTATTTTTTGTAATCTCATCCCTCCTATATAAAGGGATGATAGACTAGTTGTTTAGTAAGTTCAATGATATGAAAAATTGAGATTTTATTCTCTATCTCTCTCTCTCCCCCCTCACGTGGTCTTCACGTTTCTTTTCTCCATCCCCTCGTGTTCCTGACGAGCTTCTCCTCTCAACCCCTCAAATTTATTCCTCTCTCGTCTCTCTCCTCCCCTACGCGATCTTCGCGATTCTCTTCTCCAAAATCCCTCGTTTTTCCGACGAGTTTCTTTTTTCAACCCTTCTATTTTCTTCTACCAAATAATTTCCACCGTTCAAATTTATTTCTCGCGCTGCGCCGAAATCGATTTGCATCATAGTTTAAGGAGCACTGATATGAATGTGCTTTGTTGGGACTTTCGGGGAGGGGAAGAGGAAGGTGATGGAAGAGGGAATGGGAGTGGAGGAAGAAGAATGACATTCTTGCAAACTTAGTAAACAAGAAGGGGAGATTTGAGATATTTTTGACGGAATCCGGTTCATTTTAACGACCAAATGGATGGAATTAACCACAGGGTCCATAGTGTAAGATTCAGCAAGTTTTTTTGAAAGAAGATTTGGCAAGTTTGCGGGATTTATATGATAATTACGAAGAATACATGGCCGAGAAGGTAATTTGCAAAGTTTTTAGGATTCATGGTGTAAAAATCCCTATATATTTTGCAGGAGCTATATGTTAAAGTGTAATGTTTTTTCTCCTATTCATAGTTTTGCCAAACATTATATCCAAAATGAGGTATTTCTTCATAATTTAGTAAGATACTAAGAATTTCGCTAATTCAAGTTACAATATCCTAGAGGAGGAAATGTATTTCCGTATATTTTGATGTACCTGTTGCAATGGCAGCCAGTCAGTTTAATGAGCAATATAACTTCTCAAACCGTGTTTTCCCTTGCCATTCTCTTGGATTTGGTTTGGTACTTCTACCCTTCATATAAATGGAGCAACACGATACAAACCTCTACTGAGTTTGCCCTAAACTGCTAATTGAATATGCAATTTTTTTCAGTGTTTAACTAAAAACCACAAAATAGAAGAATACAAGCATATACGGTAGACTACTTGTTTTGAGCAGCTAAAAGTGCACTTCTCTTTATTTTCTATTTACATGTACAAAAAGCCATATAAACATTAGAGGCAGACCCTAAATTACCACACATGCACAAAAAAAGTTATCGATTTGCTTCTGATTACCTCCATGTTGGCAACTTGAGGCTCACAGAAGTACATACTGTATAACTAAAAAGTTGGTCTAAAAACCCATTCTGCGCAATCTCAACTTTGTCTACTTACATTCTCACTCGATCTTTCCTCCACTGTATGTTCTCATGAAATTCGAGAGATCGCAACCATGCTGATGGATTGGCATGCAAGGCATCAGAAATTTCTTTTTTCACATCCATGTTCTGCACTTTGGGCTGGGAGGTATTGGAAAGTCCTCGGAAACAGAATCCATCCCTTGCATTTCCCTTATTTCTCATGGTGGTCCATGTAGAACTTTTGGCTGCTTCATTTGGATCATCAATCCTTCTGGGCATTCGCAGGCCATTTTCTTGGGAATTTCCTTCTGAATCATCACATGGCATCCCACGTTTCTCCCTGAGGATGCTCCCATCTCTCAAATGCTTGTTGAACGTTGACGTAGGTCCTGATCTTGATGGTGTTGTGCTGCTACTTGTGCTCGTGGTGATGCATGCCATAGGTTCTATAGCTGTTAGTTCCGAAGAAGCTGACATGCCAGATTTCTTCTGATCAGAATTCATGAGGTGAAAAGAAGCAGGCATGTATGGAGTGGAGAAAGCATGACCTGGACTGCATTGCGAGGAGAATGGTACCCTGTTGGGACTTGGAGCATGGAATTTGTAAGCTTGGAAACCTTGAAGTACTGGTTCTTCATGACCTTTTTCCCAGGTGGAACTTGGATAGGTCCTGAAAGTGTCACTTGAGTTGTGTACTCTGTCAGTTATATTTGGTCTAAACACTAAAAGCCCTTTTACTCCCTCACATGCTTTTTTGTTGCAATTTACTTCAGTTGTTTTATTGTTGAGGTTTAGGAATTGCTGATCGGTTTTAAAAGGAAACATTCCACTTCTGAGTGTTGGAGCAGCTCCTTCTCTTTCCTGCTCTGGATGATTAAATGTTATCAGGATATCTGATGGAATGCTCTGCAGGGTTGCACCGAACAGAGCTGTATGCTTGTATTGAGATATAGAACTCTTGCTCTTTCGACGCCCGGCCCCTACAGCCATAATCCTCATGGTTCCCCCATCTGTCCAGTACCTCTGGCATGCTTTGCAGAAATGGCGGGGCTGGCTGACATTATAGTTGTTGAAGTAGCAGAACTTGGTGTCTAGACTGTGGCAGCGAGGACATGGAAGGATCTCAGTTGGCTTCTGTAAAGGTTTCTCTTGAATATTAGATTTTTCATCTTGTTTTTCTTCTGATTTGGAAGAATTCCCAGCTGTATGCTCTTCATCCACCAGTGTCATCTCGTTATGTTCTGTTTCTATGGAAGATGCAGCTGGCTCACTGTTTTCCCCAGAATCAGCTTCTTGTTCCTCTGTTTTGGATTCATTGAAGGCCTTGTCAATCAAGGGATCCTGAAACTTCTAAAGAGTCATTTCATGTTAGGATTCAGGCATGGATCTATCACGTTTCCTACAACTTTATATGCATTTCTAAAAGAAAAATAGTTGGCATGTTGCATATATTAGAAAAAAAATCCCTCTGCTCACTGCTCTTATTGTTTCTGCTTTGGGCTACAATGTAGTCTAAAGACATTCAAGATGCTACTATATACAGTTATCACATAGATGCTTTATAATTTAATCTTGTCAAGATAAAACAAGATGCATGGCTATTTTTTTGGAAGTCTTGGGTCCTGAAGTTTATATTTTTTATGTGCATCAACTGTATTGGTTGTCATGCATGGCAGGAGGTAATTCTCGTGGCCTAGCCTTCTCGGAGAAGTGATTTGTACCTAGATGCATGATTGAAGTATTATCAAAGCTCCAATTTCTTCTATTTTCTTGGTGTAGTTATGCTCTATATACAGAATAAAGAAATTGACACAACACCTTAAATTTACACTTAGATATTTATTTATATAATCAAAGTTTATCAGATATTAATGAATCGAATGCCACAGTATCTTAATCTGTATCCATCTATTATACAGATACCATATAGCTACTCGATATCCATATAATGGAGTGGACAAATGGATAAAATATCGGTTTAAATGAATTTGGATCAGATTTTGCCTTCAGATATTGGGTTTCCATATAACTCATAGATGAACTCTGCTATGTGTGTCTTTATGAACTCTGTCAAAAGTAGGATCGTGTGTTCTTGGAAGTGGTCACGTACCTTCCACAATTTGATAATTGTCAGTTTTAATATGCCTGGGTAATTCAAGGTATTGCTCTGCCTGCATCACAGTTCAGTGTTTTGAATTTGCATCAGACGTACCTTCATTTGCCTAGGCATCCATCCTTATATTTCATTAGCATAGTACAAACTGGTATACATGCCTAAAATAACCATAGAAGTATGCATTTCTTGTTTCTTTTGTCATCTAATTGCATTCCTGCAGGAAGACTATTGACTATAGAAACAACGAGTAAACAAGCTAACAAAATCATGCAGTGAAAACAGGATTTACTTAAAGATGGATTAAATGATCCTTCTTGGAGGTGGGATCTTTGGTCCCTTCTTACAAAAATAAGAAAACAAGAGGTATGGTGATTTTGGTCATTACGAACTCATAGTTAATTCTTTGATGTTACTATACCTCTTTTGGTCCATAATACAAAACCTCTTCATCTCGAGATCTGCTTTGCTTAATTGTTGTCGCTCATCTCCTGCTTTGCGATCCTTGCATATGACTATGATGCAGGGATTTAGTGTGCATGTTTTCTGGTGCTTTTTCGCAAAGCAGTTGCTAAGTTTTAGGGGAAGGGAACACAGATCCCCAAACCTTGGCTAAAGTCCTGTGGTCTGTTATAGCTTTGGAAGATGCCTAACACATAAGGATGTTCCTGATTTGAGCATGGCTTAGTGATTTGAGAACTTTCATGAGCTTTCCACACATGTTTTGTATATTGCAGGCATGTGTTTTTTTTTCTTTCAATTTTTAAAGCCCATAATTTGACAAGCAATTTGTCCTTGGATTTCTTGAAGTCACAATAACCACAAGAGAGTACAAGATCTGATTAAGATTCTTTCCTATTTTTATCAATTACCAAGATTGTGAAAACGGAGTTAACAGATCTGAAAAAAGAAACAGAGCAAAATTGAGAAAACATCAAACTTGTCTTGTTGCAAAATTGCATGAAAATCAACCTGTTGATCTCTATCACTCTTTCAACAGTAAGCGAAATTTATCAAATAAATCGAATAAACACAATTCACCTTCAGGTCTCCTCCCATGGGCAGATCCCATCTCTGAGTTGCCGCCTTGATCGTCACACCGAACAGCTTAACCGATCCCTTGGCCTCAACCATCTCTCCAATTTCTCTGTAACCTGTGTTCTTGGGTAAAATTGGACTGTCTTCTCTTCTTATCTGACAAGGTGATAACACAGTTGGTATTATTTGTTATTCTTTGCAGGTGGTCTTTCTCTGGCCTTGGATTGCGGGAGGGGAGGATGTAGGGGGGAGGGAATGGGGTGGGATGCCACGTCAGCTGCAGGCAGGTGATTGTGAGCCACAAGTTCCATTGTGGAGCATGGAGGGGGGTTATTTTGATTCGCCCCCTTCTCCCCCACCTGTCAGCATCTCCCTCGTTGGTTGTGGCTGTTGAAGAAAGAGCAAATAAAGAGCCAAAAGGAAAATAGCCTTTACATCATTGTCAGGGCCCCGCCCACTTTTCTTCTTCCATTCCATTCTACAGTCTTGATCCCCAACCCACAACTTGGGCCACTAGTTTCTTCCACTCCGTCGTTGTGCTCGATCCCCACACCGGTGTCATCTCCGGAAAGGAATCACAATCTTTCAAACTTCACTCGCAATTTTAACCGTCACCGGCTCTTGTTTGGAAGCAGGTTACCTTGAAGGAACTTTATTCCGGGATAAGCTATCGTTCTTTTATGGGTAGGGATGAAAATAGATACGAATATATTCGAATATTTGCATATTTACATACTTTATTTGAAAAAAATCATCGGATACAGATATTCGTATCCGAATATTAATCGAATACAGAATGAATATAGATATAGGGTGTAAAAGTTTTTCGGATATTGATATTGTAATGGCTTGAATATTCAGATCCAAATATTCAAATAAATTTTTTTAATATTATTTTATATATTAGTTAATATAATATAAGCCACAACATCACGTTATTATATCAGTATCACGTTATTATATCAGTATTATATGTTATATAATACAATATATTAATGATATTAATAAACTTTTGTTCGTTTGGGGTTAGGCACAAACGAAAGTTACAAAATCTATCCACGTTTTTGCTTTCGATAAATAATGCATGTCGCCTCAATGCTCTCTTTTATCATTATATGCAATTTATTTATATTTCATTGCATTTTTTAAATCACTATGAGCTTTGATAAAAGTTCAATTCGTATTCATGTGCAATCGTTATTCGATCCGTATTCGGATTCGATATTTATTGGAGCTATATTTAGATCCGATCTTTATTTGATCCATATTTGGATTCGCTCTTTATTCGATCCATATTCAGATTTGATAAATATTCGACTCGAATTCGTATTCATATATTTAAGAATATGATTTTCTTAATGTATATCTGAATCATATCCGTATTCGTATTTGATAGAGATGAATTGAATATGAATACAGAAATAAGTATGTTCCATTTACATCCCTATTATTTGCTAAATATGAATAATGTAGACTACGACGTTTCTCAGGATTTTATAATTTTGTATGAAATATTATTATACGCAGAAAATGTTTTACCAGGAATTTTGATTCTTACTATAGAATGCAAATTACACAGAAAATTTCAAGAATATTTATTGAAGCATATGCTTGAAAAATACCATCTTTTATCGTAACACATGATGGACAAGAATTTCATTCAAAAGACAACTATGTTTTAGATGGTTATGATGCTATATGTTTTTTCTCCCAAATAATATTTTGTTTATTATATTTAATTGTTAATGTTCCTTTCCAACTTCACACCAAACAAAGCCATTTGATTCCATTCCTACTCGAATTCCTTTCCGTGTGTCATGATTCCATTCCTTATTTGATTCTTTAAAATGGTAAAGAGACGGCGTTACTCAGATTGCTTGAGGTTATGGTACTTGAAGATTAAAGAACAAGGGTGTGTTTGGTACGTGGGTTAAACTGGTAGCAGGTAATTTATTTTTGGACTTTAGTGTTTGGATATATGGTTAAACTGGGGGTGGGTTAGAAGTGAATTTATTGTGATATGATTGTATTGAAGTTTGAAAAAGTGAGTAGTGATTGTATTGAAGTTTGAAAAAATGAGTAGAAGTTGAATAGTTTATAATTTTTAAATGATATGATGGCATAATATATTATTTTTTGATGAAATAGATGAAATAAAATTAATTTATTTAATATTTAAATAAAGAATAGATAGTGGGTCCCACGAGAAAGAGAAAATGGGTTTTTTTGGGGTAAACCCACCCCAAGGGGGGGGGGGGGGGTAAACCCCCATCCGTAGAGCACCTAAGGGTGTTATTCCCCTTCCATCCCTTTTCATTCCTTGTATGACTATTTTATTTTATTCCACTCTTATTTATATTTTTAATTTATCTTACTTACTCTTATTTTACTTTATTCACATGCTTTCAACCGAATATGAGTAAATTGTTATTTCAGCTTATTCCTCACCCTTATTCCTGCTTATTTCCGAATGTAATGTACCTAGGTTGTTCAATATTGTAGGGTCAAACAGATACATGTCCTGTCCCGATGATTTTGACCCTGATTTTATGGGTATTCGTGAATTGATATGTGGGTCGGGTAACATAAGTTGCGGACTCGGTAAACTCAAGTGACCCGGTGGAAAACTCGTGGGTAGAATTAGGTACTCGGTTTGGTATTAGGGATGGATGGGAAGGGGGAGAGAGGAAGGGGTAAAGAGAAGAGTTATTTCCCAGAATGGAGAGAGGAGGATTATCTCCCATTCTGGGTACGAGATGAAAATATTTCCCAGACTGGTGATATATCGGCAAATGATTTGCTGCTCGCCCATGTGGCGCGACAAACCATTTGCCGTGCTTACGTGGAGCGCGCGACAAACTATTTGCCGTGCCCAGTGGCACGGTCAACGAGGTGCGCGGTCTTTGGCGCAGACGACGGGACGGGTGAGGTAGAAGCGGTCGGTGACCCGCCCTACACGGCATATTGTTTGCCGTGCAGCGGCATATAAATAGCCCGCCCGAGGCCCCCCATTCCCCCACACTCGCACTCTTCCCATATTCTCCCCCTCTCAAGGTATTCCTTCTCAAGGTCCCCAACTTCTCTTCTTTCTCAAGGTATGATTATTTTTTTAATTTAAATTTCTTAAATTTTTAAGTAAGTTTTATAGATGTCTTTTGTATATTTAGAAAGTTATTTAGTTTCTCATTAAATTGAAATACATAGATTTGAAAACTTGATAGTTGTTGTCTTCCCCATAATGAAGAGATTAGTTTAGAATCACATTAAAATGACATACATGCCCACATGATGATATTAGGAAAATTAGAGGGTTAGATACCTCTTGTTGATTTCTATAGGTCACATTTCCATTTTCAGTTAAATTATAGTGCTAAAAAAAGATTTGATTAAATAGGAATTACCCATGACAATTACGATAGTTAATATTCAATAATTGTTATCAATGACAATTAGTAATGAATTAATATTAATTTCAGATTAGATTAATTATTTATAGTAATAAGTAGTATTTAATTATTAATTATATGATAGAAATAATTAGTATTTTGTTATAAATGATATGTATTAATAACAGTAATAATGATTAGGAATGTTAATGTTACTAATTATACCACCATTAATTTAAATTATACTACCATTAATTAGGAATTTAAATTATACTACCATTAATTAAGATATTAATTAACTACTTATGTAGAAAATTAATCGATAATAAATAATTATAAATAAATTATGAAGGTCATTAATTAATTAAGATTTGTTTTAATAACAGTAATAATGATTAGGAATGCTAATGTTACTAATTATACTACCATTAATTTAAATTACACTACCATTAATTAGGAATTTAAATTATACTACCATTAATTAAGATATTAATTAACTACTTATGTAGAAAATTAATTCAATAATAAATAATTATAAATAAATTATGAAGGTCATTAATTAATTAAGATTTGTTTTAATTACAGTAATAATGATTAGGAATCTTAATATTACTAATTATACTACCATAATTTAAATTATACCACCATTAATTAGGAATTTAAATTATACTACCATTAATTAGGATATTAATTAACTACTTATGTAGAAAATTAATTCAATAATAAATAATTATAAATAAATTATGAAGGCCATTAATTAATTAAGAATTATTTTAATTACAATAATAATGATTAGGAATCTTAATATTACTAATTATACTACCATTAATTTAAATTATACCACCATTAATTGCGAATTTAAATTATACTACCATTAATTAGGAATCTTAATTAAAGTACTTATGTAGAAAATTGATTCAACAATAATTAATTATAAATTAATTATGAAGACCATAAATTAATTAAGATTTTTTGATTACAATAATAATGATTAGGAATCTTAATATTACTAATTATACTACAATTAATTTAAATTAAATTACCATTAATTAGGAATTTAAATTATACTACCATTAATTAGGAATCTTAATTAAATTGGTGATGTACTTAAAAATAGTAGAGCAATTTAAATGGCATTAACATTTAGTTGTGTATAGGAAATGGGTGATGTCGCTGCACTTTATGTGTTCTGGGGCGGACGAGTAACAAACATAGAATCTGAGATCGGTTACGAAGGCGTTGAGAGTGATATGATCGGAGTACCTGTATCATGTAGCTATAATGATTTACTAGCTTACATATACAGTCTTACGGGATATACCCCCGACTTGTTCGAGATTACTGTGACGTGCAAGTGACCCACAAATGTAAGTTCCTTTCGTCCAATCGTTATTGGATCGGATAAAATAACAAAGTTGATGTTGCAAGTTAGTCGACAAATGGGGATGATCGAACTACTAATTGAGGCAGTAGAGATTTCTTCACACCAACGGGACGTGGGATCATCATCTATGCAAGGTTTGGACCTTAACATATCTCTTTACGACGGAGTCGACGAAGAGGATGAGGCTGAAGACAATGAACAAGATGAAGTTGAGGACGATGGGGAAGACGAAGACGAGGGGGAAGAGGAAGACAACGAGGAAGAGGATGAGGATGAAGAACAATCCAGGAGCAGAAGTAGTCATAGGGTGGGAGTGTTGACCGATCATGGTCAAGAGTCCCTCCTTCATTCGATACATCAGGAACCTATTTTCGATCCACCGGTAGACTATGGGATGGATTTAGACACGATGGAGGATCTTCCGGACTTCTTCGGATCAGATGATTGGATCTTTGGTACATTTGCAGAGGAGATGCCATTTTTAAATGAAGTTGCGGAGCCAACACCCGAGGGTACATCTGGTAAAGACTATTGGCTGCATCGTGCATTCGACTCTAAGACATCCTTAGTGGACGAGTTAAGCACTTGGAGCATGACAAAGCACGTCCAGTTCAAGGTGGACGCATCGAAGAGTTCGCAGTATACCGCACGTTGCATCTTCAAAGATTGTGGATGGAGGTTGCATGCATCGTACAACAGTCACCGAGACAATTGGGTTGTGCGTAGCTATCGTGTGGAACACACTTGTCGCAATGCAATATTAATCGTTGACAATCGAACATGCAATGCGAAATTTGTTGGAAGATTTATTCTTGCCACTTTACGATCCAACTTAACTCTTACGCCAAGCGTCATCCAGTCACTTGTTCATGACAGATACAAAGTGCACATATCTTATAAGAAGGCATGGAATGGGAAGCGACGAG
Organism: Ottelia alismoides; assembly: GCA_037367405.1. NCBI lineage: Eukaryota > Viridiplantae > Streptophyta > Magnoliopsida > Alismatales > Hydrocharitaceae > Ottelia > Ottelia alismoides. Next base: position 575,679 of record JAZKJV010011160.1, on the reverse strand, counting down.
CAATGGAGAAGATTTTTGGAGATGCTGTTGGGTCATATGCGGACATCCGACGATTCATGTGGTTGATGAAGCACTGCAATCTCGGTTCCTTCTATGAGTTCGAACATCAACCGGCGGTTCATCCTAAAACAGGGGCTCCGGTAGAAGGCAGAGATGCCTTCTATCGTTTGTTCTGGGCTTTTGCTCCGTCAATACAAGGTTTTGCACAATGTCGGCCAGTACTAAGTATTGATGCCGCGCATCTATGTGGAAAATATAAAGGACACATCTTAGCAGCTACATCCGTTGATGCCAATGGGCACCTCTTCCCAATTGCTTTCGCAGTTGTGGAGGGTGAAACTTTGGACTCGTGGGATTCTTCCTCCATAAACTGTCTGATATCATTGGCCGTGATGGAATATGCTTCATTAGTGACAGATTCTCAGGTCTAAAGAACTTACTTCCAAGGCATTTTCCACCTGAGAGAGGCCACTGCCACCGTTTTTACCTTCGTCACATGCAAGCCAACATGCACCGAGCCGGACACACGAATAAATGGATACAGAAGAAACTCTACAACACAGGTGCCGTTACCAGCAAATATGAGCACGAGAGGATTCTGCATCAAATCCGAACAGCGGACTCGGATGCGTACGATTGGATAATGAGGCAAGAAGGCGGAGATCGTCGATATTGGGCATGCGCATACGATGAGGGTCGGCGGTGGGGTCTGACCACAATGAACCTCTCTGAAAGTTTCAACAGTGTTCTTAGAAGAATACATGGTCTACTGGTGCTAACACTTGTCCTGGCCATCTTTTACCGGCTCAACACGTGCTTCGTAGAAAGACGTAAGTTTGATGCTCGGATGACAGGTCACCTTATGCTCCGATATGAGAAACTAACAGATGGGCTTGTACAATCCGCGCGTGGCCTACTGGTCGAGCAATTCACACTTACGGATTTCGAAGTGCGTGCCCCTAAGGGAAATTACACAGTTAAAATGAACGGCCAGCAATCAGTATGCACATGTGGTTACATGCAGGCCATGAGGATAATTTGCCCTTACATTATTGCGGTTTATGGCAACGTGAATGTCAGTACCGAACATGTGAAGCTTTGTGCTGATTTTTATACATCAAATGCATTTCGGGCTACTTACGCACCTGCCTTTGTTCCGATCCCTGATCGGCGATTCTGGCCACCCTTAGAGCCATCCCCATTACTGCATCCAAATGTTGTCCCTGCATCTGGTCGACCAAGAAGACAACGAGTACGAGGTAGCATGGACGAGATGGGAACAATACAAGTAAGATGCAGTCAATGTAAAGAGCACGGTCACAACAAGACAACGTGTGACCGACGTCACCATTAGTTTCTACTTAATTTTTTTTGTAAATTATTGTAAACTCTTTCTTAAGTAATGCAACTCTTGATGTTGTCATTTGCAAGATTTGGATTTAAAGAAATAATATCCTTCGTATTATAAAGTGGTATACTTTTCTAGTATAGAAATGGAGGAATTTGCAGGACCTGCCGATGCATCGGTACTTACTAGGCAGAGGGAACATCTCTCTGCTCGGCCACTCACAGATAGTGACACGGTTAGTAAAAATTTACGCATCATGATTCAAGTTAGTTCAATATAATCGATGATTTCTTTTATTCAGGCACATCGATTTGTCGAGTATGGTCGGACACTTAATCGCATACTGGAGGAGCCACGCAGCGATGCTGTAAATCGACAGCTTGAGATCGCTGGTTTCCATTGCATCTCCAACCTGAGACGGGCCACCATTGATCAGGCCCTTATGAAGGCACTAGCTGAGAGATGGCGACCAGAGACTCATACTTTCCATCTTCGACAGGGCGAGGCATCCATCACCTTGAAGGACGTTTCTATACTCACAGGGCTGAGAGTGGAATCGTTGCTCGTGACCGGCTTGGAAGAACACCCTCAGCTGGATTAGGGTTCATACTGCGCAGAAGTATTCGGTACCACTCCGGACGATAGCGAGGACCAGGAACTAGTGGGGGGGGGGGGGGAAGTTTAGGCTAACGTGGATAGCCAAGACTCTTCTAACCTCTACTGCTCTGCAATCGACAGATCCCGTTCGAGCTGTACAAGTTGCCCGTGCATTGATTCTCTTTCAAATTGGAACAAGCTTGTTGCCAGATGCTAGCGCGGACAAGGTGCATCTACGTCACCTTCTACTCTTGGAGGACCTCGAGAATTGTGGACGTAGGGCATGGGACGCAGCTGTACTAGCACAGATGTACTACCAGCTGGACTAATTTTCTCTCATGAACGTTCGGAGAGCATACGCATTTTGGACCCTGCTACAGGTAACAACTCTAAATTGTCCTAATTTGCATCTAAACTTATATAATACGATTTCTTTCACCATATAGGCCTGGTCTTGGGAGCGTATCCACATTGGTCGCCTCCGACCGTATCAACTGGTAGAGGCTACTCTGCGCTCAGCCCCTTACGCAGCAAGGTCAAAATAACTTCCTAACTTTTATGGGAATTCATTTCAATGTGGACCTTATGTTTTAGAATTTTTCATTAGGTGGACGGGCGGAAGGAGGTCACAAAGAGAGAATGTGTCGACCACTCACCTGTCATTTTATCGTAATGAGTTGGATTTGCAAGAAGAACATCAGGTACATGACCTACATAATTGCTCAAGAGAAATTAAGATCTGAACAATATTTATACCCTACTAATAACAGATGCGGTGGACACCTTACGAGGCCCAACATGTGTTGCAATTACCTGAGATTTGTTGTGAGAGCCAAGCTATTTGGCGTTCGCAGACAATGCTTATATACTTCAACGTCGTTGTCATGCATGCACCTGATAGGGTAATGAGGCAGTTCGGGTTGAGACAACACATTCCTAATGCAATGCCGCAAATCCCCTCGGATGACAAACGGGCTAGAGAACGAGACGATGAGCCCTACGATTGGGGGCTACACCATCAAGAGCGTCTGGCTCAATGGCAACACCGACTGAACGACATCGTTGGAGAGAGGGAGTTGGATAAGACACCTGCTGATGTCTTGCCCGACTACCTTACTTGGTATTGGCAGATTACGCGACGTTGGATTGCTACGGCCATACCACCACCCGCCAAGCTTATGAACCACACGGACCGAGGGGGAACCAACTGGTAATTTCGTGCCTAGTACAAAATATTTTAAACATAATTTCTTCGTAGTTTACGATTTAAACTTCTCCGTTATAGGTGAACTCCTTGTTTTGTGTGAGGGAAATGATGACAGAACATCGAAGGAGCACTGAATTGCAACAATTGATTGGCTATGTGGACTACACCATCCAGAATATGTCATTGGTGGATCCGGGAAAACATGATGTCCCTCCCATGTACACTTCATACACCGAGCCCACGACGTTTGCTTCTCAACAGTGGGGTGATCAATACACTTCCAGGGCAGAGGAAGTTCGACCGTCGTATCAGACGACACAGTCCTACACCCAGCCCTATATTCCTCAGGTGCAGCAGATGGGTTCCGCAATACCATCGTTTGACTTGCTTTCCACACAGGAAGCTCAGCCCTCTCAAGCACATCAATACTTCTGACACATGGGGCAAAGTCAAAGCCAACCCTCTTTCGTTGGACTCCCGGGTTATGGCGCTGGACCAGCGACTTGGAGTATACAATCATCAGCAATGGATCTTCCCATGGTATCCACTAAATCCGTGCCGGTGACAATACAAGAGCCACCTCGTGCTTCAAACGTATCAAGTCAGAGAGGGGTTGGTAGATCTACGATCGGAAGGGAGCACTCAACCACTGTTGAACCTGAGAGAAGAACCGTTGCAAGCCATGGTAGGGGTCGGGGCGATGCGGGTAGGGGGACAACAACGGGAAGGGAGGAGGCAGGCTCAGGGATAGGAGAACAAAGGAGAGGGGAGAAAGGGAAAGCGTCTTCATCAAAGGGACCACTATCACATATTGTACACCACAAAAAAATGGTTTCATTTATTGTGCCCTTATGTTATCCCCGTTTAAGCAAAAGAATATGATGTTTTGATATAACTTTTCTTCAATGTTGTTATCCAAATTGGTGCAAAAGAATATTGTTTTTACGATTATTAATGACATTAACGTTGATTTCTACATTAATTTCTCAAATTAATTAACATCCGAACATGACATGTCCAAAACACGTATCACAGCTCGTAAGTCAGTGCGTCTGCCCGACAACCGTTTCTTAGCAGTACGTGCTCCACCGAGTCGGGCCTCCAGCCGTGTACCATCTGACGCTCCATCGTCGGCGCATCCACCGCCAATCACGGCCCCAAGCAGGGCACCAACCGCATCAGAACCAGAGCCAGTGGAGATGATACCTCATCTTCAAACGAAGTCAGAGTCACAATTCACCCCTTATTCCCCGTAAGGCAGTCCGATCCCGAGTTCATCCCATAGCGCGACGTCACCGCTTGCAGAACCTGCCGACGAGGAAGAAACTTTATACGCTAACTTAGCTGATCTGCATTACACTATCGCATTTAAGTATGCACGTCTGAGTGCGTTGCGTGGAGAGCGAGCAGGTCGTCAGTAGAGTTAGTACATTATGTTGTCATGTTTGAAATCTAGTGATATTTATGTCTACTTTAAGGGTTTCTTGCGTCTGTAGTTCTACATGTATCTTTTTTCAAGTAAATGAAATGTTTCAGCTTCTACTATTTGGAGAATTTATGAATGTATGTGTGTCCCAGTTACATGTTAAAAATATTTCAGCTTACATGTTAAAAATGACCACTTAATTTTACCATAATTCGAAGATCTTTATTGCTTTATATTTCCTCAAGTCAATGTTAAAAAACCCAACATTCGTATACATATAAAGATATTTACGATATTAGTACACAAATATCTGTTATAGTAATTATAGATATTATAACATAGTAATTATAAATATCTTAACATTTGTATATGAATAAAACAATATATATTGCTACGAATTATCATTTTAAATTAATTAAATATTACTTAATAAAACATCACGTTCTTATAAATGTAATTTTAGTAATTACATAATATTTATTATTAATATTTTAAATTTGTTGATAAATAAATACTAAATACACTAGTAAACTCTTATTTAACCTAAAGTATTGTACCAGTTTGGCGGGAAAGGGAATTCGCAGCAAATGGTTTGCCGTAGGCGGCATACCATTTGCCTCGCGCTTCACGTAAGCACGGCAAATGATTTGCTGCGCCACATGGGCGAGCGGCAAATCATTTGCCGATATGTCACCAGTCTGGGAAATATTTTGATTTCGTACCCAGAATGAGAGATACTCCTTCTTCTCTCTCCATTCTGGGAAATAGCTCTAAAGAGAAGGTCGAGGGAAGTGAGAGTTGGTAGAGGATGCGTTTTTTTTTTCACTCTAATCTTTTTTCTGGGAGTAAATGATAGATGGTGGAATTTGAAAACTAGTCACATTTTTTAAGTAAATATTTTTTTTTGTTTTGAAAGGATTTTATCATGAATTTTGACAGCGAGGCAGTTTATTTATGGAAAAAAATGAAAGCAATGATGTTTTTGAATTTGAAGTTTGTTTTGATATTTTTCCGTTATATTTATTTTGTATCGATTTTCGGCGTTGCTGCCAACGCCACCTTTGCATGTATGTCGCCTAGGGATGCAAACGAACGAATACGAATGCAAATTCAGGTCATACCATAACCATATTCATTTTATATTACGAATAGGAATACGAATACGAATGTTATACGAATGTAAAAAAATAAGATCCATATCCTCAAAATACGAATACGAATACGAATCTTTTACGAACGAATACGAATATCAAACGAATATTGTAATAAAAAATTATATATAAAAGCGTACCTGATTATTTGGCAATCACTTCCGCATTACTTCCATATTATGACTTGAGTCTGAAATTTAACTCGGTATTCATTATTTTCCTACAATCAAGCAAGTATATTCCAATAAGTTTCATAAACAAAAACATTCCATACGTTCCACACAAATCTTCTAATAACATCAAACATATTCTAATTCGTTACCAAAATAATCCATACATAACAAAATAATCCATACATAAAAAACATTACAAGAATATGGAATTTACCAGAGATCGATCGCAAATGGAGGCGCAGGGGCAGGGTCGCAGTCGGGTTGGGCGGAGGGGAAGGAGGGGGGTTGCGGGCCTGCTGCAGGGGAGGCGGCAGCCGACAGGGGCGGAACTAGGGGGCGGCTGGGGGGCGGAGGGAGGCCGCAAGACGCTGGGCGGCGGAAGGGAGGGTGAAGGGGGCTGCAGGGGGCGGAGGAGGGCGGCTGTGAAGGGGGCGGCGGAAGGGAGGGTGATGGGGGCGGCGGGGGGTGGAGGAGGACGGCAGGAGGGTGAAGAGGGCGACGAAAGGGAGGGTGAAGGGGCCGGCGAGGGGCGGAGGAGGGCGACAGGAGGGGCGGAGGGGGATGGCAGGGGGGCGGAAGGGGGACGGCTGGTGGGCGGAGGGGTGGAAGAGGGGGCGGAGGGAGGCCGCCATAGGCTGGCAGGGGCTGCAAGAAGGGGCGGAGAGGGATGGCAGGGGCCGAAAGGGGGTGGCGGGGGCGGAGGAGGGCGGCAGGCGGCTATTGGAAGGGAGGAGGTCGACGTCGGGTATAGGGTAGGCGCGGGTGGGAGTTGGGTTGGGGAGAAGAAGCCCTAGTTTTCTTAGTTATTAGATAAATAACTTAAATAAAATAATTTATTTAGTAACGAATATTCGTATTCGTATTCGTATTCGTTATATTTTTCGTATTCGTATTCGTATTCGTTAAGTAAGGATTCGTATTCGTATTCGTAACCGCAAAAAGTTCGTTTCCAATATTCGTATTCGTATTCGTATTCGTCTGTTTTAGGAAAACAAGATCCATATCCTCTTAAAAACGAATACGGATACGAACGAATACGAATATAACCGCATCCGTTTGCGTCCCTAATGTCGCCTTGTCGTCGGACCTCCTTGCGATAACACGCAGCCCAACGCTACTGGTTACATTTCCCCCTGTTAAGGTCCTAGGAGGACTAACTCGGTCCCGTGTTGTCTTCCGGCTGCATGAGCTACCCAGCTCCTCGCAATCTTTTTGCTGCACTGGAGAAAGATTGCCCGGAGCTGGGTAGGGACGAAATCGGATACGGATATATTCGAATATCCGCTTACCGTATTCGAAAAATTATCGGATACGGATATCCGTATCCGAATATTAATCGAATATGGACCGGATATGGATATAAGTTGTAAAAATTTTCCGAATATGGATACGGATATGGTAATAGCTTGAATATCCAGATTCGGATCCGGATATCCGAATACAATATTTATTATTATTTTATATATTAGTTAATATAATTAAGCTACAACCTTATGTTATTATATTAGTATTATACATTATATAATAAAATATATTCACGATATTAATAAATTTCTATTTCTTTGGGTATGAGCGCTTACAAAATTTATGAAATCATATCCCCTTTTTGCTTCCGGTCAAGAATACATGTCATGCCGACACTCTTTTGTCATGATGCAACTTATTTATATTTCATTGCTATTTTTAAAATCATTATGAACTTTGATAAAAAACAACTCATATTCATATGTGATTTTTATTCAATCCGTATTCGAATTTCATGTTTATTGGATCCATATTGGGATTTCACTCTTTATTCGATATGTATTCGGATCTGCTCTTTATTCGATCCGTATTCGGACCCGCTCTTTATTCGATCCGTATTCGGATTCGATAAATATCCGATTCGGATTCGTATCCGTATTTTTACAGATATGGTTTCCATAATGCATATCCGAATCATATCCGTATCCGTATTCGTATTCGATATAGATGAATCGAATATGGATATGGAAATAAACATATTCATCTTAGAGCTGGGTTCATGAATCCAGGAATGCATGGATGGAACATGGGTCTGTTTGGTTGCGGGGTATCTCAGGATACCCCCAGTTCCATCGATCCATACATTTTTGGATTGGAATTACTTGTATGAACCTTATATTTTATTTAATATAATATTTTTTATCCATGTTTAAATGAAATGTTAACATAAAAATTATGTTATAATCATTTAAACACAATCAATGTCACATCACATCATATTTTTCATTCTAACCCTTCTAACCATCCAATATTATCAGGAGGATACTCCAACCCAACTCAACCCAGTTACCAAACAGACTTATAATGCCATCTCCGTATTCGGATTGTCTTTCAGCTCTATTCGGGACCTTGCTCATCGCAATCTTTCTGGTCCATGAATAGTTTCATCCTCGTATCCCGGTTCGTGCATCAGATGTATTTGTTGATATCTCTACTATCTCGCCACCTTTCTATCTCAACAAACTCGTACTCCCAAATAGAAAACATCTTCCCTTGTAGCTTTTTTCATTTCAATTTTATGATTGCTTTTTTATTTGAACAAGGTGAAGGTCTCGAGGTAAAGATCGGAGACGATAGCATTCTTAAGGAAGATTTTTTAGATACTTGGGATTTATTTTGCAATATGATGGGGAAATTTATGGGGACGTTATTCATAAAATAAATATATGTTGGCCAAAGTAGACAGGTATCTCTGTTGTTCTTTGTAATAAGAAAGTTCTTTTCTAGTCAAAGGAAAGTATTAAAAAGCAATCATGAGACCTACTATGCTCTATGGATCATACTTTTACCATGTGAATCATAGACATGTGAAGAGATTGATAATGGCAAAATTGAAAATGCTAAGATGGATATATGGTCATAAATGAAAAGATCGAATCGAGAAGGATGCGATCATAAGAAAAGCTGGCGTAGCTTCGATATAGGATAAGATGAGATAAACCTCCTTAAGATGGTTTGACCATTTGTAAATGAGGTTGGTTGATGGACCAATTAAAAGATGCAAGATCTGGGATGTTGAGTCGGTTAAGAGAGGATGATGAAGGCTAAAGAAGTGTTGGAATGCGACTATATGAAGGGATCTTAGTTATTTGGATTTAAACCTGAGAATAACCCTAAATAGATCTGAATGGAGGCAAAAATCCATATAGCCGACCCTTTGGAATTGTGGGAAAAGTCTTTGTTATTGTTTCTTATTTGAAACCAGCTTGGATACCACTGTAACTTTTGCAATTGTGTACTAAAATCTACAACATATTAATGATGAGGAATCTACCACATTTGTTATAACTTGGTTCCATGAGTATTTTGTTGAATCATTTTTAAGTGTACCCACATGTACCCGTTACCCATTCAAATGGTTCACTTCCAGTTGGAACACGTCAGGATGACATGAAATGATGGTTCGACCTCTACCCCCAATGAACACCCCTGCATATCCCTCAAACCAACCAAACGAGAACAAAGGATAAATTTCTTTTATCCCCATGTCACTCATGACTCCTTTCAATATATAAATATATAAATAAAATTTTCAATAAATATAAATAAATAAATAAATTAGTACACATCAATCAAAGTTATCAAACCATTTATAGCTAATTTTCTTTACATTTTAATTCGTCATCAATGCAAAAAAGATCGCGTCACGTTTTCAACAAATATCGACCGACGGTTAGGTATAAGTAAAACCAATTGTTATATCATTTACATTATATTGGGAAAAAACATTTCCATAGTTATATATATACACGACATCTTATTTGGAAAATGAAGATAAATCGGTGTTTTGAATATCGGATCGGAATGATCAGTTCAGTCGATAGGACCGGTGAACCGGGCTTGGATTGGTCCGATTAACATGTTAACGTGTCCGATTTATACTGGTTACCGGTTAACTGGTTTATACCAGTTCGGTTTGTTGGCTTTTTCAAACCCGATTTAACCTGATTCAAAAAAAATTGAACCCACTTAATTTTGAATTTTATATGACATTATTGGGAGTTGAACTCATGACCTATCACACGTTATTGTATTAGTTGGATTTAAATGCAACATAAATTATTGTTCTTATATTGAATATATTGTGTAAATACTATATATATCTATAACATTTTAATGTTGCATATAAAAAAATATATTTTACATATACTATAAAATATATAAATTAGTTATGTAATTTATATTTATTTCAACTGTATTTAAGTCTGTATTTTATACATATTTTAATCTATTCCGATTCAATTAAGTGATTCAACCACTTCTTGTCAATCGGTTCGGTGCAATCCAGTTTTTAAGAATGACGGCGTAGCGTCATCATCTGGTAGTGATTTGTTTCCATGGTTTAATCCGATTAGAACTTTCAGCAAGGTTTTGATTCAACACGTCCTATTCGGTTTCAAAAACATCGAGACAAATAGATTTATTTTCATAGCATGCCTCTTCCTTCAATTAAAATACATAAAAATACAGTGTTAATAAATACTTACAACTCAACAAAGTAGTATAGTATATAATTGCCTAACTTAATTATGATATAATTTGATTAGTAAAATGCATTGATGTATTAGGCATTTTCCAATATATTTTTGTAATCTAATAACAAAAGTAAGGCTTTAGATTTTTAATAGTTATAAGATAACCACAATGAAGATTCATTTTGAAAAACATATATTGCACCATTATTTTATAGGTTAAATTACAATTTGGGTCCCCCAGAATGGGTCCTGATCTTTAAATTGTAACGATTCGGGTCCTATGATCATTAATGTAAGGAACTTTTTGAAGCTAATGACGAGTATACCCTTATTTAAAAGTTGGAACTCAACTCCCATTCCCTTCCCAACAAGGGCATATTCGTCATAAACTACAAAATTTCCATTTCCTAAATGGTCTTGGGACCTGAATCGTTACAATTTAAAGATCGAAACCCATTCTAGGATCTGACCGATAGATGAGGACCCAAATTATAATTTACCCTATTATTTATTTATTTATTTCATAGAAGAGGAGTTTCCTACTAATGCATTGAATATGACAAATTGCCATTTCAAATATATTTTAAAAGCCTATCCTTAGAGGTTAGTTATATAAAAATCATTTCGATCAAATACACACAACAACATTTTCATAGAAGAAATAGTTATCAATACACATTATATATATATGCGATCGAGATAAATTTAGTAAAAAATTGTATTGTAATTGTAACGGTGGGTTCAGGTCGTAAATTAGCGCTCTCAGACTCTTATAACTCACTCTTGGGTTCTAGAGTAGAACCCAAAGTTTACAATGAAAACCCGTCGGTTTCCAATTCCTACAAAACACACATTTTCACCCCCAATGGGTCCCACAACTATATTCTATTCTCACTTTTGTGGGGCCCATGCCAAAACCACACTCTCAAATGTAATATATCAAATAACTAATTTCTCTTTCATCCATTTTTTAAAGAGGTATACCATCTAATCATCTAAAAAAATATAAAATAGTCAACTTATAATTAATTTTTCAAACTATAATACAATCACGTTACAACAAACCCAGTAAAACTCTCTATCCAAACACCAAACATTTTTTTGAGGTTTATCCACTTCCCATGTAACACTCTATCCAAATACACCCTTACATTTCATGAGTTTTAGATGGGGGACTATGTTCGGGATGTTACAGAAACCAGAAAATCCTTATGTATTTACCCCCTTAACCCACCCTCCCTCTCTCTCATGTGGGCCCCACTTTATTTCTTTTTAAAAAATTAAATAAATCAATTTTACATCATCAATCCTATCAACAAATAATATATTATACCATCATATCATATAAAAATTATAAACTACTCCACTTCTACTCATTTTTTCAAACTTTAATACAATCACATCATAATAACTACTCACTTTTTCAAACTCCAATACAATCATATCACAACAAACCCACTTCTAACCCACACCCAGTTTAATCCTCTATCCAAACATCAAAATTCAAAATGGGTTACCCTCTACCAGTTTAACCCACCTTAACTCGCTTATCAAACACATCCTTAGAGATTGTTCAATTACGGAATAAGTATGAATAATTATGTGGAATAAGGAGAATACGACTCTATTTTTTGTTCATCGGGAAAAATAGGATTAAGGAAAATAATGTGGAATAAGAGAATGTAATGTGAAATAAAGATATGAATAAATGTAGAATAAGATGAAATAATTGGATGTAGATAAGAATAACCGTACTCTAAAGAACCACAACATCAGATGAGGAATTGATCTCTTTTTCCAATACTTATTTTCCAAAACAACACCACCTTAGATTCCCATCAAAATTTCTGTGGACCTGCAATTTGCCGTAACTGATGGGAAAGCAGCTGACGTCTTGATGGTGGAATCTGAATGGGAACAATTGATGACACACACACAAGTGGGCCAAATCCTTATGTTTGTGGTCATTTGTAATGCCTTTTCTTTTGCTGCCCTGAAAACGAGCTCCACATCCGTTGCTTTCTCTTCTTTACTGTTGTTTTTTCTTTCTATAGACCCAATTAAAGGATGTACGACAGAAAAGGAGACCCAATTGGCCATCGGATTTACAGATGGATGGGCACGAATAATTTAGGGATTGACATGGATGTTTTCCTGCACCACTTGCTTTGTTGTTGTATTAGTATGAATCCACGTTTAAAAGATCGGATCGGACTGGCTGGTCGGACGATCGGATCGGGAACCGATTTCGATCCGATCGTTTCGATCGGTTTTATGTAATTAAATTTTTTTATAAAGAAAAAAAATTAGGTTCGATCATGATCCGGGTGGTTGACCAGGTTGACATGGATTCACCCAGTTTTGATGGTTTAGTATATTTTCAAAAAATAAAGGTTTAAATAATGGAATACTAGGTTTTATCACTTTGCCTTTCTTAACTTCTGCGATTTCAGTTATGTCAATATCTTTTTTGGAATATAACTTATGCCACTACTTTCTTACAGTAATTTTTTAAAAGCAACTATAAATACATTTTTACAATATTATATTCATATATAATGCTAGAAAATGCGACTGCTTTTTGTAGAGTTTTACTCAAAATAGACAATTATGTTATTCTATTGAAAGATTTGATATTTTAAACGATTATTTCATTGTAGAGAAATACATATTTACATATATGTATCCGATTTTATTGGTTCAAAAAATCGGTTCGACCGGTCGGACCAATAAACTAAGCTCGATTCGATTTTTTCCAAGTCAGTAGGAATGATGATGTCATGTTGACATCATCATCGGTTTGACCGGTTTGGACCAACGGTCCAACCCGGTTGGACCAAACCGAAAACTGACCGGTTCAATGTCCGGTCCGATAACCTTGGTATGAATGGATAATGTTAAATAAAACGAATACTATTCCGATACAAATAATAACAGAAATATTTAATGGATTAATTAAAATATACATGTTTAGATGGTTCACATATAAAATACATATATCAAATATATTCATTTCATAAAAATTATCTCAGACAATGGTATTGTTTTCACAAGCACACGCGCATACACATGTCCACGCATACGCACACGCGGACAAATTTAACTATATTTACGCATTGAAATAGATATACGAATGGGAATGCGAATATTAACGGATGTCAAAGTGATATCTACATCCGCATCTACTTTAAAATGAATAGGGGTACGAATGTCAAAATATGTATAAACAAATAAAATAACAGACCGGATACAAATATATTTATATTCGTTTTCATCGTACTTCTAATCATTCAAATACCAACTATTCACATAAGAGTTACCCATCTGAAAAACTTTTTAACCAGAAGTTAACTCTCATTCAATTCAACTCCCTTACGGATACAAATATAGGTAAGTAAATGTAAATGTCAATAATATACGTATAGGTAAAATCCTACACAGTACGACAGTTTACAAGGTATCATTTTGACGTGGTAAGTATAGATTGGAACTTTTGTTTAAAAGCTGGTCTTGTTGTTCCATTTAATATAATCAATAAACTTAAACCGGAAGGAAAGTCAAATCAATTTTTTTTAAGATTGTGTGTGGCCCACGAGGATTTGATTGTCTAGATAGATCTAATCTGGAATGGCATGTGGTTATAGTGCGTATCCTTTGTTGGACTGCAGAAGTCTATTGTACTTCCAAAGCCACTCAATTATGATCGAGTGATTCACACGTAAAGGATCGTTAAAATTCAGAATTCGTGTGAACTCGATCTTGAACAGACTCTATTATACAATAGAGGAGCTGAGATCAGTAATCCAAGGTTATCGATTTTAGCACATGCTATCTTCACATCTAAACCCAATCCTATCATTTGAGGTTGCATTTTTTCAAACCTTTTGTTCATTCATTTCTCGTCTTTCCTACTTTGTATACAAGTGATGATGAAGTTTTGGTATGGCTACAAGTAATAGTTATGACAACGTTTTTAAAAACCGAACCAAATCAGTCGGTTCAACTGGTTAAACTAAAAATCGGAAGAAAACTGATCAAGAAATCCTTGAAACCAATCAAAATCTGGTTGTACTGTTTGACTTGAACTAATTGAGCCAAAGCGTCAATTTAACCATCCAAGTTTTTAACAAGGAAATAATTTCTAGTTTAATAAAATACATTTTTTTATAAATTATTTACACTATAGTTTCATTATAACCACATTGTATGGTACTCTGTTATCTCTTCTCACTCCATGTGTCCTGAGTCCCGACCCAATCTTGCTTTTCTCTTCCTGCCTTATGAGCATTGCCTCTCTTTTCACATTGTGCATGAGTTTATCCCCTTCCAACTGTAACAAGTGATGTCTCCATGCAAAAAAGAAGTTGTCATAGTTACATTATGAGAATCAATAGACTAACAACACTTGTCACTAATTAGAGTTTGAACAGTTTTAAAATTTATATTTTATACATCACATATATGTATCTATATGAATACGACAAAATATAATTTTATGTCAAATTTTTCTAATATATTTATATCTATAATTTTTTTTACCAATTATGCTTATGCACATACATTCTTAAACAATTCACAATATTATCTTTGTTTTGGTATACCATAGGAGAAGAAAGTACTTATAAAAGGCCACTACTACCCATTTTATAAAAATATAGAGGAACACACATAACTGTAAAAATTAGATATATAACTGTTATCGGAAAAACTTGAATTGACACAAGTGTAAGCATCTTTTAAATTTGTTATCTAGCATTATTCATATATATATATTTGTATGAAATATCGGTCTAAGTCGGTTCGATCAGATGAACCTAACCAACAACACAACATATCGATTCTTGCAAGTCTTTATGAACTACATACACCATCTTCGATTCAATCAGTCAGTCTCATTGATCCGACCATAAAATCCAAGACAAATACATGTTCGATTTGATGTCCGATTTGATTTTTAAAACCTTGTTATAACCATTAAAAGATAATTTTTGTCCTTTTACATCAACCTGTCATAGATGTCAAATGTCAGAGAGGATCAGAGAAGTAAATGCTAGTTTTTTTTGCTTTTTTTCCTTCCATGGATCACCTTGCGCACCGCCTCCTTCCACCAAGAACGGAGATGTAGCAGGGCTGGCGAGGGTTTTCGGATGGACAGCGAGGGCGGGGTGATGTTCTTTCGGAGAAAGTCATCGACGAAAGCGGGGGCACTAATGAAGATTCAACAATGGCATTTGTTTATAAATTCGACGGACAGGATGGGTAGATTTTAGATATTAAATGGATGTGAATTAACCACATGAATTGTGACATAAAATTTCATATGTTTACATGAGTTGTTGGATGACTATGAACTATACATGAACTACCTGCTGATTGGTGAAGTTTATAGGGATCGTGACGAGGTGTAGCTCGTTTTTGAACCATTAGATGAAGATCAAAAGGTTAAAATTGATTGGTTATAGCTTCTTGGCAGAGGCCTCAAGCTGTACGTTTCAATGCCGTCGTCATACGCGGTTGCAATCTAATAATCACATCGACCTGATTGTCAAGCTTATCTTCTCAAGCCGTGTAAGATACAAGATTTTGTTCTTGTGGAAGTAGATGGGATAGTGACGGAAATGGAACCGGGTTCTAATTAACTATCTTATTTTAAAAGGCTTCGTGCTTACAACTTCTGAAAAGTAATTTCCATCAAACTAATAAAGAGTAAAGATAGAGTGTGCCTGTACGAGTGCTTGATTTAAGGTGACACGTTTCCTTAACTATGGAAAGGTGTGATCTTAGGTTGTATGATTAGTGAACGAATGAGATGAAAATCATTAGGTGGTTTTCTTTCTAACTAACATTCCTAATATGATGGTGCATCAAATTAATGCTAATATACTAAATAACACGTCATTGGTCATTCTAAATTTAGGTATAAGGCGAGAGATATACAGAATTTTGCATGCACATTGATGGAATAAATGTTCTCGTTTTGAACAAATTATTTACAAATTTAAAACATTTAGTTATTTTACATTTCTGTAACGTAAATTACAAACATTTAACCACTGATTTATGCACAAAAACCCACAAACAGATAAAAATTTGTCATTTTTATGTAAATGTGTTTTCGAAAAAGTTACGTGCTTTGATAATATGCTAATAAATTAATATAAATGTGGCAAAATCTTCTAAACCGATGGGATTTTAGTTACAACTATCCTAAAATGATATTTAATCCTATTATATTTTTAACATAGAATGAGATTTGAATCTTGGTATATGACTAATATCAATCTCCTAATGAAGATAATAAATTTTGAGGTTCGTACATTTACAATAAAAACTTATATATTACATATAAAGAACTTATTTACAAATATATTTTATGTTTTACCAAAAATTTAGGAAGAAATGCAAGAATTGTGTTGAATGTTGAAATCTATTTTGTGTGAACCTTTGATATTTGATACAATACTAAAGTATTTTATATTTGTTAATGATAAATTATATAGCTTTCTTCTGTTGTTGTTTTGTTAAGACAAAAAAGCTGCTATATCTTCTATGGAAATAACCAATATCTTAAATTTTGAAGTTTGTTAGTTTTACAATGTATAATTCTATAATACAAGTAAACAATTTATTTTTTTTACAAAAAATGTACGATTACATGAGCCGAGGATGTTAAATAATGACTTCTATTATGCGTAGTTATTTGATATTTTACATAATATTAAAGTATTTTACATTTCTTTAGGATAAATTAAATGTCTAGATATATTGTTAATGTATCAGCAAAAATAAAATAATATATCTTCTAAGAAATTAAAAGGTAACTTAAATATAAACCGTAAATTAAATTTGAAGGCTATGATTAGGACACAAAAATTAACTTGATATCAATTAGTTCATAACACATAATATATTAATATAAAATAAATGACTAGAATATATTTAAATATTTAATTGACTTCATATTCTTCATTTATAGCTTAAGATGTAATACTGTAATTTAAATAACAAAAAGTGAAAACAAATCAATATTTTAATACTAACTAATGATACTGTAGAATCTTATTTTGCACATCTTGATTATGGTATTTTCCTAGAGATTTGTAAATTATTTTTCCATAAAATAATCAAAATAATTTAATGAAATAAAATTTAAGAACAAATGCATTTCAATTTCGCAACGATTTTAGTTATATCAAAAATTTTGATTTTTTGATTGCATCTAGTGTTATTCAAGAATGTTAGGAATTTATTGTAAAAATAATTATTAAAATATAATTTTTAAAACACATGTTCTTCACATTTAACTATTGTTGGGAAAGAAGGTTTTGTTATGTTTATTCCAATGGGTTTAGGGGTCCTTATATAGGAAAAACCCTAGAAACCCTAGATAGTCCCGGAAAGGGAAAAATACAGAATTGCCCCTTATTGGGGTTACAATAAGAAACGTCTCATAACTACTAACAATTACTAACACTCCCCCTCAAGTTGGAGCGTATTTATCAGTCATGCCCAACTTGGATATAATCTATGACAAGCGTTTCTTTGGTAATGCCTTTGTAAAGGCATCTGCAAGCTGTAGATCAGTACTGATGTGTGGAGTGGTGATTCTTCCAATTTTGACTGCATCTCGTATGAAGTGACAATCAATTTCTATGTGTTTGGTTCGTTCATGAAATATATGATTTGTGGCAATGTAGGTTGCAGATTTGTTGTCACAGTACAGGGGAATAGGTGTAGTGACGTTAATACCAAGCTCCTGAAGAAAGGCCAATAACCACGTGATCTCACATGTGGCTTGTGCCATTGCCCTATATTCTGCTTCTGCACTTGACCTGGATACGACGGTTTGCTTCTTGCTTTTCTAGATAATAGTGTTTCCTCCAACCATCATAGCGTAGCCTGTAGTCGAGCGTCGATCTTCTGGAGAGCTTGCATAATCAGCGTCTGCATAGGCAACCATGTTTGTATGTCCATTCGCTTTGTAGGAGAGTCCACGTCCTGGAGATTCCTTTAAGTATCGAAGAATTTGGAGAACATCCTGCCAGTGGCTGTAACATGGCTGTTCCATATGTTGGCTTGCTCTGTTTACAGCATAGGAGATATCTGGTCTAGTTACAGTAAGGTAGAGAAGTTTACCAACGAGGCTTCTATATCGGGAGACATCCTCAAAGGCTGAATCAGATGAGGTGGTATGCTTCTTTGGATCAACAAGAATACCAGAGGGCTTGCATCCAAGAAGTCCTGCTTCAGTAAGTATGTCCATGCAGTATTTCCTTTGTGAGAGGTGAAGTCCTTCGGTAGTGCGAAGTACTTCTATGCCTAAGAAGTAGCGTAGAGATCCAAGGTCCTTGGTAACAAATACCTTTTGAAGGAAGGCCTTGGTTTCTGATATCCCATTATAGTCATCACTGTGATAACCATATCATCAACGTAGACTGCCAGTATAACGGTTCCAGTTGCTCTTTTCCTGACAAATACAGAATAATCAGATGTCGTCCTTTGGAAACCAAGAGTGGTTATTTCTGTAGTAAGCCTGTCAAACCATGCTCTTGGACTTTGCTTGAGACCGTATATGGCCTTGCGAAGTCGACATACATACTCCCCCTCGACTTCATAGCCCGGAGGTTGTTTCATATATACCTCCTCATCAAGATCGTCATAAAGAAAAGCATTCTTTACATCCAGCTGAAAGAGGGGCCAAGATTTGTTTGCAGCAATAGAGAGAATAGTTCGGATAGACCCCATCCGTGCAACAGGAGAAAATGTCTCAAAATAGTCGACACCATAGGTTTGTGTAAAACCTTTAGCCACAAGGCGAGCTTTTAATCTATCAATTGTGCCATCCGGGGATTGTTTGGTCGTAAAGACCCATTTGCATGCTACAGGTCGAACACCTTTCGGACACTGAACAAGATCCCATGTCCCTCGTGAAATCAGTGTATTCATTTCTTCATTCATTGCATGTTTCCAGCCAGAGTCCTGTAGAGCACAATTATGGTCTCGTGGAATGGATACAGTCATAAGAGCATCAGCATACCGTCGGTCATTGATAGATAATCCAGCTATGGATGTGTAGTTGGATATGGGGTAAGTAGAACAGTGTCTTCTACCCTTTCGTAGAGCAATGGGAAGCTCTAGAGGATCATCCGGGACATGCTTGGAGGGGACAGTCGAAGAAGGCATATTATCCTGCAGAAAAGAGACTGGTAAAGGGATGGCTGGTTGGTTTAGAGCATTACTTTGTTTATAGACGATGGGTGGTGGAGGGAGATCAAGTGGAATATCAGTGACTGAATCTGAGAAGAAGCTAGTTTGCTCAAAGAATGTGACATCAGCAGAGATGTAATATCGATGTCCAGCAGGATCATAGCATCTGTACCCTTTCTGAGTACGTGAGTAACCTAGAAAGACACATTTGATAGCCCGTGGTGAGAGTTTGTCGGTATTATGAAATTTATGGACGAAGGACACACATCCAAAGATCCGTAGAGGGAGAGGAAATGGAGAATCATTGGGATAAAGAAGGGAGAAGGGAGTGGATCCATGAATAGTAGGTGATGGTACTCTGTTTATAAGATAGACGGCTGTGAGAATGGCATCACCCCAGTAGGTTTTGGGGACCTTCATCTGAGATAGAAGAGAGCGAGCAATATTTAGAAGATGCCTCAGTTTCCTTTCTGCTATCCCGTTTTGTTGGGACGTGTAGGGACAAGTAGTTTGGTGGATGGTTCCTTCGGATGCAAAGAAGGAGGCAAGGTCATGTTGGATGAATTCTAATGCATTGTCCGAACGAAAAATTCGAATGGTAGAGGAGAAAACATTTTTAACATAATGAAAGAAGTTCTTTATGATACGATTAATCTCCGAACGTTCTTTGAGCAGAAAGACCCAAGATAACCTGCTGAAATCATCTATAAAGACAACAAAATACTTATGACCACTTAGACTTCGGACCGGACAAGGTCCCCAAATATCACAATGAACTAATGAAAAAGGGACAGAATGACGAGGCTCAGTGCGAGCCGAAAACGAGGCTCGATGATGCTTCCCAAACTGACATGCCTCGCACTCAAAAGGCTTGAGTGAAGAAAGTTCAGGAAACATCATAGAGAGAGCTTTAGCGGATGGATGACCAAGACGAAGGTGCCATAGTAGTGGATCGATGGAGATGGAAGCCGCACCAGAGAAACCAGAATCTGTAGGTATGTTGAGATAATATAGTCCATTCTTCTCATGCCCCCTACCAAAAATTTTCTTCGTCCGGATGTCCTGAAAATAACAACAAGATTTATCAAATATCACTTTACAATCAAGTTCACTGCATAGCTTATGAACTGATAATAATCTTAGAGGGAAGGCAGGAGCACAGTGAACCCCTGTTAGTTGTAGTGTGGATGAGAACTCCATAGTGACCACACTAGTGATAGGCGAATAATCTCCATTGGCAACCCGAACAGATTTCACGACCGAGGAAGGTCGGGAAGAGGATAGAAGGCTACCTTCTCCCGTGAGATGAGTCGAGGCTCCGGAATCAATGATCCAGGCAGGCGCAGATGTCGATGCAATGCTGGCAGTAGTACTCGAGATTGTTGCAAGGCTGGCAGTAGATGCATTAGCAGTAGTATCAGCGGGAGTATTCTGCAGTAGTTGTCGCAGTCGGGCATATTCTGAGGCAGTAAAAGAGGGCTGACTATCACTAGTATGTTGTTCAGATGCATCATAGTAAGTATCAGAGAGGGCAGATTCATATGCACTATTGGCATTAAGGGGCATGCCAAATTTGGTCCAACACCGTTCTGACAAGTGGTTCATGCGACCACAATGAGTACAAGGAGGAAAACGATCACGTCCTTGGCCGCGTGCTGAGTCGCGGCCCCGGCCCAAAGTTCGGCCACGTCCCTGGCCAGAATCGTGTCCACGTCCTCTAGAGTGAAAAGATCTTCCTCTTGCAAAATGTGCTGATGTCTCAGCAGACGGAGGAGGATGTGGAGACTCAAGTTCTTGGAGACGACCAAAAATGGTCTCAAGGCTAGGTAATGCTGCAGCAGTTAGAAATTGATCTTTGACAGGTTTATATCGAGGATGTAAACCTGATAAGAATCTGTAAACCTGCCATTCTGCCCGTTCCCCTACCTGCTTATCACAACAGGCAGGTTGAAAGATAAGAAGTTCTTCAAATAGACTTGTCAGTAGCCTGTAATATTTGATTAATGATGTGTCGCCTTGGCTTGTAGACCAAATCTTAGTGTATATATCAGAAAGCCTAGATTTGGTTGTTTGTTGTGAATATGTATTTTCAAGGCTCTCCCACATCGCCTTGGCAGTCTCCTTATAGAGAAGATTAGAGGCAATGGAAATGTCAACACTGTTCGTCAACCATGTAATGGATTGACAATTATCAGCATACCAAGTATCATAATCCTTGTCAGTTGCAGCAAGCGGGATAGTGGTAAGAACATAGTTCTTACGTTGGCTACCAATGAAAACCTTGAAGGACCGGGACCACAGAACATAGTTCTCGGATCCCTTCAATTTTATAGTAGTGCCCTGAGCCATCATGGAAGAAGTTGGATACAGGGGCTTTGAGTCCACAGAAGTGGTAGTAGATGTCATGGTAGCCGAGTAGAAGGAGCAGTAGAAAAACTAGAAAAGAGTAGATAATCTAGGATATCTCAATGATCATGAGAACCTATGAGAGCATCACCATGCGATAAATGAGTTGACGTCGTTCAAGGAGTACCGTGCGAGAAGGCGAACTTGTGTCACGCCGCAGAGGAAGTGGCCTGGAGATGGCCTGGAGGCAGTCTTGAGACGGCCTGGAGAGGGCGGCCTGGAGAGGGCAGCCTGTAGTGGGTGACTTGGACGTAAGTGTGGGTTGGCCTGGAGGCGAGGACCTGGTCGACACGGCCTGGAATCAGCCTGGACGGACTGGAGGCAGTGTCTTGGCGAGGGTGGCCGGAGGGCGGCCTGGAGGCGCGGGCGCAGACTGGAGGCGGGGGTGGCCTGGTGAAGAGGGTGGCCTGGACGGCCTGGCCTGAGGGCGATCGTGGCCTGGACGGCCTATAGGCGATGGCGAGGGCGCAGACTGGAGGTGGGGACCCAGCGGTGGTGGCCTGGGCTAGGGCGGTGGATGCGAGGACCCAACAGAGGTGAGGACTGGAGGTGAGGGCCCAGCGGAGGTGGGGACCCAGCGGTGGATGCGAGGGCGACCCGGTGGTGAAGAGGGTGGCCTGGATGCGAGGGCGACCCGGAGGTGGCGGCGAGGGCGCGGAGATGTGGTGATGGCTGCCTGGAGGCGCAGAGTGGAGGCGATGGCGCGAACTGGAGGGCGCAGAGTGGAGGCGATGGCGCGGGTGGCGGCGTGGGGAGGGGATTAGGTGGAGGCGATGGCGCGGGTGGCGGCGTGGGGAGGGGATTGCAGCGTGGGGAGGAAGGCGTAGGTGCGGTGGGCGTGGACGGGTTTGGACGAAGGCATGGAGAGGAAGGCGCGGGTGAGGAGGCGGCGGCGTGCACGGTGGGGTGGGGAGGCACGGGTGGGGATCCCTAGGGTCTAGGGTTCCCGCATTACGAGGGGGGGGGGGCGGCGGGTGGGGAGGGGATTAGGTCAGAGCCTAGGATTTTGGATCTGATACCATATTGGGAAAGAAGGTTTTGTTATGTTTATTCCAATGGGTTTAGGGGTCCTTATATAGGAAAAACCCTAGATACTTTAGATAGTCCCGGAAAGGGAAAAATACAGAATTGCCCCTTATTGGGGTTACAATAAGAAACGTCTCATAACTACTAATAATTACTAACAACTATAAAAAGAGAATCATATGGAATAAAATGAACAGGGAATATTAAACTAAAATAGATTTAAACTCCCATAATTTGGATATCTTTAGTAGTGTGAAAACCTGATAGATGGGAAGTTGCATCGGTTGCTTCAAGAGATTCATCAAATTCTTCAACTTTGTTAGATATCTGTACCAATAATAATTAATAACAAAAATTAAACACAAAAAAATAAATGATTTACCGGACACATGCCACGATTGTAAGAAGATTCCTCTCTCTCTCATTTGACATTTCTTGAAAAGCGCACAATATGAGAAAATGCGGTGAAGCATACAAATAGATAGAAAAGGAAAAGAAAAATGATTGTGGCAAACATGGAAACGTATTATTCAAGAAAGAGAGATAAGTTTGAAATGATAATAACTAATGCGTTGAAAAATGAGCACTGACTCGTTATAAGAGAGAGGATTAACAAGATAATGAGAGAGAAGTTTCTAAAAATAGTATTTACATGTTTTCTCGATTGGCGATTTAGTTTTACATATTGGACAGCTGATACGAGGTCTCGCACAATGAATTAGGAAAGGTGGCATCTCAATTCATGTTTTTCACACACACATATGGGAAAATGGAGCCTACACTCATGTGGATGTAACTTTCTTACACTTGCCCTTTTCCTCTCATTTTTTGATTTTTTTGAATTGAATCCTTGGGGGATTTAGATTACAATATATCACCATCGCGTCATTCAAATTTCAACTTATTTCGAGACTTTTAATTTATCCATCATGACTTTCAAATTTCATCGATCTCAGATTTGCTGAAATCGACCCCTTCTGATGGAGATGTTAGGAGTGCCTATTTTACATGAAATTTGAAATACATATTTCATTTAGTATTCTAAGGAAATGTCATAAGAATTCATAACAACAAAGCCTTTTCCCACAATTAAGTAGGGTCGGCTACATGGATTCTTCGCCTCCATTCAGATCTATCTTGGGCCAATCCCGAGCTTATATCCACAAAACTAAGATCCCTTTGTATCGTCTCTTTCCAACACTTCTTGGGCCGTCCTCGCCCTCTCTTAGCCGGCTCAACATCCCAACACTCGCATCTCCTAACTGGTGCATCAACTGATCTTCTTTGCAAATGTCCAAACCATCTTAAGCGATTTTCTCGCATCTTATCCTCGATCGGAGCTACACCAACTTTCTTTATGATTGCATCATTCCAAATCCGATCTTTACGTGTGTGTCCACACATCCACCTTAACATTTTCATTTCTGCTACATTCATTCTCTGCACATGTCTATGGTTCACAGGCAAACATTCAGATCCATAAAGCATAGCATGTCTCATGGCTGCTTTGTCAAACTTTCCTTTAATCTTTAAAGGAATTTTCTTATCATAGAGAACAGCAGAGGCTCCTCTCCACTTTAGCCATCCTGCATTTATTCTATTAGTAACATCTCCATCAAGTTCCCCATCATGTTGCAGAATAGATCCCAGATATATGAAGGAATCTCTCTTCTGAATGTTATCATCACCAATCTTCACCCCGATTCCTTCACCATTGCTTCCATCAAAGGTGCACTCCATATATTCTGTCTTAGCCCTACTTATACGAAATCCTTTAGTCTCCAACTCATGTCTCCAGACCTCAAGCTTCTCATTTACTCCATCTCTAGTCTCATCAATTAACACAATATCAAAAAAATGAGAATAAAATGTGTGGGTGTAGGAAAGTTACCTACACATGGGTGTAGTCCCCCAATCCATATATATATATATATATATATATATATATAACACTGATGAATCCGCGATTCATTAACATTCTATTTGTATTTTGTCTTAAAACCCTTAACAAATATATGTAATATCCATTAAATTCCACTTTTTAATAAAGTCCCATTCATGAATAAAAAAGCACTTTTATGCATTAAAATCATGTAAATAAATAAAAAAACAAAAATAAAGAAAATAAAAATAAAAGGCAAATTGTCGATATGTATATATGTACAATATGACTTGTAAACATAAATATAGTTGAAAGATATATTTGTAAACCTAATATCGGAGACCAAGATAGCATGGACAGATCGATAAATAAAAAAGTAGGGGGAGATAAGGAAGAAAATAAATAAAAATAATTAATTCCACACTTTTTACACTCTTCATTAATTATCTAATAAATATTAAAACTTCAAAGATTTTTAGTTAATTCATATTAAAATATTTTTCACCAAATTCTTCTCCTAATTATTTATAAAAATGTATAGAAAAATATAAAATTAAGTTAAAAATATTACATTGTATATATACCAAGAAATCCATCTTGTAAATTGTCAAAATCTCAACATCCGAACATCATAACTTTCTCATATAAATCAAATTTCATTCTACTCACCTTTGAAATTCATAAAATAATTATCTAATTAATGATGATGATTTTACTAAAATCGAAGTCCGTTTGCAAAAATCAGTTTTGGGACCTAACCACAATTGGATTTCCGTGTTATTTATTTTATCTAGAACATATTATTTATTATTTTAATGATTTTTAAATTTTTAATTATTTTCTTGATCTTTTATTTTAATCCTAAGTTATGTTATAATTTTTCGAGCATATTTATTATTTTAAACAAATAAAAACTCTAATTTATAGGTATAAATGAACTATATAACTTATACGTCTATTTATTAATATACTTATTTTAATTTATTAAAATATATAAAAATTCATACATGCTTTATTTATTAACCTAATAAAAATCTAAAAATAATATATTATTTAGTAATTTATTAGGTTAAAAATTCAAAACCTATTTATCAAGTATTATTTATAATTATTTATTAATATAATATTTATTTTTCATAAAATAAATATTATTTTTTAAAATTAATTATACCATAATTTAGTTAATTTAATTATTTACATTTTTATTTTTTAATACCTATTTAAAATAGTGCTATTTATTATTTATTATCTATTTATTAAGGTATTTATTCATCTTGGTTAACCTAGTGCTGACACGTGTTAGCACTTGGGAGCTTCTTCTCCAAGAACAAGAAGCAATTGCTTTTGTTCTACCGACTGATCTTTGCCTTTTTGTACATGCTACCTCAAAGCTCCTAACTCAGATCTACTCCGTCCATCCTCTACCTCTAACAACCCCCAACCACGCCCGCCGTTGATCCTCTACCTAACTCCTTGGAATCATTTATAAAACCCCCTCCAAAATCACCATTTCGAACTAACTGCTCCCAAGCTCCAGCTTCCAGACCACCTGGCCGACTACCCTACTTCTCCTCCACTTTCAGGTCGCTTCCAACTGTGACAGGACGTCGTGACCATCTAGTGTGAATGAAGGAATGTCGGAGGAGATGTTGATGAATCCTCATTCATCACTCTTTATTCTTCTATTTTAGCTAAATATCTTGACAAAATATCATGTATATAGTTGTAAATACAATAAATTACCAATAAGCATGCATTTGTTAATATCCAATAATTAGCATGCATTTGTGCAAAAATAAAAGAATAAAGAATAAAAAGAAAAGAAGGAAATATTTAGAATAAATATTGAGTGACCCGAACCCAAAAGAGGGTCGAGGATGGGTCTGATCTCCAAATAAAATAAGTAGAGAGAGATAGGGCTACTCTACCTTATATATATTTATCACTTATAATTTATTGTTACAAAAATAAAAATAAAAAGGTGTTTTTATCCCTTTGTATATACTCCTAAAATCAGAACAAAAATAAGAAAAATAAAATAAATCTCTCTCTCACCTAGTATATAATACATGTATAGATGTATTATTATCTATTTATTTTATACTTGTAAATAACCAATAAAAATAAAATAAAAATTATTTTATACTCCCAATATTATGTTGTAAATAAATAAAATATAAAATTGGGGTATTTATGCAAAAATAAGAAAATAAAAATAAATATACAAAATACATAGGTTTTTTATACCTGGATATAATATAATATACTGTATATACCATAATTTATTTTTCATAAAATTAATTAAAAATCATAAAACAATAGTCTTAAAAATAATAGATATTTTTCATTTTGAACATTTTTAATTTAAAATCATTTTCTATTTTTATTTAATTTACAATTCTTTTTGATCGGGTTGTTTTCTGATTGGTCCAGGAGGGATGTTGACCCCGGTCAACTACCCCTACCGGACCCTCCTAGTGCGCAGATCCGGGTTTTGCGCCTACTTCTTCCATTTATCTTGATCGGATCATACATCCCTCAGCTCCAATCTTTCACACGTGCCTTCCCCTCAGATCCAGCATCCACGCGGATCCCTAAGAGGGCTCGGACCTCTCTCGGATTGCGCGCCCTAGCCCGATTGCTCCGACCACCTGTGACATGCTATATATTCTTCCATCGTCTCTCCTGTTCACCAGCTCACGCGACACCCTTCTCTGTTACCCTAGAACCCTTTACCTTGGTGACAACAACCAGAGGATACCCTTGGTCATCGGAGAGGAGTGCTGCAGCCAACGCTCAAGACTCATGGCCGGAGCACCGCCGCGATGAGCTTCCTCCGCCTTTCGCAGCGAGGTTGAGGCAAAGACAACCACCGACAACACCCCTGGAACTCAGGATTCACTAGGACCTTCAGGTATCTATCCCGTAGTCCTCAGCTCCCACATCTGTTCAATCTTTAGTTTATCATCCGCCGCACCTCCGTCCGCTCCGACCAGCCGGTCAAGGCTTCGTTATCCAGTCCCATCCGTTCCGATCGACCACCCAGCTCATCGTCCACCTTCTTACGCAATCTGAGCATCCGAATCTTGGCTCGGGTAGCCACGATTAGGCTCTAGGTCTCGACCCTCACGTACACCGGAGACCTCCTTCTCATTTACTGCCGCTTCCCTTTGCTTTTGGTTCAATAACCCCAGCCGGAGCACTCCTCTGAGTTTGAGCTTTATCCTGTAGGTTGTAGCACGCGTGAAGACCACACAAATCGCCTTCGACCCGCTTCGCCGGAGCTCGCCCAGGTCCCAACCACCGTTCAGGAGATCTGACCGTCAGCGAGCCCATCTGATCCGTTCACCTGACGCGGAGTGACACCACGAGCCAGTTGTCACTGTCCAATCGTTCATCGTACCGCCCACGTTCGCACCTTCTTCAGACCGTTAGATCTGACAGCTGCCAACGCCAGAGCCGTCCGCCTTCATTTACTCAGCGCACGCCACCTGTCCACCCCACGCGCAGCGCACGTGCTGCATGGGTATTTTGCTCAGTCCCCCTGCATTTATTACAGTTTGTCTTTTAGTATGTAAAATAAAAAGTATACAGTAGGACTTTTTGCATGTCAGCACCTGCAGTTTTCTATATTTACTTGTTAGTCCAGCTTGAAAAGACTCACATGCTTCGACGCGTGTTGTTTGGCTTATTTGCAGTTTGTACTTTGAACTTCTTTGCTGTTATGGTTTGAATGCTTAGTTTTTATTAATTGCAAGTATACCCCTGTGCGTACTGATTTGGGACATGTGTGGATTTGATGGAGAAATTGCAATTTGGGCCCTATAGTTTTTTTGTGTGTTATTATTTAGCCCATGAAACATATTTTCCTTGCAGATTAGTCCCTGTATGCTATGTGTTTAGTTTTTGATTCAATAAATAGCAAACGTTATCCAAAAATCATGAGATTTTGATACATGGCTCCTGCTGTCACACCCCCAAATTCCGTGATCGAGAATGATCATGCAGACACGGTAGCTGGATGCTCGAGAATGATCGATGAAGCTGGACTTCAGGAGGAGTCCGAAAATGCGTGGATATCACGGAGGTTATTCACGAGAGTCTGGAGGCTCTAACGTACGTGACAATGGAGAAGCGTCACAGAGGACACTGGCTCGGTAGCAGAGTGTCGTGAAGCTTGTATCAATGCGAGCATAGAGAGTACAGTCAGCAGTGCAAGACATGACGGTGGATGCACGCAGCGGTACGTACGCGAGCGCAGACGGGCGGTACGTAGTGAAGCAGTACGCATCGAGGAGAAATGCGGTACGGTCACATAGGCGTACGCACGAAGGCGCACGGTATCGGTATTGATGCGTGGTGATCCAAGGAGGCATGGAGCGTTGCAGGTGCTGAGTACGAGCATTGTCGAGCATGCTCGGTAGTACGCGTACGAGAGTGGTCTGGAGGCCACGATAGCGAAGTTCTGGAGGACTTCCCCTTAGCATGCAGAACGCTAAGGAAGGGTTTACCGCAAGAGGGTCTGGAGGCCGCGGGTTCCCTTATGGCACAAGACCAAGTGTTCGGTGGCACTTGGTGAATTACGGCAAAGCTACATCAGCAGGGCGTTGGAGCGCATGCGTGCTGGTGACTGGGCGGTTGACTGGGCGTCGACCGTGCGGGAAGACGAAAGGTCAACAAGGGAGTCGAAGAGACGAGCAGACGAAGAGTTGCTGAGGAACGCGAAGGGTTGCCAAAGAACTCGAAGGGTCTCTTGTGTCTTTATGTATCATTATTGTAGATGTAATAATGTGTGTCCCTTGGGTTGCCTTGAGTCTTGTATAAAAGGAGAGGTGGTGGCTCATTTGTAGACACCCACTCCAGAGAGAGAGTTCCCCTTCTAATAAGAGAAGAGCTTTGTGCCCGTGCTTGTGTGATCGTGTGGTCGTGTTCTTGAGCGTTCTTGAGCGTGTTCTTGAGAGTGTTCTTGAGCGATCCGGAGTTCGTGCTCGTGTTTGTGTTGGAAGCGTCGGTGCGCTAGCAAGCAGGAGTATCGAGAAGAGTTGGAGCGCGTCCGTGACCGTTCTACTCGGGAAGGCTGGTTAGCTACGGGTTAGCTAACGCCGCACAGGATCAGTCGAAATCGATAGCGGGATTTTGACCCTGTGACAATTGGTATCAGAGCACGGTTCGTGATACAATTCGTTGGTGCGAATTGGTATCAGAGCTTGGTTGGTGCCAAGAAGCGGGCAAAGCTACGAGCGGCTGTTGGAGCAGTCGATCGCGGGAACTAATGATACTTGTTGGTGCAAGTACATCTTCAATCAGCGGAGCGAAGATGGTGGGCGTTACCGATCACGTAGCAGCATTGGAGCAGGCGATGGCAGAAGTGGAGTCCACCATTGGGACTCATGCCCATCGCATCGCCGTCTTGGAGGATCGTTCTTCAGAAGGATCAGATGTTGGGTACGAGACCCAACGCTCAGCGGAGCAGATCCAGTCCTTGGAGGAAAGACTGAAGACGTTCGACACGATGATGGAGGATCTACGCAGCGAGATCTCCCTCATCAAGAAGGCGTTGGCGAACAGCGGGAGCTCCACGGAGGTGCAGCGACGCAAGGTACCCGAGCCCAAATCCTTTACAGGTACGCGGAGTGCTAAGGATTTGGAGAACTTCCTATGGGATATGGAAGTTTACTTCGAGGCGACCAAGACGACGGAAGCCGAGAAAGTCGGCTTGGCATCAATGTACATGTCGAGCGATGCTAAGCTATGGTGGAGGAGCCGTGCAGCAGATGAGGCGAGACCGAGGATCTTCAGGTGGGAGGATCTAGTCGCGGAACTGAAGGCGCAGTTCCTGCCGAAGAACACTGCGTGGATTGCACGGGAGGCTCTTCGACGCCTGAAGCAGACAGGCACTGTTCGTGAGTACGTGAAGCAGTTTACATCCTTACTGCTGGACATCAAGGGCATGTCAGAGGAGGACAAGCTGTTCAAATTCACGATCGGGTTGCAGAACTGGGCGCAAGCCGAACTGCGGAGGCAGGGCGTGAAGGACCTGAATTCAGCGATCGTGGTGGCAGATGCGTTGGTCGATTATGGGGCGGCTCAACCAGGCTACAACGCTGAAGAGAGGGAGTTCACCGGCAAGCAGAAGGCACGGTCGAAGGAAAAGGGCAAAGGCGTTGCCCATGATCCACCAATGGAGGAACGAGAGTACTCCAAGAAGAGGGAGCAACCCAAGAGCAAGGGATGCTTCATATGCGACGGACCGCATAGGGCGCGGGAGTGCCCAAAGAAGGAGAAGCTGAACTCTCTTCGTGGGGACGAGGAGGAGGAAGAAGAACGTGAGGTACGCTTGGGAGCCATCGGTGCTATGCGCAAGGTACGCCTCACGACACTTCGAGTCGGAGCTTCGAATTCGGTGGAGCGAGGGAACTCCACAACAAAGAGCTTTGGAGGCGCCAAGGCTCGATCGAGGATGCACAGGAGTGCGCAGGTGCGTGCGGAGCACCAAGGTGTGCAATGGAGGCATACAACCGAAGCCGCGGATAGGAGAACATCCGTGCACGAGGAGCCGATGCAGAGCTCAAGAGGGCGATGCAGCATGGACAAGAGGCCACACGTCCATGGAGGTGGAGTGGTGACGAACCACACTACCAACGATCTTGCAGGAGGCAAGATATCAAAGATGCTCGGAGCGCAGGAGGTGCTCACTTCCCAGGACACAGGTACGTCCACAGGGAACGATAGAGATCGTCAACGAGCAAGCGTGGAGATGAGTACTCCACATGTGGAGCTGGAGTTGCCACACACCAGCGATGGAGCTGCTGTATCCAGGAGGGATACATCGAGAACAGGAGCTGACGAGGAAGCTCCATTTCTCACGACGAAGACCAAGTCATGGAGGGACGCGGTTCGTGGGAAGAACAAGTGCGGGAAGGGCGGCGGTGCACTCTTGCACCATCCTTCCAATTGAGCAGCATCAGGAGGTGCGTAGCGGATGGAGGATCGTGACGGGACGCCAGCTGAAGAGGGAATACTCGGTTGAGGACAACCGATTCTTCAGGTGGGGGAGGCTTGTCACACCCCCAAATTCCGTGATCGAGAATGATCGTGCAGACACGGTAGCTGGATGCTCGAGAATGATCGATGAAGCTGGACTTCAGGAGGAGTCCGAAAATGCGTGGATATCACGGAGGTTATTCACGAGAGTCTGGAGGCTCTAACGTACGTGACAATGGAGAAGCGTCACAGAGGACACTGGCTCGGTAGCAGAGTGTCGTGAAGCTTGTATCAATGCGAGCATAGAGAGTACAGTCAGCAGTGCAAGACATGACGGTGGATGCACGCAGCGGTACGTACGCGAGCGCAGACGGGCGGTACGTAGTGAAGCAGTACGCATCGAGGAGAAATGCGGTACGGTCACATAGGCGTATGCATGAAGGCGCACGGTATCGGTATTGATGCGTGGTGATCCAAGGAGGCATGGAGCGTTGCAGGTGCTGAGTACGAGCATTGTCGAGCATGCTCGGTAGTACGCGTACGAGAGTGGTCTGGAGGCCACGATAGCGAAGTTCTGGAGGACTTCCCCTTAGCATGCAGAACGCTAAGGAAGGGTTTACCGCAAGAGGGTCTGGAGGCCGCGGATTCCCTGATGGCACAAGACCAAGTGTTCGGTGGCACTTGGTGAATTACGGCAAAGCTACATCAGCAGGGCGTTGGAGCGCATGCGTGCTGGTGACTGGGCGGTTGACTGGGCGTCGACCGTGCGGGAAGACGAAAGGTCAACAAGGGAGTCGAAGAGACGAGCAGACGAAGAGTTGCTGAGGAACGCGAAGGGTTGCCAAAGAACTCGAAGGGTCTCTTGTGTCTTTATGTATCATTATTGTAGATGTAATAATGTGTGTCCCTTGGGTTGCCTTGAGTCTTGTATAAAAGGAGAGGTGGTGGCTCATTTGTAGACACCCACTCCAGAGAGAGAGTTCCCCTTCTAATAAGAGAAGAGCTTTGTGCTCGTGCTTGTGTGATCGTGTGGTCGTGTTCTTGAGCGTTCTTGAGCGTGTTCTTGAGAGTGTTCTTGAGCGATCCGGAGTTCGTGCTCGTGTTTGTGTTGGAAGCGTCGGTGCGCTAGCAAGCAGGAGTATCGAGAAGAGTTGGAGCGCGTCCGTGACCGTTCTACTCGGGAAGGCTGGTTAGCTACGGGTTAGCTAACGCCGCACAGGATCAGTCGAAATCGATAGCGGGATTTTGACCCTGTGACACCTGCCATGGTGCAGGAATTTCTATGATTTGTTGGTTTGGTTTTGTTTTCATTTATTATTTTTAAAAATTGAAAAACCTCAAAACAACTCCTGTTTATTTATAAAATCAATTAAAAATATTAAAAACTCTTAAAAAATTCTGAAAAAATCCTTGTGTATTTGTTTTTTGTGTTTCAACTTCAATTCCAAGTTTCACGTTATTCCCATTTATAAAACCCAAAAAATTAAAAAAGATTAAAAATCTTGGAAAAATCATTAAAAATTCATAAAAATAGAAAAAGTGTTTTCTTCTTCTGTAGTTAGATCTTCTTACAGTTTATCATAAAATTGCTGTTGGGATTTTACAGGCATTTTACATAATTTTAACTTTCCTTTAGATCCCAGCTGTACACTATTTGTTATTTTTTCTTTTATTTCATTTTTTAAAATTAATTAAAAATAAGAAAATTCCATATAATCTAGAAAAATATTTTTATATTTAAAAAAAAAACTATTTTTAGTTTGATTTTTTTAGTATTTTTGAGTCTTCAAATAATTGATTAAGTGTTGATTTTTGGTTCCTTTTAGCTTTTTTCTTAATATTAAAAATAACAAAAAAAATAAAAAATAAAAAACCACCATATTTGATATTTTTGGGATTCTCGACTACTTCGTAGCTTTCGCATCACGGGCTCCTTATGTTCAACCATGGTAGCTATACCAGATAAAATAAATTAGCGAGACCGCTATCTTTGCTTGATTTATTGATTTTTATTTTGATGGTCTTCTTTTTCTTGTTGACTTAGCCTCGTTATTTGGGTCACAATGACCTTAATTATTACTTAACCCGAGTATAGAGATTTTCAGGTCATCAGATGTTCCAAGGTAGATCACAACCTTGCATCACCGCAATTTCGACGTCGAGCTCCGAGAGTTGCCACACTGTCGAGCGATAACCAGGAGGTCCTATACCTTTAGTTCCCAGGTAACACCTCCACCATTTGCATTTTAATTCTCAATACACATGCCTTAATTAGCATTGTTAATCATGTAATTAGAAAGCTTAATCATCATCATCAGGCACGCATTAATCGCACTATTCAAATCCACCTTAAATAGATTCCAAATCCCTTTTCCATTCTTACTCTTACACGTTTGATATCATTTTTTTGGAAAACCTATTAGATCTGTAAATTCTTTGAGTTTGTTGGCCGATTCCTTCTGAATGAAGCATGAAATCATAAATTGCAGGTTTCATTCTTCATTTGGAGCATAACCATATCATATGGAGCTTCCAAGATCTAAGAAATTCCCAATCGAGAGGTTGCTGCATCAACTTCCAAGATAGCCGGACCGCCATCTTCTTCGACGAATAACTGCCGCCGTCAACCACCTTCGGAGGAGATCCACCACAGGCGAGCTCGGAGGGAGAAGGAGTCTCCCTCCTGGCCCTGCCGAAGGCCCAAGATTACCATCGTTCGACAGGAACAAATCGGGGAAGACGACCTCCTCGCCATCTGCTCAAGAACCGGAAGAACATCAAGAACGACCCAAACTGTACAAGCGTTCGACATGTGTCCACAACCGACAATACAGATCACGATGTGCCTTCTAATCCAGGCCCTTCATATCGAAATAGTGGAACATTTGCACAATAAACCCAATGAGATTCCAGAAATTTAACCCCGCTCCAGAACTTTCTAGAAATTGCATTTAGGTCCCCATGCAGGTACCTAAGTATTAATAAATTTCTTTTCCAAGTCAATCCCTGAGCAGGGACCAAATTGTAATAGGACAAGTTTCTTTTTCTTGCACTTCTGCCCCTAGGTTGTAGGGGTATTTTGGACCTCAATTTTGTTGTATTTCCCCTCCCAAATTTTTAGGGTAGTTACACAACTACCCGAGCTACATTTTTAGGTATTTTTTGTATATTTTCATTGCATAGTTTTCTTGAACTGATTTTTTTAAGATTTTATTACTTTTGAGTCTTTTCTTGAGTTAGTTGTAAAACCAAGAATGTAGTAAAACTTCTTGAGATTTATTTCCTTCATCGAAAATCGCTGTATTGATATTCTTCCTCCTCGAGTTCAACCCATGCACACTTACCTGGATAAATAATATAGTGTAGATGAAATAGGAGAGAGACACCGCTTGTTTTCATTTCTCTCTCTCTCTCTCTCTCCTATGTCATTGATTTTTGTTTGATAGATCAAATCTATCTTTACAGTTTTTCTACACTGACATCATTATTAATCGCGGGTCAGATTTGGGTTATCAAACACACACGCGTGCGCGTGCATACACACAAACACACGACCTCACTGGCTGATAATTAGTAGTCATCCTCACCCAAAAGAAGGCTGCATTATATATTTATTGCTAGTCATGTCCTTACATGGAGAGGAAGCAGTTGGACAACCCTCCTCTCTCTAGTGCGTCGTGTTTTGGATGTGAAAGAAAGAGCGGTCAACAATTATTAATATATTAGGACTTTGAGAGGTCAACTACGAAGGCATAAAAAACACTTTTCCTTGTTTAGGTCAACAACTGAGCTAGGAGGACGATCACGTAAAACCTCCTCAGTTCCTGTCCCATGAGCAACCTCCAGGTTTGTACGATAAGCGCTGTTTCAATGAGAGTTCTTGGTGTTGTTCTAGCAAAATATGGGTAACTAATAGTCCCACTTGATTGAGGACTCTTACTTTGAGTGCTTGCTTTCCCGGTAGACATCATTAAAAGCGAAGAAGTACAGAGGAAGAATGAAAGGGAATCCGCTTTTCGTCCCAATATAAGAAATTATTAGTATATCTAGCGAGAAAGAGAAGCAAATGAGAATCTTTGGTAGTGATACCGCTGTTAAAGAAGGAGATCTTGTCAAGTGCACTGAGTCTAGAGGGGAGTAGTTATTTCATAGTTGGAGATAAGAAGGAGAATAATCATTCAAGGAGAATAAGAAATCCCTGGATTAAAGAGAGAAAATTCGAATAATATTTCATTGATCCCCGAATGAACCACAAAAGAACGAGCCTATGCGCATTAGAATTCTTCATGATTATAAGCTGTTCATTATACCACGACAAAATAGAATAGAAGCAATGAATAATTTGAATATTCATTACCATATTTTCCAATATTAAAGTATAGCAACGGATATTATTCGTTGCCAAACTATCTTTGTTATTACAATAAACGAATGCCCTATTTATTGGTAAAGATTCATTTAATTATTGATAAATTTAACAATATCTATAAGAAAAGGCTTGTTCATATATAACCATTGATTTGTGGTCTTTGTAAAGAATAAAGCAACAATCCAATATCATTCATTGCAAAATAAATGAATAATATTTATTGTTATATATTTGAGTATTGAAGAGATGCCAATGAATATTGAATATTGGTTACATTAGGTCAATTTTGTATTAGTTAGGGGTGTAAAGGGATCAAATCTAAGAGGAATTACCATTTTCACATTAGGTTCATTTTGTTTATACAAACAAGCCTAAACATATGTTTATGTTCTATTCGTTTATTTTCAAATCGAACCCAAATCAAACTTCTATTTAATCGAATATTGAACTTGAGAATTTTCTCATGAGGGAATGAAAAGAAATGAAATGGAAAGGTATACTTGTGTGCGTAAGTACTTAGAATACTATTCATTTTATTTTTCTCTTCTTTATTTCACTCTTCTTCATCTTTGAGAAAAAAATACATTCTTTGAAATAATATCGTTATAATATTTTTTATCTCCAATCATATAAGTGAGAAGGAATAAGGTGGGATAAATATAGTTGATTTAAATTTATTATGTTGACATGTGGGATAACGAATGGAAAAATACTATAGACAGACATAATGGACGGTATAGCCACATTGTGAGCATTTATTGTGGAATAGTTTATCTCGAGACAAAGTTCACTTATCTTGCAAATATACACTAATATCAGGATAAAGTCCACATATTTCGAAAAAAAAATCACTTATCCCAAAATAAGATCCACTCATCCCAAAATAAGGTTTGTATTATTTGTATTATAGAAAATTTAATGAACCGACCTTGAGCAAACCTACCATTTTCAGATTTGATTTGTTTATATAATCGAACTTAAGTCTATCAAACATAAATCTATGTTTATGTTTGATACATTTATTTTATAATTGAATCTGAATTGAACTTTCAACAAATCGAATCTAAACGAATATCAAACTTGAGAATTTTCCAACAATCCTAGTTGTAGTGATGATGAATTTCCATTTCATCACCTTTATTCTAATATTTTGACCTTAAAAACTCTAGCTAAATGTATGTAAATAGTATTAAATTGTACAAATTAACACTCACTATTTATTCCATTTATTGTATATAAAATATATTTTTTAATGTCAAAATTATAGAATAAACAAAAGAAAAAGAATAAAATGTCAAAGATATATTATGACCCTAACCCCTATACTAA
The DNA here is from genome assembly GCA_037367405.1 of Ottelia alismoides. Taxonomy (NCBI): domain Eukaryota; kingdom Viridiplantae; phylum Streptophyta; class Magnoliopsida; order Alismatales; family Hydrocharitaceae; genus Ottelia; species Ottelia alismoides. Next base: position 538,075 of record JAZKJV010011160.1, on the reverse strand, counting down.
GTCAAGAATTGACTTGGTCGACCAGGAATAAAGTATGAGGAGAAAAGGGCCAAAAATACAATAAAATTTCCATATATTTATTCATCAATATTGTATTTTTGGGTCTTATTTTAATTTTTTATTATTTATTCTTCAAATAAAGAACTTTTGTACATGAAATTTGTATATAATAATATATATAAAAATACAAAATTGATTTTCCACAAAAATAATACACAATACACATTTTACACTCATATCAAAAATCCAAAACTCAAACTTCCCAAACATGCTCTCCTCCATATGACCTCAAAATGTATCAAAATCACCTTTAATTGTATATATACTTTTAATAAGTTATTTAATAAAGTGATTTCATTCAATTTGAAGTTAAGATGCTAAAGTTAGATTTTGGACCCTATTGTATATTAAACTTGTATATAAATAAATGGGCAAATTATTTATTTATTTATTTTTATATCCTTGTAAGTATTATTTATATTCTATTACAAATATATAAAAAATAAAACTTTAAAGAAAATAATAAAAATAAAATAATATACAAATATACATAGTTGAGTATACTATGCCTATACCTATCTAATAAGTATACATATTTATTAAGTATACATATTATATCATTAAAATAAAATAAAAATATATTTATATCTATCAAAATAAGTTATAAATATATAAATTAAGTGTAGAAAATAATAAAATACAGAATGCAAAATAAAAATAAAATGTACATAATATATGTAAATATACATATAAATAAACCTTAAAAATTAACTTGTAATAAATAAGCCCATAAAATTAAATAAAAATTAGAATACGATACTACATAAAATATTAAACATTTTTTATGTTCTAACAAAAACTTAAATAAATCATTCATTTTTTATTTTCAAATTATTTCTATTTTTTCTTCTGATTTATTTTTTGCAGATGACATGACCCAATCAGGGCACGCCATCCGTTGACCCGGGTCAACTATCTGACCCAGGTCCTAGACCTGTCAGAGTAGCGTAGTACCCCGTCTTCCTCGATTTTTACTGCCCGATGTATTCATTTTCTCATGTAGATTCATCTTTGACTTTCCTCCCTCAACCGATGCTCTATCACGCAGGATCATTACATCGATCCAAGAGCATCTGAATCGAGCTCCTCGCCTTGATCTTCCAACATATTCGTCATCTGTACATAACCACCCACTTCACCTTCCTTGAATTTTCGAACCGTTTCTGCTTCGAATCTTCTCCCTTTTTTGTGTCCCAAGGCTCGAGGAAGGTGATAGCTGCCTCGCCTAGCAGTAGGAGGATCGAGGAATCGGTATGGAGGTAGATTTCATCATCTCTGACCGTCTGCCACTGTGAGGCCCATCGCATGGCTTCTGGCCACTTGAGGTTTATTTTTCTCGTATTCTCGGTTGATTTTAGTTCCTATTATTTTTCATGCAATTAGGTATAGGTTTAATCTTTTGTCGAAACTTAAAAATCCACATTCATAATTCACTGGAGCTCTGCTCCGGAGAACCATTTCTCCATTAACCACGATGTCTCCGACCCACTTCTTGCATCATCTCATTTCCTGACGCTTATACTACATCCCAAGCATGCCCAGTCACTCAAATCATTCGTGGATCTGCATATCTATGTCTCCAATTCCTCCTCTTGTCGGAGACATCCGCCTACCACCATCGTCCATCCATTCCACCCAATAAAACCTCTAGGATCTTCGTTTTCGTGCTCTTGTGCTTCGTGTTTCAAGTACTGGAGGGAGAAGACCCATCTGGGTCGAATTTTGTCGAGGAAGAGGACACCTAGAGCTCCGTTCTTCTCCGTGCAGCCAAGACCCCACTGATGGGAGCTATCTACTTTTGACTTTTCCATGAGATGCAGACCATTCCAAGGGATGAGTTGAACATCTCAACAGCAGCTGCCACCACCAGAGTCATGTGGAGGAGATGATCAGAGCATCCCCTGTGCATACATTCTTCCCTATTCTAGCAAAGGACCTCAGCACAGTCTGATCACGTCTGCATCCTAGTTTTGATTAGAGTTGTCAGATTAGCCCACTCCGCCACTGTTAGATCCGTGGGGCAATCTGATCCAATCCATAGCTGCACGAAGGCGTATCGGCTGTTCACACGTTGATACATGGATAAGTGATGAAGATCAAGCCGTTCGCTCGAGCGTAGTAGGGGTAAATTGCATATCTAGTCCATCACATTTTTTATTTCTTCTTGGTCATAATTATTTTAATTATCTTAGAATTTTATGTAAAAATTACATTGGAACCCTTGAAAGTTCTGCTATTTACATCTGGGTCCAATCCAAGTCAACTCACATGCAATGGCGATTTTGCATTAAATACCTCACAAGTTTTGTAATTTCATTTTATCCTAGAAACTTTTAATATTAGTTGTAAAATTTGGGTTATTTTCATATTTATCCCTGCATTTATTTTTAATTGCAAAAGGCCCTTGCACGTTCATTAATTTTGTTCTTTTGTTTAATTTATTAAAAATACAATCCGTGGTCCAAAAATTATGAAAAAATAGGGTTAAGTGCTTGCTAGCATAAACATTTATGCTGCATTTTTATTTTACATTTTAGCATTTTAACTATTTATTAAAAATCAAAAGAGCACATTTTGTCCCTATTTGACTTATAAAATACCAAAAAATGTAAAATATTTTTGAAAATTCTAAAAAATATATTTCTTATCTTACTATATGACAACTCCTAAACCAAAAACCCTAAAAATAGAAAAAGAAAAAATAAAAAATAAAAAGATCTAAAATCCTTTATAAAATACAAAAAAAAATCTCTAAAAATTCTAAAATATCCATTCATGTTCTATAATTTTCTTCATATTATATATTATACATTAAAATAGATTTGGAAAATTTTGACACTTTTTGTTATTTTTAAATCCTAACTCAATTCAACCTATTTACTTAATCCCTGTTTTGGGATATTTTTGACTTTAAAAATACCTAAAGAATTACAAAAACTGTAAAAAATATTTAAAACACAAAAACATTTTATTTTGCACTTTTTACTCATTTTTAGTAGTATTTATAATTGTATTAGCTTATATTGTATATATAGTTTTATATATTATGACATTAAATATTTAATAGAAAAATAAATTAAAATTAAAAATATAAAATAAAATTTATAAATTTAAAAATAGTAAAAAATTATAAAAATTAAAATCCATAAAAAATAATAAATAAAAAACCACACAAAAACACTTACACTAGAAGAAGAACACATCTTTTCACATTAATTTACCTGATCTATCTAGTTTGCTTCCTGATCTCTACACAATACTTAGATCTATACACACCTTTATTGTAGAGTTATAATAAATTTTAACTCCACATCTTATTTTTCATTGCTTGATTTATATTGTCTGTTAATTGTTGAATTTAAAATACTTCTTGGGTGGTCAACTCAACGAGTATTGATGGCCATGCGGATTAATATGACTCTATAGAATTTCATTATTTCAAATGACTCCATTGTTGGGGAGAAACATCATGTAGATTGTACATTTTCATTTTGTCTCTTCCTTCTTGTCCATTTATTTCTTTTTCATTTTATTTGATATTATTATTGATCTGTCTAATCACGTTCTTTGTTTGACTTTGTTATGAGGGACTACAGATCTAGGAAGACTTTCCTAGGAGTGCCTACGCACCCACGTGAAGCAGAGTTGGCTATTTAGCACTAGCCAACATGAGAGAGAGAGATAAAGGAGAGCTTAGAGGAATTTTAGAAACAATGCCACTTAGTATTTTTGTATATTCATTTTATTTATTTCATTTGTAATTTAAAGTGAGAGAGAAACACATTTATTGTAATAACTTAGACTCTCTTGGACTCTTCACACTTCACGAGATCCCATGCTCGAGTGATTGTTCACTTGGAGGCCTTGTCATTTTTATCGTGTTTTCATCGCTTTTATTTTTCTTTGTTTTTTACTTTTATTTTTATTTGTTTTGTGCGATTGAGCCCTATCTTATGATTTTATTGCTTGATAGATTAAGGTCCAAAGCCCTAATATATTTTGCATGTACTTATATATTCGCTTTTGGACTTAGTAAAATCATAATTATTGATTGTTTGGACTTGAGACCACACGCTGCGAGGAACCTTATACAACCCTTATAGAACCCACTATCATGGGCATAGAGAGGTTCCCAAGACCGGACTTAGGTGTCATATCTAGATAATTAGCATATGGTGCTTCACGCTAATAGTATATTCTATATATATGGATGTTTCATCGGATTTGCATATATATATATATATATATATATATATCAATTTTGCTTAGCATCCTTGAAGAAATCTAAAAATCCCTTGTTACTTATGTGGAATTTAACGTTTAATTTCATTGCAATCGTGCCATATTAATCAAAAATCGCTAAATTAATAATTTGTCTAATTAAAGCGAGCAACCAATTTTTTTACTTAGGCAAGCACATGGTCGAACTTAGGAATATAACTATCTCCTTAGGTTGATTTATATTCAATCTAGAATCATGTTTTCAAAGAGGCATTTTTTATATTTCTAAATGCAATTAATGAGTGAAATGTAATTTTTACGAAGTTCAGGATGAAAATATAATTTTCATTCAAATAATGTCCAAAAATTATAAAACTTGGCCGCGATGTGAATAATGATGACATAAATGCTTTGTATTTTTTTGGATGCAAAATGAATATTTTATGAGTTGTTGAATGCAGATAGTGAGATTTTCAATAATTAATTATACTAAATATTAAATCGATTTATTTTCAAGAAATAAAATTATGCAAGATATATCACTAGCAGATCTATCTCAAAAAATCCTAAACCTTGGAGATGTTGAACTGAATACCTTTTAAAAATTAATTAATAAAATACATAAAATGATTTTTATATAGCAAAATACATATGCAATTACAATTCTTTTTGGGTACAATGTAAATCACAATTAATTCTATTATCCGTGATTTTTGTTAATTTTTTGAGCAATAATTAATTATCTATGAATTTCTAAGCACAAACTTGGTAAAATATGCAATATTCCACACAAATATTAATTATAAATTAACATAAAGCATAAAAATATAAAGCACATGCCACGATGTGTAGAATTAATTGAAGAACACAATGTTATTTTTTAAATAATAAATAGATGCAATACTGATGTTTAAAACTATAGTAGAGTCCAAGGTCCTGATTAAAAATAATAAAAATGAAGGCATAATGAGGGGAGTAGAGTAGAATTACCGGCCCCTAGAGGGGGTGATGTGCAAAAGTCCCAAGCGGCCACGTGCAATGCATGTGACCCTTGAGCGGCTGCGGGGAAGTTGGCAGGACTCCAGGTATTCAACAAAATTCCCACACCCACGTACGTAACACGTATGAAGGGGTCCTGGTTTTTGCGTCCGGCAGAAGGGAAGGGCGGAGCACCAGTAGTCAGTAGAGGAGGCTGAGGGCTCGACGGTGATCGAGTGGCTGATCTAGGCGTAGATCCTCCCCTGTTGGACCTGAAGGCATAGAGTGAAGGCTAAATGGCTGAGGCATCTTGTACTATCCCCAGATGTCGATGAAGAAGGCGAAAGTCTTTTGGCGATCATTAGCTGGAGGATGAGGTCTGGTAGTTGGAGTGGGATGGTCGGCATCGTGTCGAGGTGTAGCCCTTGCTGGACGAAGGTGGCGAAGCTCTTGGATGCTAGTGGTGCGCGAGGCGACAGAGGAGTCCAAATGTGAGGTGGCTCACAACTGGTGGAGCTCGGACCTCAGGCGACATACGCCTGAGGATTGAGGAGGAGGCACGGCTCCAGGAGGCTGAAAGGGCAGTGGAGCGTGGAGGCGTGTGTGCATAGGGCTTTGTGGCTGTAGTTGGAGAGCGAAGACTCAATCAACGTCGTGTGGTGTATTGTGAAGGCTGACAATCAAGGAAGAAGCCTGGGTCCTGCAAATGCCGGATAGCGGGAGCGTAGATGGTGGATGAACTTCGGATGTAACGATGGACTTCAAAGTTAAGGCAATGAGAGGTAGAAGGAGAATATAGAGGGCAAAGAAAGGGGAATGGATCTATCAAGAGTTGATTTGGGGAGTTAGCGTTGGTTTCCAGAGAGACATCGTGAAGAGTAGGAGGGAGAAGATGGGTTGAATCTATAGCTGAGAAACACGAGGAGGAATCAAAGGAAGGGAAGGAGAAAGAACATAGACTACTTGGGGATTATTGTCTGGAGAATAAGAACGATGGTCGCATGCTTATACGGGTCTCGAAAATAGAGAGGGTGGAGTTGGCAAGTCCGAGCTCTAGTCGTCACTCGAGTTGTCGGTACTGCGTCGAGCTTGGCTGCGCAATGGTGCAACATCTACAAGGGCAGTGGTGGCCCTCGGATCTTGCCTCAAGACGGGTAGGGCTCATCATCATTGTCAACACGGAGGCTCTGCTGTCTCCAAGGGTTTCGTCTGAAGCTGGATCTTAGGTCTCGAAGGTGGCGGATGATGAGGCTCGGTTCTACGATACCCTTTTATAGGAGAAGAGGAGAGGAGATAAGGGTGGTCGACGATAAAAAAAGGAGGTGGCAGAGCCCCATCAGTTGCGGAGTGATGGATCTCATATTCATCACTCTAAAAATGATTAATTCATCTCAAATCCCTAAAATTCATTGGCCTTTCTTCATTTCTTCTGCATAATTAGCATTTTGGCATGTTTTGATAAGAATTGCATTTTATCACTAATTATTGCATAAAATAAGGAGCTAAAAATCTCAATTTAATTGACCTGTAAAATAGTCTAACTTCTCTGATTTTTAACTAATTAATGCTAACTTCAAATAACCTAAAACCAACTCCATTGTGTACATATTGTTAACAAGAAAACATGAAAAATACAAAAAAATCACTAACAACGTAGGTGGACCAGAAACTCAAGCTAATTCAAGGATTTCCAGACTAAAACCTCAATATCTTCCTCATTCAGAGTCCGATTTAATTCTACTCACTTTTGAACTAATTTACAATTAATTACCTTCAAAATAAGACCAAGTTCAAGTGAATCAGAACTCATATGTGAAAGTTGAGATTTGGGCTTATTTTGTACATTTTGTATTTTAGCGGTTTTTGACCTAATATTTTATGTGCATAATTAATTCATTTTATTTTATTTCTTTTTTATTTATTTTATTTGATAATTTTTTTTATGAAAATGCATAAAAATACAAATCCAAATCTTGAAATCGAAGAAATTAAGTGAGTCCGAGTCTTCACTATCTGTACAAAAGTTGTTTTCACATTTTATTTGATTTCTTTATTTTCTTAATTAATAAAAATAAAAATTAAATTAATGTGTAAATATTTATTTTTGATTTTATCATATTTTTTTTCGGATTTTTATCTGATTTAAAGATGATAAAAAATTATAAAATCCAAAAATCAAGGTATTCTATGTACATAGAATACCCCAAAAATATAACTTTGTGCAAATGATCGATTTTGATTTTAGTCTATTCATGATTGTTGTAGATCTCATCGAGACGAAGAACTTTCATGGATAATTTTTTTTGATCCGAGGTCATTTGCTTTTTCTTTTTGATTTATCTTTGTATTTTTATTTTAGATTTTTTTGTGGTGACACGTGGCAGCTCCAAGCCCTTCTCGGCCAAGCCTCCATTCACCCAAATCTCGACCATCGTGACACCACCATCTTCGCTCCTTCCATACCTGGCTCTGCAACTCCTTATCAGATCCTCATTAGATCTCTATCACGATCTCTTCTTCTCCCACCCTCGTCATGATCTCCCATTCCAATCAAGCCTCTCGACAACCTCCAATCGTTGTCGCCTCCCTTTCATATTCTGCCTTGCCGCCACTCAATCATATCACAATCTCGCTCAATCAGATCCCCTCTCCCTGTCATCACACTATTGACTGCCAACTGACACTTCCTGATTTGGCCGATCCCCCTCATCCTAAAAAAAACCATCGTCGGCATCCTCATCGACCATCCGCTGATAGCACAACCGTCAGAGGGACATCGATGGTGACAACCCGACTCTCCCCCTTTGAACGACGAGATCCGAGCCTTATTGCTTGTTGCAGCCCATGGCCGAGTTCCTCGTGCTACTGCTGCTTCTGCTCCGGCCATCCTTGCATCGTTGAGCCAATGTACATCTACCATCCAACGCCTCCGACACAACATCCTCCACATTCATCCTTTCTACGCTCCTCCACTTCGCATCATCCCCCAGTCACATATCCCTTCACCCGATCGAAGCCTCCATCCACCGACGTCTAGCATCCGCTCCCAGGCTTCATTGACAATGACCACCATCGTACCTCCGCATTTATCATCGACCATCGTCATAGCCTTCCTCGGCACCTCCTAGCCGGAGCCAGGAGACACCATCATCAACGTCACCCTCGACATCAACAACCTCCTCTACCTTTGAACCAACACCACTATGCCTGGGACTTCATCAACAGTCACTGGTTGACTTCCTTACAGCCCCCACCCGCCTGCATCCACCAGAGCTCCGAATCGGCTGGGCTCCTGTCATCCACCTCACTGTTGTCCCGACGACTACCGGAGAAGCAGCACCCGCTACCACCATCAGCCATGTCTTTGTCTGCCGCAGGAGCTCCGTCACCATCGCCTCCATGATGTCGACTCCGCAACAGTTCTTCCACACCTCGCCCCTCTGCCACTGGGGACTGACCTGGGGCTCTCTTACGCGTCATGCACGTGAGGAGGGAACGTCTCCAAAGAGTACCCCCGCCCACGTGATACGTAGGTGCAGGTGGGTCAATTGCACCATCACCCCTGTTCATCCCTTTATTCTCAGCCAGGTCCCTCAATTAGAGGTCACATGCTTGTCACGTGACCTGCTAAAAATTTTGCAGAGAAGCCCCACTTGGGCATGGTAATCACTTTTAGCCCTTCTTCTACATTCCCTAGCTATTTTATTTAATTATTACAAGTCCAGTTCTACCCTTGTGTCCCCCCTTTATATTATACCTCTACATGACATTATTTTTATTATCCAAAAATAGCATGATGTTTTGCAATTAATTCTCTACTATTTGGCATGCTTTTGATATATTTACTGGTTAATTAATAATTATTATTCTTTGGAAAATTACATATTTTATCCAATCTGTGCTCATAAATTCTTATTAAATTAACCATTGCACGAAAATTACCAAAAACTCATAGGTTAGAGGATTAATTGTATTTCACATTGTGTGCATGCATGGTTTGCCCAAAAAAACATTTTGCATTTTTCAATCTTTAATTTTTAATAGGCATTAAAACTCATATTTTTGAGGTTAAAGATTTTTCTGAGCTTAATCACTAGTGATAGATCTTGGATAATTTTGTCCCTTGAAAATAAATACTTTTAATAGTTATTATAATTAATTATTGAAATTCACTTTATCTGCATTCCAAAAAATTACAGTGCATTCATTTCATCATAATTGACATCTCAGACAAGTTTCATAATTTTTGGACATCATTTGATTGAAAATAGCATTTTAGTTCCTGAAATTGGCCATATTTGCATTTTGCATTCCCAAATTGCATTAAAAATACCAAAAACATTCTGCCTCAAAAATCACGCACGAAATTTGATAAAAAATTCTAGGTTGTTCCTTTACCTCCTTGAGTTCGACCTTGAGACTTGTTCAAGTAAAATAAACATAAAACCACACCGATTAACATTGAATAAATTTATTGTGGTTATTTCTTGATCGATTCCGAATTCCTACCTACAACGAAGTACAAATTTAAATGACAATTCACATCAATCAAAGCAGGGCATTTTCGAACTCGTCACGGAGTCGTTAGGCCAGTGGATGCAAAGCTATTGTGCAATACCTGGGTCCTGTGGGTGATGGAGGTAGAGAGAGGAGGAGGACAAAGGAGGGTTGACCGGTGAGTATGGTTGCGAGTTTGTTCTGCCAGAGGTGAGGCCGGGGAAGATGGCGATCACATGCTGGGAATGTAACTAGGGGAAGGGGTTAGGAGAGAGAAAGGTAGGGAAATACGTGGTTTCCCCAAGAGGCGCCCCATGTCGTTCCCAAAAAATTCAGAATTTAAATACAATTAAAAATAAAAAAGAAATAGAAAGAGACATCGCATCAAAAAATCTTCTTTAAGAAAGTTGTTCGTCTCGATGAGATCTCTATCTTTCATGAAGGGACCAAGAGAAAAAGAGGTCATTTGTATAAAATAAATTTTGGCGGCTTTCTATGTATATTGAAAACCATATTTTGGGATTTGCATTTTTTTATGATTTTTGAATAATATAAAAAATCGAGAAAATTATGATAAAATAAAGGGTACATATTTATACATTACTCTAATTCTTTGGATTTTTATTAAATAAGATAATAGGAAAATAAAATGGAAAACGAGAGATATTTGTACACACCCACAAGGGACATTCAGACTCGGTCACTTTCTTTGATATCAGTCTTATTTTGGATTTGAATTTTTATGCATTTGAATAAAATTTAATTAAAGAATATAAATGAAAATAAATAAAGGAAAAAGGGTTAAGTATGTACAGAAAATATCAGGTCAAAAATCGCTAAGATACACAATGCACAAAAACGACTTAAAAGCCAACTTTCACATATGAGCTCCGATTTTTATGAAATTGGTCTTGTTTTGAAGGTATTTGAATGTATATTACTTTAAACATGAGTCGACTAAAACAGCCACTGTATGAGGAAGATATGTACATTTTAGTCTTTCTATTTTGAAATTAGGGTTTTGTCTCACGACCAGTTATTTGAATTAACAATTTTTTGCATTTTTCCTTTGATCTTTTAGTAGTATGCAAACAATGAAGTTAGTTTCATATCAATTGAAGTTAGCATGATTTAGTTAAAAATGCATGAATTTAGGTGAAGATGTGAAGATGATTATGAATGTAATTATACGTGATAAAATGCATATCTTGATTCTAAGTGTATGAATGGTAAAAATATAGAATAAATGATGAAATATAGTTAATTACTTGGGATCGAGGCTCTATTTTCAAATTTTAGTGTGATGAATCATGGATTCAACATCCCCATATGCTTAAACCTTGCTCGTGCTCGAGCAACTAAAATGAAATGCAAAAGTGAAATGATTTTGGGTTCCATACCATGGCCATGAATAAAAGGTGAAAATAGAGCTAGACCCAACCTTTGGATTATTAGTGTGGCAAAATTCCTATGAGAATTAAGATCTTAAAATCAATAGCCCTCGAGTTCTACATATCATTGTAAAAGTTTCGGCTCAGAAGTTATCTTAGATCAATTCTTCTCACAAAGCATACCCCATGAACATTGAACAACAGTCTTATGTGTGTGAAAGGTTTTAGCTCTTCCCATAAAGAACGACAGACTACCATGCAAACCTCTCCTCTAATAACTCATCCTCGGGGGTTTAGGTAATTCTTTCTAAGGTTTTTGTGTTGTGTTCACAATCGAAAAGATAAAAAATTAGAAGAAGGGTCAAATATTTATTTGGTAGTTGGCTTCTTTTTAATTGAATTTTTGGTAGCTCTACGTGGATAATGTTGTGCCCCTACAGATATGGAATATTTTTTTCCATCATTGTTATGCGAAACTCAAATAATTAAGTCAAAGACCTGAAGCTTCTAAACCATCTTTCTCGATGAAGCTCCTCTGTAAATTAGGTAGATTAAGGCCAAGTCAAGACCACTCTCCACATCTATTCATAACTCAGTTCAGAACCTAATAACTTTCCACATTTCATATGTTAGATATGCAAATGCTGATGTTATGAAATACATATGATGCGTAATATGATTTTCTTCTCATTTTTTGTATGAATGAGAGAATGATATGCAAGAGTAAAGAAGTTTTTTATTGCTTTTTTTATTTTTTTACTTTTAACCATCCCATAATTATTGCATAATATATACAAAAATACGTGAAAGTACGAGTTATGGGTATAATATATATGTAATATATATACACCCCCTATACTTAGCGTATGCTCTGTCCTTAGAGAACAAGAATTGATGAAAAGACATAGCTCGTACTAAGCGTAGGAGAGTGAAAAATAAAAAGGAGTATAGAAGTTGACCACCCCCTATACTTAGACTCTAGTTAGTCTAAGTATAGAAGAAGATAAAAAATATAGCGGTCGAGGTCAAGAAGAGAAATGGATGAATATATACAGGGTGGGCATCAATACCCCCTATACTTAGGCCATGGTCAGCCTAAGTATAAGACGAAAGTGAGTATAAGGGCCGATGAGATCGGGAGAATATACATAGCAAATGGAGGTGGGGTAAGATGGAGAGGATGAAAGTGATGCGGATTCATGCGTTCCCTAAGAGTGAACCATGGAATTCTAGAATATGCATGAATGAGATCTCTTCAACATGGGCTAACTGCTCATCTGATCCTACAAAATGCTACAACAACTGCCCATTCATAATGAACAGTTGTGCACCATCTGTAAGCTCTGAAATCCATACATTGCCGTTCGTATTCACTTCTCTAACAATGAAGGGTACCTTCCACTTGGATTTTAACTTGCCCTAAAAAATCTTCAACCTGACATTGAATAACGATACCTTCTACCCTGGGACATAATTCTTACGTTTGATGTGATGATCACGCCAACCCTTTATTCTGTCATTGTAAATCATACTGTTACCATATGCCTTCTTTCTGATTTCTAGAAGCTCATTTAGATCCATCTTTCTGCTCTGTTGTCCCTTCATGAGTGTTCCACTTCACTTTCTTTAATGCCCATTCAAATTTGTGTATCAGCACATCAGACAGATGGCATGGCTTTCCATAAACCATTTGGAATGGGGAGGTTCCAAGAAGGGTCTTGTAAGAAGTCCGGTATGCACATAGAACTTGGTCCAAGAGCTAGGACCAGTTCTTCCTGTCAGGGCAGACTAGCTTCTGCAAAATGCCTTTCACCTCCCTATTCGATACCTCAGCCATGCCATTTGATTGTGGGTTGTATGGACTAGCGACACAGTGTTTGATGTCGTATTCCTTTGTTAACTTTTTCATTTCTACCCCCGTCAGAGATGATGACTTTGGAAACCTTGAACCGTGAAATGATGTGATCTTTCATGAACTTGCAGACCATTTTGCTTTCCGCGGCTTGGGTAGGGATAACTTCCACCTACCTAGCGAGATAATCAATCGTCAAGAGAATATGCTCATAACCATTGTTGTTAGGGAATGGAACCATGAAATCTATGCCCCATGCATTGAAAACATCAGCCATAATGACCAGTTGCACGGGCATTTCATCTTTGGGACTGACAATCCCTCCTATTCTCCGATATACTGGACATGACTTAACAAATGCATATGCATGACAGAACTGGGTCGGCCAGTACAAGCCACACTGGAGTACTTTCCAGACGGTCCTCTTACCCGAGTGATGTCCTCCTACCTCCATGGAATGGTAGTAGGTGAGGATACTCATGTATTCCTCCTGAGGAATACACCTCCACTAGACACAATCCAGCCCTTCGAAGAAAAGGAACATATCCTCCCAATGGTATTTTCTTGATTCTGACTTAAGTCGATCAATGATGCTCTTATTCCAATCATAGGAAACTGTCTTAGACACTAAGAAATTCACCATGTTAGCATACCATGGAAGAGAGTCGACAGAGCATATCAACTCGTTGGGGAAGGAGTCCTTTATGGGGTTAGTATCAGAGGAACTATGTGACTCTATGCAGGAGAGGTGATCAACCACCACATTATTCGCTCCTGGCTTATCCTTGATCTGTAAATTGAACTCTTGAAGTAGTAGGATCCAGCTAAGAAGACGTGCCTTTGCGTCCTTCTTTTCCATGAGGTACTTGATGGTTGTGTGATCTGTGAACATGGCAACCTTAGACCCTAAAAGACATGACCTGAATTTGTCTAAGGCAAAAACTATGACAAACATTTCCTTCTCTCTAAAAGTACAATTCCATTGATCTTGATTGAATACTTTGCTTGCATAGTGGACAACATAAGGAATCCCTTCTCTCCTTTGTCCTAACATGGCCCCAACAATAAAGTCAGAAGCATCTGTCATGATTTCAAAAGGAAGAGACCAACCCGGGGCCTGTAGGGTAGGAGCATCCATGATTTTCCTCCTTAAGATCTTGAAGGCCTCAATACACATGCCATCTACAATAAACTCTGTGTCTTTCCTTAAGAGCTCTGTTAGCGGTCGAGCAATCATTGAGAAGTCCTTTATAAATCTTCAGTAAAAACTGACATGCCCAAGGAATGACCGCACTTGCTTGATGTTGGTTGGTGGTTGAAGTTTCTTGATCTGATCCACCATCGTAGGGTAAATCTCCATTCCCCTCTTGGAAATGACATGCCCCCACACAATGCCCACTCGAACCATAAAATGCCTCTTTTTTCAAGAGAGCACCAGATTCACCTCAATACACTTTTTGAGGACTCGATCCAAATGAGATAGACAAGTATCAAAGGATTCACCGTGGATCGAGAAGTCATCCATAAAGACCTCTATGAAATCACCCACAATTTTGGCAAATACTCCAATCATGCACGACTGTAAAGTCCCTGATGCATTGCATAGCCCAAAGAGCATGCGTATGAAAGCATACGTAATGAATGGACATGTAAGGGTGGTCTTTTCCTCATCCTCTAGAGCGATGGCTACTTGATTGTAGTCCTAGCACACATCTAGAAAGCATAAAAATTCTTTCTCCGAAAGTCTCTCTAGGATCGGTCTATGAATGGCATGGGGGAAATGATCCTTCTTCATTACAACATTCAAGCATCTGTAATCCACACAAACACACCACGGCGTGGGTACTCACGTCGCAATATCCTCTCCAACGGAGTTGGTGACTGTCTGAAGTCCCTCCTTCTTAGGGACTATGTAAAGTGGTACCACACACTTGGAATCAGATATGGGATATATAAACCCAGCATCACACCATTTTTCAATCTTCTTTTTGATCGCTTCTTGTAAGTTTGGTTGGAACTCACAAGATATTTTAGCACCTTCCTCAAGGTAAATATGGTTTGAGCACAAAGGCAGGGTTAATCCCATAAAGATCAGACATGCTCCAGCCTATGGCCTTGTGGTTCTTTTCATGAATCTGTAGCAAGCGATATTATTGTTTTCCAGTCAAGCTAGAGCTGGTAACAACTGGGAACTTCCGTGGTGGGACTACAAGGAAGGAATATTTGAGTGTTGTGGGTAATGGCTTGAGCTCAGGTGACGTGTGGTCATCAAGAAAATCTGGCTCAATCAAATATGATCCTATGCTGATAATGGATGGATCTGTCACTGAAGTACTTGCCACCAATTGATTCATCTCTGGAGTTAGATCGTCAAAAGTGTCCAAGAAATTGGAAAAATCCACGTCTGACTCATCATCCTCGTCCTCTGATTGGCATGAATGGAACATGTTGACAAGCCTAACTCAGCTTCTGGGTCATCGAGGACGTAGGGATATGCATGAGAAAATTCTCCTATGGATAAGGTTTGACTCTGCAGGATCTATCTAACTGCCTCATCTACGTTGTCCTCTCCTGGTGAAAGGGACTTGTCAACCCAAGCTGACTGTTGTTACCGGTGATCAACTGTGTCAACTTTATAGCACTCGGCTTCTGACGAGAGATACTCTGTACTATTCTCTGAATCAGGTCTCTGCCATTTCATTTGTTGCAACTCTAACTCTACAGTTTCATCATGTGCATGAAATCATATCTTTCCCAAAGTATTATCAAAGATAGCTCTGGCTGTCGTTAGAAAGGGCGGCCAAGTATTTTACAAGAATCTTGCCATCTTCGGGGAGACTCCATGTCTAGGTACATGAAGTACACCTTGTACTTCTTCCCCTCTATGTCAAAGATAATATCCTTCAACATCATCTCGGGCCTCTTAATAGATAGTTCTGCGAATTGTAGGAGTTCTTTCGACCTCTTCATAGATCCTAATTCTATATGATCTAGAAGGGAATATGGCAGTAAATTGATTGAGGATCTATTATCGAGTAGAGTACGAGCAAATAATGTTTTAGCGATCTTACCGGTGACAAGATGTGCTCCTAGGTCTCTCTCCTTCCTTGGAATCGCATAGGTAGTGGTTATGGGCAACACATGTTTCATTATTCAAGAGTTATTTTTCCTGCTACTCCTAACAGGTCTGCATCATGCCTTTAGGTACTTCTTGAATGCATGAACCATATACACTAATGGGAGGAAAGGTATCTTAACTTTAACATTCTCATGGCATATCCTTTCCATCTTTAAAATGTCAAGATCATTTTTTTGAGAAATTTTCTTCTTTCCCTTAAATAAAACCTGAGGGAAAGGGAGTGGAGGCTCTTAATGTGAAACAAAAATATCATTATTTGATTAGAATCAAAATTTAGTTGTACATGACTCTTACTTAGACTCAGACTCAGACTCTGTATAGAACTCTATTGACATGCATGAAATGGAACTGAATATAAAGGTGGAAAAACTGTTGGTGATGCATCTAAGGCGATCTTCTCGTCTCTCGAAGACTTAGTGCTCACGATCATGCTCGATGTCGCTTTGTTCCCTTTTTTTGGATTTTCTTGTTTTTTATTTGGATTTTTGAGGATTCGAATCCCCTGGTGATCCTGAAGGTACTGCTGCTGATGATGATCCTCCTCCTCTCATCTATCCACAGGGGCTGGCTCATCAGTATCCTTAGCACCACTCCGTCGTGCCAGATCAGGGGTCTACATGGTCCTATCACTTTTGAGAGTAAGATGGTGAACACATGTGATAGGATATCATGATCTAATTCTAAGAAATCAGAAGAGTATACCTGATCCTTCTAGCAATTCTGTCCTTGGTTCAGGTTATTGGGGTTAACCTGAACATGTGCTGGGATGGAGGTCCTAGGTGCGGTGAACTCATTATGCCAACCTGAAAGTCGATTGTTGTCTGCTCTCTGATCATGTTGCTCATTGCGGATGATTTTGAGCTCATCAAGGATCCACTGTAAGTCAGAGGTACCCGTAGATGAGGCTCTGTGATCTTGACTTTGGGACTGTTGCTGATGACCCTGTCGTGGTCTGTTAGGTCCCTAATGGAACTGTTGACGATACTGGCTCTGCTGATGGGGGTATTTCTACTATTGAGGGGGTGGAAACTAACGATATTAAGGCTAAGGGGGTATTTTTGGCGTTGCTGCTACTGGGGTAGCATTGGGAACATTGATGTATGAGAACCTTCGTTTCATCATCTTTATTCTTTCATTTGGCCTTAAAACCACTAAATGCACATATAGATATATATAACTAACTTGTCAAAATAAACACTCGCTAATTCGTACAAAATACTATATAAAACTATATGTTTATGGTATTTACTGCCAAAATAAAAGAATAAAGGAAAGAAAAGAAAAAGAGAGAAGTGTCAAGGATACTGAAGCAACCCTAGCCCCTGAGACTCAATCATCATGATGACTTAGTCGATAAGGAATAAAGTATGGGGGGGGGGGTAGGGTGGCTAACTGTATAAAAAATACAGAAGAGACCACTCTACAATATAGGCCAATAATTGTTTTTTGGACCTATTTTATTCTTTATTATTTATACTCAAATAATGAAACTTTGTGCATGAAAGTTGTAGACAATAATATATAAAAAATACAATACTTATTTCACACAAAAATAATATACAGTGTATATTTTATATACAAAATAAAATTCCAAAATCCCAACTTACTAGACCCATATCTCTCAAATAAAAACTCAAATTATATCAAAATCATCTTTAATTGTATATAACTTTTAATAAGCTATTTAATGAAGGTGGTTTTATATTTTTTGGAGTTAAGATGCGAAAGTTATGTTTGGGACCCCTATTGTATAATATACCCTATTAAAATAATCATTTGATTCATTATTTATTATTTTTATTATTTTATATTTTATAATTTTGTAAATATTATTTATATTATATGCACATATAAAAACTAGAATAAAACAATAAAGAAAGAATTAAAATAAAATATGTATATAAAATATATAGATGCATATATAATAACTATACCTATATAATAAATACACCTATTTATTAAAGTGTAT
The DNA here is from genome assembly GCA_037367405.1 of Ottelia alismoides. NCBI lineage: Eukaryota > Viridiplantae > Streptophyta > Magnoliopsida > Alismatales > Hydrocharitaceae > Ottelia > Ottelia alismoides. Next base: position 519,968 of record JAZKJV010011160.1, on the reverse strand, counting down.
ATAATATATCAGAAAATTATAGTAAAAATATATTTAAGTATATGAAAATAGATTAAAATTTTATAAAATAATAGAATAAAAAAATGAAATTAAAACTCAAACCAAAATAAAATACCTAAAGCATAGGTAAATATACATATACCCTACAAAGTAACTTGTAAATAAACACCTCTAAAAAATAAGTAAAATATGCATAAAATACTACATAAAATTTGAAATAATTTTTATATTATAATCTAAAATAATAAAATAAATGCTATTTATTATCTATTTTCAAAGGCATTTTTCTTAGAATTTCCTGGTTGGTCTACATGGACTAACCATGTGCGACTTTTTGTTGACTTTGGTCATTTGTTTGACCTACCCCTCTGACTTCTGTTAGAGCTTCACGAGGCCGCTCCTTCGCCATTTTCTCCACACCTCCACCCTCGATCATTATCCTACCACCGCTCGATCTCATGCATCGAAGAATCTCAAAATCTCGCCTACAAATATACCCCCTTCATCCCCTTTTGTTTTTTGATCGCTTCCTGACCTGTTTTAGCCCTTCAAATATGTCAAAATACCTTCAGCTTGGGGACAAGAAGTTTGAAGTGTGGATTTGCAGTGAGGAGGATAGTCAAATCGACGCATCCACCTCACTGCCGAAGCACCGCCGACTAATTATACTCATGGCCTCTTAGGCCGGTTGAGCACTCTATTCCTTTATTTCTAGGTAATATAGTGGTTTAGTTTTTGTTTCGCATCTTTGATTTGTAGTTTAATTGAGCGATTAGCGCTCAAATTAAAAACCCCCAATTCCTGGAGTTAAGTCTCTAGGTCAAATTCACTATTATCTGATCATCAACTTGCCCTGCTTTTCACACCATCTCGCTCCTCTTCACCTTCTCCACCGAATCCCCAATCGATCCAACCCAAATCCATCGTGGATCTGAGAATTGGAGCTCCCTCCACCGCCATCACCAAAGCTCCCCCCTACATTCCATATCCCTTGTTGGTTCGAGTAAACCCCCAGGTCGAGGAGATAGCCTCGCACCCAAGAATCTTTTGGTTGTGATTTGTAGGTCTGACGATGCTCCTAGGATCTCAACGTTCACCTGGAACTGCTCCAGGTGTCTCCACCTCATAGGATCATCTAGCTCCCTCTCATCTCACTTGGACTCTGCAGCTGCACGCAGAGGAGGTCCAGCTACCTGTTGAGCTCGTTAGAGCAGAGAACGACTGTCGAAGCCCGGAGGAACAACGGATCAAAGTTCATCGGTGAGTTGTTCTTGGAGAGCCCTTACTAGTCGTTCGATCAAGAAAAACAGTCTAGATCTAATCAGGATAGTTGATTTCCAGTGAAGGGGTCCATGAAGAGAGCCACACGATCACCCACGTGGCAAGTCTTGGATGGTTTAATCCCGATGCTTAAGTGGGTAAATTTCATAGATACTCCTCTGCCTTTTGTATTTGCTAAGGAGTCATGTAAATATTTTAAGTAGCTATTGAGGAGACTTGAGCAGAGTTTTGGGATTCTCAGGGACTCTTGGGTTTCAAGTTCGGTTCTCATTAAGGTTCCACCCGCACTAAAATTCTAAAGGTCCGACATAAGCTCCAAACTTTGATTTTGTGAAGACAAGTTTGATAGTTAAACTTAATCCACATTTCTTCTTTTCTTTTCTTTCTTTTTCTTTCTGCACTTATTGCATAAGTGTTTGCTAGGGACTAGCAAAGGTAAAGTATAGGGGGATGATGAAGCTACATTTCATCTTCTTTATTCTATCATTTTGGCATCAAAAACCCTAGCAAATGCGTGTAAATAGCATTAAAACCATCATCTTAGCATTCATGCATGTGCATCTCAATAGTGTATAAAATACTGTAATTAAAGCCAAAATTATAGAATAAATAAAAGAAAAGAAAAAGAATAAAATATTGTAAAAATTTTATGACCTAAACCCCGAGACCTAGGCATCTTGATGAAATGGGTCGACAAGGAATAAAGTAGGGGGAGATAAGGGTCAAAATACAATAAACATTAATTCATTCTTTATTCTTCTTGGGACCTATTTTTGGTTCCACTTTTTAGACCTCAAATAAAGAAACTTTGCACATGAAAGTTGTAGATATTAAATATGGAAAAATACAAAATTGATTTCACTCAAAAATAATGTACAATAAAAAAGTTATGGTCTGAATAAAATTCCAGAACTCTAACTACCTAGACCTGTATCTGCAAATAAAAACTCTAAATATACCAAACTCACCTTTAATTGTATATAGCACAAAAATAATCTATTTAATGGAGGTAGTTTTGTATTTTCGGAGTTACGGTTTGAAAGTTGAGTTTTGGACCCTACTTGTATACTTGTACAGATTAAAATTATTCAATTTATTATTTATTCATTATATTTTGCATTCTTATATTTTTATAATTTTATAAATATTACTTATAGTATATTTGTTGGAAATGCGAGCCCACGGCGAGCCATTATGCAATAAATGTTATTGCACATATCATTCCCTGACCTGAAATGAAGAATGAATAATTTGCATAATAGGTCCCTTAGTACAATTAGGGTTATGTACCATGGCCATCTTAATAATCATACAGCTGTTGATTCAACTATTGAATCATAGAGGCTGGTGCTTGGATGAATATCTAAAGAGTTAGATCGAGGACTCATCAAGCACCGTCAAATGATTATTAAGAGATGATCTCCAACCTGAGTAGGAGATGGCAATCCTATCTCTGAAGGCTGATATCTGACCGACCTCTTGATGCAGGTCCTCTGCATAGGGAATAGAGATTCGGAGGTGTCAGATTAGTTAGGTCAAAGAGTTGACTTAACGAGATCGAGATAACCAAAGTCCTATATCATATGCTGTCATGACATAGGCACGCATCCTCTGACCGGAGACAGATGTGTTGCTATATGTCCAAGTATGTACATTTGGCAGACCAATAGGTTGATGACCTAATCAAGGTCTATACACCGGCGCGCTGGTGTGCATATAAGGGCATATGAGTAATACGATCTCTCAAAGGGATCATACAGGTTCAGTTACTGAACCGGAAGACATGAGCTCACTCATGAGATATTGGGAAGAATCAAATTCCATGCGCATGGCCGTCTCGCTTTGGAAGCTTGACTGAATTTGTAGGTTTGATATATACTTTTAGTATATGATCAAGACCTAGGTATGATATACACTTTTGGAAAGTGTATGATCGATACCAACTCCCAATAATCGAATGAGAAACTTACTGATAAAACCATGAAGTAGACAGTATAAAGTTGATCCGATACTTCGGGTTTAGTCTGAGTCTTCCAGTATGCAGGATGTACGGGTATTGGGAATACCTGAGGGTGATTTGATCATAAATGATTGTATAACCATGACGCTTCCATTCCTAGGGAGTGATGAAACGGGTCTGGATTTTAGTGACTCCTCTCCATAGAGAAGTAATCTGATCTTAGTCCAAGTGTTGGACATTGATCTGAATGTGATTCAAATATAATGAGAAGATTAGATTTACGGTCTTGATTTAATCAAGCATCTATGGGAGGCCCGCGATCTGGATTTGAGATATGATCTCAATATCCATGTCACTATACGTGGAACAATACAATCACCCTGTCCTTATCTCCAAGTATCTGCGGAGAGATTGCATTATTCTTGAAGGGTTCAGGAATAATTCCATGAGATCTGAGCAATGAAGAAATAATGATTAAATGTAATTTAATCATCTTGATGTGTGAAGAAATTATCCAATTTAATTAAATGTGATTTAATTAATGTGGATAAGAATAATATGGATAGAAATATCCAATTATTCATAATATATTATAAATGTGATTTATAATGTATTAGAGAGAGAGCTAATTATAATTTATATGTGTTGATTAATTATTATGTGTATTGGATACACATTGTGTAATTAATTAACAATATGAATTATATGTTGTTTTGGGTTGTGAATATGATTCACATTTTTTCCATGGCAAGAATGCAATATTCTCAAAGATAATTGTGAATTATTTTTTGAAGAATAAAACCCAATAAATCTGTTGCAAATAAATAAGAGAGATTCCAAGGAGATATGCAATCTCATGGATTTCCATGAGATTGCAATCTCCATGCAATCTCAAGGGGCGGCACAATATTCCTATAAGGAATGTGTAGCCGTCCACTTGGAAGGTACATGGAGATGAAATCTCCATGTATCTTCTCTCCTTATTTGTTGGGTTGATTTAAGAATAAATTATATTTGATTTTGTCAAATATATTTTAACCTAAATTTGTTGCTTTTGACAACAACAATCTTGGCCATTGGATTGACATAAATCAATCTCACCCATTGATTTTATGTGTCCCATGGATTGAGATCCATGGATCCCAAAACCCTATAAATAGAGAGGCATACTATGCTCTCTAATTACTTACAATATCGGAGCTCTCTCTCTCCCTCATTTCTTCATACACGCCAGCCCTCTCTCCCTCTCTTGTTGGTGGCCGTCCACCATACCCTAGAGAAGGGAATCGTCGTCGCCATCGCCACCGCGCTGCCGCTTCGACGTTCTTCGGTTTCTCCGTATTCTTGGTGTGCTACGCTCACGAAGGAGACGTTTGATCTCGTGCGACGAGATCAGGAGCAACCACGCTTGGATCATCTTCTTGGATTGCGAGGACAACGCGGTTCATCCCCGCGCTCGCAAGCGGTCTCGCCGACGATCGGACTTGAGACAGGAGGTCTCTTTCTATAGACTTGATTAACCACGCTTCAAGAGGTATTGCATTATACTTGTTGTGGTTATAGATGAAACGATCTGAGAATGGTTCTTGGATCATCTGGTTTCATCGAATAAATTTTTTTTAAATTCCGCTGCACCGAACAACTAGTACGACTAGTCGTTCTTCGTCGATTTCGATACGACGATCACGCTTCCGTGATGCGCTTGAGGATAATTTCCATATCCTTCAAGTGGTATCAGAGACTTAGGTTGACGGTTTCGAATATGATTCGAAAAACCGAGGACGACTTGGGTTCGTTAAGGTCGCGAAAGTTTTTATCGCATTTGATTTCGCAGATCTGTTTAGTAAATAAATTCGGCACTGTTTAAATTGTTTAAACACGAATTTAATACTTGGATTTTGTTCCCCATTAAATAAGGAAACCATAGGATCTGAGTTTACGTAAATCGGATTTCGTATGCTCTAGATATGGTTGTTTTAATGAACATATATACACTGTTGCGGGAACTGTAGATCTGAACGTGATTAAAATGTTAATTACTATTTAGACTTGCCTCGAAATGCGTGTAACATCACTTTAGTTCTGTCCTAAATCAAATTAGCAATATATGAAAATTGATTTTGTCTAATTTGGATTTAATATGATTGAGATATGCTAATTTTTGTAAGTAGGGGTCACTGCTGAAATTACAATCCTAATCTAGAACCAAGTGATTGTCAATTAGTGAAATTAATTGTTAATTTCGTGAAATAATCATGAAAAATATTTTTGAAATATTTGAAGATGATTATTTACATAATTGACTTGGCTTCAACCAATTAATTGATTAGATTTGATCTAAATCTTAATTGGAAACGCATTCATCAAACTTGATGTTTGATTGGTGATTGTCATTTAATCATTTAGTGAAATTAAATTGTTTAATTTCCTAGAATAATTGTGCATAAATATTTGTGAAATATTTGATGATAATCATTCCCTTAAATGACATTGCCTTAACCAATAATTGATTAAGATGTGATCTAAATCATAATTGGAAACCACAATCTTTCAAACTTGATGCTTGAATAGGATTTGGGAATTTGTCTAGCAAATTTCCTTATAATCAAAAATGTTTTGATTATTACTATATGGTACAATTTCGGTTGAAGAACCGATGATCATCTCAAGTACAAATTAATCAATTTGGCATTATCCTTTCCCGAGGCGGATATGGTGCCTAGTCGGAGAGCATTGGGGTTGCGGGTTGCAACGTATGTGGTCCGTCCCACTCTCGTCGGTACTGGCCATGACAGCGGGTAGGGCCGGGATAATGTCCGAGGGATTAAGATGTATTTTTCTAATTATTAAAATTCGAATTAATACGTATTTTGAGATATTACCATATATGTATTCAAGTAAAATAATCAAGTTTGATTGATTGAATTGGATTGATAATTAATTTAATATGATTAAATTGATTATGTCCAATTGAAATACTCTAATATGATTAGAGCTAATAATTCCCTTGGAAGAATTAATTATGTGAATGTGATTCACGATAATTAATTAAAATTTGAATACGATATGGAGGATCACATAAGTGACATCCATGGTCTCCCGTCAAGGCGGAGGGTTCCATCGCCAGGGATTGCATGTGGGAGACGCCTGTCCGTAGTAACAGCTCCTGTATGCAAGCGCATCTGGATCGGGCTCGTCGCTTCTCGAAAGAGTGAGGACGTATGCGTAGTGACCCCAGTATCGGGTCCTCATATTATTGGGGCGATATTGGATTGCGCATAGCGAGTTGTATTCCTGTTGACGGTTGGTTCAATTAATGACGGGTCAACATTGCCTTAGGGGTGGTGGGCCCGGGTGTTAAAGACCAAATTGGGAGATGTAAGTTGGACTTGCAAGGCGGAATGTGTTCCCGCTTCTTTTTATCCGAGTTGCAGGTTCTCATATTATTGGGATGCAACAAAGATAAGGAAGGAGATCCCAGATCTTGCTTGAGATATAATGGTAAGTATATGATGGACGGGGTTAATCAAGGGTCTAGATATCTCACAAGGCGAGAAATCCAGTCGCTGAATCGACCACTTAACGATCCCCAGATCATTCAACAATTAACCCACAATAAATATATGCAATGAATATCAAAAATGTGGAGTTAAAATTTATTATAACTCTACATGCAAATGTGTATAGGCGTAAGTACAAGTAGAGGTCGAACACTGGGAGGCGAAGGGAATGTATGCGTGATGTAATTATTCAATCCAATGATCATGTCCAATTATTGTTTTAGTGGGTTTTAGGTTTTTATAATTTTTTTTATATATTTTTCTTTTTATAATTTTTATTTGGTTTTTAAATTTTATATTTTTTTATTTTGTTTTTATATTTTTAGTTATATAAATATGGATATATACATATATATATATATGTAAAGAGACATATATGTATAAGAAGAGAGAGAGAGGAGTGATATAATATATATATAGATATAAATGCTTAAAATACATATAAATATAAATTTTTTTAATATTTTTCTAATTTTTTTGTTATTTTCCTGGAATATTTCTAATTTTTAGGTATTTTTAATTTCACAAATGTCCACAATATAGGACTAATTATATATCCGAATATAATTTGGGTTTTAAAAAAAATATAAAATATACTCCAAAAATTCCCAAATTAATTTTAATAAGTTAATAATGAAATATAGATAATTATAAAAGAGAAAAATATATTTTTGGGGTTTTTTAAGGACTTTTCTATTTTTTTGTTGGATTTTGGGGCTTTTTAATTTTTTAATTTTCTTTTTTTTTTCATATTTTTAGGGTTTTTCATTTTCTGGACTCAATATATATATATAATTATACCATATATATTTAATTTTTTTTTAACTCATTTTCTAATTTTTTTTATTTTATAATGTAAACAGTACGAGAATGGGCTTCTTCTCATTTTCAATAATTAGGGAAAATGCAAAAATGCGAAATAAAATATGGGCGTGAGACAGCATGGCATGGAGCACCTACCCTAATTTTTCTGGATTTTTAGAAGCCTCAAAGGTATTTATGATAAATAGATGAAAGAAACAAAATTCAAACAGCCTGGCAGGGGCATTTTTGCAAATAAAATAAGTTCCAAGGACACGGGTGCAAAAACACCAAAATATTATAACGTGTTCTGCGATTTTCAGGACTAAAACCAAATAACCCAACCCGCCAGGGTATACATGCAAAATTTCACGCGCCTCACGTGGGACTGCACGTGAGGCGCGGAAGGACCTAAATGTAGTTTCTAATAAAGTCAGGGTCCTATCTGCAAAATGTACAATTTATTTATAACGTGCTACTGTATTTACAGAATTAAAAATTAAATACAAAAAGGCGGGGACTGAATATGCAAATTACCCCCAAAAGAGGCGCGCTATCCAACGGCTGATCTTCGTTCACTTGACACGTGGCGCCTCCACGTGCACCGATACCCCTTCGCCGATAAGCGGCTGAGATTAGATCTCCTGGAGGAGATCTAAGGTGGCTGCGTGGCTTCATCGGACGGCTGCTGTAGCGCCTGGGACTTCGTTCTTCATCCAACGGCAAGGAGCACGCGTGGAAGAACAGGGAAGAACACTCGCCGAGGCGAGCTTCTTCCTCATCGATCTCGCTCCCTAGCCGGTCTTCGTCACACCTGAAGGTCCCGATGGCTTCCTGGAAGGTCACTAGATTTGCTGGAGGTGTTGGATCGGACGGAGGCAAACCGGAGCGCCGCCACGAGCTCGAAGAAGAAGCACGGCTCCAGATACCTCCGCCCACGTGGAAATCGACTCCTGGTGCTCTATTGCACCCCTAACCTGCACAGGAAGGTAGAGGGGCTCGAGGGCGTTCTCCTCGACCCGAGGTTTGAAGCTGTCAGCGTAAAAATGATGGTGGTTGGCGATGCTCCGGCGAAGCGGCGGAGGCGAGCATCGATTCGCGGAACCAAGAAGGTTCCGGTTGGTAGGAAGTGGCTGGAGGGTGGAGAAAGCGGTGGGGAGTGAAATGAGGGCGAAAGCGAGTCGGGAGCTGGTCGGGAACACAGTGAAAAGCTCGCCGGAGCGGGGCTCCGGTGAACTACGAAATACCTCAACTGAGCTAATCTAATAATCGAGACGCAAAATAAAATGCAGAAATGAAAATCTGGAATCGAAATCTACCTAGGGAAATAAAATGCGCAGCTCCTACCTGGCGAAACGCCAAGGAGCAGAGGCCTCGCCGGAGCGGCGGCCGTGGGTGCAACCTCCGCCATCTCCAGCCAATTCAAGGTGCCGGCGGCATCCCCCTGTCACGAGGAGCGCACCTGGGACCGAATGCAAGGAAGAAAATGGAGGAAAATTGACCAAAATTGGGAGGAAGGTGGAGGTTCCTTATTTATACACAGGTCGGCACCCTTATTTTGCCGGCGAATATCGATGAATAGGGGCTATGTACAAGGAATCCAAGGGGACAGCGTGGGTCATGGATGTACAGGGAAGACTTTTCGTGAAGGGTCCCATCATCCTCGAGCTACAAAAATTGCGTGAAAAATCGGGGAAGCAGGGCCTCCCGTGACTTGTCAGAGCCGCGGGTCTAGGTTCAAGGAGTTGACCCGCGGTCAACCCTTGGCGGCCTGCGATTGGTCCACGCAGGCCGCTACAGGACAAAACAGGGTGGAAAAATAAGGAACAATTTATTTAAATTAGTAAATGATTTTATTATTTTTTAAGTATAAAATAAAAAATGTTTATTATTTTATGTAGTATTTATCTATGATTTTTATTTATTTTTATGAATTAATTTATTATGGTTTTATTAAAATAATGTGTATATGTATGTATTTACATGTATTTTTGTATATTTTATTTTTAGTTTGTTTATTTTATTATTTTATTTTCTTATTTTATAAATTTCTAATTTATTTTTGTGGGTATAAATGTATTTTTATTTAATTTTTATGAGTCTATTTATATTTTTTAAATAAATAAGTATATGTATATGTAGGTATACTTATAGGTATTTTGTCTGTATATTATATACATTTTATTTATTAAATGAATTTTATTTATTTTTATTTTGGATCTGTATTTTTAGTAAGTCATATATAATATATACATTATTATAAAAATGTAGATGAATAAAGAATAAAAGAATTAACTCCCCTTTTTATTTATATACATATAGGTAGCATAGGTATTTTGTCTATGAAGCCTATAGACTTATTTTATTGTACAAACTCTCTTTGGTTTTCTTTTAATTTCAATATATACAGGTATTCTATACATTATTTACAAGATTCTAAAAATATGAATTTGTAAAAATAATAAACGTTGAATAAAATGACTATTTTCATCAGTATTATATACAAGGAGGGTCAAAAACCTAACTTTCACAGATGGACTCCAAAAATTATGAAACTAATTTTATAAAATAGTTCATGGAATGCTATATACAATTAAAGGTGAGTTTGAGTGATTTGGAGTTTTTATTTGCAAGATATGGGTCTGTGAAGTTGAGATTTTTGCTTGTTATTCTGGGTATAAAATGTACACTGAATATTATTTTTGTGCAAACTCAATTTTGTATTTTTATTTACATTATTATCTACAATTTTTATGAACAAAGTTTCTTTATTTGATGAATAAATAATTATGTACAAAATAGGTGTCAAAAATGCAACAATGGAAGAATAAATAAATGAGGTATTTATTGTATTGTGGCCCTTATCTCCCCCTACTTTATTCCTTGTCGACCAATTCCATGCTGGCCTTGGTCTCGGGGTTAGGGTCATAAAATATTTGCAATATTTTATTCCTTTTTCTTTTCTTCCCTTTATTCTATAATTTTGGCATTAAAAACCTTATTTTATGTATAATTAATACAATAAATAATAGATGCTAATATGAACAAATTGATGCTATTTACATGCATTTGTTGGGGTTTTTAAGGCCAAAATGATAGAATAAAGGTGATGAAATGGAGATTCATCACCCCCCTATACTTGCCTTTGCTAGTCCCTAGCAAATACTTATGCAATAAGTATAAACGAATAAAGAATAAGAAGAAAAGAAAAAGCAAAGATAAAGAAATCAAAGAATAAATTGAATTGGTCATGATTATTAAACTTATCTGTACTAAATCAAAGTTTGGAGCTCAGGTTAGACCTTGGTGGGAGAATGTGTGTGGAACCTAGTCGGGAACCAAGTTTAAAACACAACATCCTTCGATAGTCACAGAACTTGGTTCAAATCACCTCAATAGCCAGGTCAGAACTAGCCTACGTCATACGCAAACCCTTATGACTATGAAGCTGACTTGTACGGTGTAAGTGATGGTGGCTCTCCCTAGCTGAAATGACAAAGGAACTGACTTCTCCAGAATGACAACCCAATGATTCCCCAATCCAGCCCTCTACCGTCAAGGAGCGGGGTATTTCCTTCTAAGTTCAAGCGGCATCCAACTCAAGAGGAGGGGGTGAAGAAGAGCATGGACGGTAGCCAGTGTAGCTACTGATCCTGGGATGCAAGACCAGTGTAGTCAAGTCATCCAGCTGCAGGCTTTCATGGTATAACTTTGATGCTCAAGCTTGCTTATTTTCTATACAACATATATACATACTCCGGCAGGCACTTTTATTTTTTTATTTTCAAGCCTGTCCACTTTTTTTTTGGAGAGAGATTTTTTTTTCAACATACTATGTACAACAGCATTTACATAAGGACTTTTTCCTCTTGAGCCAGAAGACTATCCCTCTTTTGAAGCTTTATTGCAACCCACACTCTCCTATCATTCGACTTCATTGAAACTGGATCAGGTTGGGGTGCACTTCCCTCCCTAGACGAGGACGAATGTTTCCACCCGTGTGCGTCTCAGACTGGCAAATCCAACCCCCTCACCACTCCAACTGAGTTGAGCCAAGTGAAAGGTGCAAGTGTCCAAGTTAGGTCACGGCCGACAAGAGTCATGCGTGTGTTTCGAAAAGTTCTAGTTAGTCCACTGAGGTGACTTGAACCTGACCCTGATTTCTCAAAGAATTGAGTCTGAATAGACCTGAAGTACCTTAAACCTAGTTCCCGTAGGGTTCCAGTGCAATTAGGTGCAGTAAGGTCCAACCAAGCTCCAATCTTCGACTTTATTGGACTAGTTCGATCATCAAGCTCAATAAAAGAATATGAATGCTATGCAAATGCTATTTACAAATATGCAAAGAATAATGCAATTTTTCAAAGAACATGAAAACAAAGAGAGGAATTTTTACACAAAGAAATTTTTGCAAATAATTTTGGCACTCAAAGTATAAAATATGTACAGCTATTTACACGGGCGTGCCGCTTTATTTTACAAGACTTAGATAATTTACAGATTTTAACAAAGTGATTTTATTTAGGTGTATATACAATTGACAAAGAATTTTATGTATTTTATTTTGATGCTTTTATTCCTCAAATTTATTTGAAAAATCATTTTTGAAAACTATAGTACAAAATGATTTTTGCAAATATTTACAATCATTTGAAATCCATTTTACAAAGATTTTGCAAACACTATATATATACATTTTCACAATATTTTTACAAAAATATTTTCACCATCATTTGCAAGTAGGTTTTCAAATCCTTTATTTCACACAACTAGAAAATTTTGCAATCAAAATGTTTTACAAAGGTTGAAAATATTTCACAAAAAGTTTTCCAAACAGTTGACACCATTCTTCAAATCATTTTGCAAAACTATTTTTAACCTGATTTATTAATCACTATATACAAAAAAAATTTGAGGAATAATCACATCTTTTTTTATTAAGGTTTTTTAAATAATTTTTAGAAAGTTATTAGCTATATTTATTAGTAAAATACTAGAGTACGAGTTATGGCTGAAGTATATACATAGTATATACGCCCCCTATACTTAGCTTGAGCTATGTCCTCATAGATCGAAAAGAAAAGATAAGACATAACTCGTACTGAGTATAGACAAGGCTACAGAATATAGAAATAAGAAATGAAGGGAATAGAAGTTGACCGTCCCCCCTATACTTAGGATCAAATAATCCTAAGTATAGCAGACTGTACACAAGGCAGGGAGGGTCAAGGGTGGGAATAAACAGATCAAAGAATTATCAAATCAGGGGTGCACCCCCCTATACTTAGGACAAAGTACGTCCTAAGTACAGAAAACTGCCACAAAGGGGCGACACCTGTTATTTAGATACAGAAGATAGAAAAGGAAAAGAAGAAAAGAAGAAAAGAGAGATATATTCAGATAGACGAAAAGATCGTGTAGAATATACGCATCACTCCCCCTATACTTAGGATGAGATATACCTAAGTATAGGCAACTACAGGAGTGACGAAACTGAACAACGAAAGAACAACACAGTGTGTACCCCCCTATACTTAGGACCAAGTACGTTCTAAGTGTAGATACAAAGATACGGCGATAAATCCGGGGCTCACATAACATGCTGGAAAACGGAATATACAAACACATCTATACAAATGGTGAAGAGACTAGTGAGGTACAGGACGGTATCTGAGTGCATACCGTACTCTCGTCGTCGTCTCCTTGTGAGAACGAGGACGCAGTCAGCAGGTGAAAAGACACCCGAATATGCAATCAGGTGGGTGTCGGCTACCGGGGACAATATATCAGGAGTAAAGCATAGGCCGATAGCATGAAGCAGGTGATCGGCTCCTAAGATCAACATGAGGGAACGGAGCCGATACCGTAAGACCAGGAGAAAGAAGGAATAGTACAGACTCCTCCGGTCAATCAGAGTCTCGATAAGATATGGAAGATGGAGAATAGGAGATATCGTGGCATGCAGTGGTCATGAGGTCGGAAGATCGTAGGAGACACACACCTAATGCCGCAAGACATGGCTGAACCCTGCGAGGGTCATCAAGGTGAGCAGGCTCAAAGGAGCCAGGAAATCATATCATAATCAAAAGACTCGGTCCCGTGATCCGCAGATCGGATACACAATCAGAGAAGGGACCAAGTACACATATCAGAAGACTCGGCTCCGTGCTCCGCAGATAGGAGACACAATCAGAAAGAGACCGAGTAACTAGAAAGTGATGTACCCTTCCGCAGATAACCCTCGGAGAGTGGTACATGCTAATCAATGAATAATCAGAAATAGAAGCTCTCCTTGCGAGGGTCGTCAAGGTGAGAGTAGGGCTCAAAGGAGCTGGGTCCATCAGACGGGCCCACACAATGGTCTCAGTAGTCGACAAATCGGCTACCAATAGTAGAGACCAATCAGATCTGAAATATGTAGTAGTCTCCCGCAGATAACCCTCGGGGAGCTACGAGCCAATCAAATGAATAATAAGAGCTCATCCTTGCGAGGACCGTCAAGGAGAGCGGACTCAAAGGAGTCTAAACAAGTCGGTCTCATGCCCCAACAGATTAGGCGCATAATCAGAAATGGAGACCGAGTGCACAAATCAGACGAGTCGGCTCCGTGCCCCAACAAGGTGGCAGCACAGGAAATGAGTGAAACCGATCGTAAAGAAAGTGTCACATCCATCCGCAGATAGTCCTCGGGAAGCGATGTGAGCTATGCAGGGAATAATCAGAGTACATCTCGTCCTTGCGAGGGTCGTCAAGGAGAGAGAAGGGCTCGAAGGAGCTGGGTCCATCAGACGGATCCACAGAAATATAGTCTTGATAGACGGCAGACCATCTATCAGTAGAAGAGACTATCATAGCAATAATGTGTCATAGCCTCTCGTAGATAACCCTCGGAGAGCTATGAACCAGGCATGGAATAATCAGAAAAGTGGAGCTCTGCCTTGCAAGGACCGTCAAGGAGAGCCATCTATCAGTTAGCCTCATGTGCCGACAGATCGGGCACCAGTCACAGAGGGAGGCCAATCAAGCATATTATCTGACTTGGTCTCGGGTCCCATCACAATGGCGACGAAGTGGTGAATGAAACCGAGATCCTAAAAATTGTCGCATTCTCCCGCAGATAGTCCTCGGGGACAAATGCGAACTAGGTCAATGAAGGTCATGGGAATGCTGTCATAGAGTCTCAGGTCCTCGAAAGCAATAAATCATTCAATCATTAGGAGGGCATAAGATCATTTGAGGGAGTAAATAATCAGGTCATTCACAAAATGTCCCTCAGGTGAATCAAATATGCTGAGCTGGCACAATAGATAATCAGGAATCCTCAAAGTGCCAGAGGTGGATAATGAAGTCAGGAGATCGAGGATGGGTCAATCGTGTAGAAGAGAAATCATGTGGGTTCCAATCATCGTCATCATGAAGCATATATCAAGATAGTCTATTCAGCCCAGAAATCACAGATTGTAGGAACCTCGAAATGGATAAAATAATAGAGACATCATGATATCATCCTCAAATCACTGAAGCTCATCACATCCTCAATCCGGTGTGCGAGATCTTAATCCTCAATAAAGAATCACACCTAATCTTCCTGCATCAAAAATCCTCAATAAAGAATCACACCTAATCTTCCTGCATCAAAAATCCTCAATAAGCTCGTATGCACGTAGCCAAAGTCAAATCCGCCAAATCAATCTCAGCATCCTCAACATCATGGGCCCGTCTTACACCAATAATCTATATAAATAATCCTCGATGCAGGCTTTATCAATATACACAACATTCCCAGGTAAAGGGATAGATGATATGGAGGGAACGAGGAGGGCGGGCTAAAAGATCGAGACAAAAATTGGGTGTTCTACACAGGGCGGGAACACCGTCAAAATTGTGGTTCAAGGAGAGTGCTCTCCCTGAACCAGAGAAGATGATACGGTGGATACGAAGAAGATGGATGAAGAAGAGGGAAACAAAGGACTTGGCGAAGAATGATTGAGCTCAAGCGCCAATATCACGACTCGATGCAAGATGAAGAGATATATGTATAAGAGAGATAGAGAGACTCAAAGATAAAAAATGCATGACTCACACGGACGGGACCGTCTACTCTAATAATGAATGGAAAACACAATGAACTCCAAGTCACAATCAATACACAAGGCAACACCCCCAATTCACCTACTCAACACAGTGAAGACCATCAGGTGACGGTCATTTATCTTTTTATTTTTAGAGTTAGGTGAGAATAACAAAAATTGTACAATCACGTAGGAGGCTTGATAGGATTTGGGCTCTACTCCTTAGTGTGTACGTAAGCAATTTAAAACGCATACAATGAGGGGGTTGCTTTCCCCAAGACAAGGAATTCATTACATTTTATTGTTAGGTCAATAGAGTTAGCAGTCCCGATTTTATTTGAGTTATCACTGTTTTTGGGTATTTTCAATGCACGTGCCTATCAGGGTTCCAATTTCCATTAAGCATCCTAGGTTGGCAAAAACAGAGGGAGAAGATCGGAAAAGTCATGCAAGTCGGAAATCGATGATGCATGCCAAGTAAGAAGACTTACAGTGCCTCCCAGCTCTCTTCATGCGGGATGCATAACAGAATTGAAACCTATGCTATATGCAAATGCAAGCCGAAGAAATCGCCCTAGGATAGTAACTGCTATTATCGTGAAGCACCACAAGTCAGTCACTTATCTTTAACCTAAGAGTCCGGTCTTGGCTCACCCCTCCTCTTCTCGACATGCTCGAGTTCAGGAGTAGCGCTTGATGGGGCTCGCTCACGGCACAGGGGTTAAGAGATAAATGAATCGACTGTTTAGATTTGACTAGGTCCAAAACGCACTATAGGTACATGCAAATATATTAGGGTGTTTGGACCTTAATCTATCGGCAAGCAATTCCTAAGCTAGGGCTCATTCACACAAAATAATAAAAATAAAATAAAAACGAAAAAGCGTCAAAACCGTCGAGGCCCCCAAGGGAACAATCCCTCGGGCAATGGACCTCGGGAGTCGGAGTGTACCTGTGAGAGTCCTATATTATTACAAAATTCTAAGTGTCACTCTCTCACATGAATATACATAATAAAATAATGTGCATAAAAATAGAGACTGTCTTCAAAAATTCTCTTTCTTCTCCCTTTGATGCTCTCTCCTGTTGGCCGGGCATAGAAGAGCCAACTCCGCCTCGCTGGGGTGCATAGGTCCTCCTAGGAGGTCC
Organism: Ottelia alismoides; assembly: GCA_037367405.1. Lineage (NCBI taxonomy): Eukaryota > Viridiplantae > Streptophyta > Magnoliopsida > Alismatales > Hydrocharitaceae > Ottelia > Ottelia alismoides. The sequence goes on along the minus strand of JAZKJV010011160.1, from coordinate 503,145 downwards.
TCCGTCGCTTGGCGGTCCCTCGCATCAAAGACAAAGGAAAGGAATGGTCAGAGCAGTCAAAATAATATCAAATAACTGAATCAAATAGGAATAAAAACAAACAAATAACTGAATCATGGACATGAGCAAACAATTAAATAAATGAACAAATAAGCTCACAAAATCATACAAAATCCGTTGCCTCCCCGGCAACGGCGCCATTTGATGGACGGGGTTAATCAAGGGTCTAGATATCTCACAAGGCGAGAAATCCAGTCGCTGAATCGACCACTTAACGATCCCCAGATCATTCAACAATTAACCCACAATAAATATATGCAATGAATATCAAAAATGTGGAGTTAAAATTTATTATAACTCTACATGCAAATGTGTATAGGCGTAAGTACAAGTAGAGGTCGAACACTGGGAGGCGAAGGGAATGTATGCGTGATGTAATTATTCAATCCAATGATCATGTCCAATTATTGTTTTAGTGGGTTTTAGGTTTTTATAATTTTTTTTATATATTTTTCTTTTTATAATTTTTATTTGGTTTTTAAATTTTATATATTTTTTATTTTGTTTTTATATTTTTAGTTATATAAATATGGATATATACATATATATATATATGTAAAGAGACATATATGTATAAGAAGAGAGAGAGAGGAGTGATATAATATATATAGATATAAATGCTTAAAATACATATAAATATATTTTTTTAATATTTTTCTAATTTTTTTGTTATTTTCCTGGAATATTTCTAATTTTTAGGTATTTTTAATTTCACAAATGTCCACAATATAGGACTAATTATATATCCGAATATAATTTGGGTTTTAAAAAAAATATAAAATATACTCCAAAAATTCCCAAATTAATTTTAATAAGTTAATAATGAAATATAGATAATTATAAAAGAGAAAAATATATTTTTGGGGTTTTTTAAGGACTTTTCTATTTTTTTGTTGGATTTTGGGGCTTTTTAATTTTTTAATTTTCTTTTTTTTTCATATTTTTAGGGTTTTTCATTTTCTGGACTCAATATATATATATATATATATAATTATACCATATATATTTAATTTTTTTTAAAATCATTTTCTAATTTTTTTTATTTTATAATGTAAACAGTACGAGAATGGGCTTCTTCTCATTTTCAATAATTAGGGAAAATGCAAAAATGCGAAATAAAATATGGGCGTGAGACAGCATGGCATGGAGCACCTACCCTAATTTTTCTGGATTTTTAGAAGCCTCAAAGGTATTTATGATAAATAGATGAAAGAAACAAAATTCAAACAGCCTGGCAGGGGCATTTTTGCAAATAAAATAAGTTCCAAGGACACGGGTGCAAAAACACCAAAATATTATAACGTGTTCTGCGATTTTCAGGACTAAAACCAAATAACCCAACCCGCCAGGGTATACATGCAAAATTTCACGCGCCTCACGTGAGACTGCACGTGAGGCGCGGAAGGACCTAAATGTAGTTTCTAATAAAGTCAGGGTCCTATCTGCAAAATGTACAATTTATTTATAACGTGCTACTGTATTTACAGAATTAAAAATTAAATACAAAAAGGCGGGGGCTGAATATGCAAATTACCCCCAAAAGAGGCGCGCTATCCAACGGCTGATCTTCGTTCACTTGACACGTGGCGCCTCCACGTGCACCGATACCCCTTCGCCGATAAGCGGCTGAGATTAGATCTCCTGGAGGAGATCTAAGGTGGCTGCGTGGCTTCATCGGACGGCTGCTGTAGCGCCTGGGACTTCGTTCTTCATCCAACGGCAAGGAGCACGCGTGGAAGAACAGGGAAGAACACTCGCCGAGGCGAGCTTCTTCCTCATCGATCTCGCTCCCTAGCCGTTCTTCGTCGCACCTGAAGGTCCCGATGGCTTCCTGGAAGGTCACTGGATTTGCTGGAGGTGTTGGATCGGACGGAGGCAAACCGGAGCGCCGCCGCGAGCTCGAAGAAGAAGCACGGCTCCAGATACCTCCGCCCGCGTGGAAATCGACTCCTGGTGCTCTATTGCACCCCTAACCTGCACAGGAAGGTAGAGGGGCTCGAGGGCGTTCTCCTCGACCCGAGGTTTGAAGCTGTGAGCGTAAAAATGACGGTGGTTGGCGATGCTCCGGCGAAGCGGCGGAGGCAAGCATCGATTCGCGGAACCAAGAAGGTTCCGGTTGGTAGGAAGTGGCTGGAGGGTGGAGAAAGCGGTGGGGAGTGAAATGAGGGCGAAAGCGAGTCGGGAGCTGGTCGGGAACACAGTGAAAAGCTCGCCGGAGCGGGGCTCCGGCGAACTACGAAATACCTCAACTGAGCTAATCTAATAATCAAGACGCGAAATAAAATGCAGAAATGAAAATCTGGAATCGAAATCTACCTAGGGAAATAAAATGCGCAACTCATACCTGGCGAAACGCCAAGGAGCAGAGGCCTCGCCGGAGCGGCGGCCGTGGGTGCAACCTCTGCCATCTCCAGCCGATTCAAGGTGCCGGCGGCATCCCCCTGTCACGAGGAGCGCACCTGGGACCGAATGCAAGGAAGAAAATGGAGGAAAATTGACCAAAATTGGGAGGAAGGCGGAGGTTCCTTATTTATACACAGGTCGGCACCCTTATTTTGCCGGCGAATATCGATGAATAGGGGCTATGTACAAGGAATCCAAGGGGACGGCGTGGGTCATGGATGTACAGGGAAGACTTTTCGTGAAGGGTCCCATCATCCTCGAGCTACAAAAATCGCGTGAAAAATCGGGGAAGCAGGGCCTCCCGTGACTTGTCAGAGCCGCGGGTCTAGGTTCAAGGAGTTGACCCGCGGTCAACCCTTGGCGGCCTGCGATTGGTCCACGCAGGCCGCTACAGGACAAAACAGGGTGGAAAAATAAGGAACAATTTATTTAAATTAGTAAATGATTTTATTATTTTTTAAGTATAAAATAAAAAATGTTTATTATTTTATGTAGTATTTATCTATGATTTTTATTTATTTTTATGAATTATTTTATTATGGTTTTATTAAAATAATGTGTATATGTATGTATTTACATGTATTTTTGTATATTTTATTTTTAGTTTGTTTATTTTATTATTTTATTTTCTTATTTTATAAATTTCTAATTTATTTTTGTGGGTATAAATGTATTTTTATTTAATTTTTATGAGTCTATTTATATTTTTTAAATAAATAAGTATATGTATATGTAGGTATACTTATAGGTATTTTGTCTGTATATTATATACATTTTATTTATTAAATGAATTTTATTTATTTTTATTTTGGATCTGTATTTTTAGTAAGTCATATATAATATATACATTATTATAAAAATGTATATGAATAAAGAATAAAAGAATTAACTCCCCTTTTTATTTATATACATATAGGTAGCATAGGTATTTTGTCTATGAAGCCTATAGACTTATTTTATTGTACAAACTCTCTTTGGTTTTCTTTTAATTTCAATATATACAGGTATTCTATACATTATTTACAAGATTCTAAAAATATGAATTTGTGAAAATAATAAACGTTGAATAAAATGACTATTTTCATCAGTATTATATACAAGGAGGGTCAAAAACCTAACTTTCACAGATGGACTCCAAAAATTATGAAACTAATTTTATAAAATAGTTCATGGAATGCTATATACAATTAAAGGTGAGTTTGAGTGATTTGGAGTTTTTATTTGCAAGATATGGGTCTGTGAAGTTGAGATTTTTGCTTGTTATTCTGGGTATAAAATGTACACTGAATATTATTTTTGTGCAAACTCAATTTTGTATTTTTATTTACATTATTATCTACAATTTTTATGAACAAAGTTTCTTTATTTGATGAATAAATAATTATGTACAAAATAGGTGTCAAAAATGCAACAATGGAAGAATAAATAAATGAGGTATTTATTGTATTGTGGCCCTTATCTCCCCCTACTTTATTCCTTGTCGACCAATTCCATGCTGGCCTTGGTCTCGGGGTTAGGGTCATAAAATATTTGCAATATTTTATTCCTTTTTTCTTTTCTTCCCTTTATTCTATAATTTTGGCATTAAAAACCTTATTTTATGTATAATTAATACAATAAATAATAGATGCTAATATGAACAAATTGATGCTATTTACATGCATTTGTTGGGGTTTTTAAGGCCAAAATGATAGAATAAAGGTGATGAAATGGAGATTCATCAGTATATCTCTTACATTGAAAGTGATTAAGGGAATGAACTTTCAATGTTGACATGGCAAGACAACTTTGATATAAAAATTCCTAAACAAAGTAAAATATGTATATATAAATACATACATCTATGCAAATTTCTTATTTCAGATAATCCTTCATTAAAACCCACTCAATGATATACTCAATAGTAACCAGTGAAATATCTTGGATTGGACTCATGATCCAGATATTGTACTTGCAAATGGACACATAATGTATGTGGTTGCAGTGTGCAAGTTTCCTCATAATATCGAGGAATGACAATTAAATAGATAATAGGACTACAACCCTAGGGTTTGTATGTCTCTATAGTCTTGATCTCGTTGGATGTACTTTAGAAGTAACATGTCGATGATGATCGCAATTGTCAAATAATCCTTTATAAAATCAATGAAGATATTGGCATACATATATGTGCTCTTGACATTTAATCATGAGTGACATAGTTCTCTGCATCATGCAGAATGGTAGCTCTATAAGAGATGATGTATTCAAATTGTTTGAGTACCTACCTGAACCTATGTTTTATGAGTTTAGATGGATGTACATGATGAGTGTCATTATTCTACTGTCTATACTCTAGTCATTCATGAAGCTTCATAGTATTCATATTGTATGAATTTAATGAAGCATAAATAAATGTTGAAATACTCTTATTTTGAATTCTTTTGAATTTATTGTAAGAGATCCTTAATCTTAAGCAATGGTTGCTTATAGATAAAGGGAGCGCAATGGAAGCATGGGTTGGACCCAAGAAAGAAGGAAAGTCAAAGAGTTGACTGGACTTCTGTGACTTCCATATGACATCCAAAGAGTTGGATGAATGGCAATACTGCAATAAGTTGATGTGTTGATAGTATGACTATCAAGTCTGTCTAGAATCCTTAGAAAAGGACTCGGATGGAGCATCAGAATAATCTACATAAATCATTGATATTGACTTACTTGTTGAATAAGATAAAGTCAAATAATTGTATCTCAATCTTCTGATGACATTTGCAATGAGTTGCATATGTTTTAGAAGACTGGAAAATTTGATCTTAAAGGTTTATAGTTATCCACGTGAATATTGATGCAATTGTTGCAACAATCTCTGTTGGATTAATAGACTTGTTAATTTAAGTGGGAGAGCCCTTAGTCTTAGAGAATGTCTCTTTGACCTAGATATTAGAATACATTGTTTATTTCTAAATGTTGGAAATAAACATGAATTCTGAGGTAGAACTATCATAGAGAATTATGATGGAGATATTTCAGATAGTAATCTAAAATCTGGTGGACTCCACTAAATTAGAAAAATTAATGAATGGTTCATTAATATTTCTAAATACTGAAATTAAAACCTTTATAAGATCAATAGGAGGATGAAGATCATTTGATAATGATCTAGCATCAAGCCTTGGACATTTGTCTATCGATTTGATCAATAGACTAGTAAGAGATGAAACTTTAGAATGTCTAAAATTTCAAAACTTACATACTTATGAATATTGTATTCAAAGTAAAATGTCCAATACACCCTTCTTTGGGAATGGTGTAAGATGCTGAGGTATTCAGGATCTCATACATATTGATGTATGTGGATCATCTATATCATAATGAACATTGTGGATATGTGATATCTATTGATGATTATGTATGATATGAGATTTCTTCTCTTCACTTAGAAACCTTTGAAAAGTTCAAAGATTTCACAAGTTTGGTTTAGAACCAAAGTTTGAAGGGAGATAAAATGAATTTGGTCTAATCTAGGTAATCAGTACCTATTAGATAAATTCATAATATACCTTATGGAGAAAGGAATATCATTCCTGTCTCAATCTTCCTAATACACCTTAACTCAATAGAGTTATAGGGAGATACAATTGGATCATGTGTGACACGATCTTATCAATGATGAATTTTTAGCATAATTATCCCCTAGTTTCCAGATATATATGTGTAGTAGAGACTACAATGTATATCCTTAATAAGGTTCCATGTATGTTGGAATCTAGCACTTGAGAGTGCTACTTCATTAGTAAAATAAAGGATGGTATTGGATACCTACTTTATGAACTTGAGATTCTTAAAGTATCTCATCTCTAAGAATGTGATTCTTAGAGGTTGAGACTCTTGAGAATCAAGATAAAATGAAGTATAGGAACTCATTTAATCTTGAGAAGATAACGAGGCTCCTGAAATTGGAAACTAAAAGGACAATTAAGAATGAAACACTGATACCTCTTCAAATGAGTTTGAGGATGAATTCCATGTGTTAGAGAAATCTGACAATGATCGAACTTCATGTGATGAAGCTTCTGAAGATCATAGCATGGATAGATGGATAGCAATAAAAGTCTAATGTAGACTTCATATACAAGTGTTGTATATGGACCCTCGAGGATCCACCTATATGGGTAAGACCTGTAAAGGTGTAAATGGATCTTCAAGAGACAGGGAACCTGATGAGAAGGTAGAGATCTTCAAAGCACGGTTCGTAGCCATAAGCTACACACTGGAAGAGAAGACATTGCTTGCAATGAGACTTGCTCTTCGGTGACCATGCTTAAAACCATCAGAATATTGCTAACCTTAGCTACATAACTTGACTATTGCATCTTCATGATGTAAGTCAATATTGCATTCCTCTACGAATGCCTCTTTGAGGATATTCACATGAAGTAGCCCCAGGGCTTCATGGTTGAGGAAAGCAAGGTGTGCAAACTAAGGAATCCATCTATGGACTCAAATAAGCTTCTTGAACTTGGACCATAAGATTTGATGAAATTATAAATGTTATGATTTCAGATAGAATCTTGATGAGCCATGTGAAGCTTAGTGGGAGTGCATTTGTGTTTATCATGCTAAGTGTAGATGATATCCTAATCATTTGGAATGATATAAGGATAATAATAAGTGTTTTATGGACTGGCTATTCCATATTTTGAAATATGATTTCAAAGATACCTCTTAGATCTTAGTTCTGAAGTTGTTCAGAAGCCAAGAGAAGAGGATAATTGGACTGTCACATTTATAGTACACCTTGGACATATTCTATTCATAGAAATTCCAAGAAAGGCTTCTAACCCTTATGATATGGTACTGACCTATCTAAAGGGATAGCACCTCAAAGAGTTGAAAAAGTGAATGCTAGAACTACTTGCCTTTGGGCATCAATTCTGAGAAGCCGGGTGTATGCTAGACGTGTACAAAGCCAGATGGCTGCCATGCAGTGGGAGTAGTAAACTGTTACTAGTCCTACTATGAAAATAAAACACTTAGTTGCAGTAATAACAAAATCTTCATAGATGACAAGATTCTTGAGATAGTAATCTCAAAGTCTTATCTTCAAAAGTTTAAGACTTTATAGGTAGTGATCTAAAAGGTCTTAACTAAAGATACCTTAGGAGATAGAGATCTCCAGAAATAAGGATATTCTTATAAGGATTATGGAAATACTGGTTATGATAATGTTAAGCTGTAGTGTCAAGGACACTATAACTAACAAGATTGAGTATTAGTTGCATAAGATGCAACATTCGCATTGGATGCGAGCACTGTTATTGGGGATATGCAAGTGCCGTAAAAGGACTTGGCGTAGTCTCGCGGGAACAGAGTGACTGATCAGCTTACCTAGCTATTTTCTAAATAGCCTATGATTGTCACATGAGTGTGAGTTTAAATGATTAGCCCATTAATGGCTCTTTGGGCTAGTGGGAGATTGTTGGAAATGCGAGCCCACGGCGAGCCATTATGCAATAAATGTTATTGCACATATCATTCCCTGACCTGAAATGAAGAATGAATAATTTGCATAATAGGTCCCTTAGTACAATTAGGGTTATGTACCATGGCCATCTTAATAATCATACAGCTGTTGATTCAACTATTGAATCATAGAGGCTGGTGCTTGGATGAATATCTAAAGAGTTAGATTGAGGACTCATCAAGCACCGTCAAATGATTATTAAGAGATGATCTCCAGCCTGAGTAGGAGATGGCAATCCTATCTCTGAAGGCTGATATCTGACCGACCTCTTGATGCAGGTCCTCTGCATAGGAATAGAGATTCGGAGGTGTCAGATTAGTTAGGTCAAAGAGTTGACTTAACGAGATCGAGATAACCAAAGTCCTATATCATATGCTGTCATGATATAGGCACGCATCTTCTGACCGGAGACAGATGTGTTGCTATATGTCCAAGTATGTACATTTGGCAGACCAATAGGTTGATGATCTAATCAAGGTCTATACACCGGTGCGCTGGTGTGCATATAAGGGCATATGAGTAATACGATCTCTCAAAGGGATCATACAGGTTCAGTTACTGAACCGGAAGACATGAGCTCACTCATGAGATATTGGGAAGAATCAAATTCCATGCGCATGGTCGTCTCGCTTTGGAAGCTTGACTGAATTTGTAGGTTTGATATATACTTTTAGTATATGATCAAGACCTAGGTATGATATACACTTTTGGAAAGTGTATGATCGATACCAACTCCCAATAATCGAATGAGAAACTTACTGATAAAACCATGAAGTAGACAATATAAAGTTGATCCGATACTTCGGGTTTAGTCTGAGTCTTCCAGTATGCAGGATGTACAGGTATTGGGAATACCTGAGGGTGATTTGATCATAAATGATTGTATAACCATGACACTTCCATTCCTAGGGAGTGATGAAACGGGTCTAGATTTTAGTGACTCCTCTCCATAGAGAAGTAATCTGATCTTAGTCCAAGTGTTGGACATTGATCTGAATGTGATTCAAATATAATGAGAAGATTAGATTTACGGTCTTGATTTAATCAAGCATCTATGGGAGGCCCGCGATCTGGATTTGAGATATGATCTCAATATCCATGTCACTATACGTGGAACAATACAATCACCCTGTCCTTATCTCCAAGTATCTGTGGAGAGATTGCATTATTCTTGAAGGGTTCAGGAATAATTCCATGAGATCTGAGCAATGAAGAAATAATGATTAAATGTAATTTAATCATCTTGATGTGTGAAGAAATTATCCAATTTAATTAATGTGATTTAATTAATGTGGATAAGAATAATATGGATAGAAATATCCAATTATTCATAATATATTATAAATGTGATTTATAATGTATTAGAGAGAGAGCTAATTATAATTTATATGTGTTGATTAATTATTATGTGTATTGGATACACATTGTGTAATTAATTAACAATATGAATTATATGTTGTTTTGGGTTGTGAATATGATTCACAATTTTTTCCATGGCAAGAATGCAATATTCTCAAAGATAATTGTGAATTATTTTTTGAAGAATAAAACCCAATAAATCTGTTGCAAATAAATAAGAGAGATTCCAAGGAGATATGCAATCTCATGGATTTCCATGAGATTGCAATCTCCATGCAATATCAAGGGGCGGCACAACATTCCTATAAGGAATGTGTAGCCGTCCACTTGGAAGGTACATGGAGATGAAATCTCCATGTATCTTCTCTCCTTATTTATTGGGTTGATTTAAGAATAAATTATATTTGATTTTGTCAAATATATTTTAACCTAAATTTGTTGCTTTTGACAACAACAATCTTGGCCATTGGATTGACATAAATCAATCTCACCCATTGATTTTATGTGTCCCATGGATTGAGATCCATGGATCCCAAAACCCTATAAATAGAGAGGCATACTATGCTCTCTAATTACTTACAATATCGGAGCTCTCTCTCTCCCTCATTTCTTCATACACGCCAGCCCTCTCTCCCTCTCTTGTTGGTGGCCGTCCACCATACCCTAGAGAAGGGAATCGTCGTCGCCATCGCCACCGCGCTGCCGCTTCGACGTTCTTCGGTTTCTCCGTATTCTTGGTGTGCTACGCTCACGATGGAGACGTTTGATCTCGTGCGACGAGATCAGGAGCAACCACGCTTGGATCATCTTCTTGTATTGCGAGGACAACGCGGTTCATCCCCGCGCTCGCAAGCGGTCTCGCCGACGATCGGACTTGAGACAGGAGGTCTCTTTCTATAGACTTGATCAACCACGCTTCAAGAGGTATTGCATTATACTTGTTGTGGTTATAGATGAAACGATCTGAGAATGGTTCTTGGATCATCTGGTTTCATCGAATAAATTTTTTTTAAATTCCGCTGCACCGAACAACTAGTACGACTAGTCGTTCTTCGTCGTATTCGATACGACGATCACGCTTCCGTGATGCGCTTGAGGATAATTTCCATATCCTTCAATATTTGCACATTAAAAATGGAATAAACAAATAAAACTCAAAATAAAATACATGTATATAAGATACATAGGTATACTACATATACTTATACCTATATAAAATATGGAAATATTTCCAATGAGGTGCACCTTTCCTGGATGCATGGAAAGCCACATCAATTTAAGCATTTGTTCTATTTATTTTACACATTCTAACTCCATAAATTTAATACTAAATATTAACATAATATGTATATCATGAAAGATTTATGAAAATAGTAATATATTTGACATTAAATGTTTGTTACAATATGGATGATATATTTTACATAACTGTATTATCATCATTATTTTACAATATGTATTTCAAATTTACAATATTGTTACGTAATTTACAAATTTGGTAGTGCCTTTCTGAATTTCAGGAAAGACCCACCTCATTAGAAGGGCTCCCTATAAAATATACTTCTCTTTTATTAAATATACAAAAGACATCAATAAAATAAAACAAAAATATATTTATGTGTGTAAAAGTACTTTATAATTTTATAAAATAATAAACAGAATTAAAGAAATTAATAATACGAAAATAAAAATCAATTAATAAAATATATAGATAAAGGGTATAAAAGTAAACTTGTAAAAATATATTCCATAAAAATAATTAAAAATCAGAATAAAATACTATATAAAATAATAAATATTTTTTATTTAATAACCTAAATTTAATTCGGCCATTTTCGATTTTTAAATGAATTAACAAAATCTTTTCCAGGGATTTTCCTGGTTGGTCCACGTGGACCAATCAGGTGGCTTGGGAAGTTGACCCGCCGGTCAACTCCCTGGTCCTAGCCCTGCGCCCCCTGTCAGAACATCCCATGACCCTCTTTTCTCGATTTTTTCGCCATCAAATCGTTGCTCGAGGAAGGAGGGTACCTTCATGAGATTTGTTCACTGTTTATCCATGATCCTCGCCGACCTATTAGATCTTCTCAGATCTTCCTCGTTTGCCCGATGCACCTCGATCTTTGGAGCCTTCTCACCATCGAGTCAAACCCCTTAAAACTAAACCTCCAACTTCCATTCAAAATTGGAACCCCATTCTTTGATCCTTGGTCCTCATTTCATCCTGCCTTGACTCCCTGGAGGTGACAGCTCCAGCTTGGCGTCTTCAAGACAGCGATGCGATAAGGATTTGGGTGTTCCACCCCCACCTCCGGTGCTCCTCCCGTGAGGTATACTCTCCCTCTCCCTTCCTCGGCTTGAGGCTATTTATCTCGCTACTTTTTCATCCCTTTTCAACCACTATAATCCTAGCTTCACGTAGGCATCTTGATCACCGATTTTCCCCAATCGATTCGCCAAATCAATCTTCTCGTCGGAGCTCACCTCCGGCCACTCCCATCTCACCGTTCGCCACTGTCTTTGCACCACCGCGGGGTCGGGGCAACTTGCCCCCGACGCCTTCACTATTCTCCTGCAGGTCTTGAGCAGCATTCAGCCCCTGGAGCCCATTTTGGAGGAGGCGGAGAGGTTCCTGGAGCAACCTTGCTCCGACGACCTCGTGCGAGCCCTCCGGCCAACGCCGGAGATTTTTGGAGCCCTTAGGATAGAGAGCAGGACTGCAGGAGCTTCGTGGCCCTTTTTGGAGCATCGTCAGACAACGGAGGAGGGTGATCGATGCTGAGAAAGCTCGCATCCCCGTGGGTTCTTCCCAGTTCGTCGAGGGGATCTCGGAGCCGTTGGATTTTGAAGAAGTCTCAGAAGCCACAGTATCCGCAGGATCAAAGCGGCCATGGCCGTTCGATCAACCTTGGACGTTCTAATCTTGGCCGTGAATGACGAAGAGGCATCGACTGTTCCCGTGAAGACGCGTGGCTTGAGTGAAGACCTATCCGCCGTTCATTAGCGCCTCTGTGAGGGTATTTTGCTAAGAAACCCTCGCCATTTTTGTATTTAAATTTCGGAACTCAAACTTTCATCTGCTGTTAACTAATTTTTGTAATATTTAGGAACCAGACCCGCACTTTCCTTTGTTTGCAAAAAGGTCCTCGGCCACGTCATCTCACGTGCCTGTGCGCGTGAGGTACGTGGCCATTTTGCATATAGGCCCTCAGTCCTTTTGGGTATTTGTGATTAGTTCAGAAACTTTCAAACGCAGTATAATATTTCTGGGATTTTTGTATATCAGCCCCCAAGGTTGTGATAATTGCAGTTATACCCCTCCCAAGTTCACGTGCTTTGCGCGCGCGACCTTGGATATTTTGCGGGAATATCCCGGCGGGTTTTGTGATTGGAATTTAGTCCATTAATTCACAAAATTAGTGTATTATTTTGTTGAAAAATTGCATGGATGCCCCTGGATGTTTTAATATTTGCACATATACCCCTGCCAGGTTGAATTATTTTTGTGTGTTTGCCTGATTTGTTTAAGGCACATTTTAATTCGAAAAATTCTTAAAAATTCAAGTTAAGCTCCTGGTCACTTGCAATTTCACACCATATTTTTAATTTTGATTTTTATTGCATTTTCATATTTATTAAAAATAAAAAACATGCATTTTTCATATTGTTTGCATTAGAAAACCCATAAAAATTATAAAAACGTTTTGAAAAATTCCAAAAAAATTATATTTTGTGTGTTTTGTCATCTAATAGTGTCAGTCCAAAAGCACTGAAAATTGCAAAAGAAAAATCTCAAAAATTAGAAAACCCTAAAAATATTTATAAAAATCTAGACAATCACAGAAAAATCACAAAAATACAAACTCAGTTGCTGTGTCTTCCTTGTTTCATTGCCTATATTTTAAAATTAATTTGAGGAATTTTAGGTACTATTTAGTATTTTTCAACCTCATTTTAATTTCGGCCAGCAAGTATATTCACTGTTTTCTTGTATTTTGCCTATTTAAAATACCAAAAATATTTTGAAAAAATCTCAAAAATCACAAAAATAGTAGAGAATTTTAAAAAAGACCAAAAACATTTATTTCCATGATTTTTGAGTATTTTCTCATACTTATACATATCTTCTCTCTATTGTATACTTATATTCCTTATCTTGTATATATACTCCTATAATCAAAAAAGAAAATATAAAATATAAAATATAAAAAGAAAATACAAAATCAGTAAAAAGAAAATCAAAATACAAATAAAAAATTTAAAATAAAAAAATATAAAAAATTAAAACCCACAAAAACATTTGCCTTGCATACTGTAGACATTACTTCACACTCACAAACACACACACATGTTTGATCTATCCTGTTTGCTCCATGTGTTCGGACTCTCTGCATACTTGCTCTATACACCATTTATGTAGAGTTAAAAATAAATTTTAACTTCACATTTATTTCTTATTGTTTGATCTATAGTGTGGGTTAATTGTTGATTAATTAGGGATTTTTAGCGGTCACCGCAGTGACCCTTGTGTTCCCGCTTTGTGTGGAATACTAGACCGTTGGAAATCCCTGGTTATCACAATCCTTCATTAGTAACCCCCTTGCTTGAATATGTGTCAATAAAAACCAGATAAAGTCCTGTAATTATTAAGAGTCTTAAATAAATTAAAAACCACAAAAAAATGGCAAAAGTAACATTCGTGGTATTTTTAGCCTTAAAAATACCTTCAAAAATATTTTGTGGCTCTAGTTGACCTCATCTCTACTTTTTGTCAACATGAAATTGTAGATCTCATTGAGATCTACAACTTTTATGTTTTGAGTTTTCTCAAATTCGACCATCTGCTCCTTCATATCCCATCATCTTCTTCTGAATAACCTGATTGGGCCACGTGGCTCATTCTGGTTGAGCCACGTGGCCGCCTCTCCTTGCACCATGCCACCCGCGCCTAGCTGCCGTCGGATGAAGGCCTGGAGTGTAAAATCACCACCGCCCATCCTCCATTCAATCTCGACCATCCGATCAGACTCCTGGCCCAATCACCGCCATCCGCTAGCGCCTCTTGCCCCCTAGCGCCACGTGTCATCTTCTCCACCATCAGATCATTGTTTGAAGCTGTGATCTCCACCTCACATTCCCGCTGCGTCCTCAACCCTTCGATCATCGCCTCCTTCGCATCGCGCTCGTCCGCTCGCGCTTTGCCTCCAGAGCGACACGTGACATCATCTGCGACCCTTCGATCGCATCGCCTTGGACTTCATCCTTACCGTCCCTTAGTGCCTCGCTCTTCGTCGTTGGATCTCCAGATCCAACGGCCACTAGGTCGTCATCAACCTCCCGATACCCCCTCTCTCCTACGATCGCATCTCATCACCCACCTTCCCCCTTTCCATTTTCTCCACCATCTCCGACTACCTCTCCCCTCGCCAACCGCCTCGCGGTCTACCCCATCATCCTTCATCCTCGTGCATGCTGCCACTACCCACGACGTCCTCTCAGTCGTCCCAAATCGCCCACTCAAAGCATGACTTCGACCTTGCAACTGCCGACTCCCCTCCTTCAAATACTCCTCCCTTGCCTCCCTTGACCGTCGTCCACCTTTACGCGGGGAGAGGTCCAAACCTCCTCCATCTCCCTGTGACAGGGGGAGGTGGAGGATCGAGCGAAGACGACCTTTCTTCCCCGGTGAGACCCGCCGCCATCATTGGCATCGTTGCGTAGCCTCGAGCCCCCTTGAGCTGCCTCCACTGGCTGAGGAGGTCCAGCGAAGACCAGAGCTCCTCCTTGGAGCTCGTGCACAAGCCTTCCGCTCCGTCTGACATCAGGTAAAGCCTCTATCTCCGTTGCATTTTCCTCTTGATTTTAACTTAATTAATTAGGAAGTTATACCCCCTCTCATGCTCCATTGTTCACCTTCCGAGCTTCACCTCACAACCCTCATCTTCATGCTCTCCCCAGATCCTTCTCTCTCCCTTCACAACCCAAGATCGCCTCCGACCCACCTCCTTCGCCCTCCACGACGGAGGAGCTCAGGGCTGCCGCCTTCTCCGTGCATAAGAGCCCTCCCAGTTCACCTCACCTCGTATGAGCACTTCGCACCATGCTTCGGCTACGGACTAAATCTTGCAGGTCTTCGAATCTTTCAATGACCAGAGCTTTACCGGTGCTCACTTCGTCAACCTCGCCGCCACGATCCAAGCTCCGATGGTATACGCCAGGACGTCCGGCGTCTTCCTCAAACCTCCAGCTATCGCAACGTAACCCCAGGGATCTCAAGGGAGGACCACCGTGACCAAGATCGAGCGACGGAGCGAGAGCTGCTTCACCGGAGCTCAAACTCCGCCTCCAGCACAGAAGAGGAAGGAGGAACAATGGTCGTTGGATGGTCTTCCCCCGGTGATCATCTGACGACCCAGAAGCGTCCGCGTCATCTCTCCAGGGCCACCCGATCTCCGTGATCGGATGGCCTCCAATCAGCCACGCGTCAACACTGTGTCAACTCTGAGCCTCAGCACCATACCAGGAGGTTTGGCTGCTCCGAACCTAGCCCGAGCCAAAACTGGAGGCTCGTATGTGCCGAGCCGACCCGAAGTTGCATCAAGCATACTCCGAGCCTCAACGAGCTCCGAGCCTGGAATAGCGCGTGCCATGCACGTGCTTTCTAGGAAATGTTCACGGAGGCTCTTCAGATGTTTTCAATTTGCAGACAGGCCCTGACTACACGTGCCACCCACGCGCGCCTGGGGTTATTTGCACCTTGGCCCTTGCGGGTTTTAATAATTGCAAATATGCCCCCGCGCGTGTGGGTTATTTACAGGGAAGGCCTCGTACTTTATTTTTATTACATTTTAGTCCCTCTCAGGGACCTGTTTGTAGTTATCTTTCATGTTTTTATTGTACTTATGCCCTTGTCTTCTTTTATGCATATCTTGAGCCTCGTAACTCCGATTGAGATGATTTCAGTGGCATTTTGAAGCTATTCTCATTGTCTTACTTATGGCATTCTTGTATTTTTTATTTGACACTATGAACTGTAATGCATTATTTTATTGACTAAGTGTCCAGATTTCTATATTTCTCATGCCTAGTTGCTATATAAATGAAGAGTGCTTCATTATTTGACTCTATTTGACTCGCAACTTTTAATGGCTCAAGTATTTATCGTCTAGGGCTTGTTTGCTTCGCATTTCATCACATTTATTCACATGATTAAAATAAAAAATGCATGTTTTGTTTTAATGCATTGTCTTGTCTCATTTTTTTGTATTGTTTGACCTATGTTCTCTAACTCAACACTTAAATAGATAGATAAAAATCTGAAAAATCACGAGAGAGGCTTGTGTCCCTGAGTTCGACCTTGGTTTCTTGCCAAGTAAAATAAAATAGGACCATCTGATTTCCTTAACACGTATCAAATTGATGGTTTTTGATGAACCAAGTTCGGCCCGACTGCAATGACATATCAAGTGTTAATTTTACATTATTAAAGGGCAGAATTTGCGGCTCATCAAATGGCTCTGTTGTCGGGGACACGACTCATTTCTTGTATTTTTTGGATTTTCATTTATTTTATTAAGTGTTTCTTTTTTATAGGTCAAGTTATCCATTTGTCTTGCATTATAAAATTTTCTTCTCGATTGATCTCTAACCGTTGCTTTTGTGGCAGGGCCTTTGATTATTCAAGGAGGCGAGGAGCAGAGCTACCCGCTGTGTGGAGCCGTAGAAGCATGCTTGGAGCATGTCGAGAAGAAAAAAAATTATGTGTCATTTTGCATACCATTGTCTCATGTAATAATCGTCTTTTACAGCGGTCTTCAATTGAAGACTCACGGTTGTAAAAGAACAAATATATGTGGTTGTGTGGGGATCGTCCCCACTTGAGTGTCGACCTAGGACCAGGCACACGGCTCTTTGAGCATATTTTATTTTTCATTTTTTTATATGCTTGCTCGTAGGTAGGACACACTAAATATAGACGCACATAATCTCGCTTCACTTAGCCAAATTTAATAGACATTCTCCCCGCTAATAGAAGCATGATTAGGTACGGCTTTTTGATCGACTTGCATACATGACTTTTGGTTTTTAAAACAGCCCCAGTTTGTACATATTTTCGCCAAGTCATTGCACGTTTTATCGCTTAGCGTAGATCATGGTTTTTATCGAATACCGATTTCCCCTCCTAGCTTGATCACCGAGGTTAATGGAAAATGGGAATGAACGGTAGAAAATGATTGCTTGATTTTGTGCTAACCTTAATTTAGTGACATCCTTAAATAATATTTGGGACTGTTAATTGCAAGTCAACCAAAAATGGAGTAAGATTTTATTTTTGGGGAGCAACACCCTCGTTTACGCATTGATTTTCACTTAACATTTTCTCCGCATAAACTTCTAAAGTTTTATCACCAATAAAATCGACAAGATAATAAATCAACCTCGGTTGGTTTCATGTGTGAGTTGGTGAAATTGAAGGGTTTTGCATGCTTGACTGAGCCATGTTTGCTTTGATACACTCCCCAGAGACCTAAACACTCCATTCATCTCTGCAGATTCATCCACTCATGTGTATATCCATCCATCTTCTTCGTTCACCTCGGTCTCCCCCGTCATCAAATCTTATCTTTATACTTAGGCTAATCTCAGCCTAAGTATAGGGGGGACCCGATTCCCCGTGATTTTCTCCACTCATCTTTCCTTATCTTTATACTTAGGTTACTTCTAACCTAAGTATAGGGGGAGCCCTCCTTGGTTCTCGTATATTTCTCTGTATTTAAATGGACCTATGGACTTGTATCATCTAGTGCTATGAGGACATAGCAAAGTTTAAGTATAGGGGGTATACCGTATATACAATATATTTACTTTAGCTATAATCTGAAAAATTTGAAAAATTTAAAACTTTTTGGCTAAAGTAAAATCCTTTGAACCGAGAAGACTCCAATGTTTTCACAGCTTTTTCTATATTATGTTACACTATTTTTATAAAAATATTTTCGAAAATGATTTGAAAAATGAGTTTTTCTTGTTTTGAAAAATCTTTTGAAAATGTTATAAATTTTTATTTGTGTGACATGAAATTGAAATCTCTTTTCAAGGAAAGTTGAGGCTAACAATTGTTTTAACCTTTAAATTAAAATCCATAAAAATAAGAAAATCCAAAACAATCCTTCAGGAGTCATTAGTGACTACTAAGCTCAATTAAGTAGCCGCGTTCAGTGAGGGTTCACCCTTAGCAGATTGGATGGTTTAGAGGACATCGCGTAAGGTCCCATCCTCAAGCAATGGGCTCCAGCCTGTACTTACATCCATACTGGCTGAATGCAGATGCATCTACTTAATTGAGTTTAGGCAGTCCTAATATCTCTTGAAGATAAAAAAAATTCGAATGAAGGAGCTGGATTAATCATCTACTTTCACACTCCCACCCAAGATCTGAAATGTTCAAGGAAACTTAGTTTTTTGAGGTCTTGAGATTTTAGGTTAACCAGCCTTAGCCATCAGGGTCCTAGACTTAATCATCCATATTCCCCTAAATTTCTGGATTTGCATGCTATATTTCATGCTTAGTCTCAGACCATTAAGAATATGATCAGCACACCACATGCACGACTGCGGTTTCGATGAGATGAGTTGACTTTTCACCTAAGAGATTGGGATGAGGGTTTCGAGTCTGGACTTGATCTAATGATGTTCAAGGATGGGATAAAATCTTTGAAGGCTTCATGAAACTTGAGTGTCAGCAATTTTAGCCAGTATGAGAACTTAGTTCTGATACTAATCTCTTGATATTGACCTAAGTGCCAGGGTGTGAAATAAATAAAAAAATGTTGATCAGTGTGCGCCAACTCTTGGTAAAAGCAGTGGAGCTAGCAAAAAATTATACAAATCAATGAAATGTCAAAGAAAAGCTCTCATTCCATACAAAGTCAAATTTCAAAAGAGCTTCCACCAAAGGCGAGCGCTCCCAACCATTTCAAAAGTGTCCACTTGGACCACCGCTATTAGGACCAGGAGTCGTGCTTGCACCAAAAAAGGGCTCTGCATCGTAAATGCTACAAGTCTGGGTATCGAAGGTACGATGGGTACTCAAAAGAGAAACACCCTGGTGTATTCCCAGGAAAACAAGTGCAGACGGCTCCAAAAATCTTTTGACGGACGCACTGATCAACACCAAAAAAATGTGTTGCGTAAAAAGGCACTAGAGAGAATCCTTGTTCCAATGAGAGGGAGAGATGAAATGACACAATCCCATGCCCTCCATTACTGACCGTACATCTTCATTTTTAAAGTCTGACAACTAAAGAGACGGTGGATTGAATGCAAGATTTGATTTATTCCCTAGTGTTGAGGATTGGGTCCTGATGAATCCCCATTTCATCACCTTTATTCTATCATTTTGGCCTTAAAAACCCTAGCAAATGCATGTAAATATCATCAATTTGTCCATACTAGCATCTATTATTTGTCGTAATTATTGTACATAAATAAGGTTTTTAAATGCCAAAATTATAGAATAAAGAGAAGAAAAGAAAAGGAATAAAATATTACAAATATTTTATGACCCTAACCCCGAGACCAAGGCCGGAATGGAATTGGTCGACAAGGAATAAAGTAGGGGGAAATAAGGGCCAATAATACAATAAATACCTCATTTATTTATTCATTTATTTATGCATTTTTGACACCTATTTTGTATATAATTAAATAAAAAATATTTTGTACATGAAAGTTGTAGATAATAATGTAAATAAAAATACAAAATTGAGTTTGTACAAAAATAATATACAGTGTGCATTTTATACATAGAATAAAAAGCCAGAATCTCAACTTCACAGACCCATATCTTGCAAATAAAAACTCAGAATACACCAAAATCACTTTAATTGTATATAGCTTTTCAGGAACTATTTAATAAAATTCGTTTCACAATTTTTGAAGTTCATCTGTGAAGTTAGGTTTTGGGCCCCTATTGTACATAATACCGATTAAAATATTCAATTTATTCATGACTTATTATTTTTACAAATTCATATTTTTATAATTTTGTAAACATTATTTGTAACATATGTGTACATTAAAATTAGAATAAAATCAAAAAGAATTTGTAAACTAAAGTAAGTCTATGTAATACATAGGCAAAATACCTATGTTATATATGTATAAAAATAAAAGGGGAATTCATTTTTTTATTCTTTATTCATCTATATTTTTACTAATTTGTAAATATTATCTATAATACATTAAAATATAAATCCAAAATAAAACCTAATAAAATTCCTTAAATAAATAAAACGAATATAAAATATAGGTAAAATACCTATAAGTATACCTACAAAGTGTTTATACCTATTTATTTAAATATGTAAATAAACTCATAAAAATGAAATAAAATCACAAAAATAAGTTATAAATATATAAAATAAGAAAATAAAATAATAAAATAACATATACAAAATAAAAATAAAAATGCATAAGACATAGTTGAATATACCTATAAATAAACTCATAAAAATTAACCACCAATAAATTAAGCCAAAAAATAAATAAAAATCATATTAAAATGCTACATAAAATAATAAACATTTTTTATTTTATACTCAGAAAATAATAAAATCATTTACTAATTTAATATAATTAATCTCTATTAATCCATACTGTTTTGTCTTCTAGCAGCATGCGTGGACCAATCGCAGGCCGCCAAGGGTTGACAGCGGGTCAACTCTTCATACCCTAGCCTGACACCTCTGACAGGTCACGAGGGGGTCTGTTCTCCAAATTTTCACGCAATTTTTGTAGCTTGAGAACGATTGGACCCTTCATGAAGATTGTTCCTTGTACATCCTAGATGCACGCCCTACCCCATGCTCCCTTGTACACAGCCCCGATTCTTCGAGATTCGCCGGCCAATAAGGGTGCATCCATTGTTTATAAATAAGTCCCTCGACCTCCTTCCCCATTTTGGTCTCTCTTTGGTCTTCTTCCACCCTCGTTTCCAGTCTCTAGAGAATCCTGGTGACAGGGGGGTCCTCCTGGAAGATTCAGTTGGTCGGAGGAGTCGAGGGAAGCACCCACGACCGCCGCTCGCCGGAGGTCCTGCTCCCTGGTCGACCACCAGGTATAAGAGCTGATTTATCTCATTTTGTAGCTTAGTTTTCATTTTTAGTCTTTAATCCAGTAGTTAGAGTAATCAGTAGGACCGTAGGTGCCCGATTAGGCCCAGATCGAAGTTCACCGGAGTTCAGCTCCGGCGAACCTCTCTACCCTGATCTACGTACGATCCGACCCTCGCTTCACCTCCACTTCGTTCCCCTATGCGTTCTACGCTCAACCCACGCATCATATCCTGTTGGAAATGCGAGCCCACGGCGAGCCATTATGCAATAAATGTTATTGCAATTCACTCCTTAATCTGAAATGAAGAATACATAATTTGCATAATAGGTCCCTTAGTACAATTAGGGTTATGTACCATGGCCATCTTGATGATCATACAGCTGTTGATTCAACTATTGAATCATAGAGGCTGGTGCTTGAATGAATATCTAAAGAGTTAGATTGAGGACTCATCAAGCACCGTCAGATGATTGTTAAGAGATGATCTCCAGCCTGAGTAGGAGATGGCAATCCTTATCTCTGAAGGCTGATATCTGACCGACCACTTGATGCAGGTCCTCTGCATAGGAATAGAGATTCGGAGGTGTCAGATTAGTTAGGTCAAAGAGTTGACTTAACGAGATCGAGATAACCAAAGTCCTATATCGTATGCTGTCAGGATATAGGCACGCATCCTCTGACCGGAGACAGATGTGTTGCTATATGTCTAAGTATGTACATTTGGCATACCAATAGGTTGATGACCTAATCAAGGTCTACACACCGGCGCGCTGGTGTGCATATAAGGGCATATGAGTAATACGATCTCTCAAAGGGATCATACAGGTTCAGTTACTGAACCGGAAGACATGAGCTCACTCATGAGATATTGGGAAGAATCAAATTCCGTGCGCACGGTCGTCTCGCTTTGGAAGCTTGACTGAATTTGTAGGTTTGATATATACTTTTGGAAAGTATATGATCAAGACCTAGGTATGATATATGCTTTTGGAAAGTATATGATCGATACCGACTCCCAATGATCGAATGAGAAACTTACTGATAAAACCATGAAGTAGACAGTATAAAGTTGATCGAATACTTCGGGTTTAGTCTGAGTCTTCCAGTATGCAGGATGTACAGGTATTGGGAATACTTGAGGGTGATGTGATCATAAACGATTGTATAACCATGACGCTTCCATTCCTAGGGAGTGATGAAACGGGTCTGGATTTTAGTGACTCCTCTCAGTAGAGAAGTGATCTGATCTTGGTCCAAGTATTGGACATTGATCTGAATGTGATTCAGATACAATGAGAAGATTAGATTTACGGTCTTGATTTAATCAAGCATCTATGGGAGGCCCGCGATCTGGATTTGAGATACGATCTCAATATCCATGTCACTATACGTGGAACAATACAATCGCCCTGTCCTTATCTCCAAGTATCTGCGGAGAAAGCGCATTATCCTTGAAGGAGTTCATGGATAATTCTATTGTTGATATATGTATCCGAGCATTGAGAAAATGGATAATTGAATGTGATTTAATTATCACGAGTAATATGAATTTGATTCATATTATAAAGAGAGTTATCTTAGATAATTAAATGAGATTTAATTATCAAAGATGTAAATAATGTGAATGTGATTCATATTATTTGGACACAAGAGAATAGAGATCCAAGATGATTAAATATGATTTAATTATCATGGATATGAATAATGTGGATAGCAATATCCATATTAGTCATATATATTATAAATGTGATTTATAATATATAAGAGAGAGCTATTTGTAATTTACATTTGTTAATTAAATGTTAATGTGAATTGGATTCACATTGGACATCAAATTGAAAATGTAATTTACATTTTGTTTTGGGTTGTGAATGTGATTCACAATTTTTCAATGGCATGATTGCAATGTTCACAAAATAAATTGGATTTATTTTTTGTGAAATAATTTGCAACAAAAGTTGTTGCAAATAATGGAGATTACATAAAAGGTGAAATAGCCACCTTCCTAATGGAGGAGGGTGGACGGCCACCACTCCCATTAGGAAAGGGAGGCCGTCCCCCCTCTCCACATGGAAGGAGGCTTTCTCTCCTTTCATTATCTCCATGTATTGATGATTTAATTTTGTAATTAAATTGTGTTGATTTATCAACATATATTTAATTTAAATTAAATTAATTGTTGTTGTGTTTTTAGCAACAAATCATGACCATTGAAAGAAACACAAATTGATGTGGACCATTGGATTTGTGTTGACACATGGATTGAGATCCATGGATCCCAAAACCCTATAAAAGGAGTGGCACCCCATTGCTCTTCGAGACACATATAAGTTGAGGCAACAAATCTCTCTCTCTCTCTCTCATTCTCTCTACACGTCCTCTCTCCATCTCTCTCATGTGGCCGTCCACCATGGATGCCCTAGAGAGGTTCTCCATCGCCGCGGCATCGTCGTTATGCTGCCCGATGGTTTGCTCGTGGATCTTCGTCTCCTTCGGTGCGCCCGGCTCATGAAGAAGACATCAGATCTCGTGTGTCGAGATCAGGAGATCCGTCGCTTGGATCATCAACATGGATTGCGAGAAGCACGCGGTTCATCCCCGCGCTCGCAAGCGTCTCCTCCGTCGGATCGGACTTGAGACAGGAGGTCTCTTTGTTTAGAGACTTGATCGCAACCACGCTTCAAGAGGTAAACCTAATACTTGTTTGTGGTTTGGACGAAACGATCCGAGAAGTGTTCTTGGATCATGTGGTTTCGTCGCATAGAAAAATTTTTTAATTTCCGCTGCATAGAACAACTAGTACGACTAGTCGTTCTTCGTCGTATTTGATACGACGATCACGCTTCCGTGATGCGCTTGAGGATCTAACCATATCCTTCAAGTGGTATCAGAGCCTTAGGTCGGTGGTTTTGGATACGATCCATAAACCGAGGACGACTTGGGTTCATTAGGGTATGCGAAAGTTTTCTTGCATTTCATTTTCGCATCTCTGTTTTGATATTATTTTCGGCACTGTTTAAATTGTTTAAACACGAAAATAATATTTGGATTTTATTCCCCATTAAATAAGGAAACCATAGGATCTGAGTTTGCGTGATTTCGATTCCGTTTGCTCTAGATATGCTCATTTTAGTGAACATGTATCCACTGTTTCGGGGACTGCGGATCATGACGTAATTAAGATGTTAATTGCGGATTTGAAACGCCTTGAAATGCGTATAATCACTTGGGTTCTGTTGTAAATCAAGTTAGCAAACTTTAGAAATTTACTTTGCTTAATTTGGATTTAAATTGATTGAGATATGATATTTTTAGTAAGTGAGGGTCACTGCTGAAAATACTTTCCTAATCAAGAACCTAGTGATTGTCATTTAATTAATTAGTGAAATTAAATTGTTTAATTTCCTGGAATAATTATGCATAAATATTTGTGAAATATTTAATGATAATTATGCCCTTAAATGACTTTGCCCTAACCAACAAATGATTAGATGTGATCTAGATCAAGATTGGTTACATGATCTACATGATCAACATTCCAACAAACATGTTGCTTGAATAGGACTTGGGATTTGTTTAGCAAATCTCATTATAATGTTAATCAAAAAAGTTTTTGATTATTACTATATGGTACAATTTCGGTTGAAGAACCGATGATCATCTCAAGTACAAATTAATCAATTTGGCATTATCCTTTCCCGAGGCGGATATGGTGCCTAGTCGGAGAGCATTGGGGTTGCGGGTTGCAACGTATGTGGTCCGTCCCACTCTCGTCGGTACTGGCCATGACAGCGGGTAGGGCCGGGATAATGTCCGAGGGATTAAGATGTATTTTTCTAATTATTAAAATTCGAAATAATACGTATTTGAGATAATACCATTATTCAAGTAACTATTAAAATGTTTGTTGGATATTAATTGGATTATTAATTTAATATGATTAGATTAATTGGAATCCAATTAAGATTGAAATACTCTAATATTATTAGAGTTAATAATTCCCTTGGAAGAATTAATTATGTGAATGTGATTCACGATAATTAATTAAAATTTGAATATGAGGTGGAGGATCACATAAGTGACATCCATGGTCTCCCGTCAAGGCAAAGGGTTCCGTCGCCAGGGATTGTATGTGGGAGACGCCTGTCCGAAGTGACAGCTCCTGTATGCAAGCGCATCTGGATCAGACTCTTTGCTTCTCGAAAGAGTAAGGCCGTATACGTAGTGACCCCAATATCGGATCCTCATATTATTGGGGCGATATTGGATTGCGTATAGCGAGTACTATTCCTGTTGACGGTTGGTTCAATTAACGACGGGTCAACATCGCCTTAGGGGTGGTGGGCTCGGGTGTTAAAGACCGAATTGGGAGATGCAAGTTGGACTTGCAAAGCGGAATGTGTTCCCGCTTCTTTTTATCCGAGTTGCAGATTCTCATATTATTGGGATGTAACAAAGATAAGGAAGGAGATCCCAGATCTTGTTGAGATATAATGGTAAGTATATCTCTTACATTGAAAGTGATTAAGGGAATGAACTTTCAGTGTTGACAAGACAAGACAACTTTGATATAAAAATCCTAAATCAAAGTAAAATATATATATTTATATATTGATGCAAATTTCTTATTTCAGATAATCCTTCATTAAAACCCACTCAATGATATACTCAATAATAACCAGTAAAATATCATGGATTAGACTCATGATCCAGATATTGTACTTGCAATTGGACACATAATGTATGTGGTTGCAATGAGCAAGTTTCCTCATAATAATGAGGAATGACAATTAAATAGATAATAGGACTACAAACCCTAGGGTTTGTGTGTCTCTATAGTCTTGATCTCTCATCGGATGTACTTTGGAAGTGACATGTCGATGATGATCGCAATTGTCAAATAATCCTTATAAAATTTATGAAGATATTCGGGCATACATATGTGCTCTTGACATTTAACATGAATGAGATGGTTCACTGCATCATGCATAATGGTGGCTCTATAAGAGATGGTGTATTCAAATTGTTTGAGTACCTACCTGAACCTATGTTTTAAGAGTTTAGATGGATGTAGATGATGAGTGTCATCATTCTACTATCTATACTCTGGTCATTCATGAAGCTTCATAATATTCATATTGTATGAATTTAATGAAGCATGTATAAATGTTGAAATGATCTTACATAAGAGATCCTTAGTCTTAAGCAATGGTTGCTTATAGATAAAGGGAGCGCAGTGGAAGCATGGGTTGGACCCGAGTGAGAAGTATGGTCAAAGAGTTGACTATACATCTATGACTTCCATATGTCATCCAAAGAGTTGGATAAATGCCAATACTACAATAAGTTGATGTGTTGATAGTATGACTATCAAGTCTATCTAGAATCCTTAGAGAAGGACTCGGATGGAGCATCTGATTAATCTACATAAATCATTGATAAGATAAAGTCAAATAATTGTATCTCAATCTTCTGATGACATTTGCAATAGGTTGCATATGTTTTAGAAGACTGGAAAATTTGATCTTAAAGGTTTATAGTTATCCACATGGATATTGATGCAATTGTTGCAACAATCTCTGTTGGATTGATAGACTTGTTAATTTCAGTGGGAGAGTCCTTAGTCTTAGAGAATGTCTCTATGACCTAGATATAAGAATACACTCATTGTTTGTTTCTAAATGTTAGAAATAAACATGAATCTGAGATAGAACTATCATAAAGAGTTATGATGGAGATATTTCAGATAGTAATCTAAAATCTAGTGGACTCCACTAAATTAGAAAATTGATGAATGGCTCATTAACATTTCTAAATGCTGAAATTAAAACTTAAGATCAATATGAGGATGAAGATCATTTGACAATGATCTAGCATCAAGCTTTGGACATTTGTTTATTGATTTGATCAATAGACTAGTAAGAGATGAAACTTTAGAATGTCTAAAATTTCAAAACTTACATACTTTTGAATATCGTATTCAAAGTAAAATGTCCAATACACCCTTCTTAGAGAAAGGTGTAAGATGTCAAGGTATTCAGGATCTCATACATATTGATGTATGTAGATCATCTATATCATAGTAAACATTATGGATATGTGATATCTGTTAATGATTATGTATGATATGAGATTTCTTCTCTTCACCTAAGAAACCTTTGAAATGTTCAAAGATTTCATTATTTTTGGTTTAAAACCAAAAGTTTGAAGGAAGATAAAATGAATTTGATCTAATCTAGGTAGCAAGTACCTACTAGATAAATTCAAAGAATACCTTATAGAGATATGAATATCATTTCTATCTCAATCCTCCTAACACACCTTAACTCAATAGAGTTATAGGGAGATACAATTGGATCATGTGTGACATGATCTTATCAATGATAAATTTTAGCATAATTATCCCTTAGTTTCCAGGTATATATATGTGTAGTAGAGACTACAATGTATATCCTTAAAAAGGTTCCATGCATGATGGAATCTAGCACTTGAGAGTGTTGCTTCATTAGGAAAATAAAGGATGGTATTGGATACCTACTTTATGACCTTGAGATTCTTGAAATATCTCATCTCTGAGAATGTGATTCTTGGAGGTTGAGACTCTTGAGAATCAAGATGAAAATGAAGTGAAGGAACTCATTTATCTTGAAAAGATAATGAGGCTCCTGAAATTGGAAACTAAAAGGACAATTAAAGATGAAACACTAAAACCTCTTCAAAAGAGTTTGAGGATGGATTCCATGTGTCAGAGAAATCTGACAATGATTGAACTTCATGTGATGAAGCTTCTGAAGATCATAGCATGGATAGATGGATGATAGCAATAAAAGTCTAATGTAGACTTCATATGCAAGTGTTGTATATGGACCCTCGTGGATCCACCTATATGGGTAAAACCTGTAAAGGTGTAAATGGATCTTCAAGAGAAAGGGAACCTGATGAGAAGGTAGAGACCTTCAAAGCACGGTTCGTAGCCATGAGCCACACACCGGAAGAGAAGACATTGCTTGCAATGAGACTTGCTCTTCGGTGACCATGCTTAAAATCATCAGAATGTTGCTAACCTTAGCTACACAACTTGACTACTGCATCTTAAAGATGTAAGTCAATATTGCATTCCTCTACGAATACATCTTTGAGGATATTCACATGAAGTAGCCCCAGGGCTTCATGGTTGAGGAAAGCAAGATGTGCAAACTAAGGAATCCATCTAAGGACTCAAATAAGCTTCTTTGAGATGGACCATAAGATTTGATGAAATTATAAATGTTATGATCTTGATGAGCCATGCGAAGCTTAGTGGGAGTGCCTATGTGTTCATTGCGCTAAATATAGATGATATCCTGGTCATTTAAAATGATATAAGGATAATAATAAGTGTTTTATAATCTGGTTATTCCATATCTTGAAATATGATTTCAAAGATACCTCTTAGATCTTAGTTCTGAAGTTGTTCAGAAGCCAAGAGAAGAGGATAATTGGACTGTCACATTTGTAGTATACCTTGGACATATTCTATTCATAGAAATTCCAAGAAAGGCTTCTAACCCTTAAGATATGGTACTGACCTATCTTAAGGGATAGCACCTCAAAGAGTTGAGGAAGTAAATGCTACAACTACTTGCACTTGTGCATTAGTTACGAGAAGCTGAGTGCATGCTAGAGTGTACAAATACCAGATGTCTGTCATACAGTGGGAGTAGTAAATTGTTACTAATCCTACTGTAGAGATAAAACACTTGATTGCAGTAATAACAAAATCTCCATAGATGAGGAGATTTTTGAGATAGTAATCTCAAAGTCTTATCTTCAAAAGTTTAAGACCATGTAGATAGTGATCTATAAAGGTCTAAACTTTAGATACCTTAGGAGATAGAGATCTCCGGGAATGAAGGTATTCTAATAAGGATTATGGGGATACTGGTTATGATGTCAGGGACAATGTAACCAACTAGATTGAGTATTGGTTGCATGAGATGCAACATTCGCATTAGATGCGAGCACTGTTACTGGGGATATGCAAGTGCCGTAAAAGGACTTGGCATAGTCTCGCGGGAACAGAGTGACTGATCAGCTTACCTAGCTATTTTCTAAATAGCCTATGATTGTCACATGAGTGCGGGTTTAAATGATTAGCCCATTAATGGCTCTTTGGGCTAGTGGGAGATTGTTGGAAATGCGAGCCCACGGCGAGCCATTATGCAATAAATGTTATTGCAATTCACTCCTTAATCTGAAATGAAGAATACATAATTTGCATAATAGGTCCCTTAGTACAATTAGGGTTATGTACCATGGCCATCTTGATGATCATACAGCTGTTGATTCAACTATTGAATCATAGAGGCTGGTGCTTGAATGAATATCTAAAGAGTTAGATTGATGACTCATCAAGCACCGTCAGAATTAATTGTTGTTGTGTTTTTAGCAACAAATCATGACCATTGAAAGAAACACAAATTGATGTGGACCATTGGATTTGTGTTGACACATGGATTGAGATCCATGGATCCCAAAACCCTATAAAAGGAGAGGCACCCCATTGCTCTTCGAGACACATATAAGTTGAGGCAACAAATCTCTCTCTCTCTCTCATTCTCTCTACACGTCCTCTCTCCATCTCTCTCATGTGGCCGTCCACCATGGATGCCCTAGAGAGGTTCTCCATCGCCGCGGCATCGTCGTTATGCTGCCCGATGGTTTGCTCGTGGATCTCCGTCTCCTTCGGTGCGCCCCGCTCATGAAGAAGACATCGGATCTCATGTGTCGAGATCAGGAGATCCGTCGCTTGGATCATCAACATGGATTGCGAGAAGCACGCGGTTCATCCCCGCGCTCGCAAGCGTCTCCTCCGTCGGATCGGACTTGAGACAGGAGGTCTCTTTGTTTAGAGACTTGATCGCAACCACGCTTCAAGAGGTAAACCTAATACTTGTTTGTGGTTTGGACGAAACGATCCGAGAAGTGTTCTTGGATCATGTGGTTTCGTCGCATAGAAAAATTTTTTAATTTCCGCTGCATAGAACAACTAGTACGACTAGTCGTTCTTCGTCGTATTTGATACGACGATCACGCTTCCGTGATGCGCTTGAGGATCTAACCATATCCTTCAGATCCACCAGAGCTTCTCCAGCTCTGCGATTCGAGGTCCAACTCCTCCGCTTCACCGGACCTCGCCACCCACGTTCATTTTCCACTTTTGACGCCTTAACCCCTGGTCGAGGAAGACACCCTCGAGCGCCTCGTGCTTCTGGTGCAGGTTAGAAGCTTAACGGAGCCCACTGGGGCTCAATTCGATCACCTGCAAGGTTCCAGGACCCCTCGTGCTTCCTTGAGCTCACTGGACCAATCTAGGGGGTCCTGGACCTTCTGGAGTACCTCGGAAGCTGCGGAGCGCCTTGCCGGACATGCAGAGCCCTTCACCATCACCAAGGAGCACCTGAGGGAGGAGAAATCGACGATTGAAGTCATGGAGGCCAACTGTTCCTCCCTATTCTTCGTGAGCAGCATCGACCGTCGGATGGAGGAGGCGGCCCCAGATCTGATCTTGGTCGTCCAATCAGCAATTGCCTTGGCCGTTCGATCAAGCATCAGATGTAATCTCAGCCGACGATCGACGAACCGGTATCGGGCTTCGAGAGCCTGCCATGTGGATAAGTGGCGCGCGGATCACCGTCCATCTGCGCGCGTGTAGGGGTAATTTACACTCGAGCCCCCCGTTTTTTGTAATTAATTTTTAATATTGTAAAATAAATATTACGTTGTAAATAAAATGTAATTTTTGTAAAAGGACCCCTACCGTTTATGGAATTACAAAAAGGTCCTTCCGTACCTCACGTGCAGTCCCACGTGAGGTGCGTGAAAATTGCATGTTAAACGCTGACGGTTTTTGTAATTGTAAAATAGTTCGTGAAAATTAAATAAATGTTTATTTCTTCTGGTGTATTTGCACTGTATCCCCTAGATTGTATTTTAACTGCAATTATGCCCCTACCAGGCTTAGTTACTTTTGTGTCTTTTATCTATTTATTAAAAATACCTATGTAGCTCCTGAAAATTCATAAAAATTAGGTTAGATGCTTCATGTAGTGTACTCTCACGCCCATTTTTTTAAGATGCATTTTTTTGCATTTTACCTAATTTTTAAAATTCAGTTAGGAGCCATTTTTGCACTGTTTAAATGATAAAATACCAAAAAAAAATTATAAAATGTTTTTGAAAAATTCCAAAAATATTATATGTGGTATATTTATATATCTATTGAGTCCAGAAAACGAAAAACCTAAAAATAGAAAAAGAAAATATAAAAATTTCAAGAAGCTCCAAAATCCAAAAAAAAATATAAAAACCCTTCGAAAATACCGAAAATATGTTTTTCTACTTTATAATTATCTATATATTATTATTTACATAGTAAAATTTACTTGGGTAATTTTGACAATCATTTTATATTTTTTAAAAAAACCCAAAATATTTTTGGCCTATTTAATTAGTCCCCATGTTAGGGACATTTTTGGAGTTACAAATACATAAAATTAGGAAAATCCCGGAAAAATAATAGAGAAAGTTATAAAAATATAAAAAAGCCAAAAAATATTATATCTAATATATTTTGAGTTATATATATCCATATATTATCTCTCTCTTTCTTCATATATATATCTCATAATATATATATTAAAAAAATTTAAAAATATAAAAATAAGTAAAAAAATAAAATATGAAACAAAATAAAAATTATAAATAAAAAAACAAAAAATATTAATTGAATAAAAACCCACAAAAATAGGATTCATCTAAGAATGACCTGGATGAACATAAATATCGATAGGCTAGCCATTTTTCTTGTTCTCTGTGGTTCGACCTCTACATGCTTATGCACTATACATTTTTAAGGTAGAGTTAATAAATGTTAATTCACAGTTTTGGGACTTAATTGACTTATTCTGTAATGTGGGTTAATTGCTGATTGACTTATGTTTCGTGAGCGGTCGCCTTAGCGACGCTGTGGTCCCACCTTGTGTGGACTACTTAGACCCTCGCCAAATGCCCTGTTATCATATGGTGCCGTTGCCGGGAAGCAATGAGCGTAGCCTATTATACCTTGTCATTCTTGTATAAAAATTCATTTATTCATCATTTATTATGTGAATAGTTATTTATTTGAAACTGCTTAATTATACATGATTCTTTGATTAGTGACACACACATTCATTCATTTTGATTACTTACCCGATTCTTCATTTCATTGATTGAGCTTATACTAATTCTATCTCTTTGTGACCTTGTTGTGAGGGCCCACCACGCGAGGATGGTTTCCTAGGAGGCCAAGGCAGCCAAGCTTAGAGGAGGTTGGTTTTCACTTCATGACCAACTGGAGAGAGCACCAAGGATGCAGAGGGATGTGAATTAGCTAGGCCTTGAAGTAATTAGGATCAATTTTGTAATTTATTGTGAGAGAGAGACAATTTTGTCATGTAATATAACTTGGACTCTACTCTTCACAACAAGGTCTAGTGCCCGGGTGTCTGTTCACCTGGGGGCCTCGTCGCGGTTTTTTCGTGTTTTCCCGCCTTGTTTTCTTTTTTTCCCGCAGTTTTGTGCTTTCCGCCTTTTTCTTTACTTTGTTTTGTGTGCTTGGAGCCCCTAGATATAGGTTGCTTGATTCGGTATCTAGGTCCAAACCTTAATAAGAATGCATGTTCCTATAGTCTACTTCGTATGGATCTAGTCAAATTTAAACAGTTCGTTCATTTATCTCTTAGCCCGTGTACCGTGAGCGAGCCCCATCAAGCGCTACTCCTAAACTCGAGTGTGTCGAGAAGAGGAGGGGTAAGCCAAGACCGGACTCTTAGGTTAAGGATAAGTGACCAACTTGTGGTTCTTCACGTTAATAGCAGCTAATATTTAGGGCGATTTTTTCGAATGCACACCGCCATGTAGACAAGTTTAAAAATTCTGTTTTGCATACCACATGGAGATAGCTGGTATGCACTGTAAGTCTTCTAACTCAGCATGCATCATTCGGTTCAATGGTGAGATTTCCATCATAGAACCAACTTGCATGGCGTTTCTGCTATCTCCCTCTGATTTTGAGCACCTAGGACATAAATGAAAATCTCCAAAAACGTTAGACGCTGGTATGAAACAGACTCAAAAAAAGTAAAAACCCAAAAAAACTAAAACAAGGGGACTGCTAAATAAACTTTGACCTTAATTAAAATTTGTAATGGACTATCATTGTACTGGGTTCATAAAGCCCTCATTGTTTTCAGGTACCTTTGGAGGGGGACCAAAACCCTACTCCCTTGAGCGAGGCACGTCCCATAAGGAATAGAGCCAAAATCCCAGTCTGCAACTGCCTTGTGTATCGCCTGGATTTCCGAAGTATTGGCGCTTCTATCGTACGTGATCGAGTAGGGCCGGGTCGGCATTAATGACTCTCTATTGTGTAGAGCATTGACCCGGTATGAAGTATTGATCTTAGGCCACGCCTTCACGGGGGTGTCTTTCTCATCGGTTTGCGTCCGAGTAGGTGCATGCTCACAGGTGATTCCGTTGCGTGCGAGAACCGAAGTATCGGTTTTGCCTATTGGCTTCCTCTCTCTATTTCTTTGGCTGAGTAGGGATCCAGGAAGGGTTACAAGGACCTCAAAAAGTACAGACCACAGGTTACAAAGGAGGAGGACAAGTACGGGATACTTTTCTGGCAGTAATCTCTCTCCTATAGGGGTAATGTGCTAAGGACTTGTTAAAAGATATGCCTGAAATAACAACTCTAAAACTGGAAAGATAATAAATAGCCGAACTTTCACGGCTTCACATGGCGTGAGTTGGTGAACCCAATCTTGTATTGTATTTGTATGGATCTAGATTAAGGTTCAAATATCAAGTCCCGTGCCTTTGCGCCAATTTTGTTGTGTCATTCCCCTCTGAACTCCGCTCAGTTTGAGCCTTGCTACTGTTTTGCCCTCCTCTTTACTCCTCGTTGACCATCGTATCCTTCCTCCAACATACAATCCTCTCTTGCTTAGCGAATTCGATCCATGGATGGATTCCGTCGGAATCCTGCCGACACCCACATTGATTCCATGGACTCAACTTCTCTAATAAATTCGTAGCGATTCCCGAGAACCCGATCCGGACTTTGCGGATCGATCTCCAGACTCCTCGTCTTCCACCCTCCTTTTGACCACCCAATAAAACGGGATCACTTTTGTCCCATATTCACCGTTGTGAATGGAAGTCGATCACAGTTCATATCCTCTTCCATTCACGACATTCTGGGATTGACCTTGATTCCAGATTCATCATGACAGCTGGATAAAATTGCAACTGGTCTGATTAGGATTCTTTCATTCTGCAGATAGAAGACAAACCAAGCCTTGGATCCTAATACAGAATTCATTTCGTCTGACTCAGACCCTGACATGGCTCCTCAAGGGAAGGGCAAGGGTCAGCAGCCACCCCAGCCAGAGCAAGGACAGATGCCTGATCAGAATCAGGTTAATGCATAGTTATTGGCATCCATCCAAGCTATCCGGCAACAGCTGACAGAGCAGGCCCTAGCACAGACCGCTTTTCAGGATATGCCGAATGATGTAATGAGTCAACACGAGGGAGGAGGAGGAGGCAAAGGGGGTGATATCCCTTCAGATGATGAAGGAGAGCCAGGAAATGGGAGACCCAAACCTACACTAAAGGAGACTTATAACCCTGGAGACAGCTAGATGACCGAGTGAATCCTCATTCCACCGGTGCATGCTCACTTTGAGCTAAAGCCCCAGTTCCTAGCTCTTCTTCCTGCTTTCCATGGAAACACCAGTGAAGAGCCGTACATACATCTGCAACAGTTTTCACACATCTGCTGCACTACTCACTACCCCAATGTCCCTTTGGACATAGTCAAAGTGATGGCATTCCCCTTCAGCCTGCAAGACAAGGCCCTTTATTGGGTCAACCATCTAGGGAAGGTTGTGACAACCTGGGAGGAATTGAAGTCAGCATTCTTGCATAAATTTTACCCTCTGGGTCAGCTCAACCAGATGCGAGCACGAATCAGCAACTTCTCTCAAGGAGCCCACGAATCCATACATGAAGCACGGGAGAGGTTCACCGATCTGCAGGAAAAATGCCCTCATCACGAAATTCCAAAGACCAGTTTGGTCCAACACTTCTTTGGGGGCCTGAACACTGAGAGCCAAAGGCTCGTTGATGCAGCCCGTGGGGGTTCACACTTCAACAAGGATGAAGATGTAGTCTGGCAGATATTCGAAGAAATGGCCGAAGGAGAGGCCACCCTCTCTTCATCAAAGGCATACCAAAAGCAGCCCCAGATCCTCCAGAAACAAGTACACATGGCAGCGTCTCGCGAGGCAGAGAGAGATGAGAGCTCCAACCTCAGTATCATCGGGGTCCATCTCTCGAAGGTTGATATCATTGAAAAACGATCACAAGACCTTGAAAAACTTGCTGTGATCGAAAAGAGGACGCAAAATCTTGATAAGCTAGATCATATCACCAAACAGTTAGAACTGATGGTGGAAACCATCAACTCTGTCCAATCGGCAGTACCATCAGAAGCTCCCGCTGAGAAGAAGGACGATCTACCACTGCCACAACAGCCTCAGCAGAGCCAACAGCTACCGGCGGTCCAACACGTGTACTACGTGTAGGCCCCCGACCAGAGCCAGCCGCAGCAGCAGATGGTTGTGTACCAACCAGACTTTGCAACAGGATCCGATCCAGTCTTCCCACCACCACCCCTGATTCAAGAAGTCAACGTGGTATGGAGCAATGAATCACAACTGACCCGTCCTATGGGACAACCTCAGGGTCAGCCACCAGCCAACCGGCAATATCACCAACCTCAGGGTGGTCAGTATGGGCAGTCCTTATCAACAGCCGCAGTACCGTCAACCACAGTCTTTCCATCAATATGCGTCTATTCCACCTCAGCCATACCAGCAGTATCCTCCTCCCTCATACCAGCAATTTCATCTTCCTGCACCACTCCAGCATCTTCAACAACAGCCTCAGCACCAGCATATGCAGCAGCAGCTTGGTCTGCACGCTGAATCTTCAGAGGAAACTCCTGTGAACCCAACCATGGATTGCTTGGCCCAACTCGTCAAAGGGCTAGCAGATATGACCAAAAGGCTCGACGAGCTGACTGCCACCAAGACCACCATCCCAGCTCAGGTCGAAGCCAACCCCAATAGCTTCAAAAAGAAAGAGCGAGAGCGGTAGGGCCTTGCCCCCGCCTGCTATCAAGAATGGGGAGAATAAAGAACCAGGTGGATTGTCATCTTCTGCATCAGCCGTGCCAGCTACATGGGCGGGTGAGGAGGAGGAAGAAGAAGGAGAAGCCATTCCAACAGTCATGCAGCACCACACCCTCAGTCAAAAATACAAAAACATCTGAAAAATCAAAACAACAAAAAGAAGCTTGCAGCCGAAGCAAAGCCACGCTAGCTTCGGAGGAGCCTCCAGCAGCAGCCGATCCCTCGCCAGCCGATGGAGTAGATGCCCTACTTTTTGTTCGCCCATCAGCACCAGCATGTCAGGATCCAGTTTGTACTCCTTTTTGTATTCTGGATGTACAACAATGTGTGGGCGATAATTCTGATATAAACAAGAACTCTACTTTGCTTTCCAGCGATGTAAATATTCCTTTTCCTAATGCAATTGAAAAATCCAAAAAAAATGCAAAACGAAAAAGTGCATTGTCTGATCCTGGAGTTGTGGAAATAATAGGCAACTTAACTGTTGAGATTCCCTTACTGAAGGCCGTGGAGTACGTGCCAGCATTTAAGAAAGGTCTGAAAGAGGTATGTACCAGCAAGCGTCGCCCAACCAGAAAGAACAGACGCCAGCAAGTTGAAAAGCACGTCCTCACCTTGACCACGGTAGCAACCATCAGTAACCTCCCACAGAAAAAGCAAGACAACGGAGCACCTCTTATCAGTTGTGAGATCTTCGATCAGGTCTTTGAGTGCAATTTACTTGACAACAGATCTTCCATCAACCTTTTGCCAGCATCAATAACGCAAGAATTTGGTCTGGGTCCACTCACGCAGACACGAATGATCCTTCAGTTCGCTGACCGATCCATCAAGCGACCCAGAGGTCTATTGGAAGACGTTGTAGTGAAGGTACGGGAGATGCATTTCCCTGTTGATTTTGTAGTCCTTGATATGGACTCACCCGCACCCTTACTCCAGACCCCTATCATCCTCGGCCGACCATTCTTACGTACATCAGGTGCTGTGGTTGATTACGGGTCCGACAAGATCACTTTCAGCTCAAACAACAAGCAGATCACTATAGACATGATCAGAAAGCCAAATGCCACGATTGATGAGAGCCATGCAGTATCAGAGGAAGACTGTGACTTTATTGCAGAAATCAGAGGCTCATTACTCTCATTGAATGATTCATGGACCCAAGAAATCCTCACTCTCGAGGAGGACTTGGAAAGCACAGTTGGCCTATGCTCCGATGGTTCTTGGGAGACAGATTCTCTGATGCTGGAACAATTAGATGATTTCAAGAATACTCCAGACCGAACACAATAAGCCTAGTGCGAAACCGTTCGGCACCTCACCAGGGTCTCAACAGAATACTGAGGATGGTAGATCTATCAAAGAAGTACATCCTACCACCAGTATAGTGTCTGAAGTGACGAAGAAGATGGACAGATCAAAATCAGAACTCAAGCCACTTCCTGCAGGCCTGAAGTATGCTTTCCTTGTGGGCGAAGAACACATGTATCCGGTCATCATCATCAGCAGGCTGAATCCGGATCAGGAATCTCGCCTTCTCGAGGTTCTAGAAAGGAACCGCAAGGCACTTGGTTGGTGCGTATCAGATCTCCATGGGATATATCCAGCATTATGTTCGCACCACATCTATCTGGAAGAAGATACCAAGCTGTCCCGCGAATTCCAAAGAAGGCTGAATCCAAACCTCCGGGACGTCCTGTTGAAAGAAATAACGAAATGGTGCTACACATGCTTCATTTATCCCATCTCCGATTCAAAATGGGTAAGCCCACTGCATGTAGTTCTAAATAAATCAGGGCTTACTGTGGTTACCAATGACAAAGGAGAGGAAATATCCACTCGGGTACCAACATCCTGGCGGGTGTGTTTTGACTACCGCCGTCTCAATGCAGCAACTAAGAAGGACCACTTCCCCTTGCCATTCATTGATCAAGTTCTGGAAAGACTAGAAGGCAAGGAGTTCTTCTGCTTCTTGGATGGGTATTCTGGGTACAACCAGGTGGCGATCTCCCCCAAAGATCAAGAGAAAACTATCTTCACTTTCTCGTTCGGCACCTACGCCTTCAGGAGAATGCCCTTTGGATTATGCAACGCACCTGCGATATTCCAGAGATGCATGCTAGCAGTTTTCGCCGAGATGGTAGGCAGTTTTCTCGAGGTGTTCATGGACGACTTCTCTGTCTATGGTGATAGTTTCGATTCTTGTCTTGAGCATCTAGACAGAGTGCTTTAGAAATGTCGTGAAGTCAATTTGGTACTCTCATGGGAAAAGAGCCACTTCATGGTCACCGAAGGCATTGTGCTGGGTCACGTCGTTTCCAAACATGGCATGGAAGTCGACCCAGCAAAGGTGGATGTTATTGCCAATTTAGAGCCACCTCAGTCAGTGAAAAATGTTAGCTCATTCCTGGGGCATGTGGGATTTTACAGATGATTCATCAAGGACTTTAGCCGCATCGCCCGACCTTTGACAGAACTTCTATGCAAGAAAGCTGAGTTTAATGTCGATCAGCAGGTTCTCCTTGCTTTCAATCAGCTGAAGGAGCTTATCACTCAGGCTCCAGTCCAACAGCCGCCAGATTGGTCTCTTCCTTTTGAGATCATGACTGATGCGTCAGATTTTACAGTCGGGGCTGTTCTTGGACAGAGGAAAGGAAAAAGCGCCCTATGCCATTCACTACACCAGCAAAACATTAGATGAAGCACATAGAAATTACACTGTGACAGAAAAAGAGTTGCTGGCTATGGTTTTCGCCCTCGAGAAGTTCATATCCTATTTGCTTGGATCAAAAGTTACGATTTTTACAGACCACTCTGCTATCCGGTACCTCCAACAGAAGAAGGATGCCAAGCCGAGACTGATTCGATGGATCCTTCTCCTCCAGGAATTCAACTTGGAAATCAAAGACAAGCCCAGAGTTCAGAATGTGGTAGCAGACCATCTCTCCAGAATTGAGCAGCGTGAGCCTCCCCTGAACAGTGCACCCATCACAGAAACCTTTCCAGACGAATCAATCTTAGCAGTGGATTCTCTTCCTTGGTATGCTGATATAGTTAATTACCTCGCCTCGGGGGTAATACCATCGGATTGGACGAAGAATCAAAAGAATAAATTTATGTCAACCATCCGTTTCTATCAATGGGAGGATCCTCTTTTATTCAGGGAAGGAACAGATTGCATTTGGCGCAGGTGCATCTCTCAGGAGGAGTATTATAGTGTTCTCGAGCATTGTCACTCGCTCGAATTTGGTGGACATCACTCTGGAGACGTACGAAAGCCAAAGCACTTCAGTGCGGCTTCTGGTGGCCCACATTATTCAAGGATGCAACAGAATTTGTCAAACGATGCATTGACTGTCAGAGATTGAAGGGTACACTCACTGCAAAAGATTCGATGCCCCTAAAAATCATTCAGATAGCAGATTTTTTTGATGCATGGGGCATTGACTTCATGGGACCTTTCCCTAACAGTCAAGGTTTTGAGCACATCCTTCTTGCCGTCGATTACATGAGTCGTTGGGTTGAAACTATTCCCGCTCGAGCCGCTGACAGTCGGACAGTGTGCCGATTCTTGAAAGATAACATCATTGCGCGGTTCGGGATTCCGAAGTTTCTCATATCAGATGGGGGTGGCCATTTCATTAACAAAGAGGTCAAGAAACTAACAAAGGAGTACGACATCGACCATCGTGTCGCATCTCCTTACCATCCTCAGACCAATGGCATGGCCGAATTGTCGAACAGAGAAATTAAAACGATCTTGCAGAAACTTGTACGGCCGGACAGAAAGAACTGGTCTCAACTCTTGGACTCAGTTCTCTAGGCTTACAGAACCACCTACAAGTCTCTCTTGGGCATGTCTCCCTATCGTCTTGTATATGGGAAGCCGTGCCATCTGCCTGTCGAATTAATTCACAAGTCTTTATGGGCAATTAACATGTGCAATTTGGACTCGCGAAAAAGTGGTCAGAAAAGAAAGGATGATCTGAACAGACTCCTGGAGTTCCGAGACTATGCATACGATAACACATTGATGTACAAGGACAAGGTGAAACGCTGGCATGACCGGCACATCATACGAAAGACCTTTGAAATTGGACAGAAGGTGTGGTTATTTGATGCGAAGTTAAGGATCTTCCCGGGAAAATTAAAGAGTAAATGGACATGGCCATTCCGAGTTCGTGAAGTGTGTGACAATGGAAGCATTGCCATATCAGAATTGTCTCCTGAGGCACAACCATTCGTCGTCAACGGTCAACTCCTGAAGCCTTACCTCGAACCAGATACATTCTTGGACGTTGTCGACTCCATCCAGCTTCTGCACTATGATGACATATCCACATCATTGACAGCATCAGAAGATTCAGACGCTGCACCTCAAAAACTGTTCATCTAATTTTCTTCTTTTCTTCTCTTCTTCTTTTCTCTTCTATGTTCTTTTTGTATCAAAAGGTGCTGTCCCTTTTCGTCAGTTTTCTATACTTAGGACATACTTTATCCTAAGTATAGGGGGATGTGCACCTCGAGTTCTTTTATTCTTTGATCCTCTCCATTGTCTCCTCTTCTTGTCTATACTTAGGAGTATCTTACCCTAAGTATAGGGGGAGACATTCTGAGTACGATCTGTTTATTACCACCCTTGACCCTCCCTGCTTTGTGTACTTAGGATTATTTGATCCTAAGTATAGGGGGGACAATCAACTTCTCATTCTTTTGTTCATTCGTTCATCTCTTTATTTATTTATTCCTTAGATTTTTCTATACTTAGTACGAGTTATGTCTTCTCTTTTTCTCTCTGATCTATGAGGACATAGCTCAAGCTAAGTATAGGGGGGTCGTATATACTACATATATACTTTAGCCATAACTCGTACTTTCGTATTTTCTTAATGATATGGCTAACAATTCTTTAAAATTCATTAAAAAAACCTTAATAAAAAGATGTGATTATTCCTCAAATTCTTTTTGTATCTACTGATTAATAAATCAGGTGAAAATATTTTTGCAAAATGTTTGAAAAATAGTTTGAAAATCCTTATGAAAAATCTTTTGAAAAATATTTGTAAAACATTTTGTTACATGTTTTCAACCTTTGTAAAAACATTTTGATTGTAAAATTATTTTCTTTGTGTGAAATAAAATGTTTGAAAATGATTTGCAAATGGTTTGAAAAATAGTTGCAAAAATATTTGAAAAATCTATATATACTGTTTGGAAAACCTATTGCAAAATGATTTTCAAATGTGTGTACAAGTTTGTAAAATCGTTTGTAAAAATTATTTTGGACTATAGTTTTCAAAAATTGGTTTGAAAAACCCGTGTCAAATAAGTTTGAGGAATACATACATCTCATCTAAAATCCACTGTAAAATTGACCACTTACCCTTGTAAATTCTTAAAAATCCACTTCTTGTAAATATAAGATACATCCCTGTGTAAATATTTTAACCTAGCTTTTAGCCAAAATCTTTAATTTTCAAAAATCCCAAAAACATTTGCAAAATTAAAATCCAAAAACATTTGAAAAATCTTTTGAAAAAATACAAAAAATGCATATGCATCATCTTTCCAAAAATCCATAAAAGTTCAAAGCTTGAAAATTGCATCACAAAAATATTCTCTGCATTCTGCATGGCATGTGCATATCATTCATGTTCTTTTTGAGTGAGCTTGATGATTGAACCAGTCCAATAAAGTCTAAAATTGGAGCTAGGTTGGACCTTACCGCACCTAACTGCACTGGAATCTTATGGGAACTAGGTTTAAGGTACTTCAGGTCTATTCAGACTTAATTCTTCGAGAAATCAGGGCTGGGTTCAAGTCACCTCAACTGACTAACTAGGACTTTTCGAGACACACGCATGACTCTTGTCGGCCGTGACCTAACTTGGACACTTGCACCTTTCACTTGGCTCAACTCAGTTGGAGTGGTGAGGGGGTTGGATTTGCCAGTCTAAGACGCACACGAGTGGAAACATTCGTCCTTGTCTAGGGAGGGAAGTGCATCCCAACCTGGTCTAGTTTCAATGAAGTCGAATGACAGGAGAGTGTGGGTTGCAATAAAGCTTCAAAAGAGGGATAGTCTTCTGGCTCAAGAGGAAAAAGTCCTTATGTAAATGCTGCTGTTTATAGTATGTTGAAAAAAAACTCCAAAAAATGGACAGGCTTGTAAATAAATAAAAATATAAGTGCCTGCCGGGGTATGTATATATGTTGTATAGAAAATAAGCAAGCTTGAGCATCAAAGTTATACAATGTGAGCCTGCAGCTGGATGACTTGACTACACTGATCATGCATCCCCGGATAGGTAGCTACACTGGCTACCGTCCATTCTCTTCTTCACCCCTCCTCTTGAGTTGGATGCCGCTTGAACTTAGAAGGGAATATCTCGCTCCTCGACAGTAGAGGGCTGGATTGGGGAATCATTGGGTTGTCATTCTGGAGAAGTCAGTTCCTTTGTCATTTTAGTTGGGGAGAGCCACGATCACTTACACTGTACAAGTCAGCTTCATTGTCATAAGGGTTTGCGTATGGCGTAGGCCAGTTCTGACCAGGCTATTGAGATGGGCTGAACCGAGTTCTGTGACTCTCGAAGGCTCTTGTGTTTTAAAGTTGGTTCCCGACTAGGTTCTACACACACCCACACCCAAGGTCTAGCAGAGGCTCCAAATTCTGATTTTGTAAGGACATATATTGCACTGAAAGCATTCCTATCACTCTATCTTTTTCATTCTTCTTTTTCTTTTCTTCTTATTCCTTGTTCTCTCTTACTTATTGCATAAGTATTTGCTAGGGACTAGCAAAGGCAAGTATAGGGGGGGGGGGTGATGAATCCCCATTTCATCACCTTTATTCTATCATTTTGGCCTTAAAAACCCTAGCAAATGCATGTAAATAGCATCAATTTGTCCATACTAGCATCTATTATTTGTCGTATTTATTGTACATAAAATAAGGTTTTTAAATGCCAAAATTATAGAATAAAGAGAAGAAAAGAAAAAGGAATAAAATATTACAAATATTTTATGACCCTAACCCCGAGACCAAGGCCGGAATGGAATTGGTCGACAAGGAATAAAGTAGGAGGAGATAAGGGCCAATAATACAATAAACACCTCATTTATTTATTCATCCATTTATGCATTTTTGACACCTATTTTGTATATAATTAAATAAAAAATATTTTGTACATGAAAGTTGTAGATAATAATGTAAATAAAAATACAAAATTGAGTTTGTACA
Source organism: Ottelia alismoides (assembly GCA_037367405.1). Classification (NCBI taxonomy): domain Eukaryota; kingdom Viridiplantae; phylum Streptophyta; class Magnoliopsida; order Alismatales; family Hydrocharitaceae; genus Ottelia; species Ottelia alismoides. The sequence goes on along the minus strand of JAZKJV010011160.1, from coordinate 459,173 downwards.
AAAATAATATACAATGTGGATTCTATACACAGAATAAAAAGCCAGAATCTCAACTTCACAGACCCATATCTTGCAAATAAAAACTCAGAATCCACCAAAATCACCTTTAATTGTATATATCTTTTCAGGAACTATTTAATAAATTGGTTTCACAATTTTTGAAGTTCATCTGTGAAAGTTAGGGTTTGGGCCCCTATTGTACAAAATACCGATTAAAATATTCAATTTATTCATGACTTATTATTTTTACAAATTCACATTTTTATAATTTTGTAAACATTATTGGTAACATATGTGTACATTAAAATTAGAATAAAATCAAAAAGAATTTGTAAACTAAAATAAGTCTATGTAATACATAGGCAAAATACCTATGTTATATATGTATAAAAATAAAAGGGGAATTCATTATTTTATTCTTTATTCATCTATATTTTTATTAATTTGTAAATATTATCTATAATACATTAAAAATATAAATCCAAAATAAAACCTAATAAAATTTTTTAAATAAATAAAACGAATATATAATATAGGTAAAATACCTATAAGTATACCTACATAGTGTATATACCTATTTATTTAAATATGTAAATAAACTCATAAAAATGAAATAAAATTATATTTATACTCACAAAAATAAGTTATAAATATATAAAATAAGAAAATAAAATAATATATACAAAATAAAAATAAAAATAAAAATGCATAATACATAGATGAATATACCTATAAATACACTCATAAAAACTAACCACCAATAAATTAAGCGAAAAAAATAAATAAAAATCATATTAAAATACTACATAAAATAATAAACATTTTTTATTTTATACTCGGAAAATAACAAAATCATTTACTAATTTAAAATAATTAATCTCTATTAATCCATAATGTTTTGTCTTCTAGCGGCCTGCGTGGACCAATCGCAGGCCACCAAGGGTTGACTGCGGGTCAACTCTTCATACCCTAGGCTGACGCCTCTGACAGGTCATGGGGGGTCCATTCTCCAAATTTTCACGCAATTTTTGTAGCTCAAGAACGATTGGACCCTTCATGAAGATTGTTCCTTGTACATCCTAGATGCACGCTCTACCCCATGCTCCCTTGTACACAGCCCCGATTCTTCGAGATTCGCCGGCCAATAAGGGTGCTTCCATTGTTTATAAATAAGTCCCTCGACCTCCTTCCCCAGTTTGGTCTCTCTTTGGTCTTCTTCCACCCTCGTTTCCAGTCTCTAGAGAATACTCGTGAGAGGGGGGTCCTCCTGGAAGCTTCAGTTGGTCGGAGGAGTCGAGGGAAGCACCCACGACCGCCGCTCGTCGGAGGTCCTGCTCCCTGGTCGACCACCAGGTATAAGAGTTTATTTATCTCATTTTGTAGCTTAGTTTTCATTTTTAATCTTTAATCCAATAGTTAGAGTAATCGGTAGGGCCGTAGGTGCCTGATTAGGCCCAGATCGAAGTTCGCCGGAGTTCAGCTCCGGCGAACCTCTCTATCCTGATCTACGCACGATCCGACCCTCGCTTCACCTCCACTTCGTTCCCCTACGCATTCTATGCTCAACCCACGCATCAGATCCACCAGAGCTTCTCCAGCTCTGCGATTCGAGGTCCAACTCCTCCGCTTCGCCGGACCTCGCCACCCACATTCATTTTCCACTTTTGACACCTTAACCCCTGGTCGAGGAAGACACCCTCGATCCCCTCGTGCTTCTGGTGCAGGTTAGAAGCTTAACGGAGCCCCCTGGGGCTCGATTTGATCACTTGCGAGGTTCCAGGACCCCTCATGCTTCCTCGAGCTCGCTGGACCAATCTAGGGGGTCCTGGACCTTATGGAGTACCTCAGAAGCTGCGGAGCGCCTCGCCGAACGTGCAGAGCCCTTTGCCATCACCAAGGAGCGCCTGGGGGAGGAGAAGTCGACGATCGAAGTCAGGAAGTCCAACTGTTCCTCCCTGTTCTTCGTGAGCAGCAACGACCGTCGGATGGAGGAGGCGGCCCCAGATTTGATCTTGGTCGTCCAATCAGCAATCGCCTTGGCTGTTCGATCAAGCATCAGATGTAATCTCAGCCGAGGATCGACGAACCGGTATCGGGCTTCGAGAGCCCACCACTGGATAAGTGACGCGCGGATCACTGTCCATCAGCGCGCGTGTAGGGGTAATTTACACTCGAGTGCCCCGTTTTTTTGTAATTAATTTTTAATATTGTAAAATAAATATTACGTTGTAAATAAAATGTAATTTTTGTAGAAGGACCCCTGCCATTTATGGAATTACAAAAAGGTCCTTTCGCGCCACACGTGCAGTCCCACGTGAGGTGCGTGAAAATTGCATGTTAAACCCTGGCGGTTTTTGTAATTAAAAAATAGTTCATGAAAATTAAATAAATGTTTATTTCTTCTGGTGTATTTGCATTGTACTCCTGGATTTTCTTTTAATTGCAATTATGCCCCTACCAGGCTTAATTACTTTTGTGTCTGTTATCTATGTATTAAAAATACCTATGTAGCTCCTAAAAATCCACAAAAATTAGGTATGTAGTGTACTCTCACGCCCATATTTTTAACATGCATTTTTTTGCATTTTACCTAATTTTTAAAATTCAGTTAGGAGCCATTTTTTCACTGTTTAAATGATAAAATACCAAAAAAATATAAAATGTTTTTGAAAATTCCAAAAATATTATATGTGGTATATTTATATATCTATTGAGTCCAGAAAATGAAAAACCCTAAAAATAGAAAAAAATATAAAAATCTCAAAAAGCTCCAAAATCCTAAAAAAATATAAAAACCCTTTGAAAATACCAAAAATATGTTTTCTACTTTATAATTATCTATATATTATTATTTACGTAGTAAAATTTATTTGGGTGTTTTGACACTTTTTTTATATTTTTTAAAAAAACCCAAAATACTTTCGACCTATTTAATTAGTCCCCATGTTAGGGACATTTTTGGAGTTACAAATACATAAAAATTAATAAAATCCCAAACAAATAACAGAAAAAAATTAGAAAAAGATATAAAAAAGACAAAAAATATTATATCTAATATATTTTGAGTTATATATATATATATATATATAATATTCATATATTATCTCTCTCTCTCTCTCTTCATATATATATATATCTCATAATATATACATATATTTAAAAAATTTAAAAATATAAAAAGAAATAAAAAAATAAAATATGAAACAAAATAAAAATTATAAATAAAAAAACAAAAAAATATTAATTGAATAAAACCCCACAAAAATAGGATTCATTTAAGAATGACCTTGATGAACATAAATACCGATAGGCTACCCATTTTTCTTGCTCTCTGTGGTTCGACCTCTACATGCTTATACACTATGCATTTTTAAGGTAGAGTTAATAAATGTTAATTCACAGTTTTGGGACTTAATTGAGTTATTCTGTAATGTGGGTTAATTGCTGATTGACTGAGGTTTCGTGAGCGGTCGCCTCATTGACACTGTGATCCCACCATGTGTGGACTACTTAGACCCTCGCCAAATGCCCTGTTATCAGGTCCTTATGAGAATTTCTTGGACCAAGACATTGGGTGACGATTTGAATCTACTCTCGGAATTGCAGTCAACACTAAGTTTCATATCCTTAGTGTATATGTACATCCGAGAGAGTCTGGGGAAGTAGAAGAATTGGTGCCTCTTGGTTAAGGCTGGGTTGAATTTTAGAATTTTGGACCTCTAAAGTTGGGTGGACTTGAACAGATTGGATCATGTATTCACATGCACAAGGGGGTTAATCCATCTTATTCATTTTCTTTGATGCTCGAGGACGGGCATAGTTTAAGTATGGGGAGGGGGGTGACGAAACTCGATTTCATCATCACAATTCTTCATTATTAACCCCCTTGCTTGAATATGTGTCAATAAAAACCAGATAAAGTGCTGTAATTATCAAGAGTCTTAAATAAATTAAAAACCAGAAAAAATGGCAACAGTAAAATTCGTGGTATTTTTAGCCTTAAAAATACCCTCAAAAGTATTTTGTAGCTTTAGTTGACCTCATCTCCACTTTTGGTCACCATGAAACTTGTAGATCTCATCGAGATCTACAATTTCATGTTTTGAGTTTTCTCAAATTCGACCATCTGCCCCTTCATATCCCATCATCTTCTTCTGAATAACCTGATTGGGCCACATGGCTCATTCTGGTTGAGCCACGTGGTCGCCTCTCCTTGCGCCATGACACCCGCGCCCAGCTGCCGTCGGATGAAGGTCTGGAGTATAAAATCACCACCGCCCATCCTCCATTCAATCTCGACCATCCGATCAGACTCCTGGCCAAATCACCGCCATCCGCTAGCGCCTCATTTCCCCTAGCGCCACGTGTCATCTTCTCCACCATCAGATCATTGTTTGAAGCTGCGATCTCCACCTCACATTCCCGCTGCGTCCTCAACCCTTCGATCAACGCCTCCTTCGCATCCCGCCCGTCCGCTCGTGCTTCGCCTCCAGAGCGAAGCGTGGCATTAACTTCGACCCTTCGATCGCATCACCTTGGACTTCATCCTTACCATCCCTTAGCGCCTTGCTCTTCGCCAATGGATATCCAAATCCAACGGCCACTAGGTCGTCGTCAACCTCCCGATACCCCCTCTCTCCCACGATCACATCTCGTCACCCACCTTCCCCCTTTCCGTTTCCTCCACCATCTCCGACTACCTCTCCCCTCGCCAATTGCCTCACGGTCTACCCCCATCATCCTTCATCCTCGCGCATGCTTCTACTATCCATGACGTCCTCTCAGTCATCCCAAATCGCCCACTCAAAGCACGACTTCGACCTTGCAACTTCCGACTCCCCTCCTTTAAATACTCCTCCCTCGCCTCCCTTGACTGTCGTCCACCTTTACGCGGGGAGCGGCCCAACACTCCTCCATCTCCCTGTGACAGGGGGAGGTAGAGGATCGAGTGAAGATGACCTTTCTTCCCCGGTGAGACCCGCCGCCATCATTGGCATCGTCGCGGAGCCTCGAGCCCGCTTGAGCTTCCTCCACTTGCTGAGGAGGTCCAGCGAAGACCAGAGCTCCTCCTCGAAGCTCGTGCACAAGCCTTCCGCTCCGCCTGACCTCAGGTAAACCAACTATCTCCGTTGCATTTTACTCTTGATTTTAACTTAATTAATTAGTAAGTTATGCCCCCTCTCACGCTCCATTGTTCACCTTCCGAGCTTCACCTCACAACCCTCATCTTCGCGCTCGCCCCGGATCCTTCTCTCTCCCTTCACAACCCAAGATCGCCTCCGACCCACCTCCTCCGCCCTCCACGGCGGAGGAGCTCAGGGTTGCCGCCTTCTCTGTGCATAAGAGCCCTCCCACTTCACCTCACCTCACACGAGCAATTCGCACCACGCTTCGGCTACGGACTAAATCTTGCAGGTCTTCGAATCTTTCAACGACCGGAGCTTTACCGACTCTCACTTCATCAACCTCGTCACCACGATCCAAGCTCCGATGGTATATGCCAGGAGGTCCGACGTCTTCCTTAAACCTCCAGCTATCGCGACATAACCCCAGGGATCTCAAGGGAGGACCATCGTGACCAAGAACGAGCGGCGGAGCAAGAGCTGCTTCGCCGGAGCTCGAACTCTGCCGCCAGCGCAGAAGAGGAAGGAGGAACAACGGTCGTTGGATGGTCTTCCCCCGGTGATCATCTGACAACCCAGAAGCGTTCGCGTCATCTCTCCAGGAGCCACCCGATCTCCGTGATCGGATGGACTCCAATCAGCCACGCGTCAACACTGTGTCAACTTCGAGCCTCAGCACCAGACTAGGAGGTTCGGCTGCTCCGAACCTAGCCCGATCCAAAACCTAGAGGCTCGTATGTGCCGAGCCGACCCGAAGCTGCATCAAGCCTACTCCGAGCCTCAGCGAGCTCCGAGCCGGGAATAGCGTGTGCCCTGCACGTACTTTCTAGGAAATTTTCACGGAGCCCCCTCAGATGTTTTTAATTTGCAGACAGGTCCTGACTACACGTGCCACCCACGCGCGCCTGGGGTTATTTGCACCTTGGCCCTTGCGGGTTTTAATAATTGCAAATATTCCCCCACGCGTGTGGGTTGTTTACCGGGAAGGCCTCACGCTTTATTTTTATACATTTTAGTCCCTCTTAAGGACTTGTTTGTTGTTATCTTTCATATTTTTATTGCACTTATGCCCTTGTCATCTTTTATGCATATCTTGAGCTTCGTAACTCCGATTGAGATGATTTCACTGGCATTTTGAAGCTCTTCTCGTTGTCTTCCTTATGGCATGCTTGTATTTTTTGATTTGACACTATGAACTGTAATGCATTATTTTATTGACTAAGTGTCCGGATTTCCATATTTCTCATGCCTAATTGCTACATAAATGAAGAGTGCTTCATTATTTGACTCTGTTTGACCCACAATTTTTAGTGGCTCAAGTATTTATCGTCTAGGGCTTGTTTGCATCGCATTTCATCACATTTATTGGCATGATTAAAATAAAAAATGCATGTTTTGTTTTAACGCATTGTCTTGTCCCGTTTTGTTGTATTGTTTGACCTATGTTCTCTAACTCAATACTTTAATAGATAGATAAAAACCTGAATAATCACGAGAGAGGCTCGTGTCCCTGAGTTCGACCTTGGTTTCATGCCAAGTAAAATAAAATAGGACCATCTGATTTCCTTAACACGTATCAAATTGATGGTTTTTGATGAACCAAGTTTGGCCCGACTGCAATGACATATCAACTGTTAATTTTACATTATTAGAGGGCTGAATTTGCGGCTCATCAACAATGTAGGGTACTTATCCCAAGTCTAATTTGATTTTATGGTGATTTTTGGTGCAACAAGGAATTTAATATGAATTAAAAGGCACACAGTGGGTAAAATATAGAAAATTTCACCAATTTAATATTATTAAATTCCAAATGACTCACAAAAATAAGATAAGTGTCACACAAGATAGATGCCAAGTTAACCTACAACATGCAATTTTTATCTTCTAAAATTATTTTAAGAACTATGCACATCCTTTATAATCCTTATACATTCAAAACCTGTAAATACTTTAAACCCAACCCTTGTAAATAATAGGAAGCACTCCCGTGTAAATATATGTACCTATATCTTTTCCAAAAAATATTTTATTATAAAAATTGATAAAAATGTAAAATGAAAAATCCCAAAAATATTTGAAAAATCTTTTCAAAATATTGCATAAAAATTTGCAAAACCTTTTCAAAAATCCATAAAAAATTCAAAATCAGGAAATTATACCATAAAAATATTTTCCTTGCATTGTGGATAACATTTGCTTTTTTGTATTGAAAATGATAAATGAACTAGTTTAAGTAGAATCTGAATATTGGATCTTGGTTGGACCTTAAAATTTCTAATCACATGAACCTTATAGGAACTGGAATTGAGGTACTTCAAGTCTATTTGACTAAATTATTTGAGATCATGAGACGGTTCAGTGTCATTTTGACTGCCTAACTAGAGTAGTTCGAAGCATACATGACTCTTATTGATAAGGACCTGGCTTACACACCTGCACTTTTTACTTTGCTCACCTCAATTGAAGTGGTATAGGGGGCTTGAGACGTATAAGTCAATGGAAACATCAGATTCACACATTTGTAGCCATGGTACCCCAACACAATCCAATGGCAACGAGATCTAAAGACAGAAGTTGTGGGTTGTAATAAAGCTTCAAAAGAGGGATAATCTACTAGCTCAGGAGGAAAAAGTCCTTATGTAAATGTTGTTGTATATAGTATTCAAAAAATGGAAAAAATCAAAACTCCAAAAAAGTGGATAGACCTTATTGAAAATAAAATGTCTGCCGAATCATGTATATAAATTTATAGTATAATAAGCAAGCTTGGTCTTCAAAGTCACATGTATGTGAGCCAACTGTCAGATGACTTGGCTACATTGGTCAAGAATCCTAGAATAGGTAGCTACACGGGCTACCATCCAATCTTCTCTCCACCTCCTCTTCTTAAGCTGGTTGTACTCGAACTTAGTAGGGAATACCCTGCTTCTCGAGGAAAGAGTTGTTAGATTGGGGTATTAGGGTACTATGTTGAAGACGACTGGCTTTTACTGCTTCAGTCGAGGAGATCTACATATCACACACTGTCCAAGAGAGATTCATAGTCATAAGGTTTTGCGTATAAGTTGAATTGTTCTGATCTAGCTATTGAGGAGGCTTGAGTAGAGTTTTGTGATTTTCAAAGGCTGTTGTGTTTCAAATCCGTTTCCAATAAGGTTCCGATCGCACCTAAAATCCAAAGGTCCGACTTAAGCTCCAAACATTGATTGCATAAGTGTTTGCTAGGGACTAGCAAAGGCAAGTATAAGGGGGTGATGAATCTTCATTTCATCACCTTTATTCTATCATTTTGGCCTTAAAAACCTAGCTAAATGCATGTAAATAGCATTCAATTATACAAATCAACATTCATTATTTATTCCATTTATTGTATTTTTTAATACCAAAATTATAGAATGAAGAAAATAAAAGAAAATAATAAAATATCAAATGTATTTTATGACCCTAAACCTCGTGACTAAGTCAAGAATTGACTTGGTCAACAAGGAATAAAGTAGGAGGAGATAAGGGCTAAATATAATATAAAAATACCACATATTTATTCATCAATACTGTATTTTGTGAGCCTATTATTATTATTTATTTAGCATACTTCAAACAAAGAAACTTTGTACAGAAAAGTTGTAATAGAAAAATTCAAAATTTATTTCACACAAAAATAATACACAATGCACATTTTACAATCAGTATAAAAATCTAAAACTCAAACTTCTCTGACCCGCATCTCCTCTATATGAACTCAAAATGCACCAAAATCACTTTAATTATATATAACTTTTAATAAGCTATTTAATGAAGGTGGTTTCACTTAATTTGGAGTTAAGATGCAAAATTTAGGTTTTGGACCTCTATTGTATAGTATACCTATATATAAATAAAAGGGGAAATTAATTTTTTATTATTTTATTTATTTTTGTACACTTTTAAACCTTATTTATATTCTATTAGAAATATAAAAATAAAAAAACCGTAAATAAAATAATAAAATAAAATAATATACAAAATACACAGATGAATATACTATACTCATACCTATATAATAAGTATACATATTTATTCAAGTATGCATAACATATTAGAAAAATAAAATAAAAATATATTTATGTATATCAAAATAAGTAATAAATATATAAATTAAGTGTATATAATACTAATATATAGAATACAAAATAAAAATAAAATGTACATAATATAGATAAATATGCTTATAAATAAACATGAAAAATCAACTTTAGTAAACAAATCCATAAAAATAAATAGAATTTGGAATAAAATACTACATAAAATATTAAATATTTTTTTGTTTTAACCAAAATTTAAATAATCATTTATTATTTATTTTTGAATTAGTTCTATTTTTTACTTTCGATTTATCTTTTTGCGGATGATGTTGCCCAATCGGGGCAAGCCATCCATTGACCCACGTCAACTGTATAATCCAGGTCCTAGACCTGTTAGAGTAGCGTAGGACCCCGTCTTCCTCAATTTTTGCTGCCCGACATATTCATTTTCTCAGGTAGATTCTTCTTTGACTTTCCCCCCTTGATCGATGCTCTATCACGCGGGATCATTACGTGGATCCGAGAGCGTCCGAATCAAGTGCCTCGCCACGATCTTCTAGCCATGTTCGTCATCTGTACATAACTACCCACTCCGCCTTCCTCGAATTTTCGAATCACTTTTGCTCCGATTCTTCTCCCCCTTTTGCATCCTAAGGCTCGAGGAAGGTGACAACTACCTCGCCCAGCAATAAGAGGATCGAGGAATCTGTGTGGAGGTGGATTCCATCATCTCCAGCGGTCCGCCACCCTGAGGGCCATCTCGTGGCTCCTAGCCACTTGAGGTTTATTTTTCTTGCATTCTAGGTCGATTTTAGTTCCTATTTTTATTTCATGCAATTAGGTTTAGGTTTAATCGTTCACCTTAGCTTAGCTCCGGCGAACCATTTGACCATCAACCATCGTATCTCCAATCCGCATCTTACCATCATCTTGTTTCTCGATGCTTTTCCTACATCCGAGGCACATCCATTCACACAGATCCTTCGTGGATATGGAGATCTACGTCTCCAAATCCGATGCTCGTCAGAGACTTTCGCTCGCCACCACCATCCGTCAATTCCACCCAATAAAACTTCCAAGATCTTCATTTTTGTGTGGTTGTGCTCCGTGCTTCAGGTACTAGAGGGAGAAGACCCATCTGGGTCGAATTTTGTCGAGGAAGAGGATACCTGGAGCTCCATTCTTCTCCAAGTAGCCATGACCCCACTGATAACGCATGTTAAGAGAGGGTCTAAATAGTCCACACAAGACGGGACCACAATGTCGCTGCGACGACCGCTCACAAAACCCGTATTAATCAACAATGAACCCACAAGTATAAATCAAGTAATGAAATACAAGTGTGGAGTCAAATTTATTTTTAACTCTACATAAATAATGCATGGGTGTAAGTATGTAGAGAGTTCGAACACAGGGAGCAAGGCATGATAGATCAAGTTAAGTGCAAAATGTGATATGATTGTGATCAATGTCTACACTATGCAAATGTTTTTGTGGATTTTTAATTTTATATTATTTTATTTTTTATTTTGTATTTTGGTTTTTGATTTTCTGATTTTATCTTTTCTTTTTATATTTTATATTTTTGTATTTTCTTTTTCTATAATAGAATATATATACAATATAAGGAAGAGAGGGATAGAGTATTTATAAAAATAAGGGAAAAATGCTCAACAATCAGGGAATAAAATGTTTTTGGTCTTTTTATATTTTTAAGATGTTTTTATGATTTTTGGGGAATTTTCAGAATGTTTTTGGTATTTTTAAAAATGGAAACACAAGAAAACAACGGACTAACCTACTGGCCGAAACTAAAATGGGAATGAAAAATAGCAAACAGTAGCAAAATTTTTCTAAATTAATTTTAGAATAAATATAATAAAATAGGGAACCTACATGACCTTATTTTTAGGATTTTTCTTTGATTTTTTAGATTTTTATGAAGTTCTAGGGTATTTTCTAATTTTTTAAGGTTTTGGTTTTGAAAATTTTAGTGATTTTTTGGACTGACACTAAAATATGATGAAACACTCAAAATATATTTTTTTTGGAATTTTTCAAAACATTTTTATAATTTTTATGGATTTTCTAATGCAAACAATAGGAAAAATGCATGTTTTTTATTTTTAATAAATATTAAGATGCAACCAAAATGCAATGCAAAAATATGGCGTGAATCAGCAAATTAACATGAGCCTATGCTATTTTTTTAGAATTTTTCGAGTTAAAGTGATACATGAAACAAATGCAAACATCCAAGCAAAAATACAATACTCGAAAGGACATATATGTAAATACACAGAAGTTCAAGGGCCTACTTGCAATTTTTCCAAAGTTATATAACATTAAATACAAGTTTCTGGACTAAAAATAATTACCCAAACCTGGAGGGGGTTCGTTGCAAAATGTCCAACTCACGCGCACTGGGCACATGACCTGACAGGGGTATTTTTGCAATATTACAAAGTTCCAGAGGCTCAGAAGCAATTTTTCCAAAACATTTCAATTTAATAAAAAGGTCAAGGACTTAAACGAAATAAACAAACCCTCAGGGGGTCCTGTGCAAAATACCCATCCCCCTCACGCGCACGGGCACGTGAGGTGACGTGGATAGGACCTAAATGCAAATATGAAAACTACGGGGGACTGGATGCAAATATTACAGAAATATTTAAACTACGACTGAAAATTTATGGACTGAAATGAAATACTAATTTTGCGAGGGTGAAAGTACAAAATACCCAGGCCTAATATCCTCGTGCGCGATCGAACGGCAGAGGGCCGCTCACTTATCCACTTGGCGTGCGCACAACGCGCGATGACGGTTCAGCGATGAATGGATGCGATCAGATCTCCTCGGCAGGATGAGACGGTGATGGCTGGAGATGATCGGACGGTTGCTGCTGGATTTGGAGATGCTGCCCGATCTGACGGTGGAGAGGCGACGAGGAAGAACATGGAAGCAATGCTAGCGAGGCGAGCTTCCCTGAGCTGAATCTCCGCCCTCCGGTGATGGTTGAGCTCCAAAAGTGGGCTGCGACCTCCTGGTGTCCTCTTCTGGCTGCCTGGGGCTATAAAAAGCTCCAACGGTGGTCGGAGTTCGCGGGAGAGAGCGGCGGAGCTGGTAGGCTCCTGGATCCTCCGGCGAAGCTCAAAACGAGCTCCACGCGTTTCGTTGCTGCTCTTGGACCTGCAAACGACTCGAGACCAACGAGGGAAAAATGCCTCGAAGGTCGGTGAAGCGGATGGCGACGGGAAGCGACGGCACGAGGTGATGGTCGGAGCGAGCTCCGGCGAGATGCTCGTTTGGGTGAATCGATGGATGAAAGTCGATGATTTTTGTGGGCTTTTGATCCTATGACTATGGGAAATAAAAATGCGAGGAGAAAAAGGGGAAATGGGCAAACCTCAAAGGTGGAGGACCTGAGGTGGAAGAACCTCGACGTCGGAGATGGCGGAGGTGGTGGAGACCGCCTTGACGCTTGCTCGACCAATCTGAAGAGCGGAGATGGAAGATGTCACCTTCCCCTCACTCAAGGGCACGAAAATGGGAGCGAAGCGGGTGCTAAAGGGGTTCAAACTCGAGCTCGAAGATGGCGAGGCGCTTAAGTAGAAGGTGATGGCGTCTCCTTCAAGCGAGATCCACGCGCGAATGATGAAGATTCTGGAGGATCTTGGTGCTCGGCGAGGGTCAGTGATGATCAAGGAAGAAGTCCCAAGAAGAAATCGACGCCCGAGGGAGAAGGGACCGGGCACCAAAAAATCGCGAAATCGGGCAAAAAATCAGGTGTCAGATGGTGGCAGGTCTCGGTCAGGGAGTTGACCGAGGTCAACTCTAGATCGCGGCTGGTTGGTCCACGTGGACCAACCAGGAAATTCAGGGCCGAAATTATTTGTAAATTCGAAGTAAAATAGTAAATGAATTTATTAACTTTAGGTTATAAAATAAAAAATGTTTCTTATTTTCTAAAGATTTTTTTAGTGATTTTTATTTATTTTTATAAGGTATATAATTACGAGTTACCTTTTATGCCTTATATAGGTATATTATCTATATATTTTATTCTTTTATTTTTATTTTGTAATTTTAATTTATTTATTTATGTGTATTATTGTATAAAATTATGGAATATTTTTATGCACTTAAGGATATTTTTATTTTATTTTTATGATATGTTTTGTATACTTAATAAAATATAAGTATGTATTATACAAGTATAAGCATAGGTATAATAACTATGTCTTCTATACTACAGGTATTTTATTTTGTATTTCTTTTGTAGTTTTATTCTGATTTTAATACAAAAATATACTATAAGTAATATTTAAAAAATATAAAATTATAAAATTATAAAAATAATAAATAAATAATAAATTGAATATTTTAATCTGTACAAGTATACAACGAGGGTCCAAAACTCAACTTCCAAATCGTAACTCCGAAAAATACGAAACCACCTCCATTAAATAGATTATTTTATGCTATATACAATTAAAGGTGATTTTGGCACATTTCGAGTTTTTATTTGCAAGATACTGGTCTGGGAAGCTGGAATTCTCGAATCTTATTCAGATCATATATTTTTGTCTGTACATTATATTTGTATGAAATCAATTTTGTATTTTTCTTTATTTAATTATCTACATCTTTCATGTTAAAAGTTTCTTTCTTTATTTACTGCATAAAAAGTAGAACCAAAAATAGGTCCCAAAATGAATAAAGAATGAATTGAATAAAAGGTATTTTTAGTGTATTTTGACCCTTATCTCCCCCTACTTTATTCCTTGTCGACCTATTCATATAGATGCCTAGGTCTCGGGGTTTTGGATCATAAAATATTTACAATATTTATTCTTTTTCTTTTCATTTATTATTCTATAATTTTGGCTTTAATTACAGTATTTTATACACTATTTACATGCACATGCATGAATGCTAAGATGCTGGATTTAATGTTATTTACACGCATTTGCTAAGGTTTTTGATGCCAAAATGATAGAATAAAGATGATGAAATTTTGATTCATCGTCCCCCTATACGTTACCTTTTCTAGTCCCTAGCAATCACTTATGCAATAAGTGCAAAAAGAAAGAAAAGAAAAAGAAGAAGATGGATTAAATTCGATTATCAAACTTGTCTTCAAAAAATCAAAGTTTGGAGCTTAAGTAGGACCTTTGACATTTTATTGCGGGCGGGACCTTAACGAGAACCGGATTTGAAATCCAACAGCCTTCGAGAATCCCAAAGCTCTGCTCATGTCTCCTCAATAGCCAGATCAGAAATACTTCAACTCATACGCAAACCCTTACGACTATGAATCTGACTTGTACAGTGTAAGTGATGGTGGCTCTCCCCAACTGAAATGACAAAGAGACTGACTTCTCCAATATGACAATCCAATGATTCCCCAATCCAACAACTCATCCCTCAAGGAGCAGGGTATTCCCTTCTAAGTTCAAGTGGCAATCGACCCAAGAGGAGGGGGTGAAGAGAAGAATGGACGGTAGCCAGTGTAGCTACCTATCCTAGAATGCAAGACCAGTGTAGTCAAGTCATCCAACTGCAGGCTCACATGATTTGACTTTGAAGCTTAAGCTTGCTTATTTGACTATACAACATATGTACACTCCGGCAGGCATTTTATTTTTGTACAGGTCTGTCCACTTTTTTGGAGTTTTTGCTTTTGCATGTTTTTTAATATACTATATACAACAGAATTTACATAGGGAGTTTTTCCTATTGAGCCAGTAGACTATCCCTCTTTTGAAGCTTTATTGCAACCCACAATCTCCGATCCTCGAAACTCATCATTACTGGACGGGTTGGGGCGCACTTCCCTCCCTAGAGGACAAATGTTTCCACCTGTGTGCATCTCATACCGGCAAATCCAACCTCCTCACCACTCCAACTGAGTTGAGCCATGTGAAAGGTGCAAGTGTCCAAGTTAGGTCATTAGTAACAAGAGTCATGCGTGTGCTCCGAAATATTCTACTTAGGCAGTCAAGAATCCATTGAACCAAGTCCCGTGATCCTCAAAGAATTAAGTCAACTAGACCTGAAGTACCTCAATCCCAGTTCCTATAAGGTTCCTGTTAATTAGGTAGATTTAAGGTCCAACCAAGCTCCAATCTTCGGATTTTACTTAGACTTGTTCAATTATCAAACTCAATTCGAAAATGCGAATGCCATGCAAATGTTATGTAGAAAATATTTTTGTGATGCAGTTTTTCAAAGATTTCGAACTTTTTATGGATTTTTGAAAAGATGATGCATATGCATTTTTTTGTACATTTCTGGATTTTAATTTTGCAAATGTTTTTGGGATTTTTGAAAACAAAAACTTTTGCCTAAAAACTAGGTACAAATATTTACACGGGAGTGCTTCTTATATATAGAAGAAGTGGATTTTAATAATTTACAAGGGTAAGTGGTCAATTTTATAGGTATATATATAAATGAATTTTGTGTGATGTATATATTCCTCAAACTTATTTGACACAGGTTTTTCAAACAATTTTGAAGACTATAGTCCAAAATAATTTTTACAATCATTTTACAATCATGTACACACGTTTGAAAATCATTTTGCAAAGGTTTTCCAAACAATATCTATAGATTTTTCAATATTTTTGCAATCATTTTTCAAACCGTTTGCAAATCATTTTTCAAACATTTTATTTCACACAAAGAAAATAAATTTTACAATCAAAATGTTTTTACAAAGGTTGAAAACAGGTACAAAATGTTTTACAAATAGTTTTCAAAAGATTTTTCACACAAATTTTCAAACTATCTTTCAAACATTTTGCAAATAATATTTCCACCTGATTTATTAATCAGTAAATACAAAAAGATTTTGAGGAGTATAAACATCTTTTTATTAAAGTTTTTAATGATTTTTAACACGTATAATTATCCATATTTATTAGTAAAAATACGAAAGTACGAGTTAAGGCTAAAGTATGTACGGAGTATATACGACACCCCTATACTTAGCTTGAGCTATGTCCTCATAGATCAGAGAGAAAAGAGAAGACATAACTCGTACTGAGTATAGGCAAGTCTAAAGAATAACTGAATGAATGAATACACCAATGAGAAGTTGACCGTCCCCCCTATACTTAGGATCAAATAATCCTAAGTATTGTAGACTGTACACAAAGCAGGGAGGGTCAAGGGTGGGAATGAACAAATCGTACTCAGACCGTCTCCCCCTATACTTAGGGTCAGATATCCCTAAGTATAGACAAGAAGAGGAGACAATGGAGAGGATCAAAGAATAGAAGAAACTCAGGGTGCACACCCCCCTATACTTAGGATAAAGTACATCCTGAGTATAGCAAAATCATAAGATGACGATGGAGTGTGAACCATAAAAAATGAGTGATCGATGTACAGATGAACATATATACAATGTCGGATCTCAGTGATAATCATGTATGAGATGCAGAAGATGTGAGTCAAAGAAACATCTCATACCAGAAGGATGGGGGCAGCGTCAACGGTCGGCGGGTCATGATCTAGATATAACTTCAGGCGCTGACCATTAACACGGAAGGTAGAGGAAGATGACGGTTCAGATATATCAATGCTACCATTGTCATGTACCTTCCTGACCACATACGAACCTTTTCACTTGCTTTGTAATTTCCCTGGAAATAACTTCAGCCTGGAATCAAACAACCATACGTGCTGATCGGGCTCAAACTGTTTATGGCTGATATGAGAATCGTGCCATGTCTTCACTTTTTCCTTGTACTGTAGGCTATTAGAAAAGGTTGTGTCTCTCAACTCCTCCAGGGATGCCAACTCTGCTCTCATCTATTCTCCTACACTCTTGGGATCCAATAATAGCTCTGTAACTGCCCAAAGTAACTTATGCTTTATCTCCACTGGTAGATGGCACGGCTTGTCATAGACGAGACGAAAGGGGGATGTCCCTAATGGTGTCTTGAAAGAAGTATGGTAGGCCCACAAGACCGAGTCCAACAGCTGTGACCAATCCTTTCGGTCTGGGTGGACTACCTTCTGTAAAATTGTCTTAATATCCCTATTCGATACTTCAGCAAGACCATTAGTCTGAGGGTGATATGGTGTGGCAACACGATGGTCAATACTGAACTCATCTGTAAGGGCCATAACCTTGTCGTTAATAGAGTGAGACCCCCATCGGAAATCAAGACTCTAGGCACCCCGAACCATGAAATAATATTTTTCCTCAAGAAATGACATACGGTTTTAGCATCTGTGGCTCGGGCGGGGATGGCCTCAACCCAACGTCTCACATAATCCAACAGTGAGCAGAATGTACTCAAATCCCTGACTTTTAGGAAATGGGCCGATGAAATCAATTCCCCATGCATTAAAAACCTCACAAAGTGAATGGGTTGCATGGGCATCATGTCTCTCTGTCCGCAAGTACCCATCTTCTGACAGTCAATACACCTTCTCACGAACTCATCAGAATCCTTGAAAAGGGTAGGTTACCAAAGGCCGGATTGGAGCACCTTTTGTGTTGTCCGTCTCCCAGAATGATGTCCTCCTGCCTCAACCTTGTGGCAGTAGGTGAGGACGCTATGCTGGTCATCTTGAGGAATGCACCATCTCCAGATACTGTCCCCTCCCTCATGATAAAGGACGGGATCCTCCCAATGGTACGACTTGGCCTTCGCAAGAAAGGTCTCAAGCCGGTGTCTGGGTCAACCTTGTGGAATGGATTTGACAACAAGGTAATTCACAATGTCGGCATACCATGGAAGAGAGGTGATAGCAAGGATCGCCTCATCTGGAAAAGTCTTAGTGATAGGTGCTATGGGCTCAGATTCCTCAAGGTTCTCCCAGCGGGAGAGGTGATCTGCCAGAACATTCTTAACTCCAGGTTTATCCTTAATCTCAATATCAAATTCCTGGAGGAGAAGGATCCATCTGGTTAATCTGGCTTTGGCATCCTTCTTCGACATCAAGTACCGAATGGCAGCATGATCAGTAAAAATTGTCACTCTAGATCTAAGAATGTAAGATCTGTACTTATCCAAAGCAAAGACTATCGCTAGCATCTCTTTCTCAGTCACTGTGTAGTTCCTTTGAGCTACATCCAAAGTCCAGCTAGCGTAGTGTATGGCATAGGGTAATCCATCCCTCCTCTGTCCAAGCACAACCCCAATGGCATAATCTGAAGCATCCGTCATGATCTCAAATGGAAGAGATCAATCGAGTGGCTGAAGGACAGGAGCCTCGACAACTAAATTCTTAAGAGTCTCGAAGGACTTAAGACACTTATCATCAACAAGGAACTCGGTGTCTTTAGTCAATAAATCCGTAAGCAGTCGGGCAATTCGACTGAAGTCTTGAATGAACCGACGGTAAAAACCCACATGCCCCAGAAAAGACCGCAACTGTTCCAAATTGGACGGTGGATTGAGTTCTCTAATGATATCCACCTTGGCCGGATCAACCTCCATGCCCCTGTTGGAGATGATGTGACCAAGGACCGTCCCCTGAGTCACCATAAGGTGACTCTTCTCCCAAGATAGTACAAGGTTTACCTCTATGCAGCACAGAAGTACTCGGTCTATGCAGTCAAGACAAGCATCGAACCGTCGCCATAGACCGAGAAGTCATCCATGAAGACCTCCAAACAATCACCTATCATGTCTGAAAAGATGGACAACATGCACCTTTGGAATGTCGCAGGGGCGTTACATAGGCCAAAGGGCATCCGTCTGAAAGCATATGTCCCAAATGGACAGGTGAACGTCGTTTTATCCTGGTCTTCGGGCGCAATGGACACTTGATTGTATCTGGAGTACCCGTCAAGAAAACAGTAATGACTCTTCCCGTCTAACCTCTTGATAATCTGATCAATAAATGGTAGCGGGAAATGATCCTTCTTGGTGGCCTCATTCAATCGTCTGTAGTCCATACAGACCCTCCAAGAAGTGGGTACCCGGGTGGCGATCTCTTCTCCAGACTCATTCACAACTGTAGTGATACCCATCTTCTTGGGTACCACATGTAAAGGACTAACCCACTTGGAGTCGGAGATGGGGTAGATAAAATCGACGCTCCACCATTTAGATATCTCCTTCATTACTACATCTCGAAGATTCGGGTTCAACCGTCGCTGGAACTCACGCGAAGGCTTAGCGTCCTCCTCGAGGTAGATATAGTGGGAGCACAGGGCCGGATTTATCCCCTTAAGATCGGCCACGCTCCATCCTATTGCCTTGTGGTTTCTTTCAAGAACCTCCATCAGACGAGATTCTTATTCTCCAGTCAAATCTCCTGAGATAATGACTGGGTGCATTTCAGGCTCACCCGCAAGGAATCTGTACTTGAGCGACTGCGAGAAAGGCTTCAATTCTGGCTTGGTGGGAGCTGGCAAATCTGGCTTCTGATATGTTTGTGTGAAAGCAACCAGATCTGCATGTGAGAACTCTCGTTGTATGTGATTATCTGATGAAGGGAACCCTGCTGGTGTGTCTATCATCTGTGCTAGCTCGCTCTCTGTCCTATCTGTCGGCTCATCAGGAAACAGACATGGCAAATATGTATCAAAATCCTTCCAATCAAATTCTGCCTCCGAGGGATCTGAATCAGTACAATCATCAATGTCACCACTCAGTATGCAACTGTCAACCTGTATGGTGTCCTCTACCAAGGGTGTGCTCTCCAAACTCTCGTCTACCACAAAAGCTGTGTATTCTGAATCTACAGACAAGGCGAGTGCTCGTGCTTCTGGATCTTCCCAAACTGCTTCATCATCGGTCATCACAAAATCACACTCATGGTGGACGTTTAACTCGGCATCTATCATCTACCCTGCGTCACTGTTCTGCTCTGAGCAGGCTGAATCTCTCGCTTTGATCTCATCGATCGTCTCTATTTGTATACTCTCACCCTCTACGCGAAAGTACACCTTCCCACTATCATGGTCGGATACTGTCTTGGCTGTGGCCAAGAATGGGCATCCTAGTATGATGGGGGCATCAATCACTGATTCAGGGATCTCCATGTCCATTACAACAAAGTCCACGGGGAATTTCAAGCCTTGAATGGTGACGACCACGTCTCTCAACAACCCCTTCGGCCTCTTAATCGATCGATTAGCAAACTGAAGGACTGTCCTGCTCTGAAGAAGAGGGCCAAACTCTAATCGGTCGAGTAAGGCTGCCAGAAGGAGGTTGATAGAAGAGCTGCTGTCTAATAGAGTAAGGTCGAATTGCTGCTCACTAATCTGGCATCTGACATAAGGAGCTCCTGCATCTGGGCGTTTGGATGGCAGCTGGTTCTGAATTGCGCAACATGTGGCACGGGTGAGCACATGGATCTCTCCTCTATTGTTCCGCCTCTTCCTGTGTACAGTGGTCTTCTCTCTCAGATTCTTTTGGAAGAGGGGGATGTGCTCAAGTGCCTCCTGTAGAGTCAGCTGGATCTAAAATCGGTCTATCATCTATTGGCTGAACTCTGACTGCTGGGTCTTTTTGGGATTTTCTTTTTTATTCCCCTTAGTCAAGCCGAGTGCTTGAGGGAAGGGGATAGATGGGACCTCCTCAGACACAGGGTTAGGAGAGGGCTTCTGGGCCTGTGAAGGACTGACATCCATGTAATCATCATCATTTATCACACATGGACTTGGAATAGATGGAGAAGCCTTTCCTTTATTCAATTTTCTGTTCTTTTTCATGGAGTCCAGAGATACAGAAAATGGTAGTACAGAAGGTTGGAATACAGATGGATTCAAAATGGGGGCATCAGCACCACCCAAAATATTCTTCTTTGCGGCCTCATTACCGCACTCTGGTTCATCATAAAAAATGGTTGCTTCAACACCACCGTCTGCATCTGGTATTACGACGGCCTCAGTACCATCGTTTGGAAGGTCATCCTTGGTGACATCAGCACCACCGCCATCATCATTGTTGTTAGCAGCATCAGCACCGCTTCTCTCCTCATCTGGGGCTCTAGAATCTCCATGATGTTGTCCCTCAGGTTTTCAAACTTATTTGTATATATTCCTCAAACTTATTTGACACAGGTTTTTCAAACAATTTTGAAGACTATAGTCCAAAATAATTTTTACAATCATTTTACAATCATGTACACACGTTTGAAAATCATTTTGCAAAGGTTTTCCAAACAATATCTATAGATTTTTCAATATTTTTGCAATCATTTTTCAAACCGTTTGCAAATCATTTTTCAAACATTTTATTTCACACAAAGAAAATAAATTTTACAATCAAAATGTTTTTACAAAGGTTGAAAACAGGTACAAAATGTTTTACAAATAGTTTTCAAAAGATTTTTCACACAAATTTTCAAACTATCTTTCAAACATTTTGCAAATAATATTTCCACCTGATTTATTAATCAGTAAATACAAAAAGATTTTGAGGAGTATAAACATCTTTTTATTAAAGTTTTTAATGATTTTTAACACGTATAATTATCCATATTTATTAGTAAAAATACGAAAGTACGAGTTAAGGCTAAAGTATGTACGGAGTATATACGACACCCCTATACTTAGCTTGAGCTATGTCCTCATAGATCAGAGAGAAAAGAGAAGACATAACTCGTACTGAGTATAGGCAAGTCTAAAGAATAACTGAATGAATGAATACACCAATGAGAAGTTGACCGTCCCCCCTATACTTAGGATCAAATAATCCTAAGTATTGTAGACTGTACACAAAGCAGGGAGGGTCAAGGGTGGGAATGAACAAATCGTACTCAGACCGTCTCCCCCTATACTTAGGGTCAGATATCCCTAAGTATAGACAAGAAGAGGAGACAATGGAGAGGATCAAAGAATAGAAGAAACTCAGGGTGCACACCCCCCTATACTTAGGATAAAGTACATCCTGAGTATAGCAAAATCATAAGATGACGATGGAGTGTGAACCATAAAAAATGAGTGATCGATGTACAGATGAACATATATACAATGTCGGATCTCAGTGATAATCATGTATGAGATGCAGAAGATGTGAGTCAAAGAAACATCTCATACCAGAAGGATGGGGGCAGCGTCAACGGTCGGCGGGTCATGATCTAGATATAACTTCAGGCGCTGACCATTAACACGGAAGGTAGAGGAAGATGACGGTTCAGATATATCAATGCTACCATTGTCATGTACCTTCCTGACCACATACGAACCTTTTCACTTGCTTTGTAATTTCCCTGGAAATAACTTCAGCCTGGAATCAAACAACCATACGTGCTGATCGGGCTCAAACTGTTTATGGCTGATATGAGAATCGTGCCATGTCTTCACTTTTTCCTTGTACTGTAGGCTATTAGAAAAGGTTGTGTCTCTCAACTCCTCCAGGGATGCCAACTCTGCTCTCATCTATTCTCCTACACTCTTGGGATCCAATAATAGCTCTGTAACTGCCCAAAGTAACTTATGCTTTATCTCCACTGGTAGATGGCACGGCTTGTCATAGACGAGACGAAAGGGGGATGTCCCTAATGGTGTCTTGAAAGAAGTATGGTAGGCCCACAAGACCGAGTCCAACAGCTGTGACCAATCCTTTCGGTCTGGGTGGACTACCTTCTGTAAAATTGTCTTAATATCCCTATTCGATACTTCAGCAAGACCATTAGTCTGAGGGTGATATGGTGTGGCAACACGATGGTCAATACTGAACTCATCTGTAAGGGCCATAACCTTGTCGTTAATAGAGTGAGACCCCCATCGGAAATCAAGACTCTAGGCACCCCGAACCATGAAATAATATTTTTCCTCAAGAAATGACATACGGTTTTAGCATCTGTGGCTCGGGCGGGGATGGCCTCAACCCAACGTCTCACATAATCCAACAGTGAGCAGAATGTACTCAAATCCCTGACTTTTAGGAAATGGGCCGATGAAATCAATTCCCCATGCATTAAAAACCTCACAAAGTGAATGGGTTGCATGGGCATCATGTCTCTCTGTCCGCAAGTACCCATCTTCTGACAGTCAATACACCTTCTCACGAACTCATCAGAATCCTTGAAAAGGGTAGGTTACCAAAGGCCGGATTGGAGCACCTTTTGTGTTGTCCGTCTCCCAGAATGATGTCCTCCTGCCTCAACCTTGTGGCAGTAGGTGAGGACGCTATGCTGGTCATCTTGAGGAATGCACCATCTCCAGATACTGTCCCCTCCCTCATGATAAAGGACGGGATCCTCCCAATGGTACGACTTGGCCTTCGCAAGAAAGGTCTCAAGCCGGTGTCTGGGTCAACCTTGTGGAATGGATTTGACAACAAGGTAATTCACAATGTCGGCATACCATGGAAGAGAGGTGATAGCAAGGATCGCCTCATCTGGAAAAGTCTTAGTGATAGGTGCTATGGGCTCAGATTCCTCAAGGTTCTCCCAGCGGGAGAGGTGATCTGCCAGAACATTCTTAACTCCAGGTTTATCCTTAATCTCAATATCAAATTCCTGGAGGAGAAGGATCCATCTGGTTAATCTGGCTTTGGCATCCTTCTTCGACATCAAGTACCGAATGGCAGCATGATCAGTAAAAATTGTCACTCTAGATCTAAGAATGTAAGATCTGTACTTATCCAAAGCAAAGACTATCGCTAGCATCTCTTTCTCAGTCACTGTGTAGTTCCTTTGAGCTACATCCAAAGTCCAGCTAGCGTAGTGTATGGCATAGGGTAATCCATCCCTCCTCTGTCCAAGCACAACCCCAATGGCATAATCTGAAGCATCCGTCATGATCTCAAATGGAAGAGATCAATCGAGTGGCTGAAGGACAGGAGCTTCGACAACTAAATTCTTAAGAGTCTCGAAGGACTTAAGACACTTATCATCAACAAGGAACTCGGTGTCTTTAGTCAATAAATCCGTAAGCAGTCGGGCAATTCGACTGAAGTCTTGAATGAACCGACGGTAAAAACCCACATGCCCCAGAAAAGACCGCAACTGTTCCAAATTGGACGGTGGATTGAGTTCTCTAATGATATCCACCTTGGCCGGATCAACCTCCATGCCCCTGTTGGAGATGATGTGACCAAGGACCGTCCCCTGAGTCACCATAAGGTGACTCTTCTCCCAAGATAGTACAAGGTTTACCTCTATGCAGCACAGAAGTACTCGGTCTATGCAGTCAAGACAAGCATCGAACCGTCGCCATAGACCGAGAAGTCATCCATGAAGACCTCCAAACAATCACCTATCATGTCTGAAAAGATGGACAACATGCACCTTTGGAATGTCGCAGGGGCGTTACATAGGCCAAAGGGCATCCGTCTGAAAGCATATGTCCCAAATGGACAGGTGAACGTCGTTTTATCCTGGTCTTCGGGCGCAATGGACACTTGATTGTATCTGGAGTACCCGTCAAGAAAACAGTAATGACTCTTCCCGTCTAACCTCTTGATAATCTGATCAATAAATGGTAGCGGGAAATGATCCTTCTTGGTGGCCTCATTCAATCGTCTGTAGTCCATACAGACCCTCCAAGAAGTGGGTACCCGGGTGGCGATCTCTTCTCCAGACTCATTCACAACTGTAGTGATACCCATCTTCTTGGGTACCACATGTAAAGGACTAACCCACTTGGAGTCGGAGATGGGGTAGATAAAATCGACGCTCCACCATTTAGATATCTCCTTCATTACTACATCTCGAAGATTCGGGTTCAACCGTCGCTGGAACTCACGCGAAGGCTTAGCGTCCTCCTCGAGGTAGATATAGTGGGAGCACAGGGCCGGATTTATCCCCTTAAGATCGGCCACGCTCCATCCTATTGCCTTGTGGTTTCTTTCAAGAACCTCCATCAGACGAGATTCTTATTCTCCAGTCAAATCTCCTGAGATAATGACTGGGTGCATTTCAGGCTCACCCGCAAGGAATCTGTACTTGAGCGACTGCGAGAAAGGCTTCAATTCTGGCTTGGTGGGAGCTGGCAAATCTGGCTTCTGATATGTTTGTGTGAAAGCAACCAGATCTGCATGTGAGAACTCTCGTTGTATGTGATTATCTGATGAAGGGAACCCTGCTGGTGTGTCTATCATCTGTGCTAGCTCGCTCTCTGTCCTATCTGTCGGCTCATCAGGAAACAGACATGGCAAATATGTATCAAAATCCTTCCAATCAAATTCTGCCTCCGAGGGATCTGAATCAGTACAATCATCAATGTCACCACTCAGTATGCAACTGTCAACCTGTATGGTGTCCTCTACCAAGGGTGTGCTCTCCAAACTCTCGTCTACCACAAAAGCTGTGTATTCTGAATCTACAGACAAGGCGAGTGCTCGTGCTTCTGGATCTTCCCAAACTGCTTCATCATCGGTCATCACAAAATCACACTCATGGTGGACGTTTAACTCGGCATCTATCATCTACCCTGCGTCACTGTTCTGCTCTGAGCAGGCTGAATCTCTCGCTTTGATCTCATCGATCGTCTCTATTTGTATACTCTCACCCTCTACGCGAAAGTACACCTTCCCACTATCATGGTCGGATACTGTCTTGGCTGTGGCCAAGAATGGGCATCCTAGTATGATGGGGGCATCAATCACTGATTCAGGGATCTCCATGTCCATTACAACAAAGTCCACGGGGAATTTCAAGCCTTGAATGGTGACGACCACGTCTCTCAACAACCCCTTCGGCCTCTTAATCGATCGATTAGCAAACTGAAGGACTGTCCTGCTCTGAAGAAGAGGGCCAAACTCTAATCGGTCGAGTAAGGCTGCCAGAAGGAGGTTGATAGAAGAGCTGCTGTCTAATAGAGTAAGGTCGAATTGCTGCTCACTAATCTGGCATCTGACATAAGGAGCTCCTGCATCTGGGCGTTTGGATGGCAGCTGGTTCTGAATTGCGCAACATGTGGCACGGGTGAGCACATGGATCTCTCCTCTATTGTTCCGCCTCTTCCTGTGTACAGTGGTCTTCTCTCTCAGATTCTTTTGGAAGAGGGGGATGTGCTCAAGTGCCTCCTGTAGAGTCAGCTGGATCTAAAATCGGTCTATCATCTATTGGCTGAACTCTGACTGCTGGGTCTTTTTGGGATTTTCTTTTTTATTCCCCTTAGTCAAGCCGAGTGCTTGAGGGAAGGGGATAGATGGGACCTCCTCAGACACAGGGTTAGGAGAGGGCTTCTGGGCCTGTGAAGGACTGACATCCATGTAATCATCATCATTTATCACACATGGACTTGGAATAGATGGAGAAGCCTTTCCTTTATTCAATTTTCTGTTCTTTTTCATGGAGTCCAGAGATACAGAAAATGGTAGTACAGAAGGTTGGAATACAGATGGATTCAAAATGGGGGCATCAGCACCACCCAAAATATTCTTCTTTGCGGCCTCATTACCGCACTCTGGTTCATCATAAAAAATGGTTGCTTCAACACCACCGTCTGCATCTGGTATTACGACGGCCTCAGTACCATCGTTTGGAAGGTCATCCTTGGTGACATCAGCACCACCGCCATCATCATTGTTGTTAGCAGCATCAGCACCGCTTCTCTCCTCATCTGGGGCTCTAGAATCTCCATGATGTTGTCCCTCAGATAAGCCACCGCCGGCTAGTTTCCTACCGCTCCTAAGTGACACAAAGTGAGTATCAAACATAGAATGCATGTCATTCAAATAAGCACTAGGTGTGGTATCCTCTGCAAACTTTACCTTCTCAGACTTTCTCTTTAAGTTATTCGGATTTGGCTCTCTTTGTCCAGGTATGGCGGCTTTGCCTTTCATAATGTCCCTCATTTCCTGCCGGAACTCATCCATTTCTCGCCGGAAGGATGCTTGATGTTCGGAGAGCAAGCGGGCGAGATCATCAAGTGCTGGGTTCTCCATGGCTGCGGGAGAACCGGGAGTGTTTCCTTGCTGGACTGAGGGTACTGCTGCTGGTATGGCTGCTGTCGCTGCCTCCACTGTTGTCCCTGATAAGTGGGACGAGGACCATGGTGAGACTGTGTGGAGTGGGAGTACTGGGGCTGCTGCTGCTGATGTTGGCTGTACTGGTTGCCCTGAGCTGGAGACTGCTGTTGGGATGAAGTACCTCCGTTGGACCAATGAAATCCGGGGTGATCGCGGCGAATCCCGGGCTGCTGGGGGTACCGATCGTACCATATCCCGTTGACTTCCATCAACGGCTCCTGCTCGAAGGGTGGAGGTGGTAGTGCTGCCAATGGTTGATCTGGTTGATAAACCACCATCTGAGTGTCCTGAGATAGTGGCTGCTGTAAATATTGCGGTGAATGTTGTACCGGCACCTCCTGAACATGGTGAACTTGGCGGTATGCGGGAGGTGGTGGGGTAGAACGGCTGCCTCTAGACTCAGCCAGTGACCTGGGAGGCTGATGTGAAAATGATTGTGCCTCCTGAATACTCAAGATGTGAGTCTTCAGGTCACTCATGGACTTAGCCAACTGGTCTATCTGTGCCATTCCCTGGCCCTGCTTCTTCTTCAAAATCTCAAGGCGGTCCAACTTTTCACTGATTATGCCCATATCAACTGCTGATGATTCATCTTGTGCTGCTGTAGCTGACGAAGTTTGGGAACCAGCATCGATGCAGGCGATCCTCTGGTATGATCCTGCTCCTTGGGGAGGTTTCTGTTGTGTGTAGACTCTGGCCTGGGCCATGACTGTAGAGTTCTCTGCCATTCCCTCATAAATGTCCCAAACATCATCTTCACCCTTTGAAAAGTATGACCCTCCACAAGAGGCATTAACAATCCCCTGCAGCTCCGGTGTTAGCCCACAAAAGAAACTCTGAACCAAGTTGGGCTTTGATTTGTCATGATGCGGACACTGGTCAATGAGCTCTCTAAATCGATTCCAAGCTTCATGGAATTGTTCATTTGGGATCATAGTGAAGTTGCTGATCATAGCTCTCGCTGCGTTCGTCCGGCCGAGTGGGTAATACTTGTTCAAGTATGTGGTCCAGAGTTGCTCCCATGTATCGATGTACCTTCCCAAGTGTTTCAACCAATAGGTGGCTCTATCAACCAAGGAGAACGGGAAGGCAATCATTTTGATTGTGTCCTCAGTCACAAATCTATCATGGATAGTACTGCATATCATCTCGAATTCTTGCAGATGGAGGTACGGTTCTTCGGTAGCCAGCCCGTGAAACTTAGGCAGTAACTGAATAGTAGGTGGGCGAAGATCGAAGTCTCCATATATGGGAGGGAGACGGATCCATCGGTGAGTGAGTGTTGCAGCTGGGTTATGCAACTGCCTCATGGTTGCTGGTGGTGGTCGTTCCTGATAAGGTCCTCCTCCTTCTGCATCTGGTATATCACCGTCCTCATTTCTTTCTTCTCATCCCTTGCGCATTTCTCTCATTATTTCACCCATGACCACTCCCTGGTCTCTGATCTGCCTCTGCATAGTTTCCGGGGAGGCTAACAATGAGTTGTTGATGGCAGCTTAATCAAATATGTATGGAGGTGGTCTCTGCTCATCTGGGTGTTCATCTCCGCCTTCCATTTATTGGTGATCTGCAAAGCCAAAAGAATCCATCTCAGGTGTCGTCAAATGGTTTGTACTCTGTTTCTGCACTAAAATCTGACACCACTGGACTGATAGAAGAAGAAGGGTGGTCGAGGGGTGATGAATCCATGATTGATCGCCTTTATTCTTTTATTTTAGCTTTATTTTCTTAGCCAAACACCTGTAAATACCACTAATTCCATAAAATTACCATTCTACATGCATTTGTTAAATCTGTATTTTAAACACTTTTTGTACATAAATAAAAGAATAAAGAAGAAAAGAAAAATAAAAGGAGGTATTTATGCAATAAATACAGACTGACCCAAACCCCGAGAGAAGGTCAAGACTTGACCTGATCGACCAGGAATAAAGTAGGGGGAGATAGGGTCTTCTGTCAGAAAAACCAAAAAATATCTTGTAAATACTTTTCATGTATATTTGTATAAATCCTGTATTATTTTAATTGTATATAATTTGACCTCAAATTAATTATTTTTGTAAACAAAAGTTGTAAATAAAAATGTGTTGTAAATAATAAAAATAAATGTAAAATAAAATAATGTACATAGTGCAAATAATCACACCTGGATAAAGCCACAAAGAAATAATTGAAACATCAATTTCAACTCCATACGATCTTAAATCGAACCAAAATCACTTCCATAATTCTCTAAATTAAATTATCTTTCAAATGGCTATGGTTTCATATTTTTTGGAGTTACGGTTAAAAAATCAGTTTTCTAGGGTGTTTTGTGCAGTTTTCCCATATACTTATATATATTTTATTCATATTTATTTTTATAATGTATATATTTGTAAATATTGGTTTCATTAAAAATAAAAAAAATAAAAAAAATAAAATTTAAAAAATCTTTTATAAAAATATTTCCTTATTTGTACCTATGTATATTGTATTATATGTGTATAATATATGTATACAATTAATTTCCCTAAATAAAAATCACCAAAAAAATTAATTATCTCACATTAGTTAGTTTAATTTATTTAATTACGAAATTCATATGTAATTATTTAATTTATTGGATTTATTAGAATTTATTTGATTTAATAACTTACCTTGTATATATGATTTTATTCCACACCATATATGGCCACCATTAAGGTGGCTAATTGATTTTCAATTAATTTATTAATTTATTTAATTTATTCATTCCGAATTTCGTAATTAATTATTTAATTAATTTATTAATTTAATTATTTTATTAATTCACCCAATAAACACTTTCCTTGTTTGTATAGACCTTCCTCTTTTGTTTTTATTCTCTTTTTATTGGCTCCTTTCTCCCTCATTCAGACTTGATCGATCTTTGGTGGGGAGGAGCCCGATTTCCGAGAGGTTTCTTGTTGAAGAGGGTCCTAGCCTCTGATCCGGTCGGTGACAGCGATTTGAGCTTCGTCGAGGCCATCATGGCGTGTCCGAACCCCGAGGTGAGATCCATTTTATTTTCTGTTATTTTTCGTAGGTAATCGTAGTTCTAATTTTTGCTCCTAGTTTATTAGTTTTTAAATCTTTAAAAATCACCAAAATTTTCCACCACACTTTGATCCGCCCTCGAAACCAATTTTTCATCTCATCTCTCAATCCCTCCATTTCACATCTATCTCACGCAACCTTCCACCTCCGACCACGCACGGTGGTCGGAGATACGGATCTCTCTTCCATCTCGCCGAGATCCGCCCATTCACAATTCCCATTTTTGTATATAAATAAAGAAATAATTGTTTTTCCTGTTCATCTCACATTTGTTTTTGCAGGGAAAACTTTAAAAAAAATAAAATTTTTGTTGTCTTTTCTCTCTAATCCTTGTTTTGCAGGAATAAATAACGAAAACAAAAAAAGTTGTTGTCTTCTATCTCTAACATTTTATTTTGCAAGAAAATAAAAAAATATAAAAAATAAAAGATTTTCTGTCCTTTGTTTACAGCTGCTGCTTTAAAAAAAACAAAAAATATTTCTTTAACCTTTTCCTGCAGGTTGAAAATAAAAAAAATAAAAAAATAATAAAAAATCTGAACAGGCGCAGCTCGTCACCCCCGCACCTCCCTTTCCAGCCGCGCGCGGCCCATCCCGTCAGGCCGCCGTTCACCCCCCGCGCGCGGGCTCACCAACCTGCTCCGTTCCTCCGCTGCCCAGCGGCTCCCCACCGCGCCATCCACTGTGCCGCCATCGTGGGCTCTTTCCCGTGCGCCTCCGTCTGCTCCTGCGACCAGGCACGGTCTCGCCGCCCGTCGACCCTGCTTTCCATCCAGGCCGCCTCCCCTCCAGATCCGCCCCGTGCGCCCGTGCGGGTGGTGCTCCGCCTTCCGCAGCCCGATCGTGTCCTTCTCCGCCAAGCCTCTGCGGCCCGCATCTCGCCCAGCACCTTCAACTTCCGACCGCGCTTCCTTCTTCCGCGCGCGCCGCTCCACCGTTCAGTCCGCCTCACGCGAGGCGTTCGCCGCCCTCTCCGTGCTCCGCCAACGCTCTAGACGCCCCGTCGCTCGCGTGCCCTCCCCTCCAGATCCTTGGGGTGGGCGGCGCCACTCTTTGGCCTTTTGAAGAACAAGAAAGAAACCATAGCATTTGGGTTAAAATAAAATATTTTGGAATAATTACGAATGTGCCCTTGAAAGTTTTCATAATGCAAAAAGCCTCCGGCCAGAAATAGCACATGCAAGGCATGCTTCTCACTGAGTAATTTGCAACATTTATCTTGAATTTTATTTCTGTTATCTTTTCAAGTAAAAACTTCAAATCTTTGCGAATAAGTCCCTGTCATTCTCAGACTTGAACTTTGGATGTTCTTCTTGATGAAATAAATATTTTTATGAGTTGAAAAATTTTGCGAAAATTCATGTATACTCCTGCTATTTCTTTTCACATTGTATAAATTTTTCATCATGTTTTATTGTCATTTGATATATTTAAAATTCAAAAACATTGTCTTTTTACTTGCCTACACTTCGAAAAATCCATAAAAAATTGTAAAATTGCTTAAAAATTCCAAAAATATTGTAACATATATAACCCAAAAACATTTTCTGTGGACTTTTTTTTTGTATATTTTTGACCTTTTTGAAAAATGAAAAAAAAAGAGCGGTGTGTGTGTGTGTTTTTATTCATTTTTGCATGTTTTAAAAACTAAAAAAATTAAAAATTCAAAAACCACTAAAAACATATCTTTGAAATCTGACTACTTAGTTTTTTAAATCGTGCTCCTTGTGTTCGACCCTGGTCGCTATACCAGGTAAAAAGAATAGCGAAAAGCCGCTTACATTTGTTTTCTTGATTGATCTTTTATTGAATGGTTTAAAATATAAATTTTTCCGATTGACCGCGCTTGGTGATTTGGGTCACAACAACCACTGTTTATTTCATACTTAACCCGAATTGTCAGGCGTGTCATCAAGGGGGAACAGGGTGAATGTAAACCCAGGCTCGGAGAGTGGGTCTGGGCTCCCCGAAGCCGACCTAGATGAGAAAGGAGGAGTGCTCGATAGCGGTGCCACCAGGTGTGGCCTAAGGGATCTCCTTCCCATCATCTTGATCTAGAGAATAGGCGGATGAGATCTGGAATGCAAACAAGATGATCAATCAAACCCCCAATTCACCTACACAACTCTGGAGCTGATGACCGTGAGAGTTCAGTCTGTTATCTTGTCAAATTTTATTAGGCGATCAGTCAATCTATCAGAGCGTTAGAGCGAGCTGTTAGGTATCCTACTTTCTTAGTCGACTGTCCCAATCCACGTCAGATCTTTCCCAGCCATTATGAATTGCGGACCGTACCTCGGTTGTTCCCGCTAATTCAATCTGTTAAGGACATCACGATCCGCTTTACCGGTTACCGGAGAAATCCTCACTGGAGAACGACTAACCACGACCAGTAGTCAACAAAAATTTCAGATGTGGCTCTATCCTAGTGTCGGGTCACTCTCTCGCAACAGATAAATCAAACAAGGAGGGGGTTACTCTCCCTAAGACAAAGTTTTTGGTGGGATGAGATTTAAGGTCAAGTTTGCATTAGCAGTCCCAATTTTTATTGTTTTCACTTTTTATGTATTTTTCTGAGCAATCATCGTCTAACGAATTTTCCAATTTCCTTGTTATTTAAGAGTCCAATAAAACTGGGGGAGGAAAACAGAAAAGCCGATGCGCGGTCAAAATCTATGATGCATGCAGGGATAGAGATGCGTACCTTTCCTCCAGCACTCTACATGCAAAGTGATCCACGCATAATTTAAAGACAGTAATCAAAACTACCTAGATGCATGCACGAGGAAATTGTCCTAAGATGAGCAACTTCTATTAACGTGAAGAACAAGTAGCTATGACAAAGAAGAGAGTCCGGAGTCTGGTCTAGGCTCACCCCTCCTCTTCTCGACACATCGAGTTCAGGAGTAGCGCTTAACAGGGTGGGCTCGCGGCACGTGGTCTCTAGTCCAAGTCAAATAGCTTTTTCAATTGATTTTAAGCCAGGTTCAATTACGTTCTATAGATACAGGCAAGATATTAGGGATTGGGCCTTAGCTTCTTAGTCGTTACAATCAACAAAAAATCCTATGTCTAGGGGCTAAATCCTCATGAAACAAATAGAAATGAAGGCGAGAAAAACCGCGAAAAACACAAAACCGCGATGAGCCCCCAAGTGAACAAACACTTGGAAATTAGGCCCGAGTGTCCTGGAGAGTCCAAGTTATTACAAATAAAGTCTCTCTCTCACTTTAAATTACAAAATTTTTAAACTACAAAGATTCTTCAAAAATGATGATCTTCTCAAGCCTCCAAGTCTCTTTGATGCTAAGCAAGCCTTCACGTGGGTGCCCCTCGCTCGGCGGTACCTCGCACAAAATTCAACAAAAAGGGTGATTAGACCAATCAACAATAGAGTTCAATAAATGTATAAAAAAGATAGGAAAATATCTACATATAATCACAAAAGAATCTCTATACGTTGTTGCTCCCCGGCAACGATGCCATTTGAGAACGCGGGTTAAGAGAGGGTCTAAATAGTCCACAGAAGGCGGGACCACAATGTCGCTGCGGCGACCGCTCACAAGACCCGTATTAATCAACAATGAACCCACAAGTATAAATCAAGTAATGAAAGACAAGTGTGGAGTCAAATTTATTTTTAACTCTACATAAATAATGTATGGGTGTAAGTATGTAGAGTGTTCGAACACAGGGAGCAAGGCAGGATAGATCAAGCTAAGTACAAAATGTGATGTGATTGTGATCAATGTCTACACTATGCAAATGTTTTTGTGGGTTTTTAATTTTATATTTTTTTATTTTATCTTTGATTTTTAGTTTTGTATTTTGGTTTTTGATTTTGCGATTTTATCTTTTCTTTTTATATTTTATATTTTTGTATTTTCTTTTTCTATAATAGAATATAAATACAGTATAAGGAAGAGAGGGATAGTTTATAAAAAGAAGAGGAAAATGCTCAAAAATCAGAAAATAAAATGTTTTTGGTCTTTTTATATTTTTAAGATATTTTTGTGATTTTTGGGGAATTTTCAGAATGTTTTTGGTATTTTTAAAATGGAAACACAAGAAAACAATGGACTAACCTACTGGCCGAAATTAAAATGGGAATGAAAAATAGCAAACAGTAGCAAAATTTTACCAAATTAATTTTAAAATAAAGACAATAAAATAGGGAACCTACAAGACCTGAGTTTATTTTTTAGGATTTTTCTTTGATTTTTTAGATTTTTATGAAGTTCTTGGGTATTTTCTAATTTTTTAAGGTTTTGGTTTTGAAATTTTTAGTGATTTTTTAGACTGACATTAAAATATGATGAAACACTCAAAATATATTTTTTTTGGAATTTTTCAAAACGTTTTTATAATTTTTATGGATTTTCTAATGCAAATAGTAGGAAAAATGCATGTTTTTGATTTTTAATAAATGTTAAGATGCAACCAAAATGCAATGCAAAAATATGGCGTGAATCAGCAAGTTAACAGGAGCCTATGCTATTTTTTGAGAATTTTTCGAGTTAAAGTGATACGTGAAACAAATGCAAACATCCATACAAAAATACAATACTGGCAAAGGCATATATTAAATACACAGAAGTTCAAGGGCCTACTTGCAATTTTTCCAAAGTTATATAACGTCAAATACAAGTTTCTAGACTAAAAACAAAAACCCAAACCGGAGGGGGTTCGTTGCAAAATGTCCAACTCACACGCACTGGGCACGTGACCTGGCAGGGGTATTTTTGCAATATTACAAAGTTCCAGGGGCTCAGATGCAATTTTTCCAAAACATTACAACGTAATTAAAAAGTTCAAGGACTTAAACAAAATAAATAAACCCCCAGGGGGTCCTGTGCAAAATACCCAGCCCCCTCATGCGTACGAGCACGTGAGGTGACATGGATATGACCCAAATGCAAATATGAAAACTATGGGGGTCTGGATGAAAATATTACAGAAATATTTAAAATACGACTGAAAGTTTATGGACTGAAATGAAATACAAATTTTGGCGAGGGTGAAGTGCAAAATACCCAGGCCTAATATCCTTGTGCGCAATCGAACGGTGGAGGGCCGCTCACTTATCCACGTGGTGCGCGCACAACGCGCGATAACGGTTCGACGATGAATGTCTGCGATCAGATCTCCTCGGCAGGATCGGACAGTGATGGCTGGAGATGATCGGACGGTTGCTGCTAGATCTGTAGATGCTGCCCGATCTGACGGTGGAGAGGCGACGAGGAAGAACAGGGAAGAAACGCCGGCGAGGCGAGCTTCCCTGAGCTGAATCTCTGCCCTCCAGCGATGGTTGAGCTCCAAAAGTGGGCTGCGACCTCCTGGTGTCCTCTTCTGGCTGCCTGGGGCTCCAAAAAGTCCAACGGTGGTCGGAGTTCGCGGGAGAGAGCGGCGGAGCTGGTAGGCTCCTGGATCCTCCGACGAAGCTCAAAACGAGCTCCAGGCATTTCGTTTCTGCTCTTGGACCTGCAAACGACGCGATACCAACGAGGGCAAAATGCCTCGAAGGTCGGTGAAGCGGATAGCGACGGGAAGCGGCGGCACGAGGTGATGGTCGGAGCGAGCTCCAGCGAGATGCTCGTTTGGGTGAATCGATGGATGAAACTCGATGATTTTTGGGGGGGTTTTGATCCTATGACTACGGGAAATAAAAATGCGAGGAGAAAAAGGGGAAATGGGAAAACCTCAAAGGTGGAGGACCTGAGGTGGAAGAACCTCGACGCCGGAGATGGTGGAGGTGGTGGAGACCGCCTTGACGCTTGCTCGACCAATCTGAAGCGCGGAGATGGAAGCTGTCACCTTCCCCTCACTCAAGGGCACGAAAATGGGAGCGAAGTGGGTGCTAAAGGGTTCAAACTCGAGCTCAAAGATGGCGGGGCGCTTAAGTAGAAGGTGATGGCATTTCCTTCAAGCGAGATCCACGCGCGAATGATGAAGATTCTGGAGGATTTTGGCGGCGAGGGTCAGTGATGATCAAGGAAGGAGTCCCAAGAAGAAATCGACGCCCGAGGGAGAAGGGATCGGGCCCCAAAAAATTGCGAAATCGGGCAAAAAATCAGGTGTCAGATGGTGGCAGGTCTCGGTCTGGGAGTTGACCGAGGTCAACTCTAGACCGCGTCTGGTTGGTCCACGTGGACCAACCAAAAAATTCAGGGCTGAAATTATTTGTAAATTCGAAATAAAATAGTAAATGAATTTATTAATTTTAGGTTATAAAATAAAAAATGTTTATTATTTTCTAAAGAATTTTTTAATGATTTTTATTTATTTTTATAAGGTATAAATTACGAGTTACCTTTTATGCCTTATATAGGTATATTATCTCTATATTTTATTCTTTTATTTTTATTTTGTAATTTTAATTTATTTATGTATGTGTATTATTGTATAAAATTATGGAATACTTTTATGCACTTAATGATATTTTTATTTTATTTTTATGATATGTTTTGTACACTTAATAAAATATAAGTATGTATTATACAGGTATAAGCATATGTATAATAGCTATGTCTTCTATATTACATGTATTTTATTTTGTATTTCTTTTGTATTTTTATTCTAATTTTAATACACAAATATATTATAAGTAATATTTACAAAATAATAAAAATATAAAATTATAAAAATAATGAATAAATAATAAATTTAATATTTTAATCTGTACAAGTATACAATGAGGGTCCAAAACTCAACTTTCAAACCGTAACTCCGAAAAATACGAAACCACCTCCATTAAATAGATTATTTTATGCTATATACAATTAAAGGTGAATTTGACACATTTCAAGTTTTTATTTGCAAGATACGGGTCTGGGAAGTTGGATTTCTATAATCTTATTCAGATCATATCTTTTTGTCTGTACATTATATTTGTATGAATCAATTTTGTATTTTTATTTATTTAATTATCTACACCTTTCATATTCAAAGTTTCTTTATTTGCTGCATAAAAAGTAGAACCAAAAATAGGTCCCAAAATGAATAAAGAATGAATTGAATAAAAGGTATTTTTATTGTATTTTGACCCTTATCTCCCCCTACTTTATTCCTCGTCGACCTATTCATCTAGATGCCTAGGTATCAGGGTTTTGGGTCATAAAATATTTACAATATTTTATTCTTTTTCTTTTCTTTTATTTATTCTATAATTTTGGCTTTAATTACAGTATTTTATACACTATTTACATGCACATGCATGAATGCTAAGATGCTGGATTTAATGCTATTTACACACATTTGCTAAGGTTTTTGATGCCAAAATGATAGAATAAAGATGATGAAATGTGGATTCATCACCCACCAATAGGTCCCAAC
Organism: Ottelia alismoides; assembly: GCA_037367405.1. Lineage (NCBI taxonomy): Eukaryota > Viridiplantae > Streptophyta > Magnoliopsida > Alismatales > Hydrocharitaceae > Ottelia > Ottelia alismoides. The sequence goes on along the minus strand of JAZKJV010011160.1, from coordinate 421,696 downwards.
CACTTTTGATGCTTCTAGGGGGTGCGGACCATCTTTATGGATGAGTTGAACATCTTAGCAACCACTACAACCACGAGAGTCACGCAGAGGATACAATCATAGCAACCTCGTGCATGCATTATTCCTCATTATAGCGAAGGACCACAATGCCTTCTGATCAAGGTCACTCCCTAATGATTAGAGTTGTCAGATTAGCCCCACTCCTCCACTGTCAGATCAGTGGGGCAATCTGATCCATGTCGTATCTACACAAGGGGGTCTCGGTTATTCAGAAACCGACACGTGAATAAGTGATGAAGATCAAGCCGTTAGCTTGAGCGCAGTAGGGGGTACATTACATATCCAATCCCTCGTATTTTTATTATTTCTTTTTGTTCATGTAATTAATTATGCAAAAATTGCATTGGAACCCCTAAAATTTCTACTATTTACATCTAGGTCCAACCCACGTTACCTCACGTGCGGTCCCTAGTGAGGTGGAGATTTTACATTAAACCCCTCACAGGTTTTGTAATTTCACTTTAGCTCATCAACTTTTAATATTAGTTGTAATATTTTGGGTTATTTGCATATTTATCCTTGGATTTATTTTGATTGCAAAAATTCCCTTGCTAGTTCATTTTATTTATGAAAAATTAGGGTTAAGTGCATGCTAGCATAAACATTCATGTCACATTTTTATTTTTGCATTTTAGGTATTCCAACTATTTATTAAAATCAAAAGAGCACAATTTTGCCCATGTTTGACTTATAAAATAGCAAAAATTATGAGATCTTTCTAAAAAATTCTCAAAAAGTATATTATAGTTATATTATTATTTAGCAACTCCAAAACCAAAAATCTTAGAACATAGATAAAGAAAAAGATAAAAAAAATAAAAGATCTAAAATCCTTCATAAAAATATAAAAAATCTTCAAAAATATCAATTTTTGTTTTGTGATTTTCTTTATATTATTTATTATACATTAAAATTAATTTGGAAAATTTTACGGCTTCCTGCTATTTTAAGTCCCAATTCAGTTCGATATATTTACTTAATCCATGTTTTGGGATATTTGGACTTTAAAAATACATATAAATGAGTAAAAATAGCTAAAAAGTTACAAAAATAATAAAATTTATTTAACCCCAAAACATTTTTGTTTCACTTTTTACTTATTTTTAGCAGTATTTATACATGCATTACCTTATATTGTATATATATTCTTATATATTTATATGTTCTTACAATACATATATAAAAATAAATTAAAAATTAAAAATATAAAATATAAAAAATAAAATAAAAAACAATTAAAAATTATAAAATGTAAAATTCATAAAAAAATACAAATTTAAAACCCACACAAAAACACTAAGACAAGAAGAGGAACATAAATTTTGCACATTAATTTGCGCGATCTATCTAGTTTGCTCCTTGTGTTCGACCTCTATACAATACTTATATTTATACACATCTTCGTTGTAGAATTATAATAAATTTGAATTCCACATCTTATTTTTCATTGCTTGATTTTTATTGTGGGTTAATTGTTGAATTTAGCGATGGTCAACTCAGTGACTATTGATCTGTCTTGTGGATCGACATAACTCTCTAGAATTTTGTTATTACAACTGATATTAGTTTTATACTTCAATTAGCCTCAATGTAAGGGAAAACATACCGAAAAAAGTAAAAAATCTAGAATAAGATCATTAGTACATGGGGGCATGGTTAATTTGATGTACATCAAAGATGTTGTAACAATCGGGAGCTGCTCGATCGCGATTGAGTAGTACGCATGTAGAGGCCCACCATAACTATGAACTCGTGCACGCCTCTCGGTAGTAATCGAGTAGCTTCATAATGTTACAATACTCAACTTACAATAGAGAATCCAAGCCCTAGTACATATTCATACATCCCTTTTGAAGCACACTCCCCCCTCCCCCCCAAACCCTAACTCACTCCGTTACTGTTAGGGGACAAATGGATCGACTATGAGATCATTAGAGCCTCGCCCCCCTTCACTCTCTCCATCCCACCCCTTTTCTACCCTACCTACCCTGAGGAAATGCCTCTACCTCAAGGAGTTGTTGCTCCACCTTGCCTGCGCCCTAAGCCTTGCTTTCACACCCATCCCCTGGGCAGTGCAGCAACTTCTCATGGTTGGAGCTGGTGCCTCTGCTATCTTGACTCCATCCACATCCTAGCTTCCCCATTTTGACCCCTTCATCCTTATGGAGCGCCGAGGCCTTTAGGTTCAGTCTCCTCTTTTTCGCCTTAATAAGCTCATCAGAATGCCAATTTTCTTTGCTTTGCTCGTCGGATGCTCCCAAACTCCAGAATCTGTGCTCCCCTTTCGGTGGAACTTCCTCAATCGTCTCCTGTGTGGTGTATCACTCTTTAGAACGTTCGATTCAATTCATCATGCATCAGAGTTGAACTGCATGTCTTCTGGACTATATGATCAAGATGATATCTGTGTTGTTTTTCCTGTCTGTGAATTGGCTTGTCTCTCAAGAGATTGCTCTCTCTCTCTCTCTCTCTCTCTCTCTCGCTCGAGGTTTCGTTAGCCGAGGTGATTAGCTCTTGTGACCAACAGTATTTCTTCCTTTTCTTATCACTCTATGTTGTCCTTTCTACTCTTCTCTCCACATTCATGGATACTTACTTTAAAAATATACAAATACATGCATCCCTCGTGTCATGTGAGCAACTTATATAATATACTACAAAGTCAAAACTTGTCCTCCATCGCTCCACGCACCTCTCATGCGCCTTCATGTGACCTTCCTCTACCCTTGTTTGGCCACAGACTATTCGAATGGCACCAAATCACGATGGCCTTTATATGCGTGATCTGAGTTTGTCTCGACGTCCTTTTCGGTCGAGACAGCAACGGAGGCTGGATTTCCCAAATCCTCGTTTGACTTCTTCTGGTGGAGAAGTGTGCACACTTGTGCATGCATGTGAGGGTGGTCGCCAATCAGACACTACTCCCACCGGTAAAATCATATTGGACGAAAGCTTACGGCCCATGGAAGCAAGCAGCATCTGCAAGACCCTCCTCCTCCCTATACACGTCTGATCACCTTGATTGCTGGAGATCTTCTGTGGAGATTACATGCTCATGGAGAAAACTAATTCTCTGCACCTACTGCTGGCTTTGCTGCTCTTCTCTCAGCTTCTTGCTTCTTCCAGAGCACTTCGCCTTTCAAGTAATTATTTCATCTCTCTCTCTCTCTCTCTGTCCATATACAAAGATATGGCTTGATTGATTTCGGCAAATTGCAGGGATTCAAACATTGCATGAAGCAAGTCATGCTATGAAACAGGTATTTTACTCGCAAATTTCGCAAGATTAACAAGTTCTCTCGCGCATTGTTTTTGTACATGTTTGTAGTTTCGTTGTCAAAACATACAGGTACCTGCACTTGGATCGCGGGAGGAAGTGGTGATGCGAGGGAGAATGGACATGGAGGTGGATGATTACCCGGGATTCGTAGCCAATAACCGACATGCGCCGAAGCCTATAGGAAGGAAGTGATCTTTCCCTAGGGTTGTTTAGTTCTAACTTTAGGGGAATCCGTGCTAATAGTTGTAGTTGGTAACTTTGCTTGATCACCTCTCAAGTGTTCGTGTAGAACTGGTTGATAGCTTTGCTTAATTCCTTGTAGGTTTGTGTCGAAAGGCTTTGCTTGCTTGTATATCATAGTAGCTTAGAGGTAATCAAGGAACTGTAACCCATTTTTTCATTGAAAGCAGTGACATGAATTGGATGAAAGTACAATCAGCTCTTTACAGTCTGAATCTATTGCATCTATCTGATCAGAATATAGTTCTTGAGATCATCTATTAAGTTGCATGTTCACATGGAGTACTTTGTAAAGCAAGTTGGTTATCACCACACGCAATCTGTATAAACTGCTGATTATCAAATCTGGTTCTCCTGTGCATAATTCATCAGCTCTGATTTTTAGGCTTCACGAACTTGTCTTGACAAGCAATCGTGCGATGAAATAAATCAAGCAAACAACACAAAGTGATCGACGAATGCGAGAGATTTTCCCGAGGTCAAGATCATTGCTTCTTAAACAGAGTGTCGACATCAGCTCTCTTCAAATCTCCAGGAATATCGAGATAACATCTCTAGGGGCCGATGAACAAGATTTGCAATCATTGTGGAAGTCCAAACCAAAGAACTTACCCTCTCCATAACGCTCTCCGTAAATCGAGTCACTGGGGAACAAATCTTGGACAGGATTCTTGGGATTATGCAAATCTGTCGATCATATGATTTTTTCAAAGCACAATTAAAGATTAACTGTCGTTATCCCCTCCAGAATGACCTTTATGTCAATTGGTTGTCGATCATATAACACATTTGTAAATCTTTCCAGAAAGATAACTCTTTGAAAAAAAATACTTTTCTTCCTTCATCCGCTTGACATATTCTTCTTAAAGGGATGCCCCAAGCAATATATCCAACAAGCATTTGTTGTTGCCATATAGTGCTGCCATTTAAGCGACTTAATCCAATATGACGTCCAAACGGTGAACCATCAAAGTTCTTATTATTATCTGCCTTCTGCCATCTATGTTTCGGTGGTAGGAATTGACGATGACCCAAATAACGATGCTTTATACTAGATGTTAGCCATGAAGAATTTTTTTCAAGGCATACGTGTCACGAGTTTACCTCTGGTACTCCATCCAGACAAATTTGCATATGCTGAGAAGTCATTTATGGTCCACAACAATGCATCATATATCCGATCAAAGTGGATGCATTCTTAAATGAGCATGCCACGCCATCCACTTTACAAATTTTTTCGACATAAAAAGACATTTCAATTTTTGAATCAAAAGAAAGTAACGTAAGATTTTCTAAATATTATCAAGTCAATAAATTATTGACTATGGAACTGCACATCGAAACATTTCATCAAGTGAGAATTGACTTGACTGAAGAAAACGACGACTTCGATGAGAATAAGATGAAAGAGATCGAAAAAGAACATAAATGCAAGGAAAATTCTTTACTGTTCTTTGTCTGCAGAAGAAGACAATCATGTATCCTAGATTAGAACTGCATATCAAAACTAGCAAACCCTCTTGTTAACTTATGAAGGAACTTAGAAAGGAGTAAAAGGTCACAATGTAGAGGAAGCAATGGATTACTCCAACCGTCCCTTCCTTTGCCTTTCAACACAACCTTTTAAGAGAAAGTTGATATATAAAGCCCAAAACTCTCCCATCCCTTACCATCTAGCTTCGCTCTTCCTCTCTTATTACGTAGGATTGAAACCATCTGAAGCTAATCCTAACCGAATATTTCTCTCCTCTTGAGAGAAATGAGGATATCTCTGGTCAAATTTTATCCATTCTTCTGCATCTGATGGATGTCTCATAATTCCATTAGCATCTCGTTTATTTGAACGAGAATGACACATCATCCACTTTGCAGTTTTATCTGACATAAAGAGAGGTTTCAGCCTTGGAATTAATGGGAAGTATCGTAATATTTTCACCGACATCTTCTTCCTCTTTAAATTAGTATTTTCTTCTTTATACCTGGAAGCCTTACAATAGGGACAAAGTACTAAATCAGAATTTTCTCCTCGAAAAAGTACACAATCATTAACACAGGCATCGATTTTCTCGTATTTCAGACCTAGCGATCGGAATCGTTGCTTCGCCTCTTTTCAATCCTTTGGATAATTGTGAGGATTATTCAATAACTTCCGGATTAAAGTCAGTACATTTGTCATCATTGCAGTAGTTGATCTGTTCCTTACTTTCATTTTAAACAACTCTAACAAAAACTATAAACACGTCATTTCCACGCCAGGAGCCAACATATCTTCTGCATCTGGCAAACTACTCGAAAACCTATCATCTAAACCAATGTCTTGAGTCTCAGGTCTTCTTAAGTCGTCCATTAATTCAAATAACTCATGATCGACATTATTCAAGGATTGTGTAGTAACTCCTACACCTACACCCATATCCTCATCCATTCGCAAGTGATCTATAACCTCTCCATGTTCAGCCCAAATGGAGTAATGCAACCAAAATCCATTGAGTATAAGATGGTTATAAACTTCCTCTCTAACATTACATTTAATATTCTTACATCTCACACATGGACAATAAATCTTAAGACCACCAATTTTTTTATTAACTCTTTCTATTTGAAATGCCCAGTAAAAGAACGTGATCACTCCTCTCTTATATCGATGATAATCATCATATCTCTTATCTATCCATGTTTTATCCATTTCACTGCACAATCAGAATAAAAATCACCATGATGTTTTAGTTACAAGATACGTGGTGCAAATGAGTTATATGAAGACAACAAGTTATATGAGAGACAAGTTAAACGTGGGACAAGCTATATAGAAAAGGTTAAACACAACAAGTTATATGGATAACTTATACACAACAAGAAAAGATCATATGGCATCAAGTTAATCATGGGGCAAAATGTAAAAACATGAAGAGTAATAAAAATGCCATACATCTTTTCTATATAATCTTATAGATATGTGGAAAAATACCCATACATAGTTCATCGAACAAAATGAGGAACAATAAACACAAAGGAGTGTTGATAATCACCTGGAAGAGGCCGACAAGCACTAGAGGCTCCGAGATGGCGACGGGGATGATGGGCGGCAGCGAGCGACGGGGATGCGGAATAGGTTGAAATGGGAAAGAACGCAGGACGAAGGGTTTTTTTTGATCTGACCATCAGGGATGGTCGTACTGACCTTCCCCTTTGGTGAGAACCGGCGATGGTCCACTAAAACCGTCCCCTTTGGCTCATATAGGGGACGGTCATTAACGACCGTCCCCTCTGGTCGACCACTTAGGACTCTGGACCGGTCGCGACGTCAACAGAAGCGTAATGGAGACGGTTATAACTGTCCCCAAAGGCCCCCAAGTGGGGGAAAATGGACTAGTGGCTTGGTCAAGGCAGAGGGGACGGTCATTAACGATCATCCCCTCTGGTCGACTACTTGGGTCCCTGGACTGGTCGTGACGCCAACAGAAGCTCAATGGGGACGGTCATAACCGTCTCCAAACCCCCCCCCCCCCCCCGGTGGGGAAAAATGGACCAGTGGCTTGGTCAAGGCAGAGGGGACGGTCATTAACGACCGTCCCTTCTGGTCGATCACTTAGGTCCCTGGACCGGTCGCGACGCCAACAGAAGCGCAATGGGGACGATCATAACCGTCCCCCCTCCCCCCCCCCCCCCCCACGGTGGGGGGGAAATGGACCAGTGGCTCGACCACTTAGGTCCCTGGGCCGGTCACGATGCCAACAGAAGCGCAATGGGGACGGTCATAACCGTCCCCAAAGCCCCCCCACCCCGGTGGGGGAAAATGGACCAGTGGCTTGGTCAAGGTAGAGGGGACGGTCATGAACGACCGTCCCCTCTGGTCGACCACTTAGGTCACTGGGCCGGTCGGAACGCCAACAGAAGCGCAATGGGGACGGTCATAACCGTCCCCAAAGCCCCCCCCTCCCCCGGTGGGGGAAAATGGACCAGTGGCTTGGTCAAGGAAGAGGGGTCGGTCATGAATGACCATTCCTATTACTTTATTATAAAACGAGACGATAACCCAAAGATCGTCTCCCAGTATGCAGGTATTGGGGACGGTTGTTTGACCATCCCCAAAAACTGTCAATAGGGACGGTCAACGGGGAACCGTCGCTAGTTGTCGTCCTGAAAAGTATAAATTCTTGTAGTGGACGTCCACCTTGTTCGCCCCTCTTCGTTGCCTTTGAATCCGAACACCATGTTCCGTGTTCATCCAATCTTCCTTCTTTGAATCCGAACAGCATGTTCCGCGTTCATCCAATCTTCCTTCACAACCTCTTAGGCAATCTTATGGTTTATCAAGTTAAGAAGAACAATACACAGTCTACTATTGAAGAATTAAAGAAGAAAGTTTGGCATTAATGGTAGTTAAAAAGAATGATTCAAGAGTAGTGTACTATGAGTATGATTCAAACGAAGGAAAAACGAAGGAAAAAGTGTCTCACGTTCAATGATAAAGGATTTAATAATTTCTGCAAGGGATTCCATTATAGAGGATTCGATTTGGATAAATAAAATTCATAGTCTACTTCCTAATAATTATCGAGAATTTGAAGATAAAAAAAATGAATTTATTGATTCTGAGGAATTATTATCGATACATATTGATAATTCTTTAACCCCAATACCTCGAATCGGCAAATTTTGTTCAGAATATCAAATCCAAGAAAAAAAGGAATTGATTCCGAAAATCAAGCAAAAGACTCGAAATTTTTATTCAATGCAATTACAAATGATTCAAATACTGAAACAATTAGAAATAAATTTATTGCAATAGAAGACATCAATAAAAAGGTTCCTTGATGGTCATACAAATTAACTGATGATTTGGAAGAAGAAAAGAAAAGAAAAGAAAATCAAGAAGAGCCAAAAGAAGATCATGAAATTCGTTCAAGAAAAGCCAAATGGGTGGTAATTTACACCGATAAGGATCAAGATGCCGATACTAGTAGTAATAATAGTGATCAAGGAGAGGAGGTATCTTTGATACGTTGACTAATGGTTATAGAAAATGAGGTGACAAACTCTTCATATTATTAGAAGTTTTAGTAAATTATGTGATTCTTATAACGAAAAAAATTAATACAAGCCACTTAAAGAAGATGGCAAGATTAGGGAAAAAGTATATCGGATGTCTTTAAGACAAATACCCAATAATCTAGGACAAGTTATAGTTCATTTGAAAATCAATACCAAAAAGTTACTAAATGATTCAGCTAAATTCACAAAAGGAAAGAACTTAGATAAACTACTCTCAATTCTCTCTTGAACTCGAAGAACTAAAGCTTATCTTTCCATATTCTTCAAGTGCTTCAACATTCCGAGCTCCTCATGTGATCAATCTTAATCTCTAACGTTGCTTACATTTGTCTCCAAATTGGACTAATACTTCCAGGAAAACATTTTCAAACATACACCGTTAATTTGATCATAATGCTCTTCTAATATTTTTGCAACCAAGGCACCAAAAATGTATATTTCTACCTTGCAGAAGATGAACTACTTTTGAATAAAATGTTCAAAGTGGTATGTTGTAAATGGAATTTTATTATTCTCATCGATAGTAAGATGGATTGAAAAACAAGATTCTAAATCATGATTTTCAACTTGAGTTTACAAATTAAAATCGTTGTCCATTTGTCATCTAGAATTTACATTGCTAATTTCATTTGGTGCACTGTTGGATTCCATCCTTTTTTTTGGGTGCCTGTTAATATTTCACATGTCTCAGAGAAATCGAAAGACGAATTTCACAAGAATGGCAACAAAGTTTTCACCATTTTCATGCACAGAAGAATAGCGCCTGCCCGATTAATATGATAAATAAATATTGTTTTACATGGACAAATTTTACATCGACAACACGAGTTTTTTGCTATTTCTACATGAATTATGAAGGGCCTTTTCACAATTTAAACCCTCTGAAGAAAAAAGACGGCTAGAAACAATGCTCTAGGGAACAAGCAGGATCATGATCTGCTGCACAATTCATGGTGTCCAATGACTACAGCCCCATAATAGCACTATCGCGCACTACTCGGTCACATTGCGCATAAGCTCGAACCACTGGAACAAGAAGATTAGATAACATTGTGCATAAGTAAAGGTATCAAAGAGTCCGATCAGATTTTCAGAAAAAAAATGCGAGCAATGAAACTGTATTAGTTAAATTAAATGTTACCTGTCGCAGCAAGTCTGCTAGTGTCCTCGGAAGCATCTCGATGTTCTTTAAAACCGCATAATAGGGAAAAGGAAATGTATCCATGTATCTCTTGATGGCCATCTTGCCATTCTCAAATGAAACCTCCTGCAATTGAAGTCTGTTTAGTTAGTAAAGGCAGCTGATGGGCGTTCGGAGGAAAAGCATATCGGAAGATTCAATATCGAGCGAAATATCGAGCGAAAAAGATCTCGTTACCGGGCGGGCAACTATGGAGTCCTGAGGATTATCAAGAAGTAAAAAGGCTATCATCCTCTTTGTGCTCAACACATTTCTCATGTACCGTTTAACAGTTTCCTGAACAAACACAAAACATATCAGCCATGATATTTTTACACTTCCAAAGGCAGAACTGAAGAAAAGCAGAACATCCAACAAAAATCACATGAGAAACTAGAGACCTTCTCATGGAAATGACCATCTGCTATGATTAAGATTAGCTGCTCTAAAGGGTTAGTTCCGGACGGCAGGCGGGATTTTGCCACAGCAGCATCAAGCATGCTGTTTAGATACTTCAGAAGATCAACCATAGGCTCGTCCATGATGGTATTATCTTGCTTGAATGAGAAGCTGGAAATCATCTGTTGGGAAGACACAAATGGAAATCATATATCTCAAAACAATCGAACGATTCCATAGCAGAAAGAGCGCCATAAATTAGATTTTGATTTGATGACTTCCGAAGCAAATACCTTTGCTCCAGCTTCTGCACTGAAGGGCATATCAAAGTCATGAAGCAGTGTAATGTTCCCCTTCTTACCAAAGCTAGCCACGGCTAGCTGACCAACTTCTAGATGTGACATGGCACGGCATACTGTTACAAGGGCTTCCATTGCAAAGTTTCCACATTGGCTCTCAGACATACTCCGAGAATCATCCACTGCAACAACAACCTGGTAATCCCTTTTGTTCGGTCTTGTTCGCCGCAACCATATTTTATCCCTCCGGAAATGGCTAGCTATGTAAGGAATCACCTGATAATTTACCAAAATCAGTTAAAGAAATAAACAAGATATTGGAGCTGCAACTTAATAAACAAAGTAAAATCCCGAGGGGGAAAAACATAACTCTGACACCTCTAAAAGATAATGTTTGCTGTCAGTCGTTTTTTGAGGGGGAGAGGGAGTGTAAATATAGTAAGTTTATGCTAAAAAGCGCTGTACCTTCTTCATGTTAATTCTTTTGCCAGTTTTGTAATCTCCTTGGAGCTTGCTAGCAAGTGTGGGTTCTAGAACCAACCGCAACTGCTCGGCCAATTCTTGGGATAATTTCGTGGTGACTAACTCATATCGTCTCCAATCCCCAATAGCTTTATTCTTTGAGTCCTCGGATAATTGTTCCATCTCAATCGTTTTCTTTTCAGAATCATCATCACTTGTGAGAGTACCCTCATACAAATTTTTCTCGAAAAAATCCTTCTGAACTGATATAACACTTTCTGCACGATTTCTTAAAATATCACTCACAACTTCTTCTCTGGGCACTTCATATGATTTAGATAAATCCTGGCCAAGCCTCTCACTTTCATGTCGAACAATAGAGGATTCAAATGCCTTTGCAGACTGTCGTTCAGTATCATCGTCCGCAATATCTGGCATTTCTACATCTTCAGGCTGGATGCGATCTTCATCCACACCAAGTTTGTTATATTCAACGTTTTTATTTATCTGATCAGCCATCGCAGATCCCAGAGCCTGGGAATTGCCATCTTCTGTTTCAGGAACAAATTGGTACTCATCTGCATTATCATCATTTGTATTGTCTATGGTATCTTTTCCAAAATCTTGTGAATCGTGAGCAATTTTAACTCTTTCTTTCCACTCTTCAAGAGCATCACCAAGGCTTCTATAGGGACTAGGATGATGTCTTTGAAGAGAAATATCATTTTGTGAAGATTGAGTTCTTGTATGCTCATTAGTTAATTTCGAAGTGCTTGACGTATTGGGCAATGGTACTTCCATCTTAGAGGGCCCTTCGGAAGGCAAGTCACTGTAAGGAGCAACAAAAGCCTCACTGGTATAGTTTGTGTCAATCATCACATTCTCGTTTTCAGCAGCATGTCCATTCATGGAATTTGCATAATCAGTGGCGTCTGTCATGGTCTCAAGACCCTCTTCCATAGTTTCAGGTTTAGGTATGCCCTTGGTGGCATCTGGTATATCTTTATCCACTTTCTCTGTATTGTCCGCACTCTCTCCAAGCTCAATCTTCACTTCCGACTCTGCAGGGCCATCATCCATATCATCAGTAACATCTATATTTTCTTCTTTCCTTCCAAAACCATCCATCTCACTTTGATGATTTTCATTTTCTTCATCAGTAGCAGTATCAACAAGATCATCTGCCTCCATGCCTCTCTGGGGTTCATTCACCTCTTCCAAGGCATCATTGCCTTGTTCCTTGTCAACGTGTATTCCAGTTGGCTCTTCGAAGGCATTATTTTTGTTCATCCCCTCATTATCCATGTCTTCTGTGTCAGACGAGCTGGCATCCACTTCTTTATCCCCAACCTCACCCTGATGACTATCTAAATTGTCAGAATCATCAATATTAGTGTTGTTATCATCTTTTGCTCTTAACTCCTTAGATGAAGATTCAATATCATTAACAGATGGGCCCCGTTCATACTTTTCATTGTTATCATCGGGAATTTCATCCTCATCCTTATTCCAGAGCTTCTCCTTCACCTGATTGCCTTCTCCAGCATCTCCCATGCTGGAGTCAAGATTCAAATCTTCTTCATCATTATCATTGTCACTAACATCCGACTCCCCACTAATGCTAAAGGTTTCAGCTGCAAAGTCATCATCCATTTCAATTCCTTTTTCACCTTTACTTTGCTTTTTATGTGAATCATCCAACCCTTCAGTTTCCTGCAGCGAGATCACATATAGAAGATGAAAAGATTGCATGTCAAATCAGGCAATAAGGTAAGGAATAATTGACTGGGACATGAATGTACAAATTACCTTTTCAGAACATCCGGGTATCTGAGATTCATCTTCTATCTGATCACTTACATCCTTTACACCCTCACCATCACCTAAACCAGTCCCAGTCGCATCCTTCGATTTACCACAGCTATGATCATCAACTTGCTCTTCAGCATCACCAAAGCCTTTCGAGAAAAGAGACGCAAATATGTGTTCAAGCATGAGAGATATTTCTGTTACCTGCACATTGTAGCGCATCATGAGAAAAATAGAAAATTGGCAGAAAATTTCAGGAAATGGTGCTTACCGTTCTATGCAATGTTAAAAGTTCTAGCAAGATCCCCTCACTTAAAATAATCAAAAGATCGAGAAGGAAAAATAGATGCTTCATGTGCATCAAGACTTCAGAGATGATTCTTGATTCCAGTTGTGCAGAACTGCTAAGCAGATTCACCTGTAATAAATGTATACTTAGAACAGAAGGGATTAAAGAAAGGTTATGGCCATTCTGTGGTATTCATGAACTTACTGCAGACGTGATTGTTCTCTTGACTGCTTGTTGTATGCCATCCAACTGAAGATCATTTATGTATGTTTCAAACACAACTTTCCATGAAGTAATATTCTGAGAATCAGATTCACCAGATGAGGTTTGACTCTTTACATGGCTACCCACATTTCGAAGCACATCAGCAATCAGATTACTGGTTTCAGTGAAACCTTGGTAAAATTGTGCATATTGACTGTCGGACGTATCATTTGTGTAATCGGAAGAATTTCGAATATTTAACTCATCAAACCTCAGATTATTCATTAGCAAAAGACCCTGCAAAGTAGCAGTACTCTATGTAAGGAATTTGTGCCGACAGACAAATGCCAAACATGTATAACTATGACCGCAAATGGCTTCAAATTGTCATTAAAAACATAAGGAATTTTAAGACTGATTGGGACAAAACTCTGTAAAACCAGATCCATAGTTCTATATTTTCAGAATGAAAAGAGCAATCTTCATTCATTCACTAGCTGGCTTGACTAAATTTGTACATTCTGATAAAAATTGGAGATATAGAACTACTGTCCATGGAAAATGTTTTACTGAGGAGGCATTCGGTTCAAGTCCGTATAGCCCTATAGATCCAATATTTGTATAGTTTTTGTTAGAGAATATTCTGTGTGGCTATTTATTAAGAGAATATTCTATAGAGAATATCCTATAGAATATTCTCCCTTGAGCACCTATATAAGGATCCCCACACCCCCTGTACTCATAGAGAAAAATTCTAATAGAATATCCGCCCCTTGGCGGCTTCTCCCGTGGTTTCATTCCGCTCCTTAGGGAGTAGGGTTCCATGTAAATCTCTGGTCTTCATGTTTATGTTTCTTGATTTATCAATTTCGCTTCCGCTTCTCTGATTTCAACATGGTATAAGAGCGGGTCGTTCTTGGTGTATTTTGAAGTTTGTTCTTAAAAGATTTTTTTTCAAATTTATTCCAAGATCACCAATTTATTCTTGAAGATCTTCGGATTTTTTTAAAAGTCTATTCGAGTTCCAGTTTACGTTGGAACCCTAATCTTTTGGCGGCACAGATGTCTCCCTCGATTCCAGCTATTAGGGTTTCGTTGTATCCCTAATCTTGCATATCCAGACGCAACCCTAGCTCCAGGTTGCACTAGGGCACCACTCCATGTCTGACTCCAGACACAGGCGGCCCCGATCTCCTGCCTCAACCGCCCCGGCAAGCCAACATAAATCATCCAGGCAACGCCAAATCTCCAGGCGCGAGCTACGTCAACGGCAAGGCAGCCTGCAAGTGACACACCGCCCATACTCCAGGCGCCCACTATGCGTCAAAGAAGAAAGAAGCTCGATAAGAGAAAAAACTCCATCGCGTGCATAGCAGGGAGCCCTCTCCTGTAAGGCGTCATGCCGCCGCCTCATCCCTCTCCAACTGCAGTTGGCGGCGACTCATCTTCTTCCCCAGACTCCCCATGCCCCTGCCAGCGGCGCACCGCACCTCCCCAGGATCCCCGCTTCTCCGGCGGTGCTGAGTTTGCTCCAACCGCACCTCCTGGCGGGCACCCATCTGCACGGTGCAGCCCTAAGCGCAGCTTCCTTATCCGCAGTCCAGATCCCTTCGGCGGCGCTCCCTCCTCCTCCCTTAGCTTCAAGCCGCGCGGCTTCGTTGGCAGCGATGGATCACAGATCTTCGTTGGCGGCGACATTTGAAGGGTTCCGTGGGAACCCTAGACCCGAAGACCCTTAAAAAAAGCGTTCCCAGAAATGGGAATCCCAGTGGGGGGCATACTTTCTCCAAAAGGACCGAGCAGTGTTTTTTAAAAAAAATATCTGAAGCAAGCCCATTAAAAAAAGGGGGGAGGTGTGAGGGCCCTGTTGGGCTGCATGTTTAAAAAGAAAAAGGTGGACTGATGTTTTTTGAGCTCAAAGTGGGCCAACTGGTTTTCTTTGTAAAAAAAGGCGCGTACATCGAAAAAAAAGTCGTACGCAAAGTAAAAAAAATGAAAAATGACAACAAGCACGTACATCTCAAAAGTTGTACGCACGTTTGCAAAAAAAAAGAAGAAAAATGAAAAAATGTGTTGCAAGCCAGCCGTAAAAAAAGGAGAACCGCTAAGCAAAAAAAAGAGAAAAAAAAGAAAGAAAATTGTGCAAAAAAAAAGAATGAAGCAAAAAATGCATGTTTTGTTTCTCCCAACTTGATGTTCCAAGCTCTTTATTCTATCAAGTATGGAGGAAAGGGGGAGTCAAAGATGTATTCTTCACAACTTCTATTGTCCATCCACGACTGACAGACCATCACTCCAGCTTTCTACAGATCATCCGTCTTCACCGAGCATCAACTTCTTCGTCGAGGCGTATACTTCTTCTTTTACGACCCGATCAGTTCCTGCGTTTGACTTCTTCTGCAGCGATTCTTCTCCAGACACGACAGAGATACGTTCCGGTGATCTGATATCGTAGCGACTCTACAGGCATGACAGAGATACGTTCCGATGACCTGAAAGCCGTAGACCCGTCCTCGTGCGAGATCTTCTACCAACAACGGACATGTGTTCTTATGATGTATCGTGTGAAGATGTGTTGTATACTTTCTTTTTGTTGCAAGCTGCAGCTTTCTCAGCTCCAGCTTGAGGGGGAGTGTTAGAGAATATTCTGTGTGGCTATTTATTAAGAGAATATTCTATAGAGAATATCCTATAGAATATTCTCCCTTAAGCACCTATATAAGGATCCCCACACCCCCTGTACTCATAGAGAGAAATTCTAGTAGAATATCCGCCCCTTTGAGGGCTTCTCCCGTGGTTTCATCCCGCTCCTTAGGGAGTAGGGTTCCACGTAAATCTATGGTCCTCATGTTTATGTTTCTTGATTTATCAATTTCGCTTCCGCTTCTCTGATTTCAACAGTTTTCATTTCATCAATAGGTGCTTGTTTGTGAAGAAAAAAAATATGGCAGACTAACTGTTCTTTTCATAGAAATAACACAACTAAAATAATGGAAATAGTTCATGTCCACAACCTATTGACAAACGAATTTGGATCCAGTACAAACAGCTAAATAATCACTATATATACTCACCACACTCAATGCTAACGTTTGTTGCAAATAGAGGGCATGTGAGCATGGATATCATTCAGAAAGGTAGTTACCATAATGATGCTAAAGAATTTCAAGAAAATTGAGATAAATGCAAGATTTCAGAGACTATCTTTAAGTGACTAGAACAAGTTCACAAGAATTTCCTCACGTATAAAATTATTGAATCACCTAAGAATACCTCAAAGAATAACTATCATAAATGCATACCAATTTACCTGATGTGTAAAATTATCGAATCGTCTTAGAAGCATGTCGATTGCAGATCCACAGGAAACTCCAGAAGCAAATATATTCTGGATGCCTTCATCAAAATCTTTAATAGTTTGGAAGTTCTGCCAAATGAAGTTCTCTCTATCTCTTGTAATAATTATGGGCACACATTCTGCAGGTGTCACTATGATCCCATCACTTCCGATAAGGTATTTATCCAACAAATTCTAAAAAAGACAGCAGCTTATCAGGAAAGCACAGAGAAGTGGCAACATATTAGTATGTATACAAGAAAAAACAAGGAGCTCTTAAATTACCAAACCTTAGATTGAGTAAATTTCGGAATAAATTTGTTGAGAAGAGAGGTAACATTGTCTCTGCCAAAGTTGACAGTATCACAGCTGCTTAAATGAGTGTGTTCTACACAATGGAGAAACAATAAAGCATCCTTTGACAAGCTAAACAGCCTGTCAATTATACTCTGCCAGCAAGCACATGATAAGAAAATTCTCATCTTTTAACAAGTCTGTTATTCTCATAACCAACAAAAATTTAGGTGGGAAACTAACCTTTTGTTGCCACATGCAGTTTATTAAAGCATATGGGTTGGAGACAGAGGAAGAGTTACTAGAACCTGGAGGGAGAATTCTTCATAGATTCAGGACGACAAAAAGAATAAAATAACTTAAAATGACAGGTTAGTACCTATATGTTCCAGTGACGAAAGTTGCCTTTTTAACTTTCTAAGCTGGTTAGAAAAAAAATATAACATGAAGCGTTGTTCTTGCTGAATGAGAACAAGATGACTCATGAAAGAGTAAGCGCGATTAACCTGCCCCACATTAAAAAGAAACATACATATTGAACTTTGCTTAACAGCTTCCTAGATTCAAAGAAATTAAATAAAAATAAACTACCTGCTCCAAAGAGAGGTCTTTGTGAAAATTCAGACAAATTTGTTGGACATGTTTTATCATGGCCAAGTTCCTGAAGTAGTACTGGTTTGCCGAATGCCATTTAGAAGACCCATACCCTTTGGACTGTTGCCGAATGTTACTTGAAGGACCAGCAGCATCAATACAATAAGAACGGGCATCACTGATTAACAAGTGCTCCATGGTGTAGACGGTTCTTTGAACACATCAACTTCTTTGGATTTCAGTTCAAACTGCAGTAGTTAAATAATGGTTGGATCCATGTTTATAAAGCCACAACAAAAATTAAATGCGTAGAAACAACAAATACATCACAAGAAAATCCATATCCTCAAAAAAATACCTCGCAGAGCACAGACTTATGCCGTGACAATCATACTTCTCTAAAATCTTCAAAAGGTCAGTCAGCGCTCTCCTCTTTTTGAGATTTTTTTTCCCATATTTCCATGATTTAGCAAATTCGCATGCACTCCTACCAATTATTTCAAGAGATATCCAACCTTCCTCCCAGCCAGATTGAAACCTCTCGCATGTAAACCATGATTTTAGATGCTTTATAATATGATTGGCCTCGTCTGCAGAAGACAGATGTTTATAATGGAACTTAAATATGGAAGGTGATGTGGAAAAAGTACAATTAATACACAAAAGTTTACCTGTGAGGTGCTCAAGCTCGGAGACAGAACCAAGTTTATATTTCCACTCAGCATAACATGCCAACCTAGAAGAAAAGTAAGAAACAAATCAAAATATAACAGGAAAGATCAGGAACTTTCCTCAAGTAAAACTACTATATTCAAAGAAAGAATAAAACCTTTCTTTGTCGTCAAACTGAGTCAAATCCAATGGGAAATCCATCATTTTATGGCTTGATTCATCAGATGCATTCTGTTCAAGCCATATTGAAAACTTATTTCCTTTTGTCACTAGTTCATTGTTGAGGACAACCATCACAGGTTGTTGCAAAATATCCTGTTAAATGGCAGCATGTAATCAGAGAGAGAGAGAGAGAGAGAAGTGAGGTTATAAGATCACACTGCACAACAATAACAGATAATTGGTTAAATCTGCTTTACTATCTAAGATACAAGAAAAAGATCAGAATGGGGGCACTCATCAAATCTGATGGCCACGTTCTGTCAACTATAAAGCAAAGTAGCTGCATTTTTGGGTTCAAAAATTAATACTTTGGCCCGCCGCTCAGACCAATCAGAAAATGAACCTTTGGGCCAATCATCGCTTCGACTGATCTCAAGCTTTAACAATAAATCCATGTAGTACAAGACGATCATTTTAAAATCAATGTGCAATATGCTTCTACACTTCTCAGTTTTTGAAACTTTAAAAACCAACAGATCTAGGACATAGAGATGTTTATTTACTATCTTCTAGAAAACATGCAGACGACATAGCCGAGGCACGAGTTGAAGAATAATCAAATTGCGAGCTAAAGATTACATTGAATTTCTTTATCAGCTTCCAGAACTTGTGTTTAGTTCTCCTAAAACTTTCTATCGATAGATAGTTATTTTCTTGCTTCTCCCATTGGAAAAGCTTCAAAAGTTCTTTAACTTCATTCTCAATAAGCTTTCTGCCACTATCAATTTGCTCCAAGATCCTGTACCATGAACATGACAAAGTAACATATATTGCCCAAATTGAATAAAAAACAAACTGAAAAAATTGTATTCGAAAAAGCATGGTCGGAAATCTTACATTGGCAGGTACTGGATGTAATAGCCAGTAAAGTTGTATAAAATGTCCAAATTGTCCTTCATGTAAGGGCTGCATTTCACAACGAACATTAGAATTCTAGATGACATAATAAATTATAACAGAAGAATCTGCCATTTTTCCCCAACGAGAATAATCGCAATGACTCAAGTTTTTTGTTTTTTACAGAAAAAGATGCTTTTAAGCTCGTATACCATCATGCATATGCAACCATGCATATGCAACATGTCACTGAAACTGTTCAAATATATTTCCAACTTTGTTGTAAAAAAGAGCACCAGAATTCAGTTCAAAAAAAATGTGATCGACGTATTTCCAAGAATAAAGGACGAATTCACATAAAGCAACCAAAACATCCCCAATATCTAATATCATAAAAATGTGTGCTAAACACTGCGTTGCAAGTTGGCACAGAGGAAATGATTAAAAAAGTTTTTTAAGATTTTGCAAGGAACCCTACAAGGAGAGATAGTACGTGGAGATCTTAATAGACATGTGGCAAAGGATGCTTCACGAAAATGCTAGTGCTCATGGACACCGTGCTTTCGGAATAGAAATGACGAGGGAAGAGACACTCTGGAGTTTGTAACGGCTTGTGTACTTTTAATGGCAAACACCGTCTTATCCCCGTTGCACCGCCCTCTCTCTTTCTCTCGTTCTCGACCACACCGCCCCCTCCTTCCCGTCGTCGCGCCGCCGTCATGCCGCCCCTCCTTCCCGTCGGGCCATCCTGTCTCTCTCAGGGCTACCGCCGCACCTCCTCCCAACAGGTGCCGTGTCGTTCTCTAGGGGCCGCAACCCCGCCGTTCTCAAAGGGGTGCGTTGTCACCCCTCCTTTCTCTAGGGGTTGTTGCTGCTCCATTCTTAGGGTTGGTTGGTGGGATTGGTTGCTTGAGTCTACACATGCAACCAAATCCCTTTATGTCAGTGTAGACAAAAGCTTATCTAGTATATACCCTCGTTTTCTCCAGTTGGCATGTCAGAAAGCAAGGTAAATATCTCCGCCACAAGCATCTTTGGAGGTCTTGCGCAAATAGTGAAGATAGATGGGTCAAACTACGAATTATAGGCCATGCAGTTCATGAGCCTAATGAAGTTGATGGGTAAGAAGCATATTCTTACCGAGGAACAACTGATGGAGAAGACATGGTTGTATGCATCATGGGAGGCTGATGCCGCATATGCTCAGGTTTAATTGTTTGGTACCTTGATACCATAGATTGTTAACGATGTCTTACACCAGCCTACTACCAAAGTCATGTGGGACATTCTTGCTTCTACGTAATCACAAGCCAAGAATGAGACAACAATTCTACAAATTCATCATGACATCTTCACTACCAAGCAAAATGGTATACCCCTACATGCTCACTACACTGCCTGGCAGGGAATGTTTGAGAAGCTTCACAGTCATGCCCCTCACGACTACTTCGGAGCAACTGAAGACATATCAAAACGGCACGATGGTTGGTGTTTTTCTGGCGTCTCTTGACTCACAGTATGAGGCAACTTCCTCTAAGATTCTGGCAGATGCTACCATTCCTCCTATGGAGGAGATTTTCCGTAGATTGAGCTGGATCAATATTTCAACCCATGCTTCAATGCCAAATTCTTTTGCTATGACGGCTTCTCGAGGAAGAAGTGGTCCATCTCAGTTTCGTAGAGGTGGATCACGTGGTAGAGGTGGACGTGGACCACCTAGTATCTATTGTCACTGATCTGGTCATACAGAAGATACATGCTGCTCTAAGCATGGCTTCCCAACGTCTGCACGCGTAGCAGACCGGATTCAACATTATGGCGCTCCACCCACATCAGGTCAACGATATGATGAACTTGAGTCTAGACTGAGAGACATTATGCCCCTAGCTAGTACCTCTTCACATGCTTCAGAGAACAGCTTGGACATTGCTGCTACGACAGGAGCTAGTACCTCAAGTATTGTTCATGCGTCTACTTCTTTTCATAATTCAGATATCTCGGAATGGATCATTGATTCCAATGCCACACATTATTTGTGTGGAGATAGAGATAAAATCATAACCTACAGACAGGTTTTTCCCGGAAGGACTGTGGTCATAGTAGATGGGACTCATTCCCCAATCACAGGATAGGGGGACCCCACCTTGACGCCCTCTATGTGATTGCAGAATGTGTTGCATGCTCTTGATTTCTCAATGAATTTAATGTCTATCAGTCAGATTACTAAGGATTTAAATTGTAGAGTTATATTTGACCCATCATCTCTTGTTGTTGACGCATATAGAGTAGTGCTTGTACCTCTTTGTTATTTTTATTTTTAGTTGGATGCTTTATGTGATTTACCCATAGGCTACTCTCCTATATAAGAGAGCCTAGGGCTTATGGAATAAACAAGTCATTCGTTTTTTCCAACATGGCATCAGAGCGACGGTCCTAGACCGGAGTTCTCGAAACCCTAACCCTAGCCCACCCCACCCGCCAGCCTCTCTTCTCTCTCCATCTCATCTCATCGGTGCTCGCCATCGCCGATCCAGCGCCGCTGCTCCAGCGCCGCTGCCCCCGTGTGCGTGTACCTGTGCGCGTAGAACAGCGGCTCCTCTGCGCGTTGTGTGCCATCCTGTGCGCGAGCGTGCGCCCTCCGCAGTCCCTGTGCACGTAGCCTGCGCATAGACTGCACGCTAGTGCACCTGTGCGCATTCCTGCGCAAGTGCGCAAGCCTCCAGCCGTGCATCGCCTGCACCTGTGCATCTCCAGTGCATCTCCAGCGCATCTCCAACGCATCTCTGTGCATCTCCAAGTGATCTAACGCGCATCTCCAGTTGCGTGTGCGCGTGCTCCTTGCACGCGTGTACGTGTGTTAAGCCCTAAGCCCTAGGCCACATACACACACACAACTTCTCTGTGCATGGGGTTAGTTGCTTGAGGTCTACACATGCAACTAAGCCCGTTTATGTCATTGTAGACAAATCTCATCCTCTGTTAGTCGCTCCAGTCTTATATCTCTAGTATGTCAGAAAGCAAGGCGGATATCCCATCTATTGGCGCCTTTCGTGGTCCCGCGCCTATTGTCAAGATGGACGGTACAAACTATGAGTTGTGGACAATGCAGTTCATGAGTATGATGAAGTCAACAGGTAAGAAGCACATTCTTACCGAACCAGAGCCTGCTGAGAAGACTGGAGCCAATGCCTCTTGGGAGGCGGATGATGCATACGCCAAAGTGTGGCTATCCGGTACACTGGTAATTGACATAGCAAATGACATTCTACATCAACCCACAGCCAAAGATATGTGGGACATCCTGGCGGCCACATATTCCCAGGCGAAGAATGAGACAAAGATTCTGCAACTCCAGCATGATATCTTCACTATCAAGCAGAATGGTCGTCCTCTACATTCTCTCTATACATCACTGAGAGGGATGTTCGAGAAGCTTTATAGCTTCATGCCTCTGACAGCCACTCCAGAACAACAGAAGACATATAGGAACGCGACGATGGTGGGCGTGTTCCTAGCTGCACTTGATCCTGAATATGAGGCGGCACGATCACAGATTTTGGCCGATTCTACTATTCCTCCCATGGAGGAAGCTTTCCATCGACTGAGTCGGATCACAGTTCCTTCCACAGCACCCAGTCAGAATTCTTCAGCCATGGCAGCCAACAGAGATCGCGGATTTCATCAACAGGGCTGTGGACGTGGACCTCGTGGAAGAGGTGGCCGCACTAGGCCAACATGTACCTAATGTCACCGAGTTGGACACAATGAAGACACATGCTACTCGAAGCATGGATTTCCTGCCTCCGCACGAGCCGCTGAGCATATAGAGCCTCCATCTGCTGCTACTTTGGATCAACGGTTCGACGATCTAGTTGCCCGTCTGAGGGGCATTATTCCATCATCTGGTCCAGCACCGACTACAGAGACTCATTCTGATGTTGCTGCTTCTGCCTCTACGTCTACCAGTACATCAGGTAGTATACTTGCACTCAACAGTAGTAGATCAGATACATTACCATGGATTATGGACTCAGGCGCTACACATCACCTATGTGGCGACCAGAGTCTACTTACAAGATACACTCAGATCCCTCCTGGACGGACAGTAGTAATTGCCAATGGTACACATTCTCCCATCACTGGTCAGGGGGAGATTAGATTGACATCTTCTATGCAGCTCAAGAATGTGCTACATGCACCTGATTTTTCAATGAATTTGTTGTCGATTAGTCAGATTACGAAGGATCTACATTGTCGTGCAATTTTTGATCCATCTTCTTTGATTTTTCAGGACATCCATACGGGCAACGTGATTGGTCGTTGCTATGAGCAAGGAGGCCTCTACCGCCTGAATCAGACTCCCTTTGCCGGAATCTCATCCTCCTCTTCTGGACAAGCATCTACTTTATTATGGCATCTGCGCTTTGGTCATTTACCGCTTAAGAAGTTGAGTCAAGTTTTACCTTATGGTCTTCCTCACACACCTATTCAATGTGAGGCGTGTCAGTTGGGAAAACATCACAGGTCGTCCTTTCCCAGTCGTCCAGGTCGGAGTAGTACCTCCAAGTTCGAGTTATTTCATATAGATGTCTGGGGTCCGAGTCGTGTAGCTGATCATCAGGGACACAAATTTTATATAGTTTTTGTGGATGATTTTTCTAGAGTATCATGGGTGTTTCTAATGAAAAATAAATCTGAAGCAGGAAATATCATTATCCATTTTCTGAATGAAATACAAAATGTTTTCTCCACATCTGTAAAGTTTGTAAGAAGTGATAATGCTTTAGAGTTGTGCACCAATATTCTTGCCAATTATTACTCCTCAAAAGGGATTGTTCACCAAACATCTTGTGCTCATACATCTCAACAGAACGGAATTGCTGAAAGGAAACACCGTCACCTTCTTGATGTCACAAGATCACTCCTGATACAGAGTCATGTTCCCTACTCATACTGGGGTGATGCAGTTCTCACTGCATGTTACCTAATCAATCGTATGCCTTCTTCTGTCTTGAATGAACAGATTCCGTTTTCCCTCATTCATCCTGGCAAAGATCTGTTCACTCTTACTCCTCGTGTGTTTGGGTCAGTTGCATTTGTCCATCAGTTGTCGCCTGGTACTGACAAGCTCTCTCTTAGGGCTGTCAAGTGTGTGTTCGTCGGGTACTCCAGAACTCAAAAGGGGTACAAGTGCTTTGATCCTCTGCGTCGGCGGTATATGATCAGTGCAGATGTTACATTTTTTGAATCTGTTATGTACTTTTCAGCCTCAGGGGATAAGCAACTACCACCTATATCTACTGATGCCATATACATGACACCACCACCTCAGATGCCAACACTACCACCACCACCTCAGATACCGTTACCACCACCACCGCCACCACCACCACCACCACCTATCTCACCATTCCCGTTCCATTATACCCGCAGGCCTCCTCCCGCTCATGGTCATGACTCGTCTACTAGCTCGCCTATGGTATGTAATGAAACTATTAATGTTGATGGATCTGACAACATTTCTGAGCAGGATATGTTGCAGGGGCCAGATGAAAATACAGCTGATTTAGATGTTCCCATTGCTCTACGCAAGTCGAAGAGGAGTTGTGCTACATATCCATTATCAGCATCTGTATCCTTTGAGAGGCTATCTAGGGATTTCAGGTCATTTGTTGTGGCACTATCAGCTATAGATATTCCACGAAACCATCAAGAAGCTCTGCAGGATAGTAGATTGCGGCTAGCAATGGAGGAAGAAATGGCGGCACTTCAGTCCAGAGGAACTTGGAGTTTGGTTCCTATACCTCCAGATGTGAACCCGGTGAGCTACAAGTGGGTGTTTACAGTGAAGCACAATGCAGATGGCTCAATTGATAGGTACAAGGCGCGTCTTGTTGCACGTGGCTTTACACAGACATACGGGGTGGATTACCTTGACACATTCTCTCCTGTGGCACGTCACTCCACTCTACGGATCTTGTTGTCAGTTGCAATTGCTAGAGCCTGGCCGCTCTATCAGCTGGACGTGAAAAATGCATTCCTTTATGGAGATTTGCAGGAAGAAGTTTATATGCAACAGCCACCTGGTTTTGCTGTTGAGGGGGAGTGTTCCAAGGTATGCAGGTTACATAACGCTATCTATGGCGTTAAGCAGAGCCTCAGAGCATGGTTTCAGAAGCTCTCAGATCTCTTCGAGAAACAAGGATACAAACACTCCAATGCTGATCATTCCTTGTTTGTACAGAAGACTGCTAGAGGTATCACTGTAATCATGGTTTATGTTGATGACATCTTGATTACAGGTGATGATGAGCAGGGCATAAAGCAGGCGAAGAAAAAACTGGGAACCAAATTTGTCACCAAGGACCTGGGAGTCCTTAGATATTTTCTGGGTCTGGAATTTGCTAGAAATCCATATGAGTTAGTAATGTCGCAGAGGAAATATGTTACAGATCTATTGAGTGAAACAGGTATGCTTGGGTGTCGGCCTGCGATGACACCAATGGATCCCAGCATGAAGCTCTATGACGATGACACAGAAGAGGTGGACTTCCTGTCCAACACATGTGTTTCAGGATATTCTTAAGAGCAAGGTGATTGGTTGTGATCGTGAGCAAGGCAAGCTCTATTGACTAGTCTGAACACTATATGTTGGACTATCCTCCCATTCCACTGGAACGGTCTCCCCTTTCCTTCGGCATCTGCGCTTCGATCATCTTACACTTCAGAAAGTACATCAAGTCATTCCTCAAATTTCACCACGCTCATCATTCCACTATGAGGCTTGTCAGTTAGGGAAGCATCATCAGTTTGTCTTCCCTAGTCATCAGAGTCGGAGCAGCAACTCCCCTTTTGAGTTTTTCCATGTAGACATTTGAGTCGTGCACCTGATCAAGGACACAAGTTATATTTAGTTGTTGTGGATGATTTTAACCATCTCTCTTAGGTTTTCTTGTTGAATAAATCTGAAGCTGGAAAAGCAATAATAAATTTCATTAAAGAAGCGCAGAATGTTTTTTTCCACCTCTGTCAAAAATGTAAGGGTTGATAATGTGATGGAATTTTGTACTCGCGTACTATCTCAATTCTTACCATATCATAATATTCTTCATCAATCGTCACACGCATATACGTCTCAACAAAACGATGTTCCTGAAAGAAAACACCGAAGCCTTCTTGATGTCACCCATACCCTCTTGATCCAGAGCAATGCACCTCATTCATTTTGAGGTGATGCGGTATTTACATCTTGTTATCGCATTAATCGTATGGCGCCGTCGGTGTTGGGGGAGAAGAATCCGTTTCCCCTTGTTTTCCCTGACAAGGAGTTGTTCTTTCTTAACCCTCATGTCTTTGGGTCTGTTGCGTTTGTCCATTGGTTGTCTCCAGGGATTGACAAGCTTTCTCTTAGAGCTGTCAAATATGTATTTGTCAGGTATCCTAAAACTTATCGTTGTTATGATCCATTACATATGAGATATTATGTCAACGTAGATGTCACATTTTTTAAGTCTGTCATGTATTTTTCTCCTACAAGTGACAAGTTGACACCTTTATATTCGAATAATGAGGTCTACATTCCACCTCCACCATGAGCCAGCCACCTCCTCCAACACAACCATCAACCCTTCCACCTCCCATTGTTGTGGTTCAACCATTACCACACCACTATAGTCAACGCCCCGCTCCTGCTCATATTCATGGTCCGTCATCCAACACACTCTAGGTTTGTTCTGACAACATTAATTCTTCTTATGAAAAGACTAATAATGTTTCTCAGCAGGAGATACCTCAAGAGGTTAATGATCAAACATGTAGCAAGGATGATGATGATCTTGATTTACTTATTACTATTAGGGAATAGAAGCGTTCATGTGCTTCAATCCGATTGCTTCTCATGTCATCTTTGAGCGTCTAACGAGTGATTTCAAGAGGTTTGATGTTGCTCTTTCCACCGTGGCAATACCACGTACTTATCAGGAGGCATTGGTGGATAGTAGGTGGCATCTTGCTATGAAGGAGGAGATGGCAACTCTTCAGTCAAGAGGTACTTCGAGTCTTGTTCTGCCCCCCACTAGGGCGTCTATATTGAGTTGCAAATGGGTATTTACAGTGAAGTAGAATGCATATGGTAGAATTGATCAGTACAAGGCTCGACTAGTTGCCCATGGATTTACTCAGACATATGGGGCGGATTATCTTGACACATTCTCTCCAATTGCTCGACATTCTACCTTACAGATTCTTTTATCTATTGTCGTGATTCAAAATTGGCCCCTATTTCAGCTTGATGTTAATAATGCTTTTTTCTATGGTGATCTTATGTAGGAAGTCTACATGCATCAGCCGTTGGGGTTTGCTGCAGAGGGGGAGTATTCACATGTGTGTAGACATCATAATGCGATATATAACCTTAAGCAGATACAGGGAACTGGTGGGAAAACTTTTGTATGTTACCATTACTAGACCTGATATTTCATTTGTTGTCAGTCGGGTGAGCCAATTCATGGAACAACCTCGTCAGGTACATATGGATGCTATACAAATAATACTAAGGTATCTTATATCATCTTCATGTGCAGAGTTGCTATTTAAAAGAGGTGACACTATTACTATCTCAGCATGTGCAGACGCTGATTATGCAGGGTGTCCCAAGCATAGGAAGTCCATATCATGATTTGCTATATTTGTTGGAGATTTACTTGTCTCGTGAAAAAGCAACAAGCAAACTGTTGTTGTTAGATCTAGTGTTGAATCTGAGTATAGAGCTATGGCACAAGCATGTACGAAAATGATGTGGGTTCGAGCAGTTCTTACATATCTACATATAGATGTTCCTCTTCCTGTGTCGCTAAAATGCAACAATCAAGCTGCCTTATTTACTAATAATAATCATGCATGCATGAAAGGACAAAACGCATTCAGGTCAATTGTCATTATATACATGATATGATCTAGAAGGGCTTCATTTCTACATCTCATGTCAACTTAAGGGACCAGACAGCAGATATTTTCACGAAGGCCTTACTAAGTGGGTCTTTTCAGAAGTGTTCATCCAAGCTAGGCTTGGGCATTGGGCTAGGCTGGCCAGACCATGTCCAAAACCCGACTCGCATAACCCACCGAAACCCGAACCTGAAATTTAGTAGGCGGGCCGTGGGCCTCAAAATGATCTTGAATTGATTATCGGGTCAGGTTTAAGCCTAAGAAGGCCCAAACCCGCAAGCCCGATAGCCCGACCTATACGATATAATTATATCTAATATATTCATGTTTGCTCAAAATACCATGTTCTAACTTTAATATCCTTATTTCGAGCGTAGAATAAATACTTAAACCCATTAATAATCATATCCTTTAGCATAGACTGAGGAAATTATTACATTAATATGCAAGAATGGAATCTGTGTCCTTAAGTGTTAGAGCATGTACAACTGTAAGTAACCCATATGCATTGGGTCATAATACCTGCATCTACAATAAAATATATAATGGTGAATAGTGGTTTAAGTCATCATATTCTTTTACCACATTTCTATTTCCAACTTACAACTAATGTTATGATCACGAATTAGTTGGCGGACTTAAAGTATTTTTCCTTATCTCTATTTGCCCATAGGTCCATCCTCTATATAAAAGAGCCTATGGCTCAAGGAATAAATAAGACTCTCA
This sequence comes from Ottelia alismoides, assembly GCA_037367405.1. Classification (NCBI taxonomy): domain Eukaryota; kingdom Viridiplantae; phylum Streptophyta; class Magnoliopsida; order Alismatales; family Hydrocharitaceae; genus Ottelia; species Ottelia alismoides. The sequence continues at coordinate 392,791 of JAZKJV010011160.1, read as the reverse complement.
TTTCTCCCGATAAAACTATGTATAATGATATAACTGAGTAAACTGTCACAAATTACAAAATAGCAAAGAAGGAAGCAAAGAAGTGAAGCTAAGTCGAAAGCTTATAAAGTTTTATACAAAAAGCTTGACTCGAAGGAGGGCCAAAAGGACATATTTAGCTTGGCCAAAGAAAGAGAAAGAAAGACCAACGATCTTTCTCAACTGAGATGCATAAGGGATGATGAAGTACATGTGCTTGTTTGATCATGTAGACCCATTCAGAACCAGGAAAATGAGCGTCCTTATGAATATCAACAATATCCCAAGTATTATTTTTAACCAAGGCATCTATTTCTACATTTATAGCATGCATCCATTTCGGGACCTTTTTTGCTTCATCAATAATTTTGGGAATGTGATGATCAACAAGAAAGGTAATAAAGCATTTATATATCGACTCATCTTGGTGTAAGCATTTATATACAAGTAGAGGCTCGAACAGTTTTGGTAGCTTTTCTCATACCGATGGGACAATCATCTGGTGAAGGGTTGTCATTATCAGTATGAATATCGGGAGGGATACGAACACTTGCAAAGTTTACATGGCCAAAATCACTCATGGAAAGATTGACATCACGATCAGAGGAAAGGCTGACATTATTGTCATAAGAAAGGTTGACATCATGATCCGATATCATCTTTTCTCTGGTCTCCACTACTTTATTTAATTCCTTTCGTCTACTATAAGTTTGTCAAAATATGCTTATATCCTTACTGTCTTTGTCTCTTTCTTGTCCATCGTCATCCCCCGCCTGGATAGTCTCTTGCATGTCACCAAGAAAGTAAATCACAATCTCATTTTTTTCAAGATCTATGCTCACACACTCCCCATAAGGAAAGTTCTTAGAGAAGTAGGACTCACTCTCAAAGAAAGTAACATCCTCACTCACATGAAGATGATGTGTCACATGGTCATAATATTTATATCCTTTTCGAGTTCCATAATAGCAAAGAAAAATGCACTTCGTGGCACTTGGACCCAACTTTCGCCAACCTGGTCTAGAGTTATGAAGAAAGCAGACACGTCCAAAAACTCGTGGGTCCAAACTGAAGGAAGAGGTATCCGAATGGGTGACAGAGATAGAAGTTATCTTTCCCAATTACAACAAAAGGTGTCCTATTGACCAGATAAGCAGCAGTCAAGATGGTTTTGGCACATTTTGCTAGAGTAGTACTCTAGTAACATTCAATAAATGGCGGTTTTCATTTCATCTATCTCATTCTATTGTGGCATGTAACTCCATGAGGTTTCATGCATGATACTCTTCTCATAAAGGAAAGCACATAAGGAACTTTCTAGGCACTCCTTGGCATTATCAGTCCCTTACTCTTTGTTGCATACTGAGTGCTTACCATATTTATAAAGTTTTTTTTACAATAAGAAGAACTTGACTTCGATGTTTTAAAAGGTGAACACAAGTACTCCATGAAAATTTGCCCATGAAAGTGATATAGTACATTTGGACAACCATGCACTTCACACTTGACGGACCACAAGCATCAGAATGCACTAACTCAAATGCATACGTAGATTTATCAGTAGATTCAAGGAATATAGTTCATATTTGCTTTGTAAATTAGCCAAAGCTCGCATTGCAAATCATCCTCAAACAATCCAGAGAAAACCTTAGGCATCAACTTATGTGACGAAGAAAAATTGATATGACCAAGACATTCATGCCATTTTTTTTATTAAAGTGGAGATGTATTTTTCATGGAGAGCTTTCATCACAAAGGTAAGGGCTTGACCAACTAGAGCTAGAAGACTATAATCCATCTTCAACCTATCCAATTCTAATTTTATTGCTTATCTGTAATTCTTCTAGAACACAAAGTGTAATAAAATAAAAAATCAATCTGCAGTGCAATTCTTAAGTAATCTTACTGACTAACAAAAGATTTATTGGGAAATCAGGGACGCGAAGTGCATCATTAAAGAGGACACAAACAACAATAGAAATCGTTCCTTTTCCAGAATTAGCAGTAGGAGACCCATCTAAAACTGTAACTTTTTTTCTCCCAAAAGATAACTTATAGTCATGAAACATTCTAGGAACACATGTCATGTGATCGGATGTACCACTATCGATAATCCAGTTAGATTTAGTAGAGCAAGCATTGTTAGTTCTCCTCGTATTACGAGTTAAACCATTGTCGGTCGATTGAGAGATCGGTCCTTTCATAAACGATTACTTCAAGAACTATAACTCCATGATGGTATCCTTTGCCAAGTCAGGTTCTCTGGATGCTCTAAGCATCAATGTGTCATACACCAACAAAGCTGTACCCTTTAGACTTTGACGGTCTCTGAAAGACATTTAATCAGATACCTTAAGCTCAATATGAACAACACTTCTAGCACATAGAACTCAAATAAGAGCAACATTCTAGGCGATAGAGGCAACCACGTGCTCCGATGGAGCGAGACAAACACATCTCATTCCTAAACTCTTTGGACTAGTCGTTGTCTAAAACATAGTAGCAACATTCTAGGCGATAGAGGCAACCACATGCTCCAATGGAGCCAAAAAAACATGAGCGAGACAAACATATCTCTTTCTCCTAAACTCTTTGGACTAGTCATTGTCTAAAACATAGCAGCAACCCACTTTATCTAGGGAAAAACCTGCACAGTTGCTGTCTAGAACACAACAACCAAAGGGGATAACGTCCCTCGCACAACACAACAACAACAATCAAGGGATTCACCACACCTTTAGAAGCAAAACAAGGGCACACGGTGAAGGTCGAGCCCCACACAAAACCACCAAACAAATGGTTTCAGATTTCAGTTACGAAGAGCATGGGTTCTTCCCCAACAGGAGATTATATTAGGGTGAAAGCCGAAATTCTACATTGTAGACGTCTAAACGAAGATCTCAACGAGGCTTTGATACCATGTTAGAATCAAACATGCAAAGCATACACAAAGATGGAGACAATGATTTACATGGAAACCATACAGAGAGGGGAAAACTGCACAAGCTCTCAATCCCCATCTCCCTCACTAGATATTGGGCTCTATTCATTAAGAGAATAATCCAATGAGGGGAGATGAGTACAATATATAGAGAAGGAAAGGTAAACGCCCTCATCCAAAAAATCATTTACCCATATAAGCATGATAACTCAACACCCAACATACTTGATTGAGATTCAGACATCATAGGAAACATTTAAAAATTAATAAGTAATGTTCTTTTACCTCGTTCATCAAAGCTAACCACTTGAAAAAATAAGGGACCTCTCTTGGATTTGGTCTAAAAATCAAATTTACTGCTACTAACATGATTGAATGACCATGGAGCATTCATAACCACAAGTGAATGAACGAGAGCTGAGACCATTAGAGATTAAGGAGCTTCGCAATCACATTCAAGCAGTCAATATAGAAGCACGGAAACATGTTACTATTATAGTTACGGTTTAAAAATGAAATCATTTGTAACACCGAGAAATCCTCCTCATCTACAAACTTTTGTGCATGTATACCATTGTAGCTGCAGTGATCTATCAAAGAACTTACCAAGTACGAGCATTCAAGCGCATTGCCGTGTGGAACTGCCCATGGAAAGCAACAAAGAGCTGAAGACGCATTTTGAACTCTCCCAGTGAAGCAGTTTGTATAAACTCGTCTAGGCTGTAATGACAACCAAATACAGATGAAATTTTAACACCATGGTGAATCTGTATACCATCTTTTGGTTAGAAAATAGGAATGAGCATGCCTTTGAATAGTCAACAACTTATCAGCATCACTCGCGACATTACGATGAAGCATAGAGTAAAGAGGGAACCATAGCTGCAGGTGAGTAAATAATGAACACAAGTATGCATTAAGAAACCTCTTCAGATAAAGCAAAGGTTAAACAGACCTTTGCAGCATTTTTCTCATGTTGTTCTTGAAGTTCATCAAGCATAACTGGCCAACTGCCGAGCTCCATTCTTTGCCAAGATAATACTAGAGAGTAGATTGGCTCAAGGACATCTGCTTAAGCAAAACACAAATCTAATTTCAAAATAACACAATTTTACAGAAACATAAACTGATAGAAACATATATCATACCATTGACACAAAGTCTGGAAGCATGTTCATGCAACGTATGAGCTCTACTAAGTAACAAGTGCAATCCGGGTAAAACCTGAGGGGAAATAAACCATAAAATAAGTGCTTAATAAGCATGCATATATATTAATCGGTTAACAAAAAGAAAAATCAACATTATACCTTTGAAAGAGAAGTCATCTGTGGGGTAAGCAAGAGGATCTCAGTTAGATCCAGAAGTTTCTGCAGACCAGGATGCCCAGGCCACTCATCAAAAAGAGATCTAACACGTTCTTGAATAACTAACAAAGGCTTGACCATTTTTGATAGCTCTGGTGCATTTGGATCCTGTGACAAAGTTTAGTAAGCAAAAGCAAAAAAGAAATTAATAGCCATGAACCCGAAATAGCAACTCTAACCTTGTAGACATTGTAGACATGCGGGGGGTGAATTAGCTTAAATGCCTGCCCATGCTCCACTGATACACGAAGTAGATGTTCTGGCACAAGGTTCTGATCCAAAGAAGCTGATAGCAGGGGAGGCAAACCTTTGAAATTTGAAAGCATGTTAGCTAAGCCAAATGTAAAAGCGTTCATAATGGATAACTTTTGGATTTTATTTCACCTTTAAGAATTCTGATCCCTAAACTATATGACTCCACGAATAACTGCAATCTGTCCTTCTCAGTAGCCTCAAAAACACAAGACTGAAAAAATGGAGAAGACCAATAATACAATGAAACAAAGTGCACTAGAAATGCATTATAGTGCCCTTTTATGATGAGAAAGTGCTCTTAAAAAGATCGACAAAGAAACTCCAAACAAATAGACCACGTACAAGCCAGAGAAATTGCTTTCCAAATATCCCATAGAAAGGACAAATCAGACTTCCTATAATCACAAGTAGGCTGTGAAAGGACGCACGACAAAAACAAGACAACATTAACTACAAACAATATCATAGGGAATGCATCAATTGGTTTAATGCAATTTTCAATAACAAGGTACATGATTTCATCAATTATGACATTATGATATTATAGATCTAATCCTAGCACAACCTATATCATGCACATCCCACATCTTCCCAATGGAACTGATTAGGAACTTAGGAGTACCCCTAGATTACTTCCACATAACTTGGTTTCCACATTGACAACCCGGTCTTCTTCTGGGTAGTGTCCGTGGAATCCACGTCATCATCATTGCTACACAACCATCATCATTGCCAGCACCATGCCATTCATGAATCTTAACAAATCCCACAAAGATGTTATTCGATAAAGTTCAGTACTTCAAACAGAACAAATTGCAATATTCTTTACAGATATATGTGTTAATCTATGTTAAGTAGATGGAGATGTCACTCAGAATTAATGCAGGATGGATGAAACAGAGATGAGTTTCAAATGTTCTTTGTAATTAGAGGACAATTTAGATGCTCACAGGAAAATACTGTTAAGTTGCAGTAATATCTATAATGCTTTATGGAGGCGAGTATTGGCCATTTAATAATAACCATGTGCTCAAAATGTCTGTTACAAAGATGATGTGCTCCAGTTAACGTGTGGCCAAACAAAGCACAGCATTGCAATGACACTCATTTGATGTCATACTCAAAGCTCTACAGAACAGGAGCAGCATAGTGAACAGCAGCAGCGATACTACTCAATGGACAGTGGAAATCTTCAGAAGGTTGCTTTGGCAGAAAAACTAGAAAATTTATTACAATGTGTTGGAGTATTCGTTGTATGCGTCATGAGTTGTAGCAGGGTAAATGGATCCTGGAGAAGATCCATTTACCTCATCCATGTGTTTAGTCCCACATCGTCTAGTGGTGGAACTTGGAGGCTCTGGAGAGGCTATATAAGGAGCCCCAGACCTCCTGTATCCATTGAGAGAAAGTCAATAGACAAACACGCCCTATTTGAGGACTTCTCCCGTGGTTTCATCCCGCTCCTCACGGAGTAGGGTTCCACGTTAAATCCCACGTTCTTTGATGTTTATTCTTTTTCCATGTTATGTTTCCACATGTTTATTTCTTAACATGGTATCAGAGCGGGTCAATTCTCGGGATTTTTTTTCATTTTTATTTGAGAATCGAGATTTAGATGTAGGGTTCTTGTTGGAACCCTAATTTCGTGAAGATTGGAGTATCAAGTTGTTTTCCTTGATTTCGTTTGAAGATTATTCTTGTACTCAAGAATGGGTTCTGTTTAAACCCTAAAGGTTCCTGTTCAAGTTGAATCAGTGCCCTCGCCTCCAGATTCCAGCCGCATACAGCGACACAATGTCCAGACAGGCAGGTGACTCCAGGCCCTCCTTCGATGTGCTCCTGGCAGTGTGCCCTATTCACCCTCGCGCATAGCCTCCATGGCGGAGGTCCCCTCTCCTGGCTGAGGGCGACGCCGCCCAGGCGCCTCCTCTTTAACTGCGCGCAGGCGACATGCATCCAGGCCGGTTGCCCCAGCATCACGCACAAGCAGAATATCTCCACGGCGCCACCCATCAAGGTGCACAACGCTAAATCCTTCAGAACAAGCACAAGAGGCGCAATCTACAACAAGCGCGGCGGCGTGAGCCCTTGCTCGATACCCAAGAACCTCGAGTCTTCATCGACAGGTGGCGTGAATCCACATCGACGCGACCCCCGCACGCGATGGCCCCCACTCGTCGCGCGGCTCCAAGCGCTTCTCCTCCTTAAAGTCGTCGTCGCAGCCCCAAGGCAGAGCCTCCTCCCTCTCAGCGGAGATCGCCAACTCCTCAGCATCGAGCGGCGCAACCACCAGCTCCCAGGTCCCCGCCCCGCGGGTTCCCTTGCCACGACTAGCCACGCAACCCCCAGATCCCAGGCCACGCAGCAGCGCACTTTCTGTGTGGTGGCTTTCGCAGGAGCCTCCCCATCGAGCGGGAGGCGGCATCTTGATTGTTTCCTGAGCGGGATGCCCTATCGTGGGCGGCGGCTCGTGAGAGGGGTTCCCAGTCAAAGGGGAACCCTAATAGGATGACGTGGAATGTTTTGGACCTTGTCCAAGTGGGCTACGGTTAATAAGAAAAGGAGGGTTGATTATTAAAAAAAAGGAAAAGAGGGGGAGAAAAGTGAGAGAGAGATAGAGAGTGGGTCTGATTAAAAAAAATGTGAAAAGCCGAAAAAAATGTCAACGGCTTAAAAAAATGTTTCAAAAAAAATGACGGCTTTAAAAAAATGATGAAAAGCCGCAAGTTTCAAGTTCTTGTTATTTACCCATATTTTATTGTCTTCTCCCAACTTGGTCGACGATTATCATTCCTACAAGTATGAGAGAAAGGGGGAGTATATATGTAGAGTCACAGGTCTAGATCCAGATTCCATATTCAGATATCAGTCTCCAGACCAACCAGATGATCAGACTCTACATTTCAGTTGATCAAACTCGACGATTGATTTCGGGTCCAGTTTCAGACACGCACGAGTGTGCGGTCTTCAGTTTCGTGGTCTTTATAATTCTTCTTGTTGTCAGGCCAGAGTTTTTCATGTGAGCCATAGGGACTCCAGAGCAGAGGACCATTCCCTATGCTATTGAGGGCAAGGGTTTTCATGTGGTATCATGGTTCAGAAATTCGGCCTAGGCGGCCGCATATGCGGCCGCATATGCGGAGGCGGACCATATAACGCACCTCATATGCTATGTGCGCGTGTTATGCGCTAATCTCGCATATTCGGCCCGAGTAATCCGCATATGCGGCCGCCTATGCGGCCGTATATGTGATAGAAATTAGGGCATCCGATTGTGACCCGATAAGAACTCGATAAGCCAAATAAACTAGGGTGAACACCATCGCGTGTCTCCCCCTTTTTTTGAGCTTTCAAAAAAAAAAAAAAGAACTCGATAAGCCTTCCCGATAACCCTTCATCTTCCGACTCCTCGATTCCTCACAGAAACCCTCGCCAACCTCGACTCATCGCTAAACCCTCTGCCTCTGGCTTGCTGCGCCCCTCCGCCTCCGCCTCCGGTGTTCTCCAATCGCACGCACGCAGTAGCTTCTCCTCCGCCTCCACTTTCACCTCCGGTGTTCGCCAACAGCAGCTGGTTCTCCTCCGCCTCCGGTGTTCTCCACCAGCAGCCACTCATCCGCCTTCGATTTTCTTGTCTACAGGTCCTCCGCCTCCTGCGTGCTCCTCAGCCTCTGTCTACTAATCAGCAGGTTAGTCTAAGATTCAGGCTGAGATTTCGTGTATAATCTCAGATTCCTTTAAAGTCTACCCCATTGTCACTATTTATTGATTCAATTAAATAATTATAATTGGCAGTGTTTTTCATGTACCGGTTACAACTGTTCGTTCTATTACTCTAAATTTGCATTTTTGTTCGTTCTCTTTTATCCTATAATTTGACTTTGTGATAAATACCATCTGATTTTCCTTAAACACTGATAAGAATATGTTATCTGAGTTGTAATATCAACTAGTAAGGAATACTGGAGTTAGTGTCTGGTTGACTTTTGGCTATTGCATGCTATTTTTTACATGACAATCTCATTCATCCTTTTTGGCAAAAAATTTTCGTCTCCAGTTTGTCGGAAACCAATATTTTGGTGCATGTTCAACTTTCTTTATGCTCATCAGTTTTTCAATCTGCAATATTTTTGCACATAGACCTAACTTTTTTTTTGCAATTAGGTGTGCCTTTAAGTGATACCTCTCATTTTCTGGAGTTTGTTTTAATATTCGAATTATACTCTTGATTATGCTCCCTGGTTTCCTTCAAATTAAAACCCTATGGTTTGGTTGTTATTTTGTGCTATTAATGTTGTTTATGTCCTGGATTTTGTTTCAAGCTTCATACAAATTTGTTTAGTTATTTGTTTATTTAATCTTTGTTAGCCGGTTTATCACTTTTACCTCATCGATCAAAATCTCTTGGTTTATTTGTCCCTAGTAGTTACACACCTCTATTCCACTCTTCCAAACTTGAATTTATTTTAAATATAAATTATCTAGTATTTGAATTTATTGTTATATTGTTAATTATTTTTAATTTAAATAATAAAAACCGCATAGTCCGCATATACTTCCGCATATACTTCCGCCTGCCCGCTTACTCGCTTCAGACCGCCTGACCGAACGAATACCGCATACCGACTTTCTGAACCTTGTGTGGTATCATGGATACTCCAGAGTAGAGTTCATTCTCTGAGCCAGATGGGAGAGACCCAATTCTCCGACGAGGAGACTTCAGGCGCAATTTCAGACTCGATGGTCAGATTCCACGACTTCAGTTGACTCACACTCCAGCCCGTTCGTCCTCCTCACATGCACGGCATGAGAAGCAACGTCCTCGATTGCAGCAATGTACGTGTTGGGTTGATATTGTCCGTAGTGTCCTGTAGAGTTGAGTTGAGTTTCTTTTTGTTTGTCCAAAATGAGCATTGCATGCTCCAGCTTGAGGGGGAGTGTTGGAGTATTCATTGTATACGTCATGAGTTGTAGCAAGGTAAATGGATCCTGGAGAAGATCCATTTACCCCATCAATGTGTTTAGTCCCATATCGTCTAGTGGTGGGACTTGAAGGCTCTGGAGAGGCTATATAAGGAGCCCCAGACCTCCTGTATCCATTGAGAGAAAGTCAATAGACAAACACACCCTATTTGAGGGCTTCTCCCGTGTTTTCATCCCGCTCCTCACGGAGTAGGGTTCCATGTTAAATCCCGCGTTCTTTGATGTTTATTCTTTTTCCATGTTATGCTTCCGCATCTTTATTTCTTAACACAATGGCACTTGGTGAAAGAAAAAAATGGAAAAGATAAGGCCTTCTTTGCAAGACAATGTGCTCATAGACCAAGTCATTCTTAAGGACGACTGGTTTCTTGTTGAGAGGGATTGGGAAATAGGGATAAAGATTCTGGAGAAGAATAGGGAGGACCTTAACTAGGGAACTCCCAACCATAGTGGAATGCTCGCACTTCGTATCTCAAATGAACTACCTTTTGTCAAGTGTAAAAAGAGTTTGCATTTTAGTTCACTTCAAAATAAAATTCTCCAATCTATGGAAAAGGAGAAGCCCAAGAAGATTTAAGAATGGAGCGATGGATTCAATTTGTTGAAGAAGAAAAAGTCATTGAAGATTTAGAAGTGAATATAGCTCTTACTCTAAAGTTGAAGTGTTGAAAGTTCAGAAGAAGCCACTCAATTTCATGACCAAGTAAAATTTTGATTTCTGACTTGGAGATGATTGAGTGATTAGACCAAGGATAAAGGTTCACTCCATTGTGGGAGAAGAAAAATGTAGCACAAGAGTTGGAGTTTGGACGAAGGAGGAGATGATGGATTTCAAGAAAAGATAGGCAAAAAGAGATCCTATAAAAAAAACATTTTTAATGATGTAATGAATTGGATCTCAAAGAATATTTTGAGATAGGAAGCAACGACGTAGCATGAGGACAAGAGCAACATCTTTCTAAAAGCACTACTTCAGATTCATGGAAGATTGAAGGCTGAGCCTTCTCATTTTTATACTTTGTCACTTTCAAGGCACAAGAGCCATAGCTTATGCATAGTTGTTCTTTTAAGGCCATGTCGGCCATACGTAGCCTAACTTCTCATTTTCCAAGGCCATGTTGTCCATTCTCTAGATGCTAAGGCTACAAGCCACTCTCTCTGTGCTTCATGTCGAATCTTTTGAAATCAATGAAAGCGGTTATCCGAACCGCACAATATTGGGCTTACGAGAAGAAAAAAGAATGACTAGACTAGCAATGAGAGAATCATAATGACAGTCCAGATGATAAATGATAAATTGAAAGAAAATCGACCAACGACGTTTGGACATGTTGAAAGTTCAATTCGAATGAGTGACAAGATAGAACACAAATCAGTAGGTTTGGAAACAAACAATACACATAGCCAACCACAAATAAAGCACAAAATGGATTAGCTGTTGTTGATTTAATTTGTCTATTAAATGAAAACTGTCGGCAAGAAAAGTAATTTTTTCCCGATCGAATAAAGTTCCAAGCTAAAATTACAGCGATATGAGCGTACTCATTACTTGGAAAATATCTCATTATCAAAATAAACTGACCTCTCCAACAAGACTGGATCCAAAAATCTGACTATGTATAAGAATAGCATTATTTAAGATGGCTTCTGGAAGCATATCCCATTCTTCCTGTAGATGTTTTTCTTCGTCAACAGGCTTCTGCTGAGATGGAAACAAGAACTATGGTAAGAACACCTTATCCTAGAATTTTTACAAGGAGGTGACAAGGAATAGATAAGATATAATAGCACCATCTTCATAAAATTCTTTTCCAGCAGAGTATCTTCTTCTTCACACCGGAGGCCATCAAAATCAGTATCACCAAGAATGGAAGGATCATTTACAAGGTCTTCTATCATGACAGCACGTGACTTAAATCTAAAAATTTGATGTTCATCGATATCTTTTGATTTGGCTTTGACACGCATTGCCATCCACAAATTTGCCAGGTGACCAAACACATCTCCCAACATCTGCATCCATTACTGATCTAAAATTAGAAAACGTTCAACAGTTAAAAATCAAACTGTGGAACTACATCTCAAATGAAACGGCGTACCTGGAAAGACATACTATTAATAACTAAAGAACTGCTCAAATTGAATTTTAATTTACACAGATAAAGGCCACATATGGATGCATGTAGCTGGACATCTGTGGCCTATTGCAAACAAGAGGAAATAATCAGGTGTGCATGCAGTATTTACCAATTATCATGAAAGTATGAAAACCATTATTGAGGATACAAACCATGTTATCAGGAAAATCCTTGCTTGTTAGGGAAGCTAACTTCATCAACAAATTCATTTGTGGAGATGAAATGCTGCAAGGATCCAATGATGAAGGCTCAATGACATTACAGTCATGATCCACAAAGTAGCATTCAGATGGCAAAACCTTTGGAAACTGCATCAAAGAATATGTTGTGTCCTGCACAACCACAACCATAATAAGTTAATCAGAACTACAACCACGCCTCCAAACAATGTTATGAGATGAAATCACAAAGGTCAAATGCATCTCAAAATAAATCCAAAGGAAAAGAAACCAAAAAGTTGCACCCAGGAGGGAGCAGTAGAATGGAGTGACTATTGACTTGACCAACTAATGTACATTTATTAGTTATAAGATCCATATAGCTAAAAGTTTATTATTGATCACCTATAATATAGTTGCAAAGAAAATGAACAAACTAAAATTTTACATAAGCCATTGATGCTAGTCTTCAAATACAGAAACATCAATTTAAATTGTCTGGACAGTATCTTTTAGCACATACCAATATAATCTCTTCAGATGCTTCATCAATCTTTACCAAGAATTTGTTCTCCAAAGCGCTCTGAGATACCAATGATAAACCCAGTTTCATCTCATAAATAGCTACTTGAAGTGGCTGAATAATATCAATAAATGAAGGATATTCCTGCGACAGCTGATTGATAAAACACAGAGCAGTAACCTAGAAAATCAAAAGAAAGGCATGAGTGTGATAACGAGTAGAAAATCTGCACCACAAAAATTACAGAAACTGTTACAAGAATTTTCCACCAAGGCATGGTCTCATCTTGAAAGACATGAGCTACTGAACCATACCATTTATATGATGGCATACTTGTAAAAACAACAGCTACATCGTGCACAACATTGGCTTTTAAGACATGATTATGAAGAATATATCAGTAAGAAACTACCATATATTCGAATTTAGATATAGTTTACTTCCCAATAAATGCTTTTCAGCTTCAATGACAAACAAAAACATGTAAAGGTATTTGGCAATTCTTTCATTCAAGATGAGACCAGCCTCACTTTCTATACATCCTTACAAAAACATGAGGCTAACTTAATTGGAAATGTGTGCACGTGCATATTCATACCTGCCAATTACAAGCTGCATCAATAAACACCGATATATCAACATCACCACGTTGAAGATTCTCTGCAAGTGCAATGCCTTTGAAAACTATATCTAAGAAATCAGTGCAAGCTGAACTCAGACGACTGTAATCATCAGGATCATTGCGGAAAACAATCTGTCAATAATAACCAAAAAAAATATCATTTCAAAACTTAACAGCCTTAAACACATTGGCATCAATGTGAATAAGTGACATAAGCTTATATCTGCCACCGATAAAAACTAAAGACAAGCTTCGATGTCAAGTTCTACGAACAATGACTAGCAACAAGCAATTAAACTCCATATTAGACAGCCTTGTGCATTTCACTCCAAGTTCAGCCATTATTTTAATTTATGCAACTGACTTTAAAATATATATGATCTAATTCCAAATTAATTCATAAATTTCATAGCTAATGTAACAACCCTGAACAGCTTTCTTGAATACAGCACATAACCACGCATTTCCTCCAACCCATACATGAAGTATATCCATCAACAATGTCATTCCTAACATTAGTCATCAAACAAGCAAGACCAGCATAATATAAATGCTCATGCACATCTCTCATAACCAAAGTGCTGAATAGCGATTTTTCTAACTGGCTCATTTAAAATTATTTAAGATCTGATGTACCGAGGAAATACAGCATACCAAAGTGGTAAATAACCACTCAACCTTGTTACCATGCTAAGTCATAGATTAGCCTTCTAAAAAGCCATGCTATGTACAATAACTAATAAACTGATGATTGCATCCGGTAATATACTATTGCATTCGCAACAATAAAAGTAGTCTAGAAACGTAGACAAGTAGAACTGTGGTGCTTTTTTCCCCAAAAAACAGTACAACTTGTCAAGAGAAACCAATTGCAGCACTGTCAAAAAAATGACAGTTAGCGTCTAATATTACCATCTATTCCAATTGGACTGCTAAAGTAACCGAGAAAAAAACCCCATCCCATTAGGGAGACTAATTGAAGGAGATGCTGTGGTCACCTTCAGAATTAACAATTAGCTTGTCACTGCATTCACTAGAAAAGTGTCTCCCAACAAAGAAGCCAATACCACATTGATGAGTACAGATGGTCAATTGCATCTAAAAAGAACCATAAGTCACATGCGGCTTTAGATTAATAATGCTAATTTTGCTAGTTTCAGCCCATCATTCTTTCATCGCCATGGTCCTCAGTCAAGGCCTCACACCATCAAATTGCCTTAATGAGTTGCTTTCTTTACAGATTTTCGATCAGCATTAGACAGGTCTCTTCCATTTTATCTTAAAATTTCTGGTCTTGTAATTAAGGAAAAACTAAAAAATAATCTTGAAATAACTCAACTAACCTTTTCCTGCAGCCTTTTTTGCTCCAAATTGAGATTTTGCAAAGTATTTGAGAGTTGCATTTCATTGTTGGTAAGTGATATATTCCCAGCTAAGCTTTCACATTCCCCACGAACCTGCAGAATTTATTTACCTCATTTTACATCAGCAAGTTCAATCTCCAATCTAAAGCAATATTTAGTATCAATAAAATATTCAACAGTGTTTGCTTCGTGGAAGCCAGTAAAACAATGCAAATTTTCCACACAGAAAGCAAGTCTGAATAATATGGTGGCTTTTATGTAATGGTGTTTTGTATTGTCGGTTTCGGTTTAAAGCCCAGAGGCCTGGAGATGGTTGCGGTGTAGTCACCATTGGGCATGCTTCTCAACAAGGGCTTTGATGGTGGTCTTAGAAGAGGGGGCAACCTTGAGGAGGGAGATGGTTGATGATAATGGTGATTGGTCTAGCAACCTATGATGTCTGCTCCAATGAGGGAGATACGACATGTGGGGCGATCAGCAATTGGACTGCAAGATGTTTAAGGAATGACGGCTTCAGGCTATTCCACATGAGCCTCATGTTGATATGCCTTACATCCTAACCATATTGTTGGGTTAGATTGTTGATGTATTTATTCTCCATCCTGCATTCTGACTAGCTGAGAGCAGTTGGACTGGATCGTTGAGATGCATGATCCATCTCCTAAATCCTGATTGGTTGATTGCTGATGGGCTAGATTGTTGAGATGCATGATATGCCTTCTGAATCTTGATCAGTTGCAAGCAGTTGGGTCGGATTGCTAAGATGCTTGATCCACCTCCTAAATCCTGATTGTTGAAAAAGGGCCCTAAGGCCACCACATAGTGTATCATCATCATCATCCCATCTATGTATCTTCTCAGTATCCTCTATACTCTCTCTTCTTTCTCCATATAGGAAAAACCAATCACCGCCGCCCAAGGACGTAGCCCATTCACAGGTGAACCTTGTAAATATGTGCATCTCCACGCTTGACTGTGATTCGTTACAAATTGGTATCAAAGCCAGGTTTTGTCAAGATCATCAAGCAAGAAGACATCATGCAATCTGAAGATCGAGAAGTTCACAAGGAAGAACGAATTCAGTCTATAGAAGATTAAGATGTGTTCCCTTCTGAACCAGCAGGGCAACTGGGCATCGTTGGATCAAGAGCGGGCAAGGGCACTCAAACCCTCCGAGTTGATGGTGCATGAAGAGAAGACACACTCGACGACCATGATATGTTTGGCGGACGAGATTATTGTGGAGGTTGCCAATGAGGATTCTACGATCGGTTTGTAGTTGAGGCTCAAAAGTCTATACAAGACAAAGTCTCTGAACAACAAGTTAATCTTGATGCAACATGTATTCTCTCTCCGCATGCAAGTAGGTACATCTCTTAAAGAAAATCTTCTTCCCCACCCTTTTCCCTCCCCTTTTTCCTTCTTTATTAAAGATCCATCAATCTTATGGCGATGGTGGTGCTCCCACTTCTTGCACATAAAAACGTAACCATGTTTAAGCCAATTTCCTCCAGCATGTCCGTCATGATTTGTGGCCTATCCAAAAGTAATCCTCCTTCACGTATCCTTGTAACTTTCAAGGCAATCTATAGTGACAACTACCGTTGACGATGACATTGGTCATCACCTGAGTAATTTACATGATTTTAGTTGTTACTTTGTACATTAAAAGTCCCATACAATTCATGTATCTAATTTTAAGATAATCATAATGCATGAAGTGATATATCTTGATAAGTTCTTCGTTGCCATTCTCATTATTTCAAACATAAGTCCAGTTCATAATAATTTTCTAGGTGATTGGTTTTATCTTGCTTTAACATATAATGGTAAGCATAATGCATTCCATGCTCCTATTATGTACTTCGGTTTTCCTTATCTAGAATGGCATATTCTATACATTAAAGTCGGAGTACTATCCATGAACCCTCAAAAGAGAGGACATCAACTTCTCACATGTGAAGGGCCCTGGACTTCTATTCGAGATTGAGCGAGAAAAGGCTCCTAATCATACGTTATACTGGCTTTGATAACCATCTATAATCACTATATTAATTAAGTAGGAGTATCTCTACCCCTTCTATGAGCCTGCCTTGACCATCTTCTGAAAATTCCCAATCAAACATGCATATTGATTCCATGTCAAGCAACAAGAAAGTAATTAAACAAAGGGAGGTTAATTCCCCATTGGCAAACTCGTTGGAGGAATGATACCAGCGTAATGTAGAAAATTTGAAGTGTAGATTGGACCGCTAGAGGAAATCATCAAGCTCGATTTGACAGATCCTTCATATGGATTAGATGAAGTCTCGACATTGAATGAAGGGATACATGAGTGAGGCAAAAATTGACAACCAATGCTTAAGTTGTCCTTAGATATGCAATTAGTCTGGTTGGACCGACGGAAAAGACATGTATGAGTTGAGCTGCAATGGATACATGAATGAAAGAAGAGTCATAGGGCCACTAAGCATCGCTCATTGGTCGCTCAAGCTTCACATTTCAAAATCATTATCTTAACCATCTCTTCTGCTCTAACAGAAATATTCAATCCTTTGAATAAGTCTCATACAAGGTTTCAAAAATCAATAGTCAGTACTCGATCAACGGGGCCACTTACTAAGGATTAATCAGTAGTCGGACGGCTAATAAGATTTAGTCGGGCATTAGTCAATTTTGAATTTTTCATTATTTTAAATATATAAATCATTTTTATACATATATTCTTATATATTTGATAGATTTGTACATTTTCTATATTAACACACTGAAACAAAAGAAGTAATTGACTTAAAATATAACATTAAGCATATTAGAATAAGTTTTCTTTTTGAAAAAACAAAAAATAAAAAAAATAAAAATCATTTTGACTGACTAGGTCTAGTTGAGTCGGTTGCCCCCAACCCCCGACTCGACTAGTCGATCAACTTTTACACTAGTGGTCTTACATGATTATATATATTTTGACGTAGAAAATATTAAATTTAGATTGTAAAAAACATTCAATATCTGTAAAAATTAGGTATTTTATGTAGAATATAATATTAGCAGGGTATCTTCCTTGATGATATAGTTTTTTTAACTTCTCTTAGTGATTTGTAATAAAACAAATAGAATTATAAAATTAAATAATTAAAATAGTATTTTTTATACAAAAAATCTAGATAACGTGAAAATATACGTGAACATTTCAAATTCGAAATAAAATGAATCAAATTGAATATTCAAAACAAATTGAATTTGAAATCAAGTTTGCACATTTTTTTTAAATTCAATTCAAGTTTGGATTTAAAATTTTCAGAATGGATTGAATCTAAAACCTTGTGGAATTAATGATAATCGATTCTATTAGCACCCCTAGTGAACTTCGCCCCTTAGCCTATGTTAGCATGGAATAGTTAAGAACAAAGTGGTGAAACTAGTGCATAAGGCGTGGGAATCTGATGAACGAAACACATCTTTAACAATCAATAATTATAGTATAGGAGGCGGAAAGCAATTCATCAAAACCACAATTTTGTATATATGAACAAATTTAACTTGATAAGTATACAAAATGTCGAACTCAGGGAGCAATGTATTTTTAGTTGCACGGTTTTAAGTTAATCAAAGTAATTAATTACTTGCAATGTTAATTTATGTGTCAGAAAGAAAAAGAAAGAAAAGTACATGAAATAATGCAAATGAAAATGAATATAAAAGTGAAGCACATGATCTGTGACTCTGATTTTTAATGCCAATGATACTAATCAATACCCTCCAAAATAAATCACAGATATCAAATCAAACCCAGGCTGCAGACTATAGATCAATTCCTCTATCCTTGCAATTTTAGAGATCCAGAAAATAATCTAATTCTTTAAAAAAATCAGATCTCCAAATTCCCTATACAAAAACTCCCTAAACAAAGAATCCTCAAATCATTAAATATCAGGGAGATAATTGCTTAAGCCTCCTCAATTCGGTCCCTGCAAAAATAGATCAATTTGTCTCGAAATTGCATATAAAATATGTGTTGAGAGTGCAAAGATCAAGGAATCTTCAAATAATATTTCAAATAAATCTAGCTCTATCTGTTCACAAAATTTAGAATGAAAGAGTACAAGACAAGCTTCAAAATGACATAATGTGTGTTAAAAACAGAGTTCAAAAGAAAAAGTTATGCTAAAATGAAATTATAAGGATTAAAATGTAATAAAAATAAATATTTTCATCTCAAAGTAGCCCTTGGAGGACTTATCTGCAATATAAGAAACATGCATGGGTTCTGGTGTAATTTTTTCAAGGTGCTACGGGTGGCGCGCATGTAGTTAGAGGGGAGGGAGGGGATGCAATTTTCTGGAATGGCGGGGGTGGGGATGTAATCTCCCCCCCCCCCCCCGACCATGCGTGTGCAATGCTCGTGCTATTCCGGGCTCAAGGGTGCCGAGCCTCCAGGTGGCGACGGCAGAAGCTCAGGTAGAGCCTTGGGTTCACAACTGAGGGGCGGCACCCAAGGTGCTACGTGGTTTGGGCAAAGAGCTTTGGAGGGCACGAGCCGCGAGCGTGGGTCGAGGCTCGGTGGAGGGATATGTCGTGGCCTCGGGGCTGTTGGATCAAGGCTAGCCCATGATCCAATGACGGGCGGGTTGTAGATAGTCGACAGCGGAGCAACAACTAGAGGCTGAGGCAGAGTTGCACAAGATCGAGGTGAAGGCAAAATGCGATGGTCGACGGAGCAGTTGGAGTTCGACCAACACACGACCGAACAGCTAGAGAGGAGGCGATGAAGTCGGTGGTCTGAGGTTGGGCACTGCTTGAGTGGAGCTCGACCTAAGGTAACACATGCCTGAGGTCAAGGTGGGCGGAGCCGATGGCGTATGTCGGGAAGAGGGGTCGGAGGAAAAGGTGGCTAACGTCGATGACGATGGGTGGACTAGCTGAGGCACGACAGAAGGTTGGAAGATGGAGGTGATGGGGGTAGATGGTGAAGATGGGTCGAAGGCAAAGGTGGCCGACGTCCATGACGATGGGTGGACTAGCCGAGGCGCGACAGAAGGAGGAGCGAGGGTGAAAGGGTGGTGCTAAGGTGTGTGCTCTGATGAGGTGGAGAGGATGGCGGCCAGAGAAGATGATGGGGTCATCGATTTGGGAAGCGAGAAGAACTTGGGAAAGAAGAAGTTTGCATAACAAGAAAGAAGAAAGAGACAAATAAAGAATGAACGTTACCTGGATCGTCAGTGATTTGGTGCTCGATACAGAGCACAAGTGATCGCCTCGAACGGCCGACAACATGCCATGAAGCTTCTTCAAGCTGGGAGCTCGCAACAAAGGAGTTTGCCTCCTTTGGATCACGCCAAGAGATGAGGACCCTTCTCATCTTCGCCTCGACGAGCCGTGTTGCTCTATCACTAGAATCAACACTAGGAAGCTCGAGAGGGACTACGCAAAATGGTGAATGACAAGGGACATTGATGTGGCAAGACTTTATAGGTGGAGGAAGAGAAACAGATGGGAACAGAGGGTGGTACGTAATGACCGCGATGAGAGGATGTGTAATGGTCGTGATCGAAGGTGATAGGGGTGGCGGTCGTTGCACGAAGGAGGGGAGGAATCGAGTCATGGACAAGGCACGTGATCTGAAGAGAGAAAGAGAGAGAGAGAGAGAGAGAGAGAGAGAACAAGGATGAGGGTCACATGCAAAGCACATGACCTAAGCGGGGGAGAGAGAGAGAGAGAGAGAGAAAGTAAGGAGGAGAGACGCAGGGAGAAGAGAAGGGAGAAGGGAGAGAAGAAACAAAAGTGGAAAAGGGAGAAACAAGAAAAATTTTAAAAATAAAAAATAAATAAAAGTGAAATTAAATTTAAAAAAATAAAATTAAAAATAAATAAAATTAAGGATTAAATAAAATGAAATAAAATAATTAAATATGAAGAAAAATTAAAAATAAATAGTAAACGAAGTTAAATCAAAAAGTACTCGATATGAAAGTTGCCCATCTCGAGATCTACAACCTTCATGTCATGCAGGACCCAAAATCAAAAGAGGTAATATGTATAAAAAGTATTTTTGGAGATACTTTATAGATAATAAAATACCATATTTTTGCATTTGTATTTTTTGTATTTTAATTGGTTTTTAATTAGTGAATTAATTTATATACAATATATCCATATCTAATCTAATTTTTATGGATTTTTATAGGTTAGGAAAAGGTAAAATAAAATCAACAAAAATAAAATACATACAAAATTTAAAATATCGGGTTTTTGTATTTTCTTCTAATTTTTTAAATTTTAAGGATTTTATTTCTTTATACCATGTTAGTTATTTAGTAAAAGAATATAAAGAAGAAGAATTGGGTCAAAGTAAGCAATTTTTGTACATAAAATGATAAGCTCAATCAAGGCCGAAAACACAGGTAATTTAATTACAAACTTTTAGCCTAATTTTAGCATAATTAGTGAATGGTAATAAATAAATTTTAGAGGATTTAATTATTGATTTATTAAGGGGATTTTGCTAAGATGTCCATATAAAATAGATGAATCATGAATTCCTCAAACACTGCTCAACAATTGGGCCAAATCTTGAAGAAAGATGTAAATTCCAAAGGTAAAAACTTCTAGCTTGATCCATGTTATAGCGTCCTAGCTCTTGACTTCTCCAATCTAAGCATCACCTCCAGTGTCGTATCCCTAGCTCTAGTAGTGTATGTTACGAGAGATGGAGCAGTCAAAACATACCTTGCAACAGAGTCATCTCAAGCTTCTGCAAGTCATGCCCCACATGCCAACCTACACGTACTATGTTAACAATTCACTCATTCATATCTCATGTCGATTGAGGTCTACCCTACTTTGTACCAAGCTAGTATAACAACATAGTAGATATTTTATTGTAACCCATGTCACTGTTGTAAAAGTCGAGAGGGTAGTCGACTCGAGTAGGCCTAGTCGACCATTAGTCGGTCAACCCGACTAATCAGGTTGACTACTCGGTCGACTTTTACATAGAGATTTTTACTTTTTTTCTTTTTTAAAGTAAACTTACTTTAATATGCTTAATGTTATATTTAAAGTCAATTACTTCTTTTGTTTCATTATGATAGTATAGAAAATGTACAAATCTATATAAATATATAAGACTATATATATTAAAAATGATTTAAATATTTATAATAATTAAAAAAATCAAAATCAACTAAGACCGACTAAATTCGATTAGTCGTCTGACTGCTGATTAATCCTTAGTCAGTGACCCCACCAACCGAGTACCGACTAGTGATTTCTGCAACCTTTATCCATCAAAAACTTGGTCTGTCTTTTCTATCAGAGTTGCTATACCCTTTACCCAATTAAGTTTTTTCTTAGGAATGTCGGTTGTCTTTTTCTATTAGAGTTTGCAGATAGATTTTAGATTTCGCAAAATTTTGATTTCTACATGGGATCAAAATTTCGAGCAAAATAGCAACACATTGGCCTTTTTAGATCATTCCTTCACAAATGTTCGTCGATATGAGCAAAATTTAGTATCAACATGGTGTCAATACGATAGCCGATATCAATATTTAAACCCCTGCTTGCAAACAACGGTCCATCTCGTAAGGAGGTGGTTACAAGAAAGATTGGATATACAAATTAATTTTATATTGATTTTGCATAAAATGTTTCATCCTGTTTCAGTCTCCATTTCCTTCTTCTCAAATGGGGGTAGAGCTTTTTGGAGAGTGTTAATCTTTCTGCAATGTGCTATATTTATTATTCTTTTACAGTCAACTCTATTTACCATGTGATAAGTAAGCAAAGCATGAGCGGTCACTGATAAAAAACTACCATAAACATTATGAAAGGAATGTGCAAGGACTCAATGACAAGATGAGATGCTTGGAAACCCCTTATATGTCCTCCAAACAGATATAAGGGTTGAAAGTTTTTTCTCAGTAAACGGTGCTTGTTTGGAGGGTTTGCCACCAAAAATTGAACGTAGAGCTCTCGCCTTACCAACGAGCCGACTGATGAATGTTGTTAGTCATGACTACTACTAAAAAGTGAACATGAAGATTCATATTGAACATGAAGAAATAATACTTATGTTAGGTGTTATTCTATCATGCGACCCAGTGGCTTATGTGTGACATATGGCACACACCTCGTATTTGTTCAAGACCTAGGAATAAAAAAGGATAGGGATGTCAGAAATGGTGGGTGGGGGTGAGAAGTGTCATGCATTCTCTCCTATTTTAGCTTTTTTCTACCTATTAAGAAATAAAAAATGGGGTAAAAATGTTATGAAAGCATACTCTTAAGGCTGATTTTAAGTGACGACATTGATTTCCGAATCTGGATGGATGATTGATCTCGTCAAGGTTCAGTTGGAGAATGTTCCCCATGTTTGTTTGTTTTCGACTGCTGAAGGAAATTATTCAATGAGGGATCGTAGGGAGGGGGATGAGCGGATCCCCTGATTTGACCCAAATTCACTGAATCAATGCTTTGTTGAATTTTTGGTGGTTTTAGAGGATTTCCTTACTTCCGTCAAAGGGTCGGATCATTATACATGCATGGATGGACATTTCATGATTCAAAAGGATTGCAAGGCATTTTACGCATATATGGTTTTTGACAATGGGATTGCATTGCATCGGAGCAATATAGGCATATTTCGAAGAGGACGGACTCGTTGTGGGTTCATATCTTCATTTGATTGTTGACAACAAATTGGTTGTTGACTTGTAAGCATAGGTCCTAATTTTTACTTGGCACGGAGGGGATGGGTCAACTACTTTACGATGGTAAAGCATGTTGATCATCTCTTCTTTAGAAACATGTCTCGAGAGATGTTTAGCTCAATAGTTGACATCGAATCGATGGTGACATCGGGCATGGTTGCTTTCTGGAAGTCAAGTGAATGATTAGGGCACGGTCTAGTCTATGACGAAGTTTGGATAACAGTTCCTGGTCCTGTGGTTGGCACGGAATGGGGCCATTACCAAGGTTTGAAATCTAAATTTTGATTTCATTTCGACGCCCCTCCCACTTTAGGAAAAATTTTGATTGTATCAGCGGAAATGTCAAAATATTTTTTTGCAAATTAAGATCTTCCAAATAGTATAACAATAAATAACTTACAAATACACACATATTGCTCATATGTATCTCGTATATCGCAGATAACGACCATACCGGTCAAATCGATGTTAATGTTGATTCTTAGCCGATACATACTGGAAATGGATATCATCCGATCCAATATCTTAAAATAGAAACAACTGTCAAATGCGCATCATCTCCCATCCATTCATCGTATATCACACAAGTTAACAACACTTAGAAGAAGTTTTTTGTTCACAAAAATAGATGAGAATTTGATTCTAAAATGTAGATAACGATTAATTCGACAATGTTTCGTTCATAGAAACAACTGTCAAAGACGCAATTCTAATGAATCACAGAATTAATAACAGACTTACAGTAAAGATGCATTTATTTACGGAGATAAATTACAAACAAAATAAAACAAACAAGCTATATCGGATATCTAGAAGCTATAGAGTTGTTTCATCTCTATTGCTTAAACTCAAAGTGAGGGAAGCTCCCTAAGTTGAAGAATCAATGTATGTACCCCCATGTCGACCTAAAACAATATATATATATATATGTCATTATGTTTTTTAATATTAGGAATAGGTAAATAAGTAGTAAAACCAAGCTCATATAGATAATAACGTTGATATACACATGTACCGATGAAATTTGACCGATATTGATCGAAATCCGAGAAATCAACATATTAGGGGAGTTTTGATACCTAGGACTTCTCAAAACCAAAATTTCGTCGAAATTTCAATGCATGGTCAATACTTGAGAGATATGGCAAAAGGTGTTAAACATGCCAATAACATCCGAAATTACAAGCCTTTCTAATTATTTATTGTTAAGTTATAAATAAATAAGTTTTTTGGGGGGTTGGACAAAATTGACCATTTTGTACCAAAGAAAGTTTTGCTATAAATTTGAAGTGTTATTTTACCAAAAAGGACAAAGCTCAGCTCCACTATTTATACAATTGACGAGAAACATCAAATAAAAAGGTATGTAACACCAAAGTTCTATCAAACACCATGGAAGCATAGACCTAAAAGGGATATATATAGGTGTAAGATTGGACAGCCTACACACGTGTATGTAACTTTCCTACACCTACTCCTTTTCCTCGCAATTTTTTTGATTTGTTTAAATAGATCCTTAGAGAATTTACTTAGAATGATAAATGCAATATGTGTTTCAAATTTCTTGTAAAACAAACATTCTTAGCATGTCTATCGAAAGGAATCGATTTTAGCAAATCATTGACAGTTGAAATTTGATTGTCTTAATAGATAAGTTAGAAGTCTCGAAATAAGTTGAAATTGGAATGACGCCACGATGATATATTCTAATCAGAATACCCTTAATTCAAAAAAATCAAGAAAAAAGGGCAGAGAAGGAGCGGGCGTAGAAAAGTTATCTACACTTAGGTGTAGGCTCTCTTTTCCACGTATATATATTCTGTTGTTTTCCTCAAGAAAAAATACTGCAACATGAAATATATTTTCGTAAGAATATTTAAGGAAACAAAATGTAAGGTGAGATATCTACCTCTAAGGTAGGTCCACAGATCAAATCTGCCACACAGGATGAATCAGGAACCCTTTCTTCCCAAGAAATTGGGGATGTCAATTAAAAGGTGGGTAGTTCAGGACCTGAATGGATGCCTTTATGAAGTGATTTCCACTAGTTTGTAGGAGGGCCTTTCCCCTCAAGGAGGTAAAATAAAGAGTGGGTAGATTAGGACCCAAACGGAGGCCTTTGTGCAACGCTTCTTTTTGCCTTGCAAAGGACTCCCTATTTTTTGTTCCAAAAATGCAAAACAACAACAAAGCCTTTTCCCACAATTAAGTAGGATCAGCTGCATGGATTCTTCGCCTCCATTCAGATCTATCATGGATCAATCCCAGGCTTATATCCAAAAATGCTAAACCAATGAATAATTTGATCAAGCGGGCAGATATACCTCAACGTCGAAGTCCAAGGTATTTAAACTAGAGCTAGTGAATAGATATACGCCAAAAACACAAAAAAGGTAAAACTCACATAAACATAATATCTAAAGCTTGAAGGATCATAACATGCGCAACCCTTCTTATTCATTGAGTACCCTAAGAAGATATACTTGACAAAGGGAAGCAATTTAACCGATCCCAGATATAAAATGTGGACAAAAACGACACAACCAAAGACTCGGCGAGCAATAGAAAAGGTCTCTTTTGAGAAGGATATGAAAAGACCGAGTGACTTTAGGATATGGCAATGTCACAAAAAATAGTAGACAGAACCTCTACGAAATTCAAGTGTTTTATTAAATGCCAACCATTTTTGTATCGGCATCATACATGGTTATTACTTTTTAGAAGGAAACCAAACAAACACAACTATAATAATCCATAATCACAAGATAGTACATGTATCCTTGAATATCACATGAACGACTTGGACCCCCAAACATCAAAATGTAAAAGCTGAATGATACGAGAACTACTACAATTAATTGACCTGCTTGGAAAAGTAGCACGATGACTTTTTGTGACTTTTTTTTTATTCCATCCCCTTGATCTCTTGTTCATGAATTCCAGAATATTCTATTGCACAATATATTTAAACTAAAAGTGATTCACCGCAGAATGATGTTATACAGACATGATGAATGCCAATTGCCAGAAGTAGAACTACAATTTAATTAATTTCTGAAAAGGCCAAAAAACAACTAGATGTGGATAGAAATCCAAACCGCATTAAAAATTAAACTGTTACAAAGCAATCAAGCCTCGTAACCAAACAATACAGAAGTACACCACACCAAGTAGAAAGCATCTAGAGGAGGTCGTTTCATTTCATCTTATGATTTATAAATATCAGCCAACAACCAGTTCAAAATGATGAACATGATAACAATACCTGTTTCTCAAGTACAAGCATCGATATCTTCTCAAGGACTTGTGCATGTTTGAAGTTGTACTTTAAAGTAGGATCAGGTCCACCACGGCTAACCAAGAGACAAAATCGTAAAGACCCAATATAAAGCCATCCATAACCAATAGTGTGATTCAAATCTGCAAAGGATCTAGCAATATAAGATGCAATGGAACAATACAAATCATATTGGAAGGGAAAATAAAATCAAATATGTTTCTAAACCTTTACCAGATAAGCTCTCGGAATATATTGCATTGACTAAAGGTTGAATAACAGAATCCACCAAAGATGCAAGTGTTATATGGCCTGAGGTGGCAAGAATTGATTGGATAATCTGTAGCTTATCATCCTGTAAAATCGGTATGTAAACCATCAAAGTGAACAAGAAAGCACACATCCAGATTCATTGCAGTGCCAGTACAATGTATACCAGAAAGATAGTGATGTGCGCTGTCTTGCTGAATTTTTAGTTCCATGTAAACAGTTTCATCGAACAATTGAAGTAATTGTAAAATTAAAGACGTGAATGAGAAATAATGCTCTCCTAAGAAATAGTACCATTACAGGAAGAATTCAATGAAATTGGAAACAAAGACAGTAACGGAATGTGAACTTGCAGGAAGTATTGGAATTTGGAACCGAGAAACAAATTTGACTTGGTGTTTCCATATATGAGAGCCGTAATCCAAGGCTATTTTATATCTTTTTTATTCAAATGTGTTCTCTTTATCCTAACTTGGTTCAAAAAAACTAGCCTCGAGGCGGTCGAAGCGTACGCCTTGAGGCAAGGCCCAATTTAGCCACGAGGCATGCGTCTCGGTCTAGTCTAGTGAGGCGTGTGCCTCAGGTGACCGAGGCGTAGCCTCGAGGCGTTCCGCCTCGAGGCGGTTGAGGCGTTTTTGAGGTGTTTTGGCTTTTTGAAGCATTTTTTAATGATTTTAATGTTTTCTTGATAGTTTGAGAAGCTTATAAATGTCTCATTGTTTAGGATAATAATTATACAAGATAAATGACTAAATCTAATGTTTCTTTCGTGTCCATAACTTCATATTTACTATTAATTATGTCCAACTATTTTGACAAACTCTTACTATTTTACTCTTAATACAGGAATTTATAAATATCAAATCCAATAATACTCGTAAAATCAACGAGCATTGCAATATATCAAGCAAAACGAAATGGATAGGCTTCATAATTTCTCATACTGTCATATATTACATACTAGATACATAACATAAATTTCTTCGACTATATTTAATCGTACTTTTAAGTAGAACAATATTTCAAAGATTTGCTTGAAATGGATAGGATTCACAGTTTCTCATGCGGCTATATATTATATGTTACGCACATAACATACATTTCTTCAACGTATATTTAATTGTATCTTTAATTACAACAACATTTCAAAGATTTGCTCGAAATGGATATGATTCACGGATTCTCATGTGGCTATACATTATATGTTAGACATAACATAAATTTCGTCAACATATATTTAATCGTACTTAAAACTACAACAATATTTCAAAGATAAATATGTATTGTTTAATTATTTCACAACATTTATTGACAATGAATTCCTTTTTGATTGGATGAAAATCTGAAGAAAGGGATATGGTGTTGTTCTATCTTATATTTTAGGGTTCTAATCTCTATTATTTCATCATATATTATAGTCTTAAGTATTATATGTTGGGCAGAGAACATATAATTACATTGACATATATATAATTATAGTTTTATGCATATTTTTTCTATAAACAGAGGCTCATGCCTCGACCGTCTTGAAGCTACGCCTCACCTCGATTCCAATGAAAACGCCTCGTTCCGCCTTTCGTTTTTTCAAACCTTGATCCTATCAACTTCTTATACATAGAGGGCTAGGGTTCAAGCACAACATTACAAGCTCTCTCATTCCTTTCCACGTGGTATCAGAGCAACAGTATGAAATCGGGGATCCGACCAGGGCAAGCACCGAAGTCACCTGCCAGTCTTAGGCAAGAAAGGCCTTCATTTCCCATACATGTTTAGTCCCACATCTACTATTTTCGGGACTCGGTCTGTCTGTGGGGCTATATAAGGTGCCCCATACCCCCTCTATTCTTTGACCTCATGTTGAGCTACATATATATGGTTAAATGGCTACCCTTATTTTTTATGGAAATGTTTAATGACATATGGTGGGATTAAGTTAACTAATAAGAGTAATATGTGTTCAAATTTCACAAAAAAATAGACATTTCTAACATGTCCATCTGGAAAGCAACAATTTCAGCAATTCTAATATCATTCAATTTTGAAAGCCTTGATGGATGGGATAGGAGTCTCAAATTTAGTTGAATTTTGAATGAGAATATAATGATACTACATGATCTAGATTCCTCCAAGTGTCATTAAAAAGAAGGGCGGATGTAGCTAACTCAGAAGGGATAGCTCCATTTTTTCCACATATCTATATATATAGAGAGAGAGGTTAATGTTTATTCTCAATATAGCAATCTCTCTCTATATAAATAGTGTGTGTGTGTGTGTGTGTGTTTAACGTTTATTCTCAATATATCAATCACTATCATTCATCTCCACACTCGGCTAAATCAACAAAAGAAAAGAAAAAAATCACAAGGACCCCAGAAGACAGAGTTTATTTTTAACAAAAAATCAAGTTTACAATAAATTTATTACCGTTATTGGAGTGTTCTTCAAAAGATAAAGCAATGACATGAGCTCTGTGAATTTATCTTCCTGAAAAGATTTCCTGTGTGCAAATATAATCTGCAAAGAAAAATCTGTCAACTAAAGAAAGAGGGAAAGAATAAGCCAATAAAGTTCGACATTTCAATAGGTACCTGCTCAAACAGGTTCTGTGCAGCAATGCGAAGATTGCCAAAAAAATTCCCTCCAGATGAAGCATCTTGGTAGAAGTTTCTTGAGGAAATTCTAAGCTTTAAACTGTGAGCGTCGAATTCTCGAATGGAGCATGGACCTTGGCTGCACAAGAAGGAAAAGCAAGTGTTCATAAAATGGTTTTACAGTACATAGGCAGCCCCTCTATTCTTCATGTAAGCCTCAGTTTCTGATCAGCAATCAAATATTGTTTTCAACATGAAATTAAAGAAGAATTATAATAGAAACCCACACAATCCAGATTATGAACCTTACACTAAAATGGGCATGTGCAGAGTAGCTATAGGTTAAGATCACAAAACGATCTATAAAAAAAGTACCCTGACACATTGGTGGCTGTACACGAGATGAGACCATGACAAGACAATTGAGTTCAAGAGACATACAATACAATAAATTCAAGTTACAGTAGCACGCAAGTGACAAGGAAAATGTAGCACTAAGTGTTTGTGGAGGGAAAATGATAACTTAATTATCAAAGGGTGCTATAAGGTTCTCTTATAAGAGGAGAAACTTTATAAGGCGAATTACATAATAGAGATAAAAGAACCATAAAACATAAGAAAAAGAAAAAAAAGGATGTCTCAAAATTCCCCCTCAAGAAGGAGAATACATGTCAATCAAGCTTGCTTGGGACAACATCTCTGGAATGGCCCTCTAGCTAGGACCTTAGTCAAAACATTGGTAGTATATTCCCCTGAACTGACGTGGGAAGTAGAGATAAAACCCTACTGTGGGCCATAGCTCTATACTCCGATTCAGCACTGGATCTCACAACTACCGTTTGCTTCTTACTCTTCCATGAGACAAGTGACCCTCCAACAAATATAGCAAAACCTGATGTTGACTTCCTATCATGTGAGCACCCTGGATAGTCTGCATCTGCACATGCTGAGATAGTAATAGTGCCCTCCTTCCTAAAGAGCAGTCATGCACCTGGAGATGACTTAAGATACATTAGTATCATATGTATAGCATCCATATGTACCTGACGAGGTTGCTCCATGAAATGGCTCACTTTATTTAATGCAAATGAAACATCTGGTCTGGTAATAGTAAAATAAAGAAGCCTCCCTACCAGTTCCTTGTATCTCCTCTTGTCAACCTCCTCGGTACCATCATCATACATCTTCATGCTCGGGACCATGGGTATAGAAAGAGGTCGACATCCAAGCATACCTGCAGTGTTGTAAAAGTCGCCCGACTGGCCCGACTAGTAGGTCCGACTACTCTAGTCAGTGGGGTGGCCGACTGAGTACCGACTAATTCCGACTAGGTACAATAATCGACCAATTTTTGCTTGGAGATACCATATTTTTTTAATGTTTTGCTTTTTTAATAAGCAAACTTATTATAATATGCTTAATGCTTTACTTAAATTCATTTCCTTCTTTTATTTTAGTATGGTAGTATAAAAATGTACAAAATCTATATAAATGTATGTATAAAAATGAGTAATATATTTAAAATAATCATAAAATTCAAAACTGACTAAAGTCCGACTAAATCCGATTAGTCGCTCGACTGCCGATTAATCCTTAGTTAGTGACCCAGCCAACCAAGTACCGACTACCGACTTTTGCAACCTTGCATACCTGTGTCACTTAACAAGTCAGTGACATACTTTCTCTGTGCCGTCACAAGGCCTTTTTCATTTCTAGCAAACTCCAATCCAAGAAAATATCTGAATCCTACTAGATCCTTGGTAACAAACTCACGACCCAAAAATTCTTTCGCTCTTATTATTCCCTGCATATCATCTCCTGTAATAAGTATGTCGTCAACATACACCGTAATGACAGTCGTACCTCTGGATGTCCTCTGTACACAGAGAGAATGATCTGCATTCGACCTTTTGAACCCTTGCTTCTCAAACAAATCCGATAGCTTCTGGAACCAAGTTCTTGGGCTATGCTTTAGGCCATACATTGCCTTATGAAGTCTGCATACTTGTACATACTCCCCCTTAGGAGTGAACCCAGGTGGTTGCTGCATGTAAACCTCCTCCTGAAGATCTCCATATAAAAAGGCATTTTTCACACCCAATTGAAACAAAGGCCAATCTCAAATTACAGCAACAGATAAAAGAATATGTAATGTAGAATGACGAGCAACATGAGAAAATCAAGATAATCTACCATGTACATCCGAGTAAAACCACGAGCAATCAGTCGAGCTTTGTACCTATCAATACTGCCATTTACATTTTGCTTCGCTGTAAAAACCCACTTGCAATTCACAACAGATGCCCCAGTAGGGGCTGGAACAAGGCTCGAAGTACTTCTCGACTGAAGGGCGGTCATTTCTTCCTCCATAGCCAGATGCCATCTGATATCAATAATGCCTCCTGGTGAGTCCACGGAATGTTCACAGCGATAAGGCAACGACAAATCTCCTTATGTCCCCTGTCAGACACTCAAAGGTAACATGAGAGGCAATCGGATATGAAACGCAAGACCTCTTCTGCTTTCTTAATGCAATAGGCAAATCAAGTTCTGCGCCAGTCGTACCACCTTCCAAATGATCCCCTACCTGCTCCTGCTGAGAAGTATCATCATTTCCATCAATAGAACTAATAATATCATAACAAACCTGGGGCATGCTTGATGATTAACCATGATCATGAGCAGGGGTTGGTTGTCGACTGTAGTGGTACGGTAGAGGAGAAACCAAAGAACTAGAAGGTAGTGGAGGTGGTGGAGTGGTGGTGGTGGTGTAGGTGGTATTGGTGGTGGGGACGGTGGAGGAGGAATATAGATCTCATCAGTAGTGGTTGATGGCACCAACCTGTCACCTGTAGGAGAGAAGAATATGATAGACTCAAAAAACGTGACATTTGCACTGACATAATATCTTCGACGCAACGGATCATAGCAACAATACCCCGTTTGGGTCCTGGAATACCCGACAAAAATACATTTGACAACCCTTTTGGGTCATGCCTCTCCCAGATGCTCGCTTTGATGACTTAGTCTCCCAACTCCGTGAGATGATGGCTAAACCAACATCTCCTTCTCCAGGATCTACAGAAGCGGCAGCCCCAGCCAGAATGGCATCCAGCTCCTCAGGTATCCACTACGCGCTTACCATTACTGCTTGCTCAGACTTGACAGATTAGATTATAGATTTTAGGGCTTCCCATCATATGTGTGGCGACAGAATACAGTATAATACCTACAGAGCACTTGCGCCAGGACATTCTGTAGTGATTGTCAATGGGGTTCGCTTGCCCATTGTTGGCCAGGGGGAGATTATTCTAATGCCTTCCTTGAGCCTTCAGAATGTCTTACATGCACCTGAATTAAGATGAACATGTTGTCTGTTAGTCAGCTTACTAAAGATCGACATTGTCGTGTCATATTTGACCATTCTACTTTCGTGTTTCAGGACATACTGACTGCCAGGATGATCGGAAGTGGCTGTGAGCAGCGAGGCTTGTATAAGCTTGCTATATTACCATGTGCTGGACTTGCTACTATTCCATCTGGATCTGTGTCTCCATTTCTTTGACCCTTCTACAGAAGATGTGTAATGTCTTACCACAGATATCTACCCGCACTGCATTGGATTGTGAAGCCTGTCAGCTTGGGAAGCACCATCGGTCTTCGTTTCCAGGTCGTCCGAGTCGTTATAGTAGTCGGTTGTTTCAGTTGTTTCATTTTGATATTTGGGGTCCAAGCCGTGTTCCTGATCTTCAGGGCCATCGTTATTATATGGTTGTTGTGGATGATTATTCCAGACTATCATGGGTTTTTCTGTTGAAACGTAAATCTGAAGTTGGTACTATTATTCGAAAATTTATTATTGAAGTTAATAATGTCTTCTCCACCAATGTCAAAGTGATTCACACTGATAATGCTTTGGAGTTTTCTACATTACATTTGTCCGATTTTCTCAATTCACAGGGCATTATTCACCAAACTTCATGTAGTTACACTTCGCAACAAAATGGTGTGGCGGAACGCGAACACAGTCACCTTCTAGATGTTACTCGAACATTGTTGATTCATAGTCGTGCCCCTCATTCTTTTTGGGGGGAGGCTGTTCTTACTGCATGTTACCTAGTGAATCGTATGTCGTCTACTGTTCTTGGAGAAAAGATTCCCTTCTTGATTGTGTTTCCCGAGAAAGACTTATTCTCCATGACACCTCGAGTCTTTGGATCTGTGGCGTTTGTACATATTTCTACTCCTGGTCGTGATAAGCTCTCACCAAGAGCTATCAAATGTGTATTTATTGGGTATTCGCGTACACAAAAAGGGTATCGTTGTTATGATCCAGTGAGTCGGCAATATTATGTTAGTGCTGATGTTACTTTATTTGAGTCCATCATGTACTTCTCTCTTACAAGTGACAGGCTCTCCAATAATACTATGGATGACATTATAGTTCCTCCACCTCCATCTCTTCCAGCAAATGAACCTGAGCAACTGTTACCACCAGACTCGTCACCACCACCACCTCCTCCACCTGCGCCCAAATTCTTCCTCATTGTGTACACTCGCAGGTCTTCCACTAGCTCTTCTGCTCATGGGCCTTCCACATCATCCAGCATGCCTAAGGTATGTCTTGATAACAGTATTCCTACTGATGGCACTGGTATTTTACAGCAAACACAGGATAATTGTGCTACAGAAGACACTGAGGGTGCAGATTTAGACGTTCCTATTGCACTAAGGAAGCCTCGGCGCAAATGTGCCACCTACCATTGGCTGCCCATGTTTCTTTGAATAATCTTCCTGAAGAATACAAGAAGTTTGTTGTAGGTCTTTCTGCGGCTACTATACCCCGAACATATATGGAGGCTTTACAGGACAGCAAGTGGCGTCAAGCCATGGAAGAAGAAATGGCGGCCTTAACATCAAGAGGGACATGGACGATTGTCTCGCTTCCACGAGGTGCATCAATCGTCAACTGCAAATGGATATTCTCCATTAAACACAATGCAGATGGGAGTGTAGATCGTTAGAAGGCTAGGTTGGTGGCCCGTGGCTTTACACAGACATATGGGGTGGACTACCAGGACACTTTTTCTCCAGTAGCGAGACACTCAACGCTTCGGGTCTTACCCGCAGTTGTTGTTTCACGTGATTGGCCGTTATTTCAGCTCGATGTGAAAAATGCATTCCTATATGGAGATCTTCAGGAGGAAGTATACATGCAGCAGGCAGCAACCACCTGGGTTTACTACTGAGGGGGGGTCCCAGAAGGTATGTAGATTGCATAAGGCAATTTATGGCCTGAAGCAAAGCCCTAGAGCTTAGTACCAAAAGCTGTCAAAGTTGATTAAGCACCAGGGGTTTAAGAGGTGCAAACCACTCACTCTTTGTCCAGAAGACACAATGAGGTACGGTTGCCATTCTATTGTATGTAGATGATATTATTGTTACAGGAGATGATGCTCAGGGAATTCGGATAGCCAAGAAGTTCCTAGGCAGAGAGTTTATGACCAAGGATCTTGCTACCCTTCGCTACTTCCTGGGATTGGAGTTTGCCAGGAATCATCGTGGTCTAGTGATGACCCAGAGAAAGTTTGTCATGAATCTCCTTTCTGAGACAGGTATGACTGGGTGCAAGCCTGTCATGACTCCCATGGATCCAAGTATGAAATTGTACGATGAAGATACTGAAGAAATTGATAGCAGGAGGTACAGGGAACTGGTTGGAAAGCTTCTATACATTACTATCACCAGGTCAGATATTATGTTTGTTGTAAGCAAAGTAAGTCAATACATGGAGAAGCCTCACGTCACGAGGGACATGGAGTGTTGTCTCTGCTCCACGCGATGCTTCAATTGTAAGCTGCAAGTGGATATTTTCCATTAAGCAAAACGCAGATGGGAGTGCGGATCGTTACAAGGCAAGGTTGGTGGCGAGAGGCTTCACCCAAACATATGGGGTGGATTATCAAGACACCTTTTTCTTCAGTAGCGAGAAACTCAACGCTACGAATTCTACTAGTTGTTGCAGTTTCACGGGATTGGTCGTTATTTCAGCTTGATGTGAATAATGCATTCCTCTACGGGGACCTTCAAGAGGAGGTTTACATGCTGCAGCAGCCACATGGGTTTACTGCTAAGGGGGAGTCCCAAAAGGTATGCAGGCTACATAAGGCCATTTATGGCCTGAAGCAAAGTCCAAGAGCTTGGTATCAAAAGTTGTCAGAGTTGATTGAGCAACAGGGGTTTGCGAGGTCCCCTACAGACCACTCATTTTTTGTTCAGAAGACACAGAAAGGTACGGTTGCCATTCTGGTTTATGTGGATGACATTATTATTACGGGAGATGATGCTCAAGGCATTCAGATAGCCAAGAAATTCCTAGGTAAAGAATTTCTGACCAAGGACCTTGGCACCCTGCGCTACTTCTTGGGGTTAGATTATGCAAGGAATCATCGTGGTCTAGTGATGACCTAGAGAAAGTTTGTGATGGATCTCCTCTCTGAGACAGGTATGACCGGATGCAAGCCTGCTACTACTCCTATGGATCCAAGTATGAAATTGTATGATGAGGATACTGAGAAAGTCGATAGTAGGAGGTATAGAGAACTAGTTGGGAAGCTTTTATATGTTACTATCACCAGGTCAGATTTCAATAAGCAAGGTCAGTCAATTCATGGAGAAGCCCAGGAAGGTACATATGGATGCTATCTATATGATCTTGAGATACTTAAAGAATTCACATGGTTCGGGACTCTTATTTAGTAGGGATGCATCCCTGGAGGTGACAGCTTGTGCAGATGCTGACTATGCAGGATGTCCTGTGGAAAGAAAGTCTACTTCAGGTTTTGCAGTGTTTGTTGAACACTCACTTGTCTCATAGAAGAGCAAGAAGCAGACAGTGGTTGCTAGATCAAGTGCAGAATCTGAGTACAGGGCCATAGCACAAGGGAGTGCAGAAATGATGTAGGTTAGATCGGTATTGACTGATCTTACCATAGAAGTTCCCCTTCCTATGCAACTTCTATGTGATAATCAAGCCGCATTATTCATTGCAAATAATCATGCATTCCATGAACAAACAAAGCATATTGAGGTGGACTGTCATTACACTCGAGACTTGATATAGAAGGGCCTCATATCTACCTCTCATGTGTCTACAGGAGATCAGACGGCTTCACCAAGGCTCTATCTCGAAGTCCTTTTCAGAAGTGTTGTTCCAAGCTGAGCATGATAGATATATATGCTCCAGTTTAAGAGGGAGTGTTCAGGTAAATATATCTTTATGTCTCATTTATGTAATTTTATTTTCTCTGTGTACTTATCATGTAATTAACCCAAGGGCTATTCTCCTATATAAGAGAACCCTCAGGTACGTCTAATGCATCTCATTCATTTTCTCTCCTATCACATCTCACAGACGGTAGATGTGAGACTAAACAACTGGATGGGGTTAATGGATCATGTAGCCTGACACTCGGAGTAGTCAAGCCATTATTTTATTTCCACACATTTAGTAGTTGAAAAGACTATCCAAAAGCATGTAGCTCTCACTAAAACTGAGAAAATAACCATCCAAAAACATGTCCCTGTCACTAAAACCAAAAAATAGGATGCTGTAAAAAATCAATTAGAAATG
The DNA here is from genome assembly GCA_037367405.1 of Ottelia alismoides. Lineage (NCBI taxonomy): Eukaryota > Viridiplantae > Streptophyta > Magnoliopsida > Alismatales > Hydrocharitaceae > Ottelia > Ottelia alismoides. The sequence continues at coordinate 355,940 of JAZKJV010011160.1, read as the reverse complement.
GAATTGACAACAGAAAACATATGAGAAATATTCAAGTAAAAGGAACTTGCATTAATTGTGCAGTTGTTGCGATTCGGACGGGTTGAAAGACAAAGCATAAATCAACAGGAGAAGACAAAGAAAATTCCTGCAAATTAGGTATGTCGTAAGCAATGGTAAAATAGACCCTTAATATCTTGTTAGTTAGAAACATACCTTCAAATGCCCAAAGCAGTGAGTCCATAAAGAGGAATGCCACTTATACCACATCTCATGAACCAAATTAGCCATTTCTCTTTGCACTACTAAAAACAAAAAAAAAATCAACAACTTATAACGGATACCTTAAGAAAGAGAACTTTAATATAGTGACAGAGCATGAAAAATTACAAACCAAATCTGACAGAGGCCCAAGAATCAATTAACCATAAGACTTTTTGATGAGATGAGAAGTCCAAGGGACTTCTTGATGAATGCTTCAAAGAGTACTCCAACGCATGTTGCAAACGAGTGTAAATGTGGCTGACAACCTATCGACAAAACACAATCATTAGCAAACCAGTAATACACAAGATAGGCCAGACCGCACCTAGCAATCCTCTTGATAATTTTTCCAATCCAATCCGTTAAACTAAATTATCCAACTTTTTAACACCACCAGATTCTGGGTTGGATCGACTTTTGAGCTTCTCTTGAGATTTTAACAAAGTTGTACTACAAGAGCACCACAGAGAATTATCCATATTCAGGAAGAGACAAACCCATTGAGAGGAACGGCTTCAAAATATGCATCAAACATGACTTCAAAATATGCATCAGACAAATCTGAAATACAATTAACGAGAAGACGACACAGAGAATACAAGAAAAGAACAAGTAAATATTAATGTTCTCACAAAAAGGAGTTATATCTTCAAGCATTTACATGTTTAAAACCAGTCCAACTATATTTCCAAGATATTGGGAACTGTGAAGGATAAAATCACATGTTTTATAACCAAACCCTAGGGCACTTTTATATAGAGAAACAAACCCAGATGCAAAAGAAAAGATGGAAAATTACCCTAGATGCAAAAGAGAATACAAAATCAGAAAGTTTCCAAGTTTGAAGCAAGTTACCAAAGTAACTAAAAATCAATTCAGATACATGTCAGATTGCTCTACAATGGAAGCTATCTACTTGAGGAGAACAATGGAGATTTATAGAACTAAAAATAGGAACCCCCATATTTTATTGATATGGAAAAGGCTTCTAATTCAAATCGCCCAAGGCCTTAGGCGCTCGCTTGAGAAAATCAAGGCACCACATATAAAAATATATAAATAACATGTCAGTTTATATATAAGTGCACATATAAAAAAGTGTGCATCTATAGGTAAAAATGTTTGAGGATCTGTGTAACTTAAATTTCAATCTAAGATCAATCCAATATATTTGTGGGTGTGTACATATGTGTGTATAAATGTATGTGTACATGCAAACATGCATACATGTGTGTATGTACGTAAATCTATGAGTATGTGCATATGTATATGTAGAGATATATATATTATGCTATGCCGCCATTTCATTATGTTGTATTGTTTCTAATTTTCTGTTTACTTATGGACTCTTTATGTAATTTACCCATAGGCACCCCTCCTATATAAGAGAGCCTAGGGTTTGTGGAATAAACAATAGATCATTTTCTTCCAACATGCTATCAGAGCGGCGATCCAAGACCGGAGCACGAATACTTAACCCTAACCCACCCGTCGGCGTCTCTCCCTCTCTCTCTCTCTCTTGTCTTCCAACACCGACGACGCCCGCCTTGAGCGGCGCCCGCGCGCCAACCACACGCCGCCCGCCTTGTGTGTTGCCCGCACGCCATCTGAGCGCCATCCGCGCGATGCTCGCGCGTCACCCGCGCTCTGTCTGAGCGCCGCACGCGTGCTGCCCGTGCCTCGCATCTCTCCAGCACGCCGGCGGTGAGGTTGTGTGCCCCAGCCCTTGCGCGAGTGCACGCCTAAGCCCTGTGTTCCTGTGTGTCTTCCTCGACTAGCCCTATCACATGGTGAGATTGGATGCATGAGTCTACACATGCAATCCAATCTCTTTATGTTGGTGTAGACACAATCCAGTCAAGTTTTCAGCACGAATCTTCTTAGGCCGAAATGTCATAGAACAAGGTGGATATTCCCTCCACAAGCGCCTTCAGAGGTCCAGCGCCCATATTCAAGATGGATGGGTCGAATTATGAACTGTGGGCTATGCAGTTCATTAGTATGATAAAGTCTACCGATAAGAAACGCATTCTTACCGAGGAAGAACCAGCTGAAAAGACTGGGGTTAATGCCTCATGGGAGGCAGATGATACATATGCCAAAGTATGGCTCTCAAATACATTGGCAATAGAGATTGCCAATGACATACTACATCAGCCCACATCCAAAGCAATGTGGGATATTATGGCTGCAACGTATTCACAAGCTAAGAACGAGACGAAGATTCTACAACTCCAACACGATATCTTCACCATCAAACAGAATGGTCGTCCATTATACTCTTTATATACATCCCTTCGTGGGATGTTTGAGAAGCTATATAGCTTTATGCCTCTCACGTCTACTCCTGAGCAGCAGAAGACCTATAAGAACACCATCTTGGTTAGCGTTTTCCTGGCAGCATTTGATCCAGAATACGAGGCGGCACGATCTCAGATACTGGCAAACTCTACCATTCCTCCTATGGAGGAAGCTTTTCGCAGACTCAGTCTGTATAACTGTCCCATCTTCTACTACAACTCAGACATCCTCAGCAATGGTAGCATCTCGAGGTCGCGGTGGTTCCTCTTCATTCCGTGGACGTGGACCTCGAGTAAGGGGAGGTCGTGTTCGCCAACCATGTACTTTCTGCCATTGCCCTGAACATACTGAGGATACATGCTACTCCAAGCATGGATTTCTGGCTTCTGCACGAATGGCTGAACAGACTGAGCATCTAGCTACGTCTTCCTTGGACCAACGACATGATGATCTTGTAGCTCGATTGAGGGGTATTATACCTCCATCCGGCCATGTGATGTCTTCACCAGTTCCCGAGAGTCATCCAGATGATGCAGCCTCAGCCTCCTCTAGTACTTCAGGTAGTACTTATGCTCTCACTAGCAGTAGTGGTTCTGATTCTACGGAGTGGATTATGGATTCTAGTGCTGCACATCATCTGTGTGGAGACCGGAATCAACTTTTAGCTTACAGACAGGTTTCTCCTGGACGCACTGTAGTTATTGCAAATGGAACACACTCCCCGATTACTGGTCAGAGGGAGATTAGCTTGACACCTTCTATGGATCTAAAGAATGTGTTGCATGCGCCTGATTTTTCCCCTGAATTTATTGTCGAGCAGTCAAATTATGAAAAAATCTACATTGTCGAGCTATTTTTGATCCATCTTCTCTTATTTTTCAGGGCATCCTTACAGGCAACGTGATTGATCATGGTCGTGAGAAGGGGGGTCTCTATCGCCTTGTTCGACCTCCATATGATGGAATCTATTCTCTCCTTGTTGGACATGTTTCTCCATTTTTGTGGCACATGCGCTTTGGTCATCTACCGCTTTAGAAGCTAGGTCGTGTTCTTCCCCAGATCTCACCTCACACGTCTTTTCAATGTGAGGCTTGTCAATTGGGAAAGCATCACCGGTCTACCATTCCTAGTCATCAGAGTCGGAGTAGTACCTCCAATTTTGAGTTGTTTCATCTTGACATTTGGGGTCCAACTCGTATTCCTGATCATCAGGGATACAGGTTTTATCTAGTCATGGTTGATTACTTTTCTCGTTTGTCTTGGGTATTTTATTAAAGAATAAATCTGAAACTGGAAATGTTATCAAAAATTTCATAAATGAAGTTCGGAATGTTTTTGCTGCTCATGTGAAAATTGTGAGGACTGATAATGCCTTGGAATTTTGTACCAACTCTTTTTCTAGTTATTTTTCAACCCAAAGAATTATCCACCAAACAACCTGTACCTATACTTCCCAACAGAATGGGTTGCAGAAAGAAAACAACGTCATTTGCTTGATGTCACTAGGACACTTCTCATACAGAGTCGTGCTCCTCATTCCTTCAGGGGCAATGATGTTCTTACGGCTCGCTATCTTATCAATCGTATGCCATCGTCTGTCTTAGGCGAGAAGATTCCTTTCTCTGTGGCTTTTCCTAAAAAGGAACTGTTCTCACTTATCCCTCGAGTGTTTGGCTCAGTTGCCTTTACCCACCAGCTATCTCCAGGTATTGACAAGCTCTCTCCTAGAGTTGTCAAATGTGTTTTTGTCGGGAACTCTAGGACACAAAAAGGGTACAGGTGTTATGATCTGCTGTGCAGGAAATATTATGTTAGTGTTGATGTTACATTTTTCGAGTCTGTTATGTGCTTAACTCCTTCAAGTGATAGGTTGATGTCGTCTGAAACTGATGACTCCATATACAGGCCACGTCCTCCACCAACACTTCCATCTCCGGCACCAATACCACCTCCACCACCATCTCTGCCTACACATGCCCCCCTTCCCATTACAGTCTTGTTCCACCTCTACCACATCACTATACCCTACTCGTAGGTCTGCATCTACTCATGGTCATCGCTCATCATCTAGATCGCATGAGGTATGTTCTTAGAATATTATTTCTAATGATGGATCTAATGGTTTACTTGAGCAAACTGAGTTACAGGGGACAAATGAGGCCACTGATTTAGATCTACATATTGCGCTTCACAAACAAAAGCGAAGTTGTGCATCATATCCTATAGCACCTGCGGTTTCTTCTGATCGTTTGCATGGTGAATTCAGGAGCTTTGATATTGATCTATTTGTTGTGGACATTCCATGAAAATACAAGGAGGCCTTACAGAACGGCAGATGGCGATTAGTTAGGGAGGAAGAAATGGCGGCTCTTCAGTCGAGAGGTACATGGAGTCTTGTTCGTACCCCTACGGGCGTGTCTACGGTTGGTTGTAAATGGGTGTTCACAGTGAAGCAAAATGCAGATGGCAGCATCGATAGATACAAGGCACGCGTAGTTGCAAGAGGATTTACACAAACATATGAGGTGGATTATCTTGACACATTCTCACATGTTGCTCGTCATTCCACCTTACAGATTCTTCTATCCGTTGTTGTTATTCGAGATTGGCCATTATTCTAGTTAGATGTCAAGAATGCATTCTTATATGGTGATCTTCAAGAGGAAGTCTACATGCAACAACCACCTGGTTTTGCTGTTGAGAGGGAGTATTCACAGGTGTGTAGACTTCATAAGGCGATTTATGGCCTTAAGCAGAGTCCTAGAGCTTGGTTCCAGAAGCTTTCAGACATGTTTGAAAAGCAGGGGTATAAACGTTCCAATGCAGATCATTCCCTCTTTATACAGAAAAGATCTAGAGGTATGGTTGCAATTATGGTATATGTTGATGATATTCTCATCAAAGGAGATGATATACAAGGAATTAAGAGGGCAAAAGAAATGTTCGGTCGTGAGTTTGTCACCAGGGACCTTGGAGTCCTTAGATATTTTCTGGGATTGGAATTTGTCAAGAATCAACCAGGACTCGTGATGACTCAAAGGAAATATGTCACTGACTAGCTGAATGAAACGGGAATGCTTGGATGTTGGCCTGCCACTACATAAATGGATCTAAGCATGAATGTATATTATGATGATATTGATGAGGTGGATAGGAGGAGATATAGAGAACTAGTTGGAAAACTTATGTATGTTACCACTACTAGACTCGATATATCCTTTGCAGTTAGTCGGGTGAGTCAATTCATGGAGCAACCACGTCAGGTACATATGGAGGCTATACATATGATACTCAGGCATCTTAAATCATCGCCAGGTGCAGAATTATTATTCAAGAAAGGCAAAGAAATTACTATCTCAGCATGCGTAGATGCAGATTATGCAGGATCTCCTAAAGGTAGGAAGTCCACTACTGGGTTTGCTGTTTATGTTGGGGATTCTCTCGTCTCATGGAGAAGCAAGAAGCAAACTGTTGTCGCAAGATCAAGTGCAGAGTCTGAATATAGGGCGATGGCCCAGGCTATTACAGAAATGAAGTGGGTTAAGGTTGTTCTCACTGATTTATATACAGATGTGTCACTTCCTATGGCACGAATGTGACAATCAAGCTGCTATATTTATTGCAAATAATCCAGCATTTCATGAACGAACAAAGCACATTGAGGTTGATTGTCACTTTATACGAGATATGATTCAGAAAGGTTTTATCACCTAATTATATTTTATGATTAATCCATTATTTATTAATGTATATATATGTAAGTGCATGAATGTGCATGCATATGTATACATGTATATGTATTAAATATGTGTCAGTGTGTGTATTCACATGTGCGATGTCTATATGCATACATATTTGTATATATGTGTATATGTCTATGTATATGTATACATGCATGCCTATTATACATGTATGTGCATGTACTTACAATACATCAAACTAATTTGTGTATGCAAATATAGAAGTATAGATAAATATTTTGAGACAAAAGTATAGATAATATTTAGAACTAAACAATGAATGTATATGTACATATTTGTAATGGAAGCGTGTGTAAATTACGTATATGTGTGTACACACAAATATATAAGTACGTTTGTTAAGATACTTATAAATAATACATATCTAATATAAAAACCTAAACATGAATAAAAATCACAAAAAGAGGGCAAGAACATAAATTTTGCCTCAGGTGCTTGCCTTGAGCGCCCCATAGCCTCAAGGCAAGGCACTCATTTGGGCGATGCCCAAGGAAAAATGCCTCGCCTAGTGGGAGGCAAGGTGCTAGGTCCTCGCCTCACCTGGAGAGAGGAAAGCACTAGGGATTCGCGCATGGAGGGCTTTTGACATCACCAGTGACATGTAAGAGGAAATTAAGGACGTGCATGGATCAATGCTAGTAGCAACTAATAAATAGAGCACTACGTAATGTAACACAGAAATACCATCGTAAGAGAAGCAATCCAGAAAACTCTCATATAATCAATCTAGGGAAGACCAGTATCAAAAACATCTCTTACAAACCATCTAAGAAAGACCAGTATCAAAAACATCTCCTATAATCCATTCCAAATTATACAAAGACGGCAAAGAAAAATGTCATGAAATTACTACCAATAAATCAATAAGGTCCCAAACGAACACAAGTGTTCTTAAGCACTACCTTATATGTTTCATCAGGATTCATCGTGCTGCATTTGGATAACTCGCACAGGAGGTCCATATCCAGAAAAATGCTCACTATGTCAAACAAGCATCGGGTCTTTAACCAACTATCAATGCCAGATCTTTCGCAAAGAACCTGAGCAGGTAATACACAACAAACAGTAGAAGGGATGGTAGCAAGAATGCTATTTTTTTCTTTCATAGAAAGTATAAGGAGTTGAAGATTATTCCTTTCATGTTCTACTTTCTGAACAAGTCTCTGCAATAAAGATGAGGAATTTAGTAGAGTAGGTCATACATACTTCACTTAAAATTTAACAATTTTGTGATGATCTGACCTGATAAATCTCCTCAATCTGGTCAGCATTATCTGTTGTATCGGAACCAATCTTGAGCAAAATGTGAGGTATAAAGCAGACAGCTAGAAAAAAAAGAAGGGGTTAACTTTCGAACGAGAAAGGCGTAGATGCATATACAAAAAACTGCAAATCAATCAGATATTAAAATTCAGCCAAAACGAAGCATTTAATTGCATTAATTTGATAACATCACTCCATTAACAACCTTTGGACAATTTAAAATGGTGATCATCCACTGGGAAAATAATTGGCCCTTTGATACAGAAAAATCCACATTTACTAGAGAATTCAAATGTGAGCTTAAGACAATGAAATAATTGAAAATCTATGACACATGGACTCCAACAATCACATTATCGATCATGTTCAAACAATATTTTGTTCCTCTTTAAATTCCCAATTTTTTAGTTGATTAGCTCAAGGATGCATCCTTACAAGAAGATAAGGGTCCGATTACTAAACTAACACTGCACACTAAGTCTCGCGGTTTTTTTAGAGGACAAGGGTGGTGTCCCAAGTTGGAACCCACCGCAAAAAGTGTATTTAAAAAAAGAAAAATTATGTGTTACAGAACGTTATACTCTCCATGATGCACAAAACGCTCTACAGTTTCAATCACATTCTCAGTGTAACAGGTTTGCCCCACAAAAATATCCCCATTCCTAGCGCACCAAATCTCCCAAAAGAGCGCAAAAGGCATGCACTATCCTCGAGCCCAAACCCACAGACGGATCTAACACTACACCAAAAACTGGTGCCCTCCCGACCACCAATCCAAGAGATGCTCGCTCTGCGCCAAATCTGGGAAGAGGAAGGGCACGAGAAGAACATGCGGTCCGCATCTTCCACCGCCACCCTACATCTGACACAAAAATCAACCTCTACTCCTAACACCTGCCTCCAGCAGGCCTGCGTGAGGATTCTACCAAGCCTGAAGCCAATGAAAGATCTAGATACGGTTTGGCACCATACTTCTCGATATCGATCCGTTATTGGCAGCAACCTCCTCATCCACCTCGTCACCGTCCTATCTGATATGGATTGATAATAGAAGATCAATGTTGGACCAACAACTTGATTACATGGACATATCTGATATGGATATGAATCACTGTTATTTCTTCTTCTTTGCTATCAAAAAGAATGATAAATAAATTAACTAAGTGCTGAAGAAATGCCAAAATAGTGAATAAATACATGCACAAAACAAGAACGATGATAAATTTACTAAGTGGTGAAGAAATGCCAAGATAGTCGTTAAATACATACAAATGACACAAATAAAAAACCAAACAGGCAAAATAGGAATTAAAGAAAAAAATTCAGGAAATGAAGGAAATACTAATCACCTTGCAGTGCTAGCTGTCGGAGATCCATGCTAGATGATAAAGTAACCTCCAACCTTGTAATATTATCTAAAAACAAAGATAATTGTAGTATTAAAAAGCTCAAATGAAGCTTAAAACATTGATTCGCATAAAATGAAGTCATACCAGTGTATGCTTGCTCCCACGACCTACAGCCATGAGTAGGCCAAACAGAATAGCAGAATGCAAAAAGTTTTTGCATCTTAAAATATGGCTCCCTTGACGAGGGGACCAATGGGTGACCCCCATACAGCCAAAGCAAGGGTTTCGGAGCGCCAAGATTCAGGCCGAAAAAATTGCCCAAATTTAAGCTTTCAACCTGCATCAAGAAATTTCACCATCTTACAATCAAGTAGAGAAAAAAGAAATTTAATTAATCGCATAACTTACCAGCAATATATCCACAGCTTCAGGAAAAGCTTTCCGCAATTTAAAGATCTTTTTCATTAGATAATCCCAAGCAAATACACCACCATAATGTTTAGCAATTACGCACTTCCAAAAGGCAATATGATTGTCAAGAAGAATAGAGTATGTGTCGATTAGTTCATCAAAATCACAAGCCTCTATTATTTTGTGGAGAACCTTTTCTTCAAACTGCCTCAAAGCTACGAGAAAAGACAAAACTGATTGTGCATACACTTCTACTTGGGGTTTACACTCTATTTCTGTTCTCCACTGTAGAAGACTTCTCCGCAGCATGCTTACACATCTGATTGCATTACGGAAGTGTTTTTTGGCCATTCCAAAGTCTCTTTTACTATTGTCCGACTCTACCAATTCGTATGAAAGCAAAGAGAGCTGAGGAGCATTAGTGCCCCAGAAATCAAAAATGCATTTCCAAATAGGATGACTGCGTTCACGCTCAAGTAAACTTAAAAATGACTCAAAAAATTTGCAATAAGGTTGCAATTGCATATCATACCATCTAAACCACTGGATATACAATTCAAAATCAGACGCTGAAGCCTGCTCAATAGCCCAATTAGCAGAAACATAAAGCATAGAATTCACAATTTCCAAATCAAGTGTTGGAAGTACATCAATTTTTTGGATCTTTTTACCAGGAGACACAGAAAATGAATGTTCTAATAAATGAACAGGAATAACACAAGACTTTAACTTCCTTAGATCCATTACCGGTATATCCTTACAGCTCTCATAAAATTTATAAGAAGCAGATTGTGCTCCCAAAGAGGCTAAATACATGCAATTTCTAATTATAGATGTTTCATGTGAGAACCACAGAATTTCCCTGAGAGATACTGATAACGGCCATTCAACAAATATGGGAAAGAAACCTCCTTCCGATGTTATCCACCCTGGATCAGATAAAAAGGAGCGTTTTGCTTGTGCGATGATACCCGCTCCTGCAACCTCACTCAACGAGGACAAATATGTGTGCTCAAAACTTATGTGCAGACTCCACAAGAGCCGATTTCCACTCCCTAAGAGTTTCTGGAATAATTGTACCCAACATGAAAGATGTAAGAATGTGACAGAGGAGCCATGTTTCTGTGCCAACTCTTTCACATGACTGTGTGCATCTGCCATTGCATTTACTAATTTAACTGAAGGGATACCAGACCGGAACAGGAATAATTTCACATCATACTCATTTTCCCGAGCAGGATAACCACATTCTCCGGAAACTAGCTTACACGTTTCCAATAAAAAAATTTCAACCCCTCTGTTTCTCATTGCTCTAGACACTTCACCATATCTAGGATCAACAGTAAGAAACATCCGAAAATTTGGATGTGCTGAGGGCACCAAAGGTTTGCCATCGACAAGACCACATTCATTTACTGTAATTGATCGACCAGGCTCCACTAAAGAATTAATTCTGTCAAGTACCTGAATGCGTCAATTAGATGAGAACAAGAATATATACTGAAATGCAAAATGGAATAAAAATATATTATTTTTTATGGAGAAGAAGGGAATGAACATACCGAAGGATTGCACAGGTTTGCATTTTCAAGAACAACCCAATTCCCCTGCTCTACTGCATTAATAAGTTCGCCGGACACCCATCGGAACTTTCCAGACTGCATCCTTCCAGCATTTCTTTGCAGATCCAAGACGCTCTTAAGTAATTTATTCAGATCATCAAGGGACCAAGCTAAAGGCAAATGGTATTTCTCCAAGTCAAGTATTAATCGTTCGATGACCTCACGTAATATGTCTAATGAAATGTTGTATGTACCCCCCTGTCCCAAAGAAAAATCAGAACTGGAGCTTGAAGCGAAGAAAGCTAACCAGCGATTAATAAAATCTGCCCTTTCAACCATGAGTTTTTCCCACTGAGGATCCAGGCGCAAGGAGCAATACTCGTAAACATAGTGCTTAATTCGGCGAACAATAGACTTCAAACTATCAGATGAACTATACTGCTCAAAGCTTCCAAGCAACTCAGAAACCTCGGTGCCTGATGAAAGATTAATCTCCTCCAACCGATTACCAGACATTTGAGCAAGTAATCGGAGGATAGATGTCTTCCCAGATGAAGCAGGGCCGACCAAAATGCACAACCACTGATGCCTTACGCAGTGCAAGATAGCTTCCAGGACACAAGAAACCTGTGGCAGCATACTAAGCTGAACATTAACAACCTTTGAGGGCTGAAAATGACGCCTTTCAATCTTCTCATCCCCCACACTCAGAAGGTCGGGACTTATATTTATCTTTGGAAACAAATTTATATTGGGATTTCCTCCGAAAATCTCCTCATAACATTTCAAAACTTCAGTGCGATCAGAGACTGTGCGCATTCTCTGAATATAGACAACATTGAGAAAGCTCTCAAATTTTGTCTTATCAGATAAACCTTCAATCATATAAAATATTTGTTAGAACTAAATGATAATATCCAGGCTAGTACCAAGCCCGGGTAAAAGAGAAAGGTTGCACGTTAGGTTGTTGACAACCAGCACAAGAGAAACAAATTCCTAAATAGTGTTCTTTTAAGAACACTATTAAGGAATTTGTCTCAAAATAGTTCGGATATTTTCAACATGGATTTAAGCAAACATTTAGATTTTGTTGGGCCGTTCCCTACTAGCGATGTGTTACATCGTCCGAATGCAATGAGAAGTTGGCAAGGGTTGCTACATTGCTGCCGGATTTAGTTCAAAATTTGCAAGGTTCTGGCATGAGGACACATGCACGTAAATAAGCTAGTTCTGTTGCATCATCACCCGGATGCAATCCAAAATTTGCAAGGGTTCTCAGATAATGGACACGTGCGATTAAAGAAGTTAGTCCAAAGAGGTCGTAAAGAAAGCTGTGGATGGGTAGTTGGAATATTGTAACTTTAACTGGCAAATCAGTGGAGATAGTAGATGTCATACCCCCTAAATTCCGTGATAGAGAACGATCGTGCAGACACGGTAGCTGGATGCTCGAGAATGATCGATGAAGCTGGATTTCAGGAGGAGTCCGAAAATGCGGGGGTATACGGAGGTTATCCACGGGAGTCTAAAGGCTCAACCGTACGTTACAAGAGAGAAGCGTCGCACAGGACACTAGCTCGGTAGCAGAGTGTCGTGAAGTTTGTAGCAGTGCGAGCAACGAGTACAGGAAGCAGTACAAGACATTACGGTGGATGCACGGAGTGGGTACGTACGTGAGCGCAAAAGGGAGGTATGCAGTGAAGCGGTATGCATTGAGGAGCAATGCGGTACGGTCACATACGCGTACGCACGAAGGTGCACGGTATCCGTACTGATGCGTGGCGATCCACAAAGGCATGAAGTGTTGCAGGTGCTGAATACGAGCATTGTCGAGCATGCTCGGTAGTATGCGTACAAGAGTAGTGTAGGCTACGATAGCGAAGTTCTGAAGGACTTCCCCGTAGCATGCAGAACGCTAAGGAAGGGTTTACTGTACAAGGGTCTGGAGCGCGTGGGTTCCCTTTAGCACAAGACCGAATGTTCGGTGGCACACGGTAAATTATGGCAAAGCTGCATCAACAAGCGTTGGAGCGCGAGTGTGTTGATGACTGGGCAGTTGATTGGGCGTCAACCGTGCGGGAAGACAAAAGGACAACAAGGGAGTCGAAGAGACGAGCAGAAGAAGAGTTGTTGAGGAACACGAAGGGTTGCCGAAGAAATCGAAGGTCTCTTGTGTCTTTATGTATCATTATTGTAAATGTAATAATGAGTATCCCTTGAGTTACCTTGAGTCTTGTATAAAAGAAGAGGTGGTGGCTCATTTGTAAACACAAAGAGTGTAGAGTGTATACATAAGTGTAGAGTGTCATCACCTGCTCCAGAGAGAGTTCCCCCTCTAATAAGAGAAGAAGCTTTGTGCGCGTGCTCGTGCGATCGTGTGGATGTGTTCTTGAACGTTCTTGAGCGAGTTCTTGAGAGTGTTCTTGAACAATCCATAGAGTCGATCTTGTGCTTGTGTCTGAGCGTCGGTACGTTAGCAAGGAGGAGTATCGAAAAGAGTTGGAGCGCGTCCGTGACCGTTCTACTCGAGAAAGCTAGTTAGCTACGAGTTAGCTAACGCTGCACAGGATCGGTCGAAATCGATAGGGGGATTTTAACCCTGTGACAGTTGTTATCATAGCTTGAAGACAATACCATTCGTTGGCACGAGTTGGTATCAGAGCACGGTTCGTGATACAATTCGTTGGCACAAGTTGGTATCAGAGCACGGTTCGTGATACAATTCGTTGGCACGAGTTGGTATCAGAGTAAGGAGCGGATCACAGAGCTTGGATGGTGCCAAGAAAATGGGCAAAGCTACAAGCGATTGTTGGTGCAGTCGATCGCGGGAACAGAGGATACTTGTTGGTGCAAGTATATCTTCAATCAGTAGAGCGAAGATGGTGGACGTTACCGATCGCGTGGCAACACTGGAGAAGGCGACGACAGAAGTAGAGTCCACTATTGAGACTAATGCTCATCGCATTGCCGTCTTAGAGGATCGTTCTTCAGAAGGATCGGATGTTGGGATGAGACCCAACGCTCAGCGGAGTAGATCAAGTCCTTGGACGACAAACTGGAGGCGTTCAACACGATTATGGAGGATCTACGCAGCGAGATCTCTTTCATAAAGAAGGCAGTGGCGAACAGCGGGAGCTCCACGGAGGTGTAGCGACGTAAGATACCCGAACCCAAACCCTTCACAGGTATGCAGAGTGCCAAGGATTTGAAGAACTTTCTATGGGATATGGAAGTGTATTTTGAGGCGACCAAGACGAAAGAAGCCAAGAAAGTGAACTTGGCATCAATGTACATGTCGAGTGATGCCAAATTGTTGTGGAGGAGACGTACAGCAGATGAGGCAAGACCAAAGATCTCTAGGTGGGATGATCTAGTCACGGAACTGAAGCAGCAGTTCCTACCGAAGAACACTACGTGGGTCGTACGAGAGGCTCTTCGACGTCTGAAGCAAATAGGCACCGCTCGTGAGTACGTAAAGCAGTTCACGTCTTTTCTACTGTACATCAAGTGGATGTCCGAGGAGGACAAGCTGTTCGACTTCATGATCAGGTTGCAGAGTTGGGCGCAAGCTGAACGGCGGAAGCAGGGTGTGAAGGAACTGAATTCAACGATCGTGTTGGCGGATGCGTTGGTCGACTATGGTACCCAACCAGACCACAAGGCTGAAGAAAAGGAATTCACCAGCAAGCTGAAGGTGCGGTCGAAGGATTAGTGCAAAGGCGTTGCCCATAATCCACCAAATGAGGAACGAGAGTACTCCAAAAAGAGAAAGCAACCCAAGAGCAAGGGGTGCTTCATATGCGACGAAATGCATAGGGCATGGTAGTTCCCAAAGAAAGAGAAACTGAACTCTCTTCGTGCGGACGAGGAGGAAGAAGAACGTAAGGTACGCTTGGGAGCAATCGATGTTATACGCAAGGTACGTCTCACAACACTTCGAGCTGGAGCTTAAATTCGGTGGAGGAAGGGAACTCCACAACAGAGAGCTTTAGAGGCGCTAAAGCTCGATCGAGGATGCATAGGAGTGCGAAGGTGCATGGTGAGCACCAACATGTGTGATGGAGACACAACCAAAGTTGCGGATAGGAGAACATCCGTGTACGAGGAGGCGAGGCAGAGCTCTGGAGGGCGATGCAGAATGAGCAAGAAGTTACATGTCTATGGGGGTGGAGTGGTGACGAACCACACCACCAATGATCTTGCAGGAGGCAAGATACCGAAGATTCTCGGAGTGCAAGAGGTGCTCATTACCCAAGATGTGGGGACGCCTACAGGGAACGATCAAAATCGTCAACGAGCAAGCGTGGAGATGAGTATTCCACATGTGGAGCTGGAGCTGCCACAAACCAGTGATGGAGATGTTGGATCCGTGAAGGATACATCGAAAATGGGAGCTGACAAGGAAGCTCCACTTTTCACGTTAAAGACCAAGTCATGGAGGGACGTGATTCGTGAGAAGATCAGGTACAGGAAGGGAGGCGATGCAAGCTTGCACCACCCTTCCAATTGAGCAGCATCAGGAGATGCGAAGCAGATGGAGGATCGCGATGGGACGCCAGCTGAAGAGGGAATGTTCGGTTGAGAACAACTGATTCTTCAGGTGTGGGAGGCTTGTCACACCCTCAATGTCTGAGATCGAGAATGATCGTGCAGACACGATAGCTGGAAGCTCGAGAATGATTGATGGAGCTGGACTTCAGGAGGAATCCGAAAATGCGTGGGTGTACGAAGGTTATCCACGGAAGTCTCGAGGCTCAACCGTACGTTACAAGAGAGAAGCGTCACACAGGACACTGGTTCGGTAGCAGAGTGTCGTGAAGTTTGTAGCAGTGCGAGCAGCGAGTACAGGCAGCAGTGCAAGACATGATGGTGGATGCACGCAGCGGGTATGTACGCAAGCGCAAAAGGGCGATATGCAGTGAAGCAGCATGCATTCAGGAGTAATGCAGTACGATCACATAGGCGTACGCACGAAGGCGCACAGTATCGGTACTGATGCGTGGCGATCCACAAAGGCATTAAGCGTTGCAGGTGCTGAGTACGTACGCATACGAGAGTGGTCTGTAGGCCACGATAACGAAGTTTTGAAGGACTTCCGTTTAGCATGCAGAACGCTAAGCAAGGGTTTACCGCATGAAGGTCTAGAGGTCGCGGATTCCCTTTGGCACAAGACCAAGTGTTCGGTGGCACTCGGTGAATTATGGCAAAGCTGCATCAACAAGCGTTGGAGCGCGAGTGTGCTGATGACTGGCCGGTTGATTGGGCGTCAACCGTGCGGGAAGACGAAAGGACAACAAGGGAGTTGAAGAGACGAGCAGAAGAAGAGTTGCTGAGGAACGCGAATGGTTGTCGAAGAACTCGAAGGGTCTCTTGTGTCTTTATGTGTCATTATTGTAAATGTAATAATGAGCGTCCATTGTATTGCCTTGAGCCATGTATAAAAGAAGAGGTGGTGGCTAATTTGTAAACACACAGTGTACAGACAAGTGTAGAGTGCCATCACCCACTTCAGAGAGAGTTCCCCCTTTAATAAGAGAAGAAGCTTCGTGCCCGTGCTCATGTGATTGTGTGGTTGTATTCTTGAGCGTTCTTGAGTGAGTTCTTGAGAGTAATCTTGAACAATCCATAGAGTCGATCTTGTCCTTGTGGATGAGCGTCGGTGCGTTAGCAAGCAGGAGTATCGAGAAGAGTTGGAGCGGGTCCGTGATCGTTCTACTCGAGAAGACTGGTTAGCTATGGGTTAGCTAACGTCGCACAGGATCGGTCGAAATCGATATCGGGATTTTGACCCTGTGACAGTAGATACCATGGAAAGAAAGAAGATTCAGATACTATATCTCCAAGAGACAAAATGGGTTGGAGAGAAAGAAAGGGAGATCGAGAAGATAGGCTTTAAACTTTGGTATCCAGGTAAAGATAAGAGAAGAAATTATGTTAGAGTAGGTGTTCACAAGCATTTGAAGGATTGATAGGTTGAGGTGCAAAGATTCAGGGATCCGATTATTTTGCTAAAATTGGTGTTCAAAGAAGAAATTTTGAATATCATCTCAATTCATGCACCACAAATTGGTTTAGATGAAAGGATTAAAGAAGCTTTCTAGGAGGATTTGGATAAAGATTATGCAAGGAATCCTACAAAGAGAGATGCTTTGCCTATGTGGGGATCTTAATGGACATGTGGGAAATGATGCTTCAGGGTATGCTAGTGTTCATGGAGGCCATCGCTTCAGGTTAGAAATGAAGAGGGAAAAGTCATTTGAATTTTGTAAGGCTTATGATCTTTTCATAGCAAACACGCTCTTTAAGAAAAGGAAGAAGCATTTAATTACTTATAAGAGCGGTGTGATTAGAACACGGATAGATTACTTTGCGTTAAGGAGAAGAGATCGGTTCTATTGCAAAAACTGCAACAATCCCAAGAGGGAGTTTGACAACTCAAGAAAAAGAGGGTTTCCAAGATCACTAGAACTAGATCGTGGAATCTTTAATTGAAACAAGCAATCTTCAGGGAGAATGTTTTAGAAGACTTATCTTGGGATTGTAACGGAAGTGCAAACGCGATGTAGGAGGCAGTAGCATCTTGTATCCGAAGAGCCAAAGAGATTCTAGGCAAGTCAAAGGGAGGAGTCTCAGGCCAAAAGGAGGGTTGGTGGTAGAGTGGAGAGCAAGGTTTGAAAAAACTAGAAACAAAACAAGGTGGTTTCCCTGGAATCGATGCGAGGTGTAGCCTCGTGGCGGGAGAGGCGTAAGCCTCCGTTTAAAAGGAAAAAAACCTATAAAAACTACAAAAAAATATATACTAATGAAATTATATATATTCTAACTAATATATCGTATAAATCACTATAATATATGATGAAATTACAAAGATAAGAACACTGAAAGAAAAGATATACAACTGTATATGCCTTTTTACTAATTTTCCATCCAATCAGAGATTGAATCTGTTAATATTCATCTGAATTCTAACCATCTAACCTATATGCATCCCTTCCTGTCATACTATACCCCAACAAGAAATTTTTTATTAAGGATTTTATTTTTATTCGGATAAATTGATCTATTAGAATGGAAGCAGTACATAAACTCCCCTTGAATTATATTTTGTTTGACCTTCTCAGTATATTTCATAGCTCATTATGTGACAACTCCTTAAAAATAAGTTTATGGGTAATTTTTCTATAATACTTGTGGATTTGTAAGTTTAATGGCATATTTAGAAGTTTTTGACATGATTGGACATTTTTAATAATAAATATGAATATGAAAGCCGTCAAATTTAAGCATTCATCTTATATAATTATATCCTAAACAACTACACCTCTATTACATCTGAAACTGCTAATAGGATAAATGAATTAACATAAAAAAATAATTTGAAAAAAAAGCCTCGACGAGCGCATTGCCTCCACCTCGACCGCCTCGACCAACTAAGGCGATCGCCTCTCAGGACCATGTCTAGGCAGTGATTCAGAGGCAATTTTGGACCGCCTCGTCTCGAGGCGTACGCATTGTGCACCTCAAGGAGCGTTTTTTCGAACCATGGTGGGAAGGTGCAAGAGAATCTCAAAACTAAAAGAGAATAAATTAAAATTGTGTCCAAGGATAGAACAGAGGAAACTATCACAAACTACAAAATAGCGAGAAGGAAGCAAAGAAGTCTATAAGCGAAGCTAAGTCAAAAACATATGAAATTTCATGCAAAAATTTTGACTCTAAGGAGGACTAGTCGGATATATTCAGGTTGGCCAAAGCAAGAGAAAGAAAGACTAAGGAACATTCTCACTAGATGCATTAAGGATGGAGGACACGTGCTTATTACTCAAAATGATATAGACATTAGATGGAAGTAGTATTTCTATAAGATTTTCATTGCGGAAGGAAATGGAGAAATCACTTTGAGAAATCTAGCAAGTAGTGAAAGTGCCATGAATCATGCAAGCTATAAACGAATGCAAAAGAAGGAATTAGAGGAGGCTTTGAAATTTATGAAACCTGAGAAGGTGTATGACCTAATGACATTCTTATAGAAGTATGGAGAGTCTAGATGAGCGAGGTTTGACTTGGCTTACAAATTTATTCAATGTTATTTAGCAAAGCAAGAAAATACCTAAAGATTAGAGGAGAAGCATCGTAGTGTCGCTTTATAAGAATAAAGGAGACAATCAAAATTGTGTGAATTACATACATATCAAGTTGATAAGTTAGACTATGAAAATTGGAAACGTGTGATCAAAAGAAGATTGAGGCAAGTTTCCAAGGTAAAAGAAAACCAAATCGAATTCATGTCAGATCCTTAATTATTGAAGCCATCTAGTTGCTGAGAACATGGAGATCTATAGAGCTAAAAGGAAGAACATCCATATGATTTTATTGATTCGGATAAGGTTTATGATTTTGTCCCAAGAGAGATATTGCGGAGAGTTTTAGAGAAGAGACAGGTACCTACCTTATCTCTATCATATGTTTTTTATTGATTTGGAGAAGGCTTATGATTCTATCCCAAGGGAGATATTGTGGAGAATTTTGAAGAAGAGACAAGAACAGGTCCTATACATTAACCACATAAAGGATATGTATGATGGGGCCGCATCTTGTGTAAGGATACAATTTGGAAGACTGACTATTTTGACATCAACATTGATTTGCATCAAGGTGCAACTTTGAGTCGATTCCTTTTTACATTGATTATGGGCAAGTTTATAAAGCACATTTAGAATGGGATACCTTGGTGTATGTCGTTCATTAATGATATTGTAT
Organism: Ottelia alismoides; assembly: GCA_037367405.1. Lineage (NCBI taxonomy): Eukaryota > Viridiplantae > Streptophyta > Magnoliopsida > Alismatales > Hydrocharitaceae > Ottelia > Ottelia alismoides. The sequence goes on along the minus strand of JAZKJV010011160.1, from coordinate 336,290 downwards.
TGACTGATGAGACTAGAGATGGGATCAATGAGAAGCTTAAGGTTTGGAAACATGCACTGGAGACTAAAAGTTTTCATATAAATAGGGCTAAGACTCAATATATGGAGTGCACAAGGCCTTGATTTTTCTGCACTGGGGATTTGAGAAAGTGAACAGGCCCTTGATTTTTCTACTGCCAAAGAAGGAGAATCCGATGGATGTTGGAGACTTCCGGCCTATCTCTATATCGAACGACATTTATCTCATAGTGTCCAAGGTGCTGGCCAGCAGGCTCAGAGCGGTCTTGGATTATGTTGTATTACCTTCTCAATCTGTGTTTATTCCTGGTAGGAGCATGGCGGACGGGATTGTGGCCGCTTCGGAGGCTTGCTTAGAGTAGAGGAGGTCGGGAACAAAAGGAGCCGTTTGGATGATCGACTACGCCAAGGATTATGATTGTGTCTCTTGGAAGTTTCTTTGGGCATCGATGCAGAGAAGGGGTTTTCCGGAGGAATGCATTGGCTGGATCAAGAGGTGTGTCACTACTTGCTCGTGTACGGTGTTGGTTAATGGAAGGCCGGAGGGAGGGTGGTTCCAGCCGTAGATGGGGGTGCGCCAGGGATGCCCACTCGCTCCCTTAATGTTTGTGCTTGTTGCGGACTGCTTGGCCATTTTGTTCCAGCGGGCGGTTGAGGAGGGGTGGTATGAGGGCTTCAGATTTCGGGATATCTCCATTCTAGTCTTAAAGTACGCAGACGATACGCTGATTATTCTGGGCGGAACGGAGGAGAAGAATCACAATGCGGTAACTTTGGTTGACCTCTTCGGGTGCTTGTCTAGACTGAAGATCAATAGGCAGAAGTCGGCGCTGGTTCCGCTAGCGATAGAGGACTTGGAGTGCACCAGGATCTCGGAGTGGGCGGAATGCCACGGGGGCACTTGCCGATCAATTATCTGGGGTTACCTCTCGTGGTGGGCAGATTGAGAAAGTCGGATTGGGATTGCGTAGTGCGCAGGTTGGAAGAGCGCCTCGAGGGCTGGAAGGCAACCACTCTTTCCAAGGGTGGGAAGTTAACCCTGCTGAAGCATGTTTTATTCGCCATCCTGGTGTTCTTCTACTCCACGAGACTAATGCCTGTTGGGGTGAGAAAAAGGGTCGAGGCTCTGATGAAACACTTCTTCTGGTCCGATGGCAAGCAAACTGGGAAGGGGTTCTACTTAGTCGCTTAGAAGGATGTTACGATGCTTGTCTCCGAGGGGGGGCTTGGGAATAGAGATGTGGAGTTGATAAACAAAGCTTTACTTTCGAAGTGGGTGGTGCGGAAGTGAGGAAAGTCCGATTCTTTAGTCTTACGCCTGTTGAGATTGATTTATGGCGTCGCGAGGGAGTTGGTGGCTCAGAGGAAGCGTCTTGAGTCTCCCCTGTGGTCGGGCATCCGTGCTATGCTTAATGGGCTTGCGCACTTCCTTCGTCCGAGTTTAGGGAATGGTCTCCGCTTCCGCTTCTGGCAGGACGATTGGACTGGGGAGGGGGTGTTGGCCGCCCGTTTCCCTAGGTTGGCACCTTTCGCTACTGACATTGGGGCGTGTGTGACCGAGATGTCGATTTCGGGATCGTGGACTCCGAGTTTTCTTTCCGATCTCCCTGATCAGAGGGTGCAGGACTTTCTGTGGCTTCTATCCGAGCTTCCCTCGGTTGCGGACTTGTCTGGTGGACCTGACCACTTTGTCTGGGCTGATGGTAAGTTCTCGATGAAGCTGACGTATCGGAGTTTGAGAGCTGGAACAATGGTGATTGATGATAATCTTCGCGCGGACATGAAAATTATTTGAATAGCAAAGATTCCTATAAGGGTCTAAGTATTCCTTTGGTGTCTTAGGAGAAATCGGTTGTGTGATAAGGCGAGGAGGGGGAGGATTCTAGGTTTGACGGATTTGCAGTGTGACAGATGCGAGGAGGGGTTGGAGGACGCGGACCACATCTTCTTTGGTTGCATGACATCGGCACAGGTTTGGGAAGCTGCGGCGATTTCTTGGGTCCAGGATTCCGGCCTGGGTCCCTTCTGGAGGTCCATCCGTTCGGTGGGGATTGGGTCCTCTGAGGATGTGTCCAAGCCCTTAGCCGTTCTATGGGCTATCTGGCTTGGCAGGAATGACTGTGTTTTCAAGGGGCAACGATTTTATTGGGAAAACGTAATTGCACATTGTAATGCCCTCTACAATTTCTGGATCTCTAACTGATGTACCTTTGATTTCTTAATGAATTTTGGTGTGGTGACTCCCGCCTTGGGAGGGTTCCCCCTTGTTTTCTAGTCAAAAAAATATGGAGTGCACATTTGATGGAAGTAATGGTGAAGGCATTGAGGTGAATATTGATGACAATAACATTAAAAGAATGATTCTTTTAGATACTTGGGATCTATTTTGCAACGTGATGGGAAAATTGATGGAGATGTTACTGATAGAATAAATACATGTTAGCTAAAGTGGAAAGGAGCCTTTACTGTTCTATATGATAAGAAAATTCCTTTGAAAGTCAAAAGAAAGTTTTACAAAGCAGTCGGGATGCCTCCTATGCTCTATGGATCTGAATGTAACCCTGTGAACCATAGACATGTGCAGAGAATGGCAGCAGCAAAAATGAAAATGCTAAGGTGGATGTGTATACTAAAAATAGAATTCAGAATATGCAATCAAAAGAAAAGTTGGTGTAACTCCAATCAAAGATAAGATGCGAGAAAATCGCCTAAGGGTTTGGCCAATTGCAAAGGAGGCCAGCTGAAGCACCAGTTAGGAGATGCAAGTTTTGGGACGTTGAGCTAGTTAAGAGAGGGCCAAGACGGCCCAAGAAGTGTTGGAATGAGACTATCCGAAGGGATCTTAGTTTTTGAATCTAAATCCGAGAATAACCCAAGATAGATCCGAATAGAGACAAAGAATCCATGAAGCCGAAACTACTTAATGTGGGAAAAGGCTCCATTGTTGTTGTTGTAAATGATAATATCCATATGGTTCTATCTACACACTAAGCATGGAAAAAAGAGAAAATGACAAACATATGAAGTTATGAAACCTTCAATGATCTGACAAGACCGCAAAATATCACGCAGATTGAACTCCCAAGGAGATCCATCCTGGCCATATTTATGAAGTGCCATTGTATCATCATGGATACGACTGTTGAATGCAATTAGTTTCACGAGAAAATCAATGGAAAGTGAAGGATGAAGTGAATGACAGATACGAAGATAATCATCCGATCCAAGCTCATCAACATAAACCTACAAATAAACATCAATGAAACTTGTGTGAATGAATGAAAATTTCACAATTTTCCTAGCACCATCAAGCACATCCACATTCCTACCTTTGTGAAACGATTGAGAAATGACTTGGGGAGACCTTTCCTGCCGCCACCTTGATAAGAAGGATTCTGACATGCAAATACGCGAAATGAAGGTGGACACTTGAATGTGAAATTAATTTCTGGAATATAAACTTCAGCACGGTGATCCAAAATTGCATTCAGACCCTGAATGGAAATCAAAATAAATGCCAACAGTATCATAAGATACAAAAAAATGTAGTAAGCCTTTTCCCACTATAAGTAGGGTCGGCTACATGAATTCTTGCTCAAATCCATGTAGAGAAATTCAACTATTTTTTACACTGGCAGTCGACTACCTAACGCAACCCCTACAAGAGTGGGGAAAAAAACAGCAGTGAAATTACCTCTAAGACAGATTGAGGAGCAAGATTAAGTTCATCAAGAAGAACCCAGCTACCATCTTTAATAGCCTAAAAAAGTATAAATATCTAAGTATATGAGCACAAAGAATGGATTAAATATTGTCAAAGAGAAGAAGACGAAGAAGCACCTGCAGAAGAATTCCATCAGACCAGGCAAATTCTATTTGACTATCATTATCAACGGGAAGATCTGATCCCAATAAATCCATCATGTCCGTCTAGCAACATTCAGAGAAACAAAAGTTACAAAGCTATTTTGCAAGGGGGAAATAAAATAGAAAAAAAGTCTACCTGCTCTGAAAGGTTAATTCTCACAACTCTATGACCAGAATATTTTGCAAGTGCAACAACCAGGCTAGTTTTCCCAACTCCAGGACTGCCTTCTAGCAATACTGAACACAAATATTGATTTAGAAAGCAAAAAAAGACTTACGGTTAAACACTGTACGAGAAGAAAGTGATCAAAACTTTTCCTAGAATCATCAATACAAAGGCTAACCAGGTTTTGAGAGTTGCAATGCACGCAAGACTCGTAATGCATTCTTGCGTGTAGTAGGTGCCATGAATTCAAAATCCTCTTGTTTACAAACCAAATGGCCTGACAAATAAGCACAAAATAAATAGGATTTTATTATTCCACGTACTGGATAATAGAAAACAGCAATAGCATGAATTTCGAAGAAAAAACAAGCCTGTCATTTCGGTGATGGGTGACCAATAGATAACTATAAAAGAAATTGTCAAAGTATCGGTACTTGTTTCTTTGGTTCGAGATTAAATACTAATCTAAATAAATATACCTAAAGGATGTCAGAAAACATCCACAACGGTAACATCTTTCCAGTTGCAAGTGCAGTATTTCAAAATCTAAAACAAAGTACAATGTGAAAGAAAAATCCAAGAGATACATAATGTTAATTGTTAAAATGATTATAGTACTCCAGTACGCAATTGCAGAGATCTATTCTAATCCATGGAAGAAGCTACTTAATAGATGGAGTCTCAACTACGTCTTCTCAAGTAAATCAACTATTCCAAAGCTATATATTTATTTATTTATGTTGAAGAATTGTGTAATTACACCAGATATAGGGAATTTGTTTAGTCCCACATGGTTGAGTGGTGAGACTTGGTTGTGTAAGTGTGAGTATATGAAGATCCCCACATCCCACGCCATTGCACTAAGTGAGAAATCTATATACATATGTTAAAACTAGGTTTTTCCCAGCCCAATTCTGCTGACACGTGGGTCATTGTATGGCATGTGTTTCCTACTTCTATACACGCTAGGCTTTTCTTTCTAAATGTCGGCTTTTCTTATTGCCTTCTTCCCGTCCCTCCCCTCTACTCCTCTCAATGGGACACGTGTCCTCACTGCATCAGTTACATCTTGTGCCGTGTACGTGCAATTCAACATTTGTGTATAGGTCCGATCATGGTGGAATCGTGATGTTTACATATTGGTGGGCAATTTACAAGCTTGGACTTGAAACGTTTTGATACCACGTATAGGTGCATGTCAAAGCAACTCACATGGTCTTATAACGTGATCGCCAGAGCATTGACATTTGCACCCGACTGCTTTCCTTTTATTGCTCGCAAATACTTCTAGTTCCGTTTTTATGACACCGAGTCCAATATGTAGTTGTATAAAGAAATTCCAACATATTCGATTTTAAAAAAAATCCATATATCAAAACCAAAATAAGAATACTTATAAATACTTAATAATCTACCTTATGCTATATTATATCAGTTTTGAAAAAATAAAAATATCACTAATTTAAGTAATTAAAAAACAATTCATAAAACTATTTTTTACTTTTAAAAATCATTTTTATATAATTTATGATAGCGTTTTTATAAAAAGTAACATAGGCGGCAAATTGTTATTATCGTTAGGGTACATCCTTCATATTGGAATATTAAATAGACAAATTATCAACTACGACTTATGATTACTTATCAATCATTAATGTAATTGTTTTATAAAATATTTTATAAAATATTTTATTTATTAAAATAATTATAATGTCCATATGCTAGTCGGAAAACCCTTCTTCAGGTAAGCATCCCTTCATTGTAATAATTTTATAAAATATATGATTGGTATTATAATAAAATTATCTTTATAGAAATAAAATATTTTATATTTGCATATTATAATGTAATGATTTTATAAATTATTATCCATATTTGATAGTATAAATTATTTTATAAAATATATGATTGCATATAAGAATATTTATATATTTTCATATTATAATGTAAAACCTTTTAACCAGATAATTTGCATAACTACAACTTATGATTACTTATCACATCTTTATGTAATAATTTTATAAAATATTTTATAAAAGTATTTTGTTCTTAAAATTTTATCAAATATAAAATTTGCAAATTTTATCAAATAATTTGATTCATAATATTTTAATTTATAAAATATAATAATTTCATACATTTACATAAAGATAACTTGACGATAATACACAATCATATACTTGATGTGAGATATATATATTTAAAAATTATATAAATATTTACCATAATATTTATATTTCTAAATCTTACACTTTTTTGTCATTTTAAATGTTTAAAATGAAATAGTAAAACTTGGTATTTTTTAAATCATATCAACTCAATTTTGTTCCGCCGCGAAGTGCGGGATACATCCAAGTACAATATAATATTAAGACATCATGACTCTTCTCTCATGGTTTCATCCAGATCCACTAACTCATAATAATTGGTTCATGTGAGATGCAAAAATCTATAACATAAAGATTCCTAAGCATAAGAAACCTAATCATACTATAAAGGCACGCAAGCAAATCTGTCAGACAACACTATCAGGCATACCTTTGCGGATGTAGAAGGGATTGATACCGAAGAGAGGAGATGAAGTATCAGCATATAAATTCTCAACAAAGGTTTCATGACCTCCCCAGCCATAGTTCTCGATAATGGATAATTCTGATTCTTCAAAACTGTTATCAGCACCCTGGATAATAGATAAACAGAAAAAAAAGTCGGCCACAAAAGTTTAAACATGATTAATCTCACCCACAAACTCACAATGACTAGAAATTTAAAGATCCAAAAAAAAAGAAAGATATATGTTTAAAACCCTTAGATCTCATATCATAATTATGCGATTACAAAAACATTTAAATCAATTGCTGCGAATGTGATAGTTTCTTCACTCTATCGAACAATGCAACTAATAATAAGTTACCATGGATAAGGTAATGTTTAGTGAATTTTCGACCATAATTACAGTCATTTATTTTCGAACAAAATATGAATCAAACCTTTAACAAATCGAACATGTGCGAGGATCGAACTCGAGATTTTTTTGACAAATCTAGAAAAAAGAATGGGCACCCTAGACATCTGCCAAGGTACAGTCAGATCACTTACAAATGCCACAAAACAAAGAAATCTAGTACCAAGTTCCCTCCTTCAGTCAGAATCGGAATCCATTACCGTCAACTACAACAGGTTTCAAGAAAGGATGTATGTCTTGCAGCACTCCAAAAGCTCATGTCCGAAAGTAAGGAGCATGATTAAATTTCATCGGATCTTGAAAATAAGAACATGATCCATAAACCTTACGGATAACAACATGGACCAGATTGTCGGAATCTCAACAAATACGGTTGATAGTTATGGGACTTTGTTTGAAACCATACATTGCTTTGTAAAGCCTACACCTTCAAGAACTCCCCCTTGATTTGAAATCCATGGGGTTGTTGCATATAGACCTCTTCATGTAGGTAACCATATACAACAATCCAAATGTACATTGTTATTACATGGGCAATTGAAGAGAATGTCTCCAAATAATTTGTTACATGTGTCTGAGTATAGCCCTTGGCAACAAGGCAGGTGTTAAATCTTTCCATCGAGCAACCGGAAGGCGCTTTCATAACAACACATCGATTAATGTTAGAGTATGTGTCGCATGTACAGATGGGTAATTGGATTCCTCTGAGTTCGATTACCACATCCATATGTTTAGTCCCACGTCAGCTATGACTACGAGTGGGACTCGGTCTTACTAGTGGGGTTATATAAGAAGCCTTACACAACCTGTAATAGTTGAGAGAAAGGAATAACAGAGTATCTGGCCTATTAAGAGGCCTTCTCTCGTGGTTTCATCACACACCTCATGGAGTAGGCTTTCACGTTGAATCCAGGTGTTCTTCCACTATTTTATATTACATTTATCTCTGATACGCTTCTACATTATAGTTTTCTACATAATATCTGAGTGGGTTAGATTCTCGAGGATTTAATTTATGTTTGTGATTGGTTCGAGATTCGATTGTTAGAGCGGGTTCGATTTTGGTGATTCTTCTTGATGATTATTCATGTGTTCTTGCATATATATTGAAAGATTATTATCTGTTGATGTATGTGTCGTCAGAGATTGAGAAATTATAGGGTTTTTGAAACCATAATATTGCATAGGTTCAACGACAACAAGCATCTTGTTCTAATTCTGTACAAATTGTCATTGAAGTTCTCTACAAATTGTCATGGAAGTTCTAGATATCTTGAAGTCTTGTTGTCTGCATATGCATCGATTCTGCAAACATTGCAGAGTTCCAAGAAAAATTAGTGTTTGATCCCTAGAACACTAGATCTGAATGGTGCACACTCTCACGTGCATCCACGCAGGGAATCATGCCCCACGAAGCTCTCGATTGCACACATCACACGGGTTTCTCCCATCTGGGAAACCCTAATCGTGAAGTTGCCCTAGATTCGATCAAAAGGAGGAGAAGGAGCAATCATGAAGCCCCTTCGTGTGTTCTATTCAACGCGAAGGTGGAGATCTCCTTTCACGCGTAGACGGCACATTGATAGTCATGCCTGATGAAGCATTCTTAGATTCCAGTCAGAGCCCTTGCAACCCCATCCATAGCACCATACTCTAGGGAGTGTCGATGATTGGGTCTCCCATCTGAGAACCATATCCAAGCAATGGCCATGACAAAGATGCACAGATTCAAACCCTCCAGGCGACGACACCCCCATCTCCAGTGGCTCCATCATCATCGTTGTATGCTCATTGTTGACTCCTACTACATCTCCAAGCACTGGCAGAGACTCCTTCTCAATGGTGATGTAGTTCTCTCCTCAGTACACCTCATATTCAATCCAGGAAGCGGCAGTCAGACGGGTTCTCCCATCGAGAACCCTAAGTGAAGAAGGGGCATGACACCGTCTCACTTGAAAGCTACAGACCCCATGTGCTCTAATATTTAAAAAAAAGGAAATAAGAGGGCCACGTTGATGCACGTTCAGGGTTGATGCAGGTTCAAGGCCCACGTGAGCCGATGCTTGGATGTTTGTGTGCCCCATTGGGCCGTGGAGAATTTTTTAAAAGGTAGGTATATAAAAAATGAGAGAGAAAAAGGATGTGCTGGAGAAAAAATGAATAATTGAAAAAGGAAAAAAAGAGAATAAAAGCCAAAAAAAGAAAGAAAGAAAGATTGGCTTATTATTTTCTTTGTTTTCCCCATCTTCAGATCTTCTCCCAACTTAGTCGATGTCATCTATTCCGACCAGTATGGAAGATAGGAGATTATTATGTATAGTTTCACAGGACAGATTCAGACTCTGCTTCAAATTCAGATGTCCAAATTTCAAACTCTACCAGTTTGATGCGCACATGTATGCGACCATTATTTGAGAGATGCCCACATTTGATTTAGACTCAGGTATTTAATGTGATCCTGTTGGGAAAAACCAATGACTTGTTCTATTCCATAAGCCCTAGGCTCTCTTATATAGGAGATTAGCCTATGGGTAAATTACATAAAGAGGACAACAGAAAAATAAAATAACGAAGAGGTACAGTTAATCTATATACGTCAACACTCCCCCTCAAGATGGAGCATAGATATCAATCATGCTCAGCTTGGACGCACACTTCTGGAATGGGCCTCGAAGTAATGCCTTGGTGAAAATATCAGCAGTCTGATTCTCTGATGTGACGTGAGATGTAGCAATGAACCCCTTCTGAACCATGTCACGTATGTAGTGACAGTCAACCTCAATGTGCTTGGTCCTCTCATGAAAGGCTGGGTTATTTGCAATGAACAAGGCGGCCTGATTGTCACACTCCAACATCATAGGAAGAGGTATATCAAGACATAGATCTGCAAGTAAAGATTTCACCCACATCATTTCTGTGCTAGCCTAGGCCATAGCCCTGTATTCGGATTCAGCACTGGATCTAGCTACCACTGTCTGTTTCTTGCTTCTCCACGAAACTAGAGCATCTCCAACATAGACTGCAAATCCTGATGTGGACTTCCTGTCCTTGGGGCATCCTGCATAGTCTGCGTCAGCACATGCCGTGATAGAGATCTCCTTTCCTTTCTTAAATAGCAAGCCTGCACCTGGAGATGATTTTAAATATCTCAGAATCATGTGTATTGCATCCATATGGGCCTGACGTGGTTGCTCCATGAACTGGCTCATACGACTCACTGCAAATGATATATCAGGTCTAGTGATCGTGACATACAGTAGTTTGCCTACCAGTTCTCTGTACCTTCTCTTGTCCACCTCTTCTGTGTCATCATCATAGAGCTTCATGCTAGGATCCATTGGTGTCGTAGCAGGTCGACACCCTAGCATACCTGTCCCACTCAATAGATCTGTAACATACTTCCTCTGTGACATTACTAATCCATATGGATTTCAAGCAAACTCCAGCCCCAGAAAATATCTAAGGACTCCCAAGTCCTTGGTGACAAACTCGGTCCCCAGCCTTTCCTTTGCCTGCTTAATGCCCTGCTCATCATCACCTGTAATCAAGATATCATCAACATAAACCATGATTACAATGATACCTCTAGCCGTCTTCTGTACAAACAAGGAATGATCAGCATTGGAGCGTTTATATCCTTGTTTCTCAAAAAGATCTGAAAGCTTTTGAAACCATGCTCTGGGGCTCTGCTTAAGGCCATAGATGGCCTTATGTAATCTGCATACCTTGGAACACTCCCCCTCAACAGCAAAACCAGGTGGTTGTTGCATATAAACTTCCTCCTGCAAGTCGCCATACAGAAATGCATTCTTCACGTCCAGTTGATAAAGTGGCCAGTCTTTAGCAACTGCAATTGATAACAGGATCCGTAGAGTGGAATGACGCGCCACAGGGGAGAATGTGTCAAGGTAATCTACCCCATATGTCTGTGTGAAGCCACGTGCAACCAGGCGTGCCTTGTACCTGTCAATGGAACCATCTGCATTGTGCTTCACTGTAAACACCCATTTGCAACTCACCGGGCTGACATCTGGAGGTATAGGAACCAAGCTCCAGGTTCCTCTGGATTGAAGTGCCGCCATTTCTTCTTCCATTGCTAGCCGTCATCTAGCATCCTGCAAAGCATCATGATGATTCTGTGGAATGTCTGTAGCTGAAAGTGCCAATGCAAACGTCCTGAAGTCTCCAGATAGCCTCTCAAAAGACACGGCTGCTGATAATGGATATTTGGCACAGCTTCTCTTCGGCTTGCGTAGAGCAATTGGAACATCCAAATCATCTGTACTCTCACCATGCTCCTGCAATACATCCTGCTGAGAAATGTCGTCAGATCCATCAACATTAATAGTTTCATTACATACCATAGGCGAGCTAGTTGACGGGTAAGGACCATGAGCTGGAGGAGGCCTGCGGGTGTAATGGAATGGTAGTGGAGATACTAGCGGTGGCAGTGGTGGTGGCGGTGGCGGTGGTGGTGGCGGTGGTGTTGTTTGTGGCAATGGTGGTGGCGGTGCCATTAATATGGTATCAGGAGGTATAGGTGGTAGCTGCATGTCTCCAGATGCTGAAAAATACATAACAGATTCAAAAAATCTAACATATCATATACCGCTGACGCACAGGATCAAAACACTTGTACCCCTTTTGAGTTCTGGAGTACCCCACAAAGACACACTTGACAGCCCTAGGAGAGAGCTTGTCAGTACCAGGCGACAACTGATGGACGAATGCGACTGACCCAAACACACGAGGAGTAAGAGCGAACAGATCCTTGTCTGGATAAATGAGTGAAAAAGGAATCTTTTCATTCAAGACAGATGAGAGCATACGGTTGATTAGGTAACATGCAGTAAGAACTGCATCACCCTAGTAGGAGTAGGGAGCATTACTCTGTATAAGAAGAGATCTTGTGACATCAAGAAGGTGACGGTGTTTTCTTTCAGCAATCCCATTCTGTTGAGATGTATGCGCACAAGAGGTTTGGTGAATAATCCCTTTTGAGGAGTAGTAATTGGCCAAAGTGTGGGTGCATAACTCTAAAGCATTATCACTTCTTACAAGTTTGACAGATGTGGAGAAAACATTCTGAATTTCATTTAGAAAATGGATAATAATATTTCCTGCTTCAGATTTATTTTTCATAAGAAACACCCATGACACTCTCGAGAAATCATCCACAACAATATAAAACATGTGTCCCTGATGATCAGGAACACGACTCGGACCCCAGACATCTATATGAAACAACTCAAATTTGGAGTTACTACTCCGACCTGGACAACTGGGAAAGGACGACCTGTGATGCTTTACCAACTGACATGCATCACAATGGATAGGTGTGTGAGAGAGACCATAGGGTAGAACTCGACACAACTTCTGAAGCGGTAAATGACCAAAACGCAGATGCCACAGGAGAGGAGATACTTGTCCAGCAGGAGAGGATGTGGTTCCGGCAAATGGGGTCTGGTTCAGACGGTAAAGGCCTCCTTGCTCATAGCCATGACCAATCACGTTGCCCATACGGATGTCCTGAAAAATCAAAGAAGATGGATCAAAAATAGCTCGACAATGGAGATCCTTCGTAATCTGACTAATTGACAACAGATTCATAGAAAAATGTGGTGCATGTAGGACATTCTTAAGCTGCATAGAAGATGTCAATCTAATCTCCCCCTGACCCGTGATAGAGGAATGCGTGCCATTAGCAATCACTACTATCCGTCCTGGAGGGATCTGAGTGTATCCTGTAAGTAGACTCTAGTCGCCACATAGATGATGTGTAGCGCCCGAGTCCATGATCCATGGCAATGTATCAGATCTACTACTGTGGAGTGCAAGTGTACTACCTGAAGTACTAGTAGATGCAGAGGCAGAAGCAGCAGCATCAGTATGACTCTCTGTAGTCGGTGCTGGACCAGATGGTGGGATGATGCCCCTGAGGCGGGCAACTAGATCATCAAATCGTTGATCCAAGGTAGCAGCAGATGGGGGCTCTATCTGCTCAGCGGCTCGTGCAGATGCAGGGAATCCGTGCTTCGAATAGCATGTGTCTTCATTATGTCCGACTCGGTGACAATATGTGCATGTTGGCCTAGTGCGGCCACCCCTTCCACGAGATCCACGTCCACGGCCCTGTTGATGAAATCCGCGGCCTCTGTTTGCCGCCATGGCTGAGGAATTCTGACTCGCAGCTGTTGAAGGCACTGTGATCCTACTCAATCTGTGAAAGGCTTCCTCCATGGGAAGAATAGTCGAGTCTGCCAAAATCTGAGACCGTGCTGCCTCATACTCTGGATGGAGTGCAGCGAGAAACACACCCACCATCGTCGCATTCCTGTATGTCTTCTGCTGTTCTGGCGTGGCGGTAAGAGGCATGAAGCTATAGAGCTTCTCGAACATCCCTCTCAGTGATGTGTAGAGAGAATGTAAAGGACGGTCATTCTGCTTTATTGAGAATATATCATGTTGCAGTTGCAGGATCTTCGTTTCGTTCTTCGCCTGAGAATATGTCGCCGCCAGGATATCCCACATGTCTTTGGATGTGGGTTGATGTAGAATGTCATTGGCAATTTCAATAGCCAATGTGCCAGATAGCCAGACCTTGGCATATGCATCATCTGCCTCCCATGAGGCATGGACTCCAGTCTTCTCTGCAGGCTCAGGTTCGGTAAGAATGTGCTTCTTACCTGTAGACTTCATCATACTCATGAACTGCATTGCCCACAGTTCATAGTTCGTACCATCCATCTTGACAATGGGCGCTGGACCACGAAATGCGCCAATAGACGGGATATCTGCCTTGCTTTCTGACATACTGGAGACGGAAGACTGGAGCGATTGACAGAAGATAATCTTTGTCTACAATGACATAGACGGGATTAGTTGCATGTGTAGACGTCAAGCAACTATCCCCATGAATATGTGCGCGCTACGGTCTTGACACGCGCAATCAATCACAATGATGCACGCAAACTGTGGGCTGGCGCACAGAGTTCACGCGCAGGGGTGCACAGTCAGCGCGGCAAGCGCGCAGGAGTGCGCGTGTCTTGCGCACAGATCAGATCTCGCGCACAGATGCGCACAGGTGCGCCCAGATGCGCAAGGCGATGCGCGAGGCGTGCAGAGGCGATGCGCGCAGATGCGCGAAGCGCACAGGCCACGCGCACAGATGCGCTAGGCGATGTGCACAGCCCACGCTAGGCGATGCACAGATGCGCTAGGCGATGCCCATGCGCACAGATGCGCTAGGCGATGCACACAGGACTGCCTAGGCCACGCGCACAGGTGCGCTAGGCGATGCCTAGGGCTGGAGCACCGCAGATCGGAGAAGGAGACCGCCGCAGATCGGGTGGGGTGGGCGGCGCCGAGTAGAGAGAGAGGAGAGGCCAGCGGGTGGGGTGGGTTAGGGTTAGGGTTTCGAGAACTCCGGTCTAGGACCGTCGCTCTGATACCATGTTGGGAAAAACCAATGACTTGTTCTATTCCATAAGCCCTAGGCTCTCTTATATAGGAGATTAGCCTATGGGTAAATTACATAAAGAGGACAACAGAAAAATAAAATAACGAAGAGGTACAGTTAATCTATATGCGTCAACAGATCCATAAGGACTCCATAGTAGAGATCTCAATCGCTGGGCCATTGTGGGCTTAGGATTTTTATGTGTATTCATAGGGATTCCAGAGTAGAGATCTCATTCTCTAAGCAAATATTGGAGATATCCAGTTCTCCAATGATGAGACTTTCGTACTCCATTCCACGACATTTATGGACTCCGAGAGGATGTTTCCACGATTTTCTCCAGCTTAGCCCTTGAGAGATGTAGTTGCGAGCAGAGTTCTCCACATGGAGACTCATTTCAGTTTCAGTGACTCTGACAGATGCAGTACAGAGCACATGTTCTCCGACGAGGAGACTCAGATCAGTCCACACTCCAACCCTTCAATTCCTCTCTAGCACAGCATGAGAAGCAACGTCCTCAATAAGCAGTCAACAGAATTTGTGTTGAGTAGATATTGCCTGAAGTGTTTTGTATTATGTGAGCGCACTTTCTTTCTATTCATCCCAGCAAAGCATTGCATGCTCTAGCTTGAGGGGGAGTGTTAAAGTATGTGTCACGTGTATAGATGGGTAAATAGTTCCCTCCAAAGTCCAATTACCACATCCACATGCTTAGTCCCACATCTACTGTAAGTGGGACTCGATCTTACTTATGGGATTATATAAGAAGCGCCAAACATTCTGTAACAATTAAAAGAGAGGAACAAGATAGAATATGGCCCGTTGAGAGGCATTCTCTCGTGGTTTCATCTCGCTCCTCATGAATAGGGTTCCACGTTAAATCTCGGTATTCTTCCATTGTTTTATATTCCTTTATCTCCGATACATTTCCGCATTCTCGTTTTCTACATTACCAACAACGGTGGTGTCATAAGGAGGTTCAATCAAGATCCATGTGCTTCTTTCATGTATTTATGTATAGCATCAAGAACCAGAACTTCTTAGTAAAGGGTATAAGGGGCAATAACAATCAAAAGCCAAAAAGTCCAGTAATCTGGCTGTAATCTTTCCTTAAAAATACAGTTGAAAATAAGGTATAATGTACATGTGTGTTTCCCTTTTCGAAATGCTATCGGAAGATGAGAATGACCATGAGAATGTTGAACATCATCCTCAGCAATTATTTACACATGTGGGTACATGGTTTTCAATGGCTAAATCGCCAATGTTCTAGGTTTACGTACCTTCAAATCGGGAGATGGTGTTACAATAGGGAGTAAAACTCAACATGAATAAACTAACTGAAAAGATTCAATGTCGATTAAACAGTACTAGAGGGAGACAACCTACGAAGAAACCTAGTCTCATCGATACCTGGAATAACCACATGCGATACAGAATTAGAGTAGTATTGTATAAACTCGAAGAAAGTAACATTTGCACTCATATAGTGCCAATGGAGGACTGAATCATAGGACATGTATCCCTTCTGAGTTGTAGAATAACGAGAGAAATTCCTAAGTAGTACCTTGGATTTACTTAAATTCATAGGTACTACGAAATACTTTTTTTATCTGGGAGCTACAGTGGTGTCGCATGTTCAACATGCGACACCAGTTAATGTTTTTTTACCTGGGTACCACAGTCATATCGTATCTTCGATATGTGTTTTCAATATCGCATAATAAACATGCGATATATTAAAAATTCCCTGGAAATTTTGTGGAAAATATGATATTTGAGCAACTTCCAGGGCGTTTCGCGTAACTCGCATGTTAAACATGTGCAATGCGAAATTTGCGTGAATTTACATCATGCCGCAAGGGTTGCGCTCTTCTACACGCTAGTTAAAGTATAAGACACAATTATTAAAATGTCTTCTCGATCAATGCAGAAATCGGTAAACAACATGCATCTTTAAGAACTGCATTATAGCTTTCATTGAGATTTGTAGTCATTTGACCAAACTTATAACCACCATCATATGCCAAAGTCCATTGCTCTCAGCGACAATCGTGAGTTGAAAACCATCTACCTGCCTGTGTGTTCCACTTATGCCATTTCCTCATGAAATAAGCGAACTTCCTATTTGTAGTTTGTAGTGTGGCTACCTGTACCAAAGCTTTCATAGAGTCGTTCTTGAAAACACTATTGAAGTTGCTTGCGACATGCCTTGAACAGAATCGTCAATATGCACAAGGTTCTAGTAAGTCCACATTAACATCATTTATGGAGAATTTTATTCCATAATTACAGTAAGAAATGATACATATTGGCCATGCATGCATGCCAATTACCTTGATACATAACAATGAAAGAAACCACTTCCATGAAGGACAGGATTCCTCCTCAACAATTCTGAAAGCAAGGGGAACGACATGTTTATCCCCATCAATCCCGCAAGCAATGAACAATTTCTGTTTGTACTTTCCATACAAATGGGTCCCATCAATACTAATCAAAGGGTGGCAATATTCGAATGCCTCAATGGAAGAGCCAAATGCCTAAAAACATCGTTGAAATCTACGGCAATGAGGATTTTGAGGAACTGGATTTCGCTATATTCGATATCTATTTTAGTCCCCGGTATGGTAGCCTTCATTGCATGCAATAGATAAGGCATTTCAACGTAAGACTTCTTCCAATCACCGAATATTATTCTGATTCCTTTTCTCCGAGTATCCCATGCCCTTTTCTTGGTAACCCAATAGTTGTGCATCTCGTGGATGTGAGCTCTACAACCTGACACCCGAACATTAAGGTCATCTCTCACCAGAGATAGAAGAGATCTAGACATGAATTTATAGTCTAATTGAGGATGATCCCGATTAACTGTACGGTTTATACAAGTGTGTGGTCCAACAATCTTAGAGATCAACCACATACCATCAAATTTCCAATAATGACCACGTAAATACCAAACACATCCTTTCGATCTGTATGTGCAAAAAACAAAACAGATCGAACTGATGGATTCTTTAACAGTGAAGTCGTAATGTACCAGAATATGATATTTCTTTACAGCATAAATCAAATCAACTATACATTTGAAGGTTCTGCCCTTGTGTATTTCATCAACGACGCCATCAAGTCCAGACTTCTTTCGAATGTCATCCTCATAGGTTGAACGAGTATCGGATCCTCTCACCCCAAAAAAGGTAAACGAGGTACAATCTATTGTTTGCTTTGTTCATCGCCTCGGATCTCCTCATTTACGACATCTTCATCACTATCCTCTTCCAGATCATCATCGGTTCCCCAAGGGATCATGTCATCCAAAGCATGATTAACCTCTCTCAGCAAAGCGTCACTCATGCGTCATTCTTGATTTGTACATGGTTGTGATATAGGCACATCAGTTCTAGTGATAACAGAGGGTTGTGTGCTAGGGACAACGGAGGGTCTCGGGTTAGTGACAACAGAGGGTACAAGAGCAAGGAAATCGTCCACGTCAATAACATTGGGAACTTCGCCCACCGATATAGTTTCAATAATAATGTCATTACGCATCGATTTCCCACTGGTTCGAGCATACACAAACACTCCTTGCACATCATCATCATCGACAATACACGAAATTGATGGCTCTTCGCCTTCGCCCCGAGGGATGCCATGTAATAGTTGGATTTTTTTATTATTCATATCTAGGTTGAACTTACGGTATACCAAGTTCAACATCTCATCGAATGTCATATTAGGCATTAACCCAAACCCACGTACAATGGTCGTCGAAGAACCAATACTCGTACCCATCAAATAAAACATACAGTATACCGACTCCATTCCGACCTAGTACGTGACGCAACGTACAAGTCAAAATTATACAATCATGAAATGAAGAGAAATACATATATTATATATCATAAATCTAACCAAAAAAATTTACCAAAGCTCTCTATATGCAAGGGAGGGTGCATGCTAGTGAGAGGTGGTGGCGGCTAGGGCGGCGATGCGGAGAGAGACACAGAAAAGGGTCTCTTGGTGGAGCTCAGGATGGTCGAAAGGGGGCTTCGACGGAGAGGAGGAGGCCGCAGTCGCGCAAGGGAAGGGGAGCGGAGTCGGGCAGGCATAGAGTCGAAGGCGTGGGGGGAGGGTTTGCATAACGTTGGGTTTGACGGGGACAGATATTGCATATTCGATGTCCGCTACAAATAGCGCATATCGAAGATGCGATACAACTGTATTTCCCAGGTAAACAAAAAACACTAACAGGTGTCACATGTTGAACATGCGACGCCACTGTAGCCCCCAGATAAAAAAATATTTCGTAGTACCGAGGGATTTAAGTAAATCCAAGGTACTACTTAATAATTTCTCTCATATAATAACGCCCACAAACACACATTTTACAGCAAGGGGTGCATGTTCATCATGACCTACATAATGGATGGGAACAATGGAAATATAATCAAAGGCTTGAGGCTGAAAGGGAATGAATTCTTATCAGGAAAGATTAAAGAGTATGGAGCTTAGTGTGGCAAATTCCTTAGGCTTGTAGGAATATCGCATTGTTTTTATGCATTATAGTGTGTCATGCCCTTTAGGGTAGCATATATTTTTGTTGTGTTTTTGCCCCTATAGCGCAGAAAATGTCTGCGATATGCTCTGCACCTCAAAAAAATAAACAGAATAAGAACACTTTCCTGAGACCAAAATAAAGAAACAGAACTTGAACCTTATCACATAAGAGGAAAGTTTTCCATAAATATCTCCACAAATTGGATATGTATCAAAGTCAATCATGTCATAAATAGTAAGAATAGATGTCCACAAAAAGGCTCCATTGGATTAGAAAATAGTTCATGTTAGATACAATACAAAATATCTAAGTTAGAGTACATTGCCTAATATCATCACAAAATACATATTTATCTCTTCATCTTCCTTTGATAGATTGTTTTTCCATATCTAAGGTCAACTCCTTGTAATTGCGAACATCCTATGCCTTCTTCCTCGTCGAAGGTGGGCACAAGTAGCGGGATCAGTGCAACATACGTATATTGAGCTTTTCCCACCTTATGTTCCTTACAGCGCTTGTGGAGTTGTCAACTCACTGTCTCGAGGCTCAACAATTGGTGTGACAAATTGTGTCTCCAAAACATACTCGGCGACCTCGTCCATATCTCGATTTTCTTCCCCCACTTCGACGACATGCGCAAATTCTTGTTTCCCTCATCTACAACCTCATCCAAGACCTTGTTGTTGTTGGTGTGCATTAGCATGACTTCTTCCACTCCTACGTCCACGTCCTCTTTCTTGGACATGTGCATGTGCATTTCTAACATGTGCATGTTCCTTTGCAAATCACAACTGTATATTTCTTGCACCCTCTTATGTCATATTGTGTATGCCTAGCACCGGTAAGAACCTCAAAAAGTAAATCAGGTGCACGTTGTATTTGGGTGATATTTTGCCCATTTGCAAATGAACTCCAAGTTTGTATTTTTGCAGCGGTCCATGTGGTGTATTTTTTCCCATTAGCAATGGCAGCGACAGCCTCATCTGCACGTGTATTAAAATATAAAACACAATTGTAGAAGATTTTTTCGATAAGTGTCGAAATTGGCAAACAATGTACATCCTTCAACACAGCCTTGTAACTCTCACTGAGATTGGTGGTGGACTGGCCGAACCAAAAACCACCATCATATGCCAAAGTCCACTGCTCTTTCGGACAATCATATGTTTCAAACCATCTAGTAGTCTATATATTCCATTCTCGTAATTTTCTCATGAAATAAGCAAGCTTCTTAGAGGATATATTTAAGGTAGTTGCAGTTACAATACTTGAAGGCTTCAATACATGGCCCAAACGCCCAAAAACACTACTAAAATCTGCGACAAGGCATCTTCATTGGATCAGGATGCTTTGTATGTGTGATTGCAATTTCAATCCCTATAATAGAAGCATGCAAAGCATGTAACAAATGCGGCATATATGCATAAGATTTTTTCCATTCACCATAAACGATAGCAATTGCCTTTCTTCTAGCATCCCAGACCCTTTTCTTTGTAATCAAATATTTATAGACCTTCTGGATATGGGTTCTGAGAGTGGATACTGGAATAATTCGGATGTCTCTCACAGAGTTTAGTACCTCCACAACCATGAAGTTGCAGTCAAGTTGGTGATGATCTTGACTGATAGATAGATTGATGCATGAGCGTGGATCGCCAAGTTTAGATATTACCCACATCCCGTCAAATTTATGATAATGATCATGCAAAAATCACTTGCATCCCTTGAAATCCATCGTGCACAAGATGGACCAAACCAATGTGGTAGATTCTTTAATTGTAAAGTTGTAATGGGAAAATATGTGGTACTTTTTCACACAAAATATAAGATCATCTTTTGCTTTGAAAGTGCGACCCTTTCGCAATTCATGATCAATGTTGTCAATGGCACTTTCATTTCGAAAATTCTCTTCAAAATTTGCAAGCCCATCGCCGCCTAATATATTGTAGAATGGTATGGAAGATGCAATAGCAGCACCATTTGTTACATCGTGCACAACATTGTCTTCAACCTCCTCATTTTCATTCTCTATCTCATCATCAGTGACCTGCGGCGGACCATCATTCAGAACACGATTCACTTCTCTTATCAAAGACTTGCTAATATAGTACTCTCATAATTATGTGCCAGAGTAGGTGGGCCGGCACTGGATAGATCAGTAATAAGGATGAACCATGTGCTCCCAAGGCGTGGTGATCGGGTGCACATTCAATCAGAGATGCATCTACTACCATCTCAATGGGAGCTGACTTTGCAAATGTCTTTGCGTAAAGAAAAACACCTTGTACATCATCATCATCTGTAATGGAAGTCATCATGGAACCGGTTCTAATGCGCTACGATATCTTGATGTAGTGAGTACTCCTATCCAACGAATACAAACCAATTCCAACAACTCTTCAAAGGACATGGACGTTGGCAATCCCAGACCTTGCACGACCGCACAACTAAAGTCATCATTACGACTCTTCAATTCAAACATGCAATATATGGGATCCATTGACCTCCTAAAAATTGCATCCGCATCATTTATGTCATACAAAAGGCCAATGTTCAACTAAAACAAGGATAGTGAAGAGAAACCAAAAGAACAAATAGCCCTACTTTAATAATGTTAGAGAAAGCTACCCTTGAAGAATAAAACCTTGGTGGAGAACGACTGGTGGCTAACCGAGCTAGCAACGGGCATCGGTGGTGGAGGCGGAGGGCTTCGACAGCGGTAGTGGAGGGCGTCAGCGGTGGAGGGGGAGGGCTTCGACAGCGGTGGCGGAGGGCGTCGGCGGCAGAGGCAGAGAGCATCGGTGGCGACGTGTGTTGGTAGGAGAGGTCGCATGCATCGTTGTAAGGAGGGTTTCTCAAACAGACGCTCTGTATGTTTCTTCTTAATGTGGGTAAGTAGCTCGTTGTTCTGTTAATTTTAATTTTTCAAATTACATAGCATAGCGCAGGGATTCTATACCCTATAGATCCAAAGCACACAAAATATACGCGCTAATGATTTGCCTACAGAAATGATCAAAAAATTTTGTTGTCTTATTTGAAGAATAATGTTTTCGAATTACGTTATGTAGGAATTTATCTCGAGCTTATTCTTCCAAGATAATGAAGGGCATGCGATTTATCAAGCAAGTGACAGCGAATACATCACCTCCTCAAAAGTGGGGTAACACTCTCAACAAGCAAGATTCTATGATATGGCGGTGTTTTGGCTCAACTATAGGCATTATGTTGGGATGTACAAGGACATAACATTTAGTAGATGATGCCATGCATAATCAAAAAGAGTACAAAGAATTACTGCAGAGAGATCGAAAACATTCTTCATTTCCATCAAGAAGTTTCTCACAACAGTGCTAACTTCAGCCTACGATATCATAAGAAAACCCGAAGAAACACAAGTAAAGTTAGCAACCGCCACAAGAAAAAAATGCCCAGGAACATGTAGCACTACTGGGTCATATCAAAATACACAAGTTCAAAAATAGAATTCACTACACGACCAAGTTGAACGAGCCCAATAGTGCCTCCTGAGCTGACATGCTTCCCATTGGAAAGAGGTAGAGACAAGAATATGAGATAGGATTCTTCTCATTATTAGTAGTGGAAGATGGTAAATACAAAGGTGCCAAGTGTAGGTAAATGAAGCGTGTATAGAATTGGACACAAGATCAACAAAGGAAGATTGTCTTTAGTGGTAGACACCTCCTTTACAAAAACAACCAATCACCTGGTCTATTAACATATCCTAAAAAATAAGAGAAATTGGATCAAAAACAACTCAATAAGTAATCCCTAGAAACAAAAAGGAAATACATAGGAACTCGGGAGTTAAAAGTACAGTAACGAACGAGCAGCAACATGAATGTGTCTTCAAGTGCAACATCACGAAGGGAAGATAATAGTTCATGTTCCCGCAATTATGTTCCGATCACTGGAATCTACTATCCACAAAGATGAACTTGCTAAACCACGACAAGCTAAGCAATGTGATGACATATTTGAAGGACCAACACATGTTGTAGTGACTAATTCTCCTAAAGTGAACGGTGCCCGCAAACAAGCGAGTAATCAAATGATTCAAGTGGATTTTTTGAAACATATTAATCAATACGCTAGACCATACTGGAGGTTATCTCATGCCATAAATAAACATGAATACTAAAAAACTATGGAACAAGTGGATTCACAACTTACAACCTACACAGTCTAAATTCCTAGTGCAGAAGCAATTTCCTTAGCTTTACATCCATTCCAATGTATCAAATCTAACCTATCAGTAGGGCAAGCTCGTATGCATTGAGTACAACCTATACATGAATCATAAATTTTTACACTTCTCCGGATACGGTAAAAATGGAGTTGTCAGGCACGGTAGAAATCGCTTAATAGACAATGGGGGGTTTCGTGTGTTTTCCCCAACGTCGATACTCATTGCGATAAAGTCAACCACAAAAAGTGCATTGAGCTCGAATATGCTCAAGAATATCTTGGTCTCACCCACCACTACCTCGAAGGTGCCATGACCTACACCAAATGAGGCAACCATATCGAAGGTGGGCTTAACCATAAAAGGAATCTCAAATGTGGTAATCATCTAAGCTTGTGTAGCATCATATATGGGATCCAAGACTTCAAGAAACAGGTCAACCATCAATTGAGATCTAAAGACATTTTGATTTTCGCATGTGCAAACATAGGTATGACTTCAACAGCTAAAAGTTGGAACTTGGTGAAAAATAATATTGGATCCAAAGATCGATCAATATGCATTATTTGAGAAAAAAAACGGCAGCGCCTTCTCCTACTACAAGTAGGGTCGGCTACATGGATTCTTGCTCAAATCCATGTTAAAAGATTCAGCTATTTTTTACGATGGTTATCGACTACCTAATGCAACCCCCACAAGGGCGGATTTGAGCCCTGGTCCTTTTGGTGGTAGGCACAGTGCATTATTTGCAGCATGCCAACATAAATTTAACAAACCCTAGCATATTTTTTTCCTTTGAATATGTCTAAGAAAACTCATCCAACATATACGAGACACTTTTATAGTGCATAAAATAAATTGCAACACACAAAATACAACAATTTATAATCCTTGCTTTGATGAATAATGTAATATTAGGCCGAATGGACCGAATATATATCGAATATTCTTATTCTGTCGGTGTGGGGTAATTGAATAGGATATTACTATTCGGTCAATATTCACTCCAACCTGAATATTTAGCACGAATATCCAGGTATTCGATGGAATATTCGATCGACGATTGCGACAGACAACTAGTTTTTTTTTATTTTTATAATTTAAAGGTTCCCATTTATCCAGGTATCACTACAAATGTTGAATCTTCATATATGTAACTTGTTAATAAGTACTTTTCTCTTGGATTTCTATTGACTTGTGACCATACATGTATAAATACATAAGAATATATATTAGATATGATTTTTATATTTAAAATAATTAAAAATGTGTAATCAAATAATTCTGAATATTTTCTTGAATATTGAATATTTGTTATCCAGTAACCCCTCTTATGGAATATTGAATACTGCAACATTATTTTATTATAGTATTGGTTTTTTTCCATGTTGTGTGTTTTCTGGTTTTCTCCTTCGGCTCCTCACATAAAATGTGCGCTATTTATCATGTCTTTCAATCACATTAGAAGCAAGTGAGATCATAGTACATAGTTCCACAATCTGGAAAGACAAGGATGACTAGTTGTGTGTGATTATTTGAGGGGTCCACATGGTGTTATCAGGAATAAACGTGAATAAAGGTAGCGGTCAAGAGGATAAGATCACATCTAAGCTTTTGGAAAGGACACAATAATATTCGTTTAGGTTTTAATGTTTATTTGTTAGCTTGTTAAAATAATTTGTTTGGAGTTTGTTTTATTTTGAAACTTTAGTATTTTTTGTATACCTATTTAAAGGTCCATTGTTTTATAACAAATGAAATTGGAAAAACAATCTTACGTCCAACTTGGTAGCTCTCTTCTTTCACGCATCTCTACCTTGATGCAACTTTCTGCTTTGCTTTCAAAGCCACACATTAATCGACATGTTCCCCCCTCTACTCATGTATATCCACAATTTCCCTGTTGGAGTATATCTATCACTCTTGAGTAGATGTGTCTAAGATCCAATTACCACATCCAGTGGCTTAGTTCCACATCTACTATCTGAGGAACTTCGAGGGTCAGTGGGGGCTATATAAGAAGCCCCAAACCCATTTGTTAGAAATATGATAAGCGGAAGTGTAATCGGATATAATAGAATAAACATTAAAAAACAACATGATTTTTACATGGAACCCTACTCCCTAAGGAGCGGGATGAAACCACGAGAGAACGCCTCAAAGGGCTGATTGTCGCATTCAACTTTCTCATCTGATAGAGGAGGTATGGGGCTTCTTATATAGCATCTACAGACCCTCCAAGTCTCGTTACTTATAGATGTGGGACTAAACACCGGATGTGGTACCCATCTACATAAGTGTCGCATATAGTCCAACATACTCCAACACTCCCCCTCAAGCTGGAGCATGCAATGCCCAGCTTAGACATACAGAAAGAAATTACTCAAACTCACAATACAAACACTACGAACAATATCAATACAATGCAAACACATTTGTCGATTGTTGTTGAGGATGTTGTTTCTCATGTCGTGCAAGTGAGGACGAACAAACATGATGGACTGTGAGTCGAATGGGGTCTCCTCGTCAAAGAACATGTGCTCTGAATTACGCCTATCAGAGTCACCAAAACTGAAAAGAGTCTCCTCGTCGGAGCACTCTAACCAGCTACATGAATAAGACCGAATCATGTGGACAACTGCTTCATTTATGAAGCGTCGAACTCAAAAAACTGTGGAGACATCCTCGTCCAAGTCCACGGTCGCTAGAGAATGGAGTATAAAAAGTCTACTCGTCGGAGAACTGGGTCTCTCCCATGCTGGCTCAGAGAATGGGATCTGTACCTTGGAGCAAGGCCCTAAATGTCGGTTTCGATCACCATTTCGGTATCGACCAAAACAGAATTTCGGTCATTTCGGTCATTTTTTGTACTAGGACCCCATATTTCGGTCATTTCGATCATTGCGGTCGAATTTCGATTTCGATTGGATATCGATATTCGATAGAAATTCGACCGAATTTCGCTAAAATTTGAGGTCATGCTCTGGAGTTCCTATGATACCACATGAAAACCCTGGACCATATGGCATAGGGGACGGGATCTCTATTCTGGAGTCTCTATGGATCACATGAAAACTTTGAGACTAAAAACAAAGATGAAGATCAAACAAATGATGAATGTAGACACGTGGGCATCAAACTGAAGACTCAGAATCTGATCATCGTATCTAAAATCCGAACTATAAAGTCTAATGTCTGGATGGTATGGAATATGAAGAATCTAATATCTGAATCCGGCATATAACTAACTCCACACAAGACTCCCCTTTCTCGCACACTTGGCGGAAAACAATGACATCGACAAAGTTGGGAGATGACAAACAAGATGGGGAGAAACAAAACATCGCATAAGTCGATAACATTTTTTGGCTTTACTTTTCAATTTATTTTCAAATCTTCCTTATTTTGGTATTCCATTTTTTAATAGCCATCTCTCCTTTTTCTATATGTTATTTATTCATTTTTTGCAGCTTTTCCTCCTTTTTTTGCAAAAAGAAAGTCCTATAATATTTTTTAAAACTCAATCGGGGGTATTGGGCCCAAACAAAAAAGTCAATGAAGCAGCCCATGGGCTCTTTATTAGGGTTCCACTTGGGAACCCTTTCCCAAAGATTGACTGGAGGAGAGGGGGAGTTGTGTCACCACCGCCTCCAACTTGGAGGAGAAGCGGCCTTTGCCTAGTTCTCGATGAGGAGGCAACCATCGCCACCTGCAATCTAGGGAGGAGACGGTCTGCCTGGAGAATCGTGGAGGGAGCTCCGTCTTACGATGGGTCGTGTCGCATGATTCTTGAAGGTCGGTGCCTCCACCTGAGAGGAGTGATTGGAGGGGCTCACCTGATGTCGCCACCTCCGCCTGGGGGAGGTCTCCGTGAGGGGATGCTTGGGCCTAGGAGGTCGAGGTGGTGCTACCTAATGCTACTCAATCTCAAGGTGTTGTCACTTGATGCAGCAAGAGCATTAGCCGACGATTGGAGCTCCTCATGGAGAGGATGTTGCCCTCGATGTTC
This sequence comes from Ottelia alismoides, assembly GCA_037367405.1. Taxonomy (NCBI): domain Eukaryota; kingdom Viridiplantae; phylum Streptophyta; class Magnoliopsida; order Alismatales; family Hydrocharitaceae; genus Ottelia; species Ottelia alismoides. The sequence continues at coordinate 309,042 of JAZKJV010011160.1, read as the reverse complement.
CACCAGGAGGGATTCCACATAACGAGGTCGGAGATACGGAGTGATGGATATGATGTGCGCGATGGGGTTTACACAGATGACACCATGGAATCGAAGGTGGAGAGGGAACCTCATCGCTTGGAGTTGCCAGGAGATGTGACAGCGATCTGGAGGGTGAGGTTTCGGAGATGTGTTGTTGGTTGTTCATCCAGAATTTTTTTTTCAATCTAGGGTTCTTGAGATGGAATCCTAAGATTGTTGATGGTATGGATCTTTATACAATCCGAATCTTCTTCTAAAACTTCGGATCATGCATCAGGATCAGAACTAGTATAAACGAACCATTGGATACTCGACGGCATCGGGTGCATAGAATTAGGATTCCATTAGGAACCCTAGCACAAATCGTGTATTGAAGAAAATTTCTTGAACATGAACAGATCTTTAAAATATGCAGAAATTAGGCTTTCAAAAGAAACCCTAGAACTTGAATGATATGAACACATTTACTTTGATAACTGAATCTCGTTTAAAAATAAAGAAAATAAAAAATCCTCGAGAATCGAATCCGCTCTGATACCATGTTAGAAATATGAAATGCGGAAGCATAAACGGAGATAATAGAATAAACATTAAAGAACACCAGGATTTTTATGTAGAACCCTACTCCCTAAGGATCGAGATGAAACCACGGGAGAACGTCTCAAACGGTTGATTGTTACATTTAACATTCTCATCTGATACAAGAGGTCTAGGGCTTCTTATATAGCATCTACAAACCCTCCAAATCCCACCACTGATAGATGTGGGACTAAACATTGGATGTGATATAATCCAACATATTCTAATACCATTGTATCAGATGAGAAAGTGCAATGAACACTTCAGTCATTTAAAGCGGTGTACCGTGGTTTCACACTGCTCCTTACGGAGGAGGGTTTCACGTAAAACCTTATTGTTCTTATTGTTTATTCTTTATCTATGATATTACACTTCCGCATTTTCATTTTCTAACATGGTATCAGAGCGGGTTCAATTCTCGCATTATTTGTTCGAGATTCGATTTTGGTGTTTTTGTTCTTGGAGATTACTGTGTTCAGGGTTGTTCAAGTCCAAGTTCTAGGGATTCTAATGAAACCCTATTTTTTGCCCAGCAAGCATATTTGTGTTTAAAGATTATTATGTATTCGTGATTTGTTCATGATATGTTCAAGCTCTGAAAGATCATCATCAACAATCAATGATTTCTAATAAACCCAAATTCTGTAATATCAAAGCCAATGCCATCCGATTGATCAGCATCTCCAGTTTGTTCTAGGATTCTCGATGGCTAGCGATTCCACCCTCTTTAGGCTATCAACGCGCCTCCGTGGGATGCCCAACTCAAGCAAAGAGTTCATAATCGACGATGCCAAGCGAAAGCAGGCAATCAGAGCACCTCCACCAGTTACTGCTTGCGACGATCCATCTCTAGCGAGCCTCTTCCAGCACAACCAATCTTAAGCACCAGTCCATGGTTGCTCCCTCCCCAGGCATCAGGTGGCGCAAATGCATCGCCACTTCTTTCTTTAGAATAAGAGGTGACACACACAACCTTACTCTTCTCCAGATGGTACCCCAGGAGGAGAATTTTTTACGCAGCAAACTCCCTCTCTCCTACCATATAGTGTGATATTGCATCTACTCTCAATTAGGTTGCGTGGGCAGCATCGATCATTACTTCTGATGTAATCATAATAGATCTGCCATCGAGTCATGATCTTGCATTCTAAAATAAATGAATCAAAAGTACAGTTGGATGTCCATCTTTAGAGAAGATTATCATCTCTTTTCACTCCGGATATCCTTCTTGAATATTACTTGATGGCTTTACTCTCTTCTAAACCTAAATATTTAGATCTACAACAGTGTATCATCCTCTATGATCTAAGTATTTGGATTGGCAATTGTATGATATCAAGATGGTTATGGTGCATAACTCTATTTCCACCGTGAAACTGCTCTGCCCCGAAGACCATCTATGGTGGCGAGATTCTTTATTCGAAGATGAAGGCGACCCCCCGGCGATTGGTGGCGACATATCCTCGAAGGAACAAGGCCCTTAGCAGCAGCCTCGGGTGGGAACCCTAACACTTCATACGAGAGATACAGGGCAGTTTTGTATCTATAAAAAAGGGTTGTGCAGTATACTTCAACCAAGATGGGTTGTGAGAGATATGAAAAAAGGGGGAGAAGAGTGAGCAGCTTCTTCCAGGCCCAACTGGGGCGTATATATTAAAAAAAGAGGGAGAATGAGAAAGTCGAATTGGATTGTTGCATTCTTGGGCCTTATTTGGGCCAATTTTAAAAAAAGGAAAAGAAAATGGATCCTACAAAAAAACCTTCAAAAAAATTGGAAGTTTTTTTTAAAAAAAGGCACGTACAAAAGAAAATCCATACGCAAGAAAAAAATATTTTTGTTAGTCCCCAATTTCTTGTCTTCTCCCAATTTTGTCGATGGCATTGTGTTCCGACAAGTATGGGAGAAAGGGGGAGTATTGTGTAGAGTTACAGGTCGGATTCAGATTCTCCATGCCAGTTGTCAGACTATAGTTTTTCATATTCAGACTCGATGTTCAGATTGGTTCCAAGTCTTCAATTTGATTCGCACATGTTTGCGATCATTATTTGTGCAGTCCCCGTCTTTATTTTCGGATTCAAAGTTTTCATGTGATCCGTAGGTACTCCAGAGTAGAGTTCACATTCTCTATGCCATTGTGGGTTAGAATTTTCATGTGGTTTCATAGGGAGTCCAGAGTAGAGATCTGATTCTCTGAGCTAGTATGGAGGAGACCCGATTCTCCGGCGAGGAGACTTTACAGACTCCATTCTCCAGCAACCATGGACTCCGACGAGGATGTTTCAACGATTTCTCAGTTTGGCCCTTCATAGATGGAACAGTTGTCCACATGATTCAGTCTTCTACATGTGGTGGGTGATGAATCTCAGTTTCATCGTATTAATTTACAGATATTAATCCCCTAAGTTAAATTAGTGTCAATAAAAATCAGATAAGGTATTGTATATATCTGAGTCTTGAAATAAATTAAAAATACAAAAAAATAACAAAACCAAAATTATAGTGTTGTTATACCTCTAAAAATGCTCACAAAAATAATTTCTCCCTCTATTTGACTTCCTTCGCATTTTTTGTCAACATGAAACTTGTAGATCGCATCAAGATCTACAACTTTCATGTTTTGAGTTTTTTCCAAATTCGGCCTTTTTTCTCCTTTTTCATGCTTTTTTTTGAATAATCTGATTGGGTCACGTGGCTCTTTATGGTTGAGTCACGTGGCCTACTTCCCTTTCCGCCAGGCGCCTCCATTTTCCACCGCTCGATCATCTTTGGGCACCTCAATCCCAGCTGCTTAACTCCGCAATCGTTCTCCACCCTTCGATCAGCCATCAAACAACATCACAGACGTCCGCCCCCGCGTACTTCTCCTCTCGCCACGTATGCCATCCAGCACTGCTCAATCCACTCCAAGAGCTTCAATCTCCACCACAAGGTCGCGCTTCGATCCCAGCACTCTGATTCACCTACCATATCGCATCTTAACCGTTCGCTTCCGCCCGCGTATCCTCTCGCCACGCGTCTCACCCATAGCCATCAATCATGCCTTGATCGATTAGATCAGGGCCGCATCTTCGCACCCTCCTCTCAGCCATTGGATCGAGAGATCCAACGGTCGAGACCTCGTTTCCTACCTCCAGGCCCGCCTCTCTCTTCCATGTCGTACACAACGTACACACCTCCCCCTTTCCATTTCCCCCGTCTCCTCAACCACCCCCATCACTTGTTGACCATGCCCATTCAAAGCCCTTTCATCCTTCTTCCTCGTGGATACCATCACTCTCCACGATCTCATCTCCTTCGCTCCACATCTCCCACGGAATACACGACGTCCATCGTCAGAAATTCCAACCTCCCGCCTTCAAATTAGCCCTCGTCGTCGCCAAATCTCCTTGTCCACTTGTACGTGGGATTGGGCTCATCTCCTCTCTGCCTCCCCGTGACAACAGAAGGTCGGATCGAGGTCGCGAAGATGACCCAATCTCCGGTGCGACCCTTGGACATGGTAGGCCTCGTCCCAGACGCTCGCTCGCCGGCAAGCTGCTCTGAGGGGAAGCCGAAGTCCAATGAGGACCCGAGCCCCCTTGGAACTCAGCATAGGCCGTCGCATCCACCCATTTCCCCAGGTAAGTCTCTCGATCAGTCTTTGCTTATTTTCATCGAATTTCTCCTTCTTAATTAGGTTCGCATACGATTGTTCTTCCACAATTAGCCCTCGCCCAAGTTTCCACCCACCTCGATCATCTTCGCACTCATTGTATCCACCTTCTCATCTCTTCTATACCCTCTGACCACTACGTTCCATCTGCTCCGCCCTTCATGGCGAAGGAGCACCCCAGCCTCCATCTTCTTCGTTCGCTTAGGCTCCCAATCCACTCATCTTGGCTCGTACATTGTCGCTTCGGCTATCTACTAACTTTGCATGTGCTAAAATGCTCAATGGTTGGAGCGTCATCGGAGCGGATCTTGCGAGCTCCACCTCCGGCGTCAAAAAGTTGTTGGCTTCCTCCAGGTAGATCCGTGCCTTACCCGAGCTTCAACGATGGCTGCAGCAATTCCAGTGACCTCCACAGAGCAGCATAATGGGCGGAAGACAGTGGCGGAGCTCTAGGAATCTCGTCGGAGCCCCTTAATCGCCTCCTGCTTCGCGGAGGACAAGACGCTCCAGATTACGCAGGGGCCATTGGATGGCACCCTCCCAGTACTCATTCAACGGCGCACAGTTAGCCACGTCATCTTCCCCAAGCAGGTGCAGCCACCATCTGATTCCCATGATGGACGGTATCAGCAAAGCCACGTATCAGCACCTTGCACCCTCCGAGACTCCTCTCTAAGCCTAAAGGCTCAGAGCACCCAAGCCAAGACAGAGCCTCATCAGATGACGCATGGCCCGAGCCACACCCTCGAGCCTCCGTCGATCCTGGCCTCGCGTGCTCGGTCCCGTGTGCGATGGGTGATTTGCAAGAAGGCCCCTCCAAGTTCTTGAAATTGCAAACAAGTCCTTATGTCACGTGTATACCACGCGCACCTGGGATAAATTGCAATCGACCCCCTACAAATTTCAACAATTACGATTAATCCCCGTGTGTGTGGGTAAATTACAGGGAAGGTCTCACGACTTATTTTATTTGCATTTCAGTCCTTCTAAGGACCTGTTTGTAGTACTTTATCTATTTATTTCCCTGTTTCTTTACGTTTATGCCCTTGGACTATTTTGCGAATATCTTGAGCATCCGAGCTCCGTTTAATCGATTTTGGTCTCGTTTCGGAGCTTGTTTCATTGTCTATCTAATGGCATGACTCGATTTCTGATTTGACACTCTGGTTCATGATGATTAAATGTAGTAACATAGTATCTTTTATTTAATGATTTCTCATGCCTTGTAATAATGTATCAATGGAATTTGCTTTGTTATTTGAAACTGAAGTTGATTACAGTTTATTGCTCGATGATTGCAACTAGGTATGGCATATTTGTACTTGTTTACACTCGTATTTCATGGTATTATAAAAATCGAGCAAAAAGAGTCTTCAGGTGTCTGCATAACGTCTTTGGGTGCATTTTGACCTATAAGTTTTGTAATCCAACACTTAATCTGGATATTAGGAGTCTAGATAATCACTTAAGAGACTCGTGTCCATGAGTTCGACCTTGGACTTGTCCGAGTAAAATAAAATCGACTGCTTTGATTTAATTATTAAATTTTAAGCGGTTTTTGATGGATCCAATTCAGCCAACTACAAGGCACTAATTTGGCATATTTAAATGGTAGAATTAGCGGTCTCATCAGTGGGACAGAGTACTACGATGAGAAGATTCATTTCAGTTTATGTGACTCTGACAGATGCTATACAAAGTACATGTTCTCCGACAAGGACACCAAGTTCGACTCGCACTCCAGCCCCTTTGTTCCTCATCACTTGCACGGCATGAGAAGCAATGTCCTCGACAACAACCGGTCAACTTCAAATCACCTAGCCTCTAATTCATGTCATTCATGTACTTCATCAATTGAAAAAGCTGATCAAGTGTTGGGTTCACCGAAGGTGCCTCATGTTGCTCAACAACTGAAGGTAGCTGAGACTAGTAATGCGGAGGATGCAGATAATCATCATATGCTGACTGTGAATAAATGAGGAGCATTAGAATACTATGCAGGTTGTTGCTGATAATAGCGCTGAGGAGAATATACCGCATACATTTGCTGATATTCAATCTCCATGTCTGAAAGTGTGGTGAAGATAGTTGTGTTTGTGTTGAGTTGACATTGTCTTGTATTATAAGATTGAAATTTCTTTCTGTTTGTCCAAGCGGAGCATTGCATGTTCCAACTTGAGAAGAAGTGTTGGAGTATATGTGTCACTCTTATGTAGATGGGTAATTGGATCCCTCCAAGGTCCAAGTACCACATCCAATGGTTTAATCTTACATCAACTATCTGTGGGACTAGGAGTTTCAGTGGCCAGTGGGTTTATATAAGAAGACCTAGACCCATTATATGAGATGAAGAACTTCAATAGAAGAATCAGCCCTTTGAGGCAGTCCCGTGTGGTTTCATCCAGCTCCTTAGAGAGTAGGGTTCCATGTAAACTCACGGGGTTCCATGATATTCATTCTTTATCTCTTATTATATTTCCGCATTCTTAGTTTTTTACATTCCCTACCAAAATGACATATAGCTTTTGAAATTTTCCCCTTTTAACTTGCATGTCTTAGTGCTTCCCCCCACAAAAACACCATGCAACAAGCATTGTTACCCTTTTTTTTGCTGCCCTCAATCTTTTTTCTCCTATTAAATTCTTCCAATTGTATCAAGTGGTATCATAACCTCGTTATGAGTTGTTCCTACATCATAATAATCTCCTATGGAAAATTTGTGGGGGCCAGCAAGAGCCATAGGTATCGTGTATGTACACTCCACACATATTCTTCAGCTACATCTCAATGGAGACTCCATCAACAACAGCATTTCATCCATGTCATACACAACAAGTCCCTTTAGCAACCATTTAATATGTTGATCATCGAAAATGCCATCTTTGTCACTTGTGAATGACAATGATATTGTCATTAAAATTCCCTTTGTGCCCACCTTCAAGCAATCCACCCTTCATATCATGTTGCCTGGGATTGGAAACTAACTCTTCCAGAGACGGGTTTTAATTATTTTCATGTATGATTTTATTTTTTTATTAAAAACAAATTTCATTTACTATTGCAATTTAAGGAAAAATTCCATTTACTTATATTTTTTATCTTTTAATTATTAGATGAATAGATAAATTCCCTCTATATGGACTTCAAGAAATAATATTATCCTTGCCTCGAATTTTATTTTGAAAATGTCCATACAAGAATTCTCCTAAAGGTATGGCTCATGTAAGGTAACAATTATATTTCTCCATTAGTTTAATGTAACTGGGGCACAAACACCCTAGCGGGTTTCCCCCTCTTTTGCATAGAAAAATAAATGGATAATTTCCTCTCTCTTTTATTTCTCTTCATTGGATTGCTAGAATAACTTATAGTCAAAAGTAATGAAACTTTAGGATAGTAATTTTCCACGCATATTCCTTAGGTAACTGAAAAACAATTTGTTAGATTGCGAGGATAACTTATAGTTAAAAGTAAAGAAACTTTAGGATAGTAATTTCCCACGCATATTCCTTAGGTAACTGAAAAACAATTCATATTAGAAATAAAGTGTAGGAATTTATCCATATTATCTCTTCTCGTATACCTTCCTCTTATGTTGAGTATCTTCATGCTTCTATTCCGATAAAAACAAAAACATTTTCATACTTCTCTTCCAAAACCGCATGTGGACTAACATGTTTCTCTCTCAAGTCCATCAGATCGATGGTTCCCTACCAAAACCCCATGCGGTTGAATATCTTCTCTTCTCAACTAGCACATCTTCATGCATCTCCACAAAAATCTGCACTGCCTGCATGTTTTCCTCTTCCTTCCCCAACTCTCCATTTTTTCACTCACCACGTTCCTCTGGCCGCATAAAACAGTACGCTGCATGTCTCCATGCAAACACCATGAACGAAGGACATAAATAGCCCAAATCTAAGGAGCTCCATCAAGAATTATGGATAAATGTCATGTTGGTGTGAGCAAATATGAGTAGACATAAAAATAAGCTCCCATGAAGGAAAATCAAGCACTAACAAATTGAGTTTCCCGAGTGTATGATGTTCTGTAGACTTCCGTGCACGACATTTCAGAATGCTTCTGTGAAAGCAACAACTAATCCATGCATTACCAAACCTCATTAGAAACATATGATAGTTTTGCATGCCTCTAACGATGTGGAATTAAACAACCCATTTAGCAAAGTGGTTTGGATGTTCAGAAAGACCATAGTTCTCTTGTGGCATTTTGATCTCTTCTGACGTAGAGATATACTGTTCTTGAACCTTCTGGCATAAGCTAACTTTTAAACTTCCACCAACATAAAGAAGGGTGATCTAACCAATTTATTTCTTTCTCTTATTCCATTATCTTGGAAGATCGTCAAGAAAAAAGAAAAATTCGATGGTTGTGTTCTAGTACAAATGATTAAGTTGGTTTGTTACAGACAAATCATAAACAACAGTCTTTTCCCACAATTTAGTAGGGTCAGCCACATGAATTCTACGCCTCCATTCAGATCTATCTTGGGTCAATCACGTGCTTTATACAGAAAAAAATAAGATCCCTGCGTATAGTCGCATTCCAAAACTTCTTAGGACGTCCTCGCCCTCTCTTAGCCAACATCCCAAAACTCGCATCTCCTAACGGGTGCATCAGTTGACCTTCTTTGCAAATGACCAAACCATCTTAAGCAGTTTCCTCACATCTTATCCTCGATCGGAGCTACACCAACTTTATTTTTGATTGCATCATTCCGAATGCAATCTTTACATGTGTGTCTACATATCACCTTAGCATTTTCATTTCTGCTACCATCATTCTCTGCACATGTCTATGGCTCACAAGCCAACATTGACATCCATCTTGAGGCCATGATCTAAAGAACCTCTCTTACGAATGTTATCGTCACCAATCTTCACCTCGATTCCTTCATCATTGCTGCCATCAAAGGTGCACTCCATATATTCAGTCTTAGCCCTACTTATATGAAATCCTTTAGTCTCCAATGCATGTCTCCAAACCTCAAGCTTCTCATTTACTCCATCTCTAGTCTCATCAATCAACACAATATCATCAGCAAATAACATACACCAAGGTATCTCATCTTGAATGTGACTTGTCAACTCGTCCATAATCAAAGTAAAAAGAAATGGAATCAAAGTTAAATCTATATGTAAACCAATATTGATGTCAAAATAGTCAGTCTTCTCAAACGGGATATTTACACAAGATAAAGCATGATATTTTCACAAGATAAAGCCTATCATATATATCCTTCATGAGGTTAATGTATAGGATAGGTACTCATCTCTTCTCCAAAACTCTCCACAATATCTCTCATCGAACATAATCATAAGGCTTCTCCAAATCACAAAGCGGGAAAGAAATAAATGGAAGAAAGGAAAGGAACCAACCAAACCACGAAGAGAAAGAAAAACACTTGAATTAATTGAAAGGTGGAAAGAGGAATCAAAAGGCTATAATATCAAGCAAGAAGAAATGAAAATTAAAAATAATTTTCTACTATAATACAATGTGCAGATGACCTTTTACTAGGTGTGAATGCCATTAAGGAGATGCACCTCTTTCTATAAGAGATACGTCCAAATTGAAAAGAAAAACTAATGGGTTTCAGGTGCGGTTTAAACTTCAAAATTATATGAAAAATCAGAGCCCGTTTTATTTTGTTCTTCAATACGGCATGCCTAACATCCGCGAATATGGCATGCATGATCACCAAAGGGAGGAAGGTAATATCTCGCACCTCCTTTTCAGATGTAAAGTGTAAGGGAGAAGTGAAAAAATGTAAAGGTTCCTTGGGTGAATGCGTCAAGCCTAGAGAGAGCTTTTAGTGTAGCTTTGAGAAGGCAGTGTAGAGGTCCAAAATGGATATGCTTCGACCCCGGTGGCTAGTAAAGAGGAGTTCCCATTCGAATTGAAGAAGTTGGCTCTTGCTTTGAGTGGTGTAGCATGTACTCGAAAGCTTAGATGGTGTGACGACATGCATTCATGTAAGCAATCTGGCTGGCCAAAGATGCAACAGAGTGCATGTCTGAACATTTCTATGTGCAGAATTGGTTAGCTCGTTCAGGCTTTCCATGTAACTCTAGGTCATTGTGTGTGTATCTTACAAGGGTTGTCACACTTGTCCAAAAAAATAACTTTAAATTTGTTATTTCATCTATTCTAGAATCTCATGTCACCTCCTCAGTTTCGTGGACGTGGACCTTGTGGTAGAGGAGGTTGTATTCGTTAGACCTGCACTTACTGTCATTACCCTGGACACACAGAGAATACATGCTACTCCAAACATGGTTATCCTGCATCGGCCTGAGTAGCGAAGCAGGTTGAGTCTCTGGCTACCCCTTCAGATCATAGGTTTGGCAACCTTGAAGATCGATTGAGGGACATTATTTCTCATTCTAGTCTCACTGCTTCTTCATCTACCTCAAGAGGTCACTCATATGTTGCTTCTTCAACCTCTTCTTGTACCTCAGGTAGTACCTATGCACTTACTACTGGTAGTGGATATGTTGTTATAGAAATGGATTGTGGACTCTGGGGCTAAACATCACTTATGAGGAGACAGTGATCAGCTTACAGCGTACAGACAGGTTCGTCCAGGGAGAAACATGGTTATAGCAGATGGGACTCATTCCTCGAGGAGGAGATCAGTTTGACGCCTTCAATACGTCTGCGGAATGTGTTGCATGCACTTGACTTTTCTATGAATTTATTATCTATTAGTCATATTACAAAAAATTTACATTGTCGAGCTATTTTTGACCCATCGTCTCTAGTATTTCAGGATATCCTTAGAAGAAGGGTGATTAGTAGTGACTGTCACCAGGAGCAGGGCAGCCTCTATCGTCTGGTCTGAACCCCTTATGCAGGTTTTCCTTTCATTCTGTTAGACCAGCTTCCCCCTTTACATGGCACATGTGCTTTGGTCACCTTCCGCTCCAGAAAATGTGTCATGTTCTACTTCAAATTTCACCTCTCTCGCCATTCCAATGCGAGGCGTGTTAGTTGGGGAAGCATCATCGGTCTGCTTTCCCTAGTCATCATAGTCGGAGTATTAACACCATTTTCGAATTATTTGATATTGATACTTGGGGTCCAAGTCATGTTCCCGATCTCGTCTATCAAGGGTCTTATTATAGAAGAATAAATAGAAGCAAGAGATAATCAAAACTTTTATCAATGAAGTGCAGAATGTGTTTTCTTCTTCTATGAAATTTATGAGAACTGATAATGCATTGGAATTCTGTACTCGTGCTCTCTCCATATTCCTTTTAACCCGGGGTCTTATTCATCAAACATCGTGTGCCAATACTTCCAAACAAAATGGTATTGCAGAGAGAAAGCGTCGCATTAACTTGATGTAATCTAAATTCTTATTAAAAGTCATGCCATGCATTCATTCCGCGGTGGTGATGTTCATACAATATGTTAACTTCTGAATCGCATGCCCTCGTCTGTTTTGGATGAGAAAATTCATTTTTCCCTTGCATTTCCAGAGAAAATTTTTTTCTTACTTACCCCTCGTGTTTTTGGCACAGTCGCATTCGTTCACCAGTTATCTCCATGTCTTGAGAAGCCCTCTCCTAGAGTTGTAAAATGTGTCTTTGTTGGTACTCCATGACACAAAAAGGGCATAGATGCTATGATCCATTACGCGGGAAATATTATGTTAGTGATAATGTCACATTCTTCTAGTCAGTGATGTATTTTTCTCCTACAGGTGATACGTTGACTTCATCAAACTCCGATGATGAAATATGCATGAAACCACCTCCCACAGATCCATCACCACCTTCACTTGTGCCACCTACATCACCTTCTCCTATACCACCACCTCTTATTATCCTTGTCCCACCTTTGTCATGCTATTATTCTCGCCGTCCTGCTCCTGCTCATGGGCAATGCTCATCATCCAGCTCGCCTCAAGTATGTTATGTATATATTGTTTCTAACAATGGGTCTGGTGATATGTCTAAGCATGGATCTTTTTAGGGGATAGACATATAGGTTGAGGAGATTCCAAATGATCTGAACATACCTATTACGCTTCGAAAGAAGAAGCGTACATGTGCATCATATTCTCTAGCATCATAGGTCTCCTTTGATCGCTTGAATGGTGAATTCAGGAGATTTGCAGTTGCATTGTCTGCTATGGAAATTCCACAGAATTATTAGGAGCCCGTGAAAGACAATCGATGGCGTCTAGCTATGGAATAGGGGATGGATGTCTTACAGTAGATTGGTACCTGGAGCTTGGTTTCTACACCCAATGGAGCGTCTGTTGTTAGTTGCAAATGGGTGTTCACTATTAAATACCATGCAGATGGGAGTCTGGATCGAGACAAAGCCAGATTGGTTGCATGTGGCTTTACTCAGACCTATGGAGTGGATTATCTGGACACGTTCTCGCATGTTGCTCGTCACTCTACTCTGCGCATCCTCCTTTATGTTGTTGTGGTTCGCAATTGGTCTCTCTTTCATCTTTAAACATGTCTTTCTGTATGGTGACCTCCAGGAAGAAGTTTACTACAGCAACCTCCAGGATTTGTTGTTGAGGAGGAGTGTCAGCAAGTTTGTAGACTTCATAAGGTAATATATGATCTTAAACAAAGTCCAAGGGCATTGTTTCAGAAGCTCTCAGATCTAATTGAGAAGCATGGATTCCAGAGGTCAAATGCATATCTTCCATTGTTTGTACAAAGAACTCCCAAAGATACGGTTGTTATCATGGTATATACTGATGACATACTGGTTACAGGAGATGATGTGTAGGGAATAAAAAAGGCAAAGGAATTCTGGACCGACAGTTTGTTACCGAGGAGCTTGGCACCCTACGGTACTTTTTGGAGTTAGTATTTGCCAGGAATCAACAGGGTCTTGTGATGACCCAAAGGAAGTATGTGACAGAAAAGCTAGTTGAGATGGGCATGATTGAATGTCGACATGCTACCACTCCTATACATACTAGTATGAAATTAAATAATCATGATAAAGAGGAGGTGTACAGGAGAAGATACAGAGAAATAGTAGAAAAGCTTCTCTATGTTACTATAACTAGGTCGGATATCTCCATTGCAAGTAGTTGGGTGAGTCAGTTCATGGAGCAACCTCGACAGGTAGACATAGATTATGATATTGAGGTACCTAAAGTCCTCTCCATGTGAACATTGTTATTCAGTAAAGGATCAACACTTACTATTTCCGCATGTGCAGATGACCATGCAGGATGTCCAGAGAACAGAAAGTCCACTTCAAGCTTTGATGTGTTTGTTGGCGGTTCTCTTATTTCTTGGAAGAGTAAGAAGCAAACTGTGGTTTCTAGGTCAAGCGATGAATCTGAATATAGGGCTATGGCACAAGCTAGCATAGAGATGATGTAGGTTTGAGCAGTGCTAACAGACTTACATATAGATGTATCTCTTCCTAAATAGTTGCAATATGATAACAAAGTTGCCCTATTCATCGCAAACAATGTTGCATTTCAAGAGAGAACTAAGCATAATAAAGTGAACTGCAACTATACATGGGATATGATTCGGAAAGGTTTTATCTCTACATCTCATGTTAGCTCAAGAGATCAAACGACAGATATCTTTACCAAGGCTTTTCTCAGATGATCCTTTCAAAAGTGTCCATCTAAGGTTATATATATATATATATATATTATGTATTTAATAATTGGGGCGAACACCACTAAGTGTCTCCCCCTCTTTTGAGCTTCAAATATATATATATATATATATATAATGTAATTTACTCATAGGTCTCTCCTCTATATAAGAGAGCCTAGGGTTCAAGGAATAGATCTATCTTTTATTCTTTTTCCAACAAAGTACACAAGGCAAAGATATATACATGTCCAAGATCTCCAAGAAACCAAGCTCCACATCTGAAGCCATATTGCAGGGAACAGGAGTATGCTGCTGAGGGATGATCAATAAACCAAAGATTTCCATAAAAAGTACAGCATTGTCTTCATATAAGTAAACTCGTCATATAAAAGTACGAAGCAGAAAACCCCGATTACGATAAGAAAAACAAAGGTGAATTTTGTTGTGGAACGACAAGAAGGATGAGAGAAAGAAGGGAGTTCGAAAAAATAAATTAGAGTGGAAAATTTGGACCGTAGAATTTAAAACACTGGAAGCATGCCCTTCTTCTAGGAGTAAAATCAAAAACAATAATAATAACAAAGTCTGCTCACACAATAAGTAGGGTCGGCTGCAAGTATTCAGAGTCTAAATTCAAATCTATTTTAGGTCATTCTCGAACTTAGATCCAGATAATTAAGGTCCTTTCGGATAGTCTCCTACCAACACTTCTTGGGCCTCTTCTAGACATCAAATACTATGAAAAAATATAATGGCATATATTTGAAAAGAATTTATTAATGGTGCAAGCAAGTTACGTTAAGATTAGTCGGAAACAAGAAACAAAACGAAATAATGAAGGATGAACAAACTTTTAATGGAAAAACTACCAAGTTCCAGCAACAGCATTGAACATGAATTACCTTTAAGCATTCCAGCAAAAATGAAAAACAATTAGTTCGCAACTTCGTTGCATCATCCCTAGAAATGCCCAATCCTGCTGACAGAAGCATATACTAATCAAATTCAAAAAAAACTTAAATATGCATAGAATAAAATAACAATAGAAGACATAACTAAATGAAGTTGAAATGATTACATATCATTTTGTCACATCAAGAAACAAGTGCGCACATTAGCCATCCACCTAGCTGTGATGCCAAAGTGGACAACTACCCTACTATGTACTTGGTATCCTTCCAAAAGAATCTATTCCATTGAAGACATACAACACAAACCAAAACAAAACCCTTACCCACATGGACAGTTGGTTACTCCAAATCAAGGTTGCAAAAAGCGGTAGTCGGTACTCGGTCGGCGGGGTCACTGACTAAGGATTAATCGGCAGTCTGGCGACTAATCGGATTTAGTCGGTCGTTAGTCGGTTTTGATTTTTTTTTAATTAGTTTAAATATATAAATCATTTTTATACATAGATATGTACATTTTCTATACTTTCATAATGAAATAAAAGAAGTAATTGACTTTGAATATAACATTATTGCATATTAGAATATGTTAGCTTATGCATTAGTAAGTGAGGGGTTTCGAGGCATTGACGTGCTCACGAGGCAACGCCTCAGCTCCAAATTCGAGTTTCAATCATATGTTTATACATAACTTCTTTTTAGTTTAGTATTTTTTTTCTTTTATCTTTCTCCAACCTAATTGAGTCCATTAACATTAATGCACATACATTCAGTTGCATATTACCACTAGTTATTTTGCCAAAGTCTGAAGCAAAATCATTAATCAACCCTTCATGAGCAACAGCATGCATTGTAGCATCAACTCTTCGAGCAGCATCTTCATTGCTCCTTCAAGCAAAAGCATGCCTTATAGCACATATCTGTTAGCTATGCAATCTTCAATGTTGCAAAACTTAATAATCAATATACAGTGAAGGGGTAGTGAATGGGTCATTGAAAGTCGGAGGGGTCATAGAATAAAGAACAAACACTTTTGGGGTGACTAATCGGAATTATTCGTTTGTGTTTTTAAATATAAAACTACATCAAATAAAGATATTCCTATATATATATATATGCGGTCATCAGTTAATAAAATAAAAGCAACAATAGAACTTCGGACATTAAAACGCTCAAATTGGTGGGTTTAATTATAAAAACAAGTGACAATGCATCAGAACTAACTATTTTTGCTGTTTGAAACCATTTTTTTAGAAAAGAGACTGAGGAAACTGAGATGGAGTTTTGACACATTTTGGGCGATACTACGATAAATCAAAATGCTTGAAAATCAAAAAATATTTTTTCCTATGGCCAACTCATAGTTAGTTGTTTAGTCGGTAAGTCAACTGAATAGTCAGACCGACTACTCGGTTGGACTGGATATTGATAAATCGATCCCGCAAATAGTCGAACCGATTATTTGGTCCAGTTGATCGACTATCAGAACAGTTGTAATCTTTATGTGCTTAATTGGTACAACTTGTGTTTGATAGATACAGCCTGGAAATTCCAATCAACACAATATTAAAGTTCACTAATTTTCTAGTCTCCACAATATTAAAGTTCACTAATTTTCTAGCCTCCAAATTATTAAAGCTCACTATATGAGTTTGTCAATTTTCAGTAAATATTGCTCCTATTTATCTGGCAAATTTTTCATTTGCTACTTGCACAAGCTAGAATTTCATACCTATATGTCAACCGCTGAAATTATTATTCACGAGAATGTGTTACCTTTCATATTTTCTTGATTGATTTCCGCTAGAGTCTTGACATTTTAAAGTTTTATCGATGTCAGATTTTATCAATATTGGATACCTTAATTATTCATGTTTGAAAATCTTATGGTGCTGAAGATTTGAACTAATTTAGCTCTCGTGTAGTACACACTTGGAAGCTGGAATTAGGCTTGAAACAACATTGATATGTTTTTTAACTTGGTCTTACGAACATTTTCTCTTGATAGAGTGAGGTCTACACCTCGATTCCACAAGGGAAAACCACCTTGCATGTTTTTTAAACCTTACATGTCCATTCAAGATAGGGTTTGATTGCCCAAAAAAGGGTTCCATATAAATAATTCTTCGAAATTGCTCATAGTTGCCCTTTCAATGCAAACGCCTCCTCAACTTCTCGAGGCGACCTTTGAACTTTTAGTCACTTTCTTATCAAGCACTAACAAGTTATCTTCAGCGGTCAGCTCTGTCAATCACATCTTACCATAGGGTGAGCCATCCTTCTCCATCTCTATCATCTCCATCACAGATGGGCCATCGAAACAAGGTTGGATCTCCACATTGAATCAGATCTCGCCATCCTTATATGAGATCTACATAAATCAAATATACCACACCATCCAATGAAAATCATGCATACATTAGGTGGCTCCCTAAGAAGCAAGCCACGTGACCTGGCTCTACGACCCTTTCCAACCCCATCGACCATGTAGTGATAGAGGTTGCATCCCAGCAGCTGGATGAGACCTTTGCAACTCCACAAGAATATGCATCTCCCATGAAAGGTGTTATCGCAATACCTTGGGTACCTCCAACTGTACAATCCCTGGAATCTTGCAATACATCATCAAGCAGCATCACCACATCCCCACTCACCAGACTCAAGCCCCCATAAAAATATCACACTAGACGAGGTCCCTGGCAAAGGAAGGAGCCAAGCTTGCAAGTGTTGCTTTGAGGAACTTGTGCAAATCCTTCACCAGAAAGGCAACTGAGTCATCCCGCATGACAGCTATAAGCAATTTGCATCTTTCCCCCGCAACTTGGGTGTATCCATCGCATATGCCGGTCCAACCAACCACCCTTTGCTTCATCCTCCAAATGCCACAATCCATGCAAACCAACCATTATATGTTCTTCCACAGCAAAACAAAGGAGATCTCACTTGCATAATTTCACGAAGTGGCCTCTGCACATGTAGTAGAATTTCAAAGCTCTGAGATTGGTCTCTCAAACTCAGGTGGATGATGGAACCATTGTTTTTTCCTTGAGCTCATCTTCATCAATGTGCAATCGCCCCTGCTTTCCTCCCTCAAACATGATTTCAACACATGAACACGCAAATTTTCTAAAATTCTGAAGTTTTTCAGGAGATTCACACAACAGAGTGGAAGCAACAGAATGACCATTAGACACTTGACATTTTGGCACCCGCCATTTTATGACATAGCACAGTTGTAAAGTTACAGTATGACTGTGGTAGTAATTTTATTTGTTACTTGTTATAATGATATTTGCAAAACACTCAAGCAAATAAGGATTCTTTGAACTACCCATGGTTAGACAAGTTCGCTACAGCTTCTCTAATACTATGTGCAGTCACACCGCCACTAATACTACCACACAACTGTCGCTATTAGTGATCACTCTTTTTTTGAAGGTGACCAATGTAGAAGTCATAGGTCTTTGAGAATCAACTAAAACCTACCTATTTTTCTTGTAACCCTGTGACTCAAAAATCAATTAATCGAAAAAAGTCAGAAGTTAGCAAATGTGGGATTCTCCATAGTATAACGGATGTAAAACCTCTAAATATTTCAAAATCCATATAAGCAATTGGAAGCCAAACAGATATTATGCATAATCCAAAAATGGCATTATGCAGAAAGGGTTTTGAACAAGCCACCAAATTGAAGATTTTGTTTGAGCTATTGGAAGCAGAACAGATAATATATGTAATTCAAATGGACACCTGAAAGACATTATAGAAATGTTCAAGACAAATTACCTAGACTCTTCTACATAACACGATAAAAATCAAAGTAACAAAAATAACATGGTCAATTGTCAACTAAAAGCATAATCCAAGAAAGGTGTAAAAGATGTACCTAAGCTCAAACCATCAAGCAAAACAAGGAAAGCTCCATGAATGAATGCATAGCTGCCTCCGAGAATACTCTCGGTCGCATTTATGAAATTAACCCAAGACAACAGGTCCCTTATAGTCAGCATTCTCCCTGTTTCCATTTTGTTGAACCACTGCAAAAATTGACAAAATTCAAGCTCATTTAATGGATGTTATTATAAGAAATTGTTGTTCAGACAAAAAAAATCATTGTAGAGAATCATGAGAGAACGTAATGAGATAATTTTATTCAAGAGGTATAGGGGTTCTTATATAGATCAAAACCCTAGAGCACTCAAAAAAAGGAGAACTCGTGTAGGAAGGTGCATATGGATCTCCAGCGGCCCAAGCGCTCATCCGGCTTGGTGGACACGCCCCATGATCGCCGGTCTTCAGCCTTTCGGGACTCGCGGTCATATGCTCAGGTGGCCTCTGCATGCATTGGAGCTTCGTCTGATATGGGGAAGAGCATTCCTCTTCATACGATTTCAGACTCCGGGAACTCGGGTAGTTCTTCTTCCCCAGCAAAACTTTTTCAGGACGTGCAGGCTGCTATGAAAGGTCCTTCGGCGGGGCCCTCTTCGGCGGGGCCTTCCTCGGCTCCCCCTGCAAGGGAGTGCTCCGGTCGGAGGTCGGTGGAGACCAGCCTGGGTGTAGCGATTGGCGTGGTGCAACAGCGGGGCTTCGATCACGACATGATCAAGGCGGCAACTGTTCTTCTCCTGGGCGAGGACTTCGATGGCGACTTCCTCTTCTTGGACGACACAAGATGTTGTGTGCGTGGGCTTTCCCGGGAACAGCGGGAAATCCTCATTTCACGCTCGGACTCATCGGTGGTTAAATGGCGCCTTCCTCGGGTCGCTGACGGTGCTTCCTTATCTCCCGTGCGATGTGAGGTGGAGGTTCGTGGAGTTCCTTTCCTTTCTCGCTCGGCTCATTGCCTCTCCAAGGTTATCCGCAACTGGGGCCAGGTGGTGGCTATCTTGGACGATGGCCTCTCACCGGGATCGGACTGGTCATGCACAAGGATAATGGTCGAATGCTCTTCCAACCTTTGCCGCTCCATGGCTGGCAAGACTTTCTCGGAGATTTTGGACTTGGGCAGATGGTCCTTCAAACTCGAATTCTTTTTTCCGGTGACGGAGCCCTCGTCGGCGCTATTCTCCGATGGGTGCGACGCCCATGGTCTCAACGACGACGGTTCATCTTCGAAGGGCCACGTGTCTTCCGCGATGGTTTCCGATGCGTCGCTGATGCATGGCGACCCTTCGCCTTCACCGACTGCGCATGGTTTCGCGTGCAATCGGGGCCACGCGCCCACTCACGTGTCTGGGGGATATTTCGAGGCCGATACGACGCAGATGGATATATCTGTCTTTCCAAATTCAAAAAGGTGCGGCCCCACTACTTGCTTTGCGGTGGCGTTTCCTCTTCCCAATATGGATACGGACCCTACTCGATCCCCCTCTCGGGTCGGGTATGACCCGGATGTATTTGGTGAATCTCTTATGTTCTATGATGGGATTCCTTGCCCTAATCCTATCTCAGCGGTCCCACTCTATCCATCACCGGGTGACGATGACTACTTCACCTCGAACACTCGATGGCCTTCTCCTACGGTGGCGATTGAGCAGGGCTCTTCGGTGATGACCTTCGAGCACGGTAATGAACCTATCCCTACTCTTGATGCTCAGCCTCCTTCTGCTTTTGGGATATATAGGTCTTCCGCCTCTCAAGGGGTTTACTCGCCATCTGCTTCGCCGCTTCCTTCAAACCGAGATGCAGCCCTCTGGGATTCTTGGAACGCCTCCATTGCGTCCCCGTCTAGATATGGAGTGGTTTATGCGCGGCGTCTGGACTTTGCAATCGAGGGGACTTCTTCTCCGCCGGTTTTCATATCACGTGAGGCGGTGGCGGTAGCGGCTGGCCTTCGCCGCAGGAATCATCGTCGCGGTTAAAGCGAAGCATATCAGTAGCCACTTCTTGGGAACAATTTTTGTAATATTTAATGAAGATACTTTCCTGGAATACTCGCGGTCTAGGTGACCCTAGCCGTCGCAGGGCCCTGGGTTCACGTTTGCTTGATTGGGATTGTGATATAGCCTTACTACAGGAATCCAAGCTTGGCGGTCTGGACGACGCGCTGTGGAGATCTTTTGGGGCGGGACCGATGGATGCCTTTTGCTCTTTGGACGCAATTGGCTCATCTGGTGGCGCTATTGTCGCTTGGAAATCTTCAAACTTCTCTTTACGCAGCTCTCGCATCGGACGTCATTCTATCTCTGTTGTTCTTATGCACATAGCCACTAACGTAACCACGGCTTTATCTTGTATTTATGCTCCATTATGCCATATTGCACGTCGGAATCTATGGGAGGACTTGCTTGCTGATGCTGCGGCATTCGGGGATATTCCGTGGATCTTGGGAGGGGACTTCAATGTTACGTTATTTTCATCCGACCGTCCACGTGGTAGGGGGGGAAGGGATCCAGGCTCTGAAGATTTTTTGGAGTTCATAAACCATCTGGCTCTGGAGGATTTGGCCCCCGCGGATATAAAATACACTTGGCGCAATAATTCATCAAGGTCTCGTCTCGACCGATTCTTGGCTAATTCGCATTGGATGTCGACGTTCCCCCTGTGTTCGGTCTCCTCTCGTCCTCGAGCTTTTTCGGACCACAGCCCCATTTTGTGGGATTCGGGAAATTCGTCTCGGCCACGTGGTATTTTCAGATACGAGAAGAGTTGGCTTCGGGAACCTAACTTCAAGGAGATGGTGCGTCTGCTTTGGTCTCAGGCGTCATTTTCGGGCAACGCGGCTCATCGGTTCGCTCTTAAGCTATCTTCATTGCGACGTGCCCTTGCATCCTTCAAAGTCCTTACTCGTCAGGCTCGGAGGTCCGTATGCAACGACGCGGAGGCGACTATTACTAGATTGGACCTTCTGGAGAATGAAAGGGACCTCTCCCCGGATGAATTATCCGAACGGGCTTCGGCTGCTCACATCGTCGCGGAGGAGGACAGGAAAAGAACCATTGAATGGAGACAACGCTCGCGCATCCGCTGGATCAAGGAAGGGGATGCTAATACCGCTTATTTCCACCGGGTCGCGAGTGCACGTAAACGCGCAAATACTATATCATCTATTCAAATTGGGGACGCTATTTATCAATCGGACCGCGACATGAGCTCGGCTTTGGTAGATTATTTCAGGAACTTCTTCAATCGTACCCCCTCATCTACTTGGGAGTGGACGGCTCCTGATGTCCCCTCGCTATCTCCATCGGATGCTGCTGCTCTCTCTCGGCCGTTATCTCTGGACGAGCTCAAATCGGCGACATGGGACCTTAACGCCGACGCCTCTCCTGGGCCAGATGGGTTCCCTATTGCATTCTATAAGGACTTCTGGGACGTTATCGGCAACGATGTACTGGAGGTGGCAAGCGAATTTTGCGAGGGAAACCGTGGCTTCAACAGAATAAATAGGGCCTGCATGGTTCTCATACCGAAATCCCACGGCGCGCGGTGTATTGAGGACTTCCGTCCTATTGCAATTTCAAATGGCATTTACTTGATCATTGCGAAGGCGTTGGCTCGTAGATTGGCGCCTCTCCTTCGCTACCTCATCTCCCCTTGTCAAGCTGCATTTGTTCAAGGGAGGCAAATCTCGGATTGTTATGCTCTTGCCTCGGCAATCATCGACGGTTGGCACAGAAATGGGACTAAGGGGATTTTATGGAAAATCGACTTCGCGAAGGCTTACGATTCTTTGGACTGGGGATTCCTCTGGTCAGTTCTCAAATCTAGGGGGTTCCCACCTTTGTGGATCACCTGGATCCGCCGATGTGTAACCACGGTCTCTTTCTAATTATCTTTTAACGGCCGGCCTTATGGGGGACTATTCCAGCCTAGAAGGGGGGTTTCGCCAGGGATGCCCCCTTGCCCCTCTTCTTTTCGTATTGGCGGCAGACGTATTGCCACGAATGATCCAACGTGTTGCTGACGCTGGTCTTACTACCGGATGCTCTATGGGTGACCTCCACATCCCGCTCCTCCAATATGCGGACGACACCTTATGTTTTATTGAGGGGGAAAGGCCTCAATTTGCAGGTATGGCCACTACGGTCCAACTATTTTGTGATATGTCGGGGCTCCGCATCAATGAAAACAAATCCAAATTTGTGCCCTTTGCTCTTTCGCCCTCGGACATCGGGGCTTGCTCCTCCATTCTGGGGGCTGCTCCGGGGACCCTTCCGCTGGATTACCTGGGACTTCCTCTTTCGGTTGGCAGGACGCGGCTGCGCGATTACCAAAGGGTGGTGGAGAAGGTTGAGTCTCGTCTGGCTGGTTGGAGATCCTCATTGCTTTCTCGCGGGGGTCGATTGGTGCTGCTTAAATATGTTATTGCGGCTATACCCATTTACTATCTATCGACGCGGGGCCTGCCAAAGGGGATTAGGATCCGCCTGGAGAAATATATGAGGGGATTCCTTTGGGGTAGGAACGATTCTACTCGTAGGGGGATCCACCTGGTCGCTTGGGAGGATATTTCTCGTCCGAAATGCGACGGGGGTCTGGGCGTTCGGCGGCTGGAGGTCATTCGTGAAGCTTTTCTTATCAAATGGGCGTTGAGACTTGTTAGCAACGAAGATGATTTCTTTCTGCGATGCTTCCGCAAAGTGGCCGGAAATGCTCTTCGTTCTGCCTTCGACGATCGTCCCCCGGATCATGCTTCGCGCTTTTGGCGCGAGGTCTTTGGGGTCTTCAACCGCAACCGATCCTTAGTTCGGGCGTGCCTCGGCGATGGGACTTCTTTCCGCTTTTGGACTTCGGACTGGTCTGGTAAGGGGGTATTCAGGAACCTTTTCCCGAGACTTTTTGCGCTGGCAAGGGACAAATACGCTTCGGTGGGTTCATGCTGGATCAACGGTTCGTGGTGCCCGATATTGGTCGATTCTCTATCTGCTCAGCGGATTTCGGACTTCACATCTCTGATGTCTTTGCTCGTTGATGCCCCAACTCCTACGGGTGGTCCTGATCACTTCATTTGGGGTGCGGGGTCCTTCTCAACAAGGAAGGCTTACTCCGCTCTTCTCCCCACCGCCGTTCGTACGGAGGCCTCTCTTATCGATCATTGCAACCTCATCTGGGGAATCAGGCTTCCGGAA
Organism: Ottelia alismoides; assembly: GCA_037367405.1. Taxonomy (NCBI): domain Eukaryota; kingdom Viridiplantae; phylum Streptophyta; class Magnoliopsida; order Alismatales; family Hydrocharitaceae; genus Ottelia; species Ottelia alismoides. The sequence goes on along the minus strand of JAZKJV010011160.1, from coordinate 285,190 downwards.
AGGATTGGTATATTCCTGTGGATCCTTAGGCGGGGTCGTCTACTTACCCGCGACCGTATGATATCTCTTTTCCCCCACATCTCCAGTCTTTGTGGGCTGTGCGCCTCGGCTTCGGAGTCGACCGACCACCTCTTTCTTCACTGCGAATGTGTACGGTCCATATGGGACGACATTGCCTGGTTAAATCTCTCGTCCATGGAATCTTTTTGGGCTAGCATTGCGGCTTCCGCGTCTCGTCCGAGATCGGAGAAACTAATCCCCTTTGCGCGTTTATGGTGTATCTGGATGGGAAGAAACAAAGCTATCTTCGCGGGACAGCGATTCTATATCGAAAATATCATCATCGACGCAAATCGCTTTTGTAGGGACTGGTCCTCTGTGTAGCTGTTTGTATTTTAGGGCCACGGATATCACTATTGATATCTGTTCGCCTATTTTCTCGTCCCTTTTCCCCCTGTAAGTATCTTTTTTCATAAACCTTAATAATATGGGGCGAACACCTACGGGTGTCTCCCCCTTTTTGGAGTGTCAAAAAAAAAAAGGGTTTACAACTAAATAAAAGAAATAACAATGTTTCCAACACTCCCCTCAAGTTGGAACATATCTATCGATCATGCCCAACTTGGAGACTATCCACGGGAGATGTTTCTTTGGTAGCACCTTTGTGAATACATCTACAAGCTGAAAATCGGTGGAGATGTATGGAGTAGTGATCTTCTCTCCTCGTGCAGCATCACGAACAAAACGATAAATCAATCTTGATGTGCTTGGTCCGCTCATGGAAAATAGAATTAGTAAGAATTTATGTCGCGAACTTGTCTCAATATAAAGGAACATGGGTAGTAACAACAATACCAAGTTCTTGCAGAAAAGAAAGCAACCAAGTAATCTCACAGGTGTCATGCGCCATCACCATGTATTATGCCTCTGCACGTGATCTGGATACTACGGTATGCTTCTTGCTTCATCAAATGGCAAGGTTTCCACCAACCACCATAGCATATCATGTAGTGAATCGACAATCACCAGGTAAACTAGCTAAATTTGCATCAGCATAAGCAGATACATCAATGCGGTCATTAACCGATAGAAGATGCCTTCTCTTGGTGATTCCTTCAAGTAGTGTAAGATCAAAAGAACATCCTACCAATGATTGTAAAGTGTCTTCTCCAGGTGTTGGTTGGCATTGCTCACAGCATAAGATATATCTGGCCCAGTGATAATAAGGTAAAGCAGTTTGCCAACTAGGCTTCTGAATCGTGTAGTGTTTTCAAATGTGGGGTCAACTTAAGTAGAGTGCTTCCTCAGGTCTGCAGGGATGCCAGAAGGCTTGCATCCAAGTAGTCCAGCCTTAGTTAGGATGTCCAATCAATACTTCAATAGTGAGAGGTGAAGTCCTTCTGTGGTACGTATCACTTCTATGCCGAGAAAGTAGCGGATTTGTCCAAGGACCTTCATGACAAAGAACTTCTACAAGAAACCCTTGGTCTCTAATATACATTCATCATCATTACATGTGGCAACCATATCATCAGCATAAACTACAAGAATGACAGTATTAGTGGATCGAAATCTGACAAGGACAGAGTAATCAGATGTTGTTCTATGGAAGCCAAGAGTGTTTACTCAGTAGTAAGTCTATCAAACCATGCCTAAGGACTTTGTTTTAGGCCATAGATGGCCATGCGAAATCAGCACACATCCCTCCACCCCACCAACGGCATAACTAGGAGGATGCATCATGTAAACTTCCTCCTTAAGATCTCCATAGAGGAAAGCATTCTTCACATCAAGACGAAATATAGGCCACCCTTATTGGAAGCAACTGAAAAGATAGTGTGAATAGAGCATGACCTTGCCATTGGGGAGAAAGCCTCGAAGTCACCCATAAGTCTGTGTAAAACCTTTGGTAACTAAGCGTACTTTCAATATGTCAATTGACCCATCTGGCGACTGATTGGTCGCGAAGACCCTCTGCAAGTTACAAGTCGAATACCTATGGGCACGGTACAAGGTCCCATATTCCCACGTAAGTAAGAGCACCCATTTCCTCATTCATTGCATATCGCCAGCCATAATCTTGTAAATCGTTGTGATGATCTCTGATTCTCTGGGAATAAAAATGGTCATGAGAGCATCAGCATATCTCTTGTCAACGCATGATAAACCTTCAGTAGAAGTGAAATGAGACATATTGTGTGATATCTACAGTTAATTACTTTTATCCCATTCTTAGTAATTGATAATAGGTATGAGAGGCAAATGGAATAAAACGAAAAGGATAAATGAAAGAAACAAATCTTTCTAGAGGATATTACTAGTGTTTATAATATTTTATTCGATACAAGAAAGAGGATTTTCACCCTTTTTCTTGTGTTTAAATTAAATAACAATTAAAAAAATGATTCTAGATCATGTTCATCAAATGTTTGTATTCCTATATAATTGCCCTAGTCAATTAGAACTCCTTTGGTTAGATAGTAGTATACATAGTGAACAAACAAAAAGGAGTGTGAGTTGGCGATTTATTAAGCAAATCAAACTTATTTATTCATTCTAGCTTTAACTTCCAAAAATGGAAAAAAAGGCTTTTATTTTAATGTTTCCGATTGAAAAGAAGATTGTATATTTACACACATTAAAATCTTTATTTATTATCTCATTATAGTTGAAATTTTATAGGGTGGAAAGTACATAGCCTCTTTGTTATGAGTGGAGAGCTATGGGAAACTCCTGAGAAGCATCCAGGTAGTAGCGGTAGGAGCACTTGAAGATGGTAGATCATCTTACAAAAAAGGAATAGGCAAAGGCATAGGAGCAGGCGCAGATGTATGCAAGCTCTTATAAACAATTGGTGGTGGAGGAAGATTCAAGAGAATATTTGTAACAAGTTGTGTGAAGAAACTAGTTTAATCAAAGAAAGTAACATCCACAGAAACATAAAATCAATGTCCAACAGGGTTATAGCACCTGTAACCCTTTTGGGTACGGGAATATCCAAGAAAAACACACTTTATCAACATAGGTGATAGCATACCAACAGCATGGAAATAGTGGACAAGCACTATACAACTAAAAATTCTCAGAGATAGTGGGAAGGGCGACTCATTGGAATAAAGTAACGAGAAAGGAGTGAATCCCATTAGAATTGAAGATCATACCATGTTGATAAGATGGACAGCAGTAAGAACGACATCACCCCAGTAGATCTTCATAACCTTTAAATGAGTGAGAAGGGATCGAGCAATGTCAAGTAGATATCTAAGTTTCCAATCCGCTACACCATCTTGTTGAGAGGTATATGGATGAAAACTTTGGTGGACAGTTCCCTAGGAAGCAAAGAATGTTGTCAAGTCATGTTGTTGAATTCCAAAGGATTATCAGTATGAATTGAATCCAAGTAGAGAATACCGTTTTAATTTATTGAATGAAATTCCTGAAATTTTTATTGATCTCAAAATATTCCTTTAACAAATATACCCAAGAGGATTGACTACAATTATTAACAAAAGCAATAAAATATTTATGTCCACTCAGAGTACGGAACAGAAAAGGACCACATTTATTGCAATGGACAAGAGAAAAAGGAACTTCACAGCCTCAGCCTCCTCGAAAGCTCTATCGTCATCTGTTCACGGGCGATGCATAGTGAGCAGAATTCTCTGTAGATTGTAAAGCAAAAGAATGTTCAGCAGATATATCGAGTTCCTGCAGACGACTAAAGATGGTCTCAATCGATAACATGATATTAGTCGTCAAAAACTAGACCATCACAGCTTTTTAACGTGCATGTAGTCCAGAAAGATATCGGTAGACATGCTATTCAGATCGCTCTCTCACATGTTTATCATAACAAGCTAGCTGAAAAATCAGAAGCACCTCAAAAAGACCAGTCAAAAGCATGTAGTACTCGACAAGAGTAGACTCCCCTTGAGTTACAGACCAGATCTTTGTATAAATATCTGAAAGAAGGGATTTCATTGTATTCTGGAAGTAAGTTTTTTCCAAAGTTTTACACATCGCTTTCGTAGAGCCTTTGTAGAGAAGATTCGCTACAATATTTGGATCGATAATATTGGTCATCCAAGTGATGACAAGACAATTATTTGCATACCATGTGTCATAATCTTTATATGTACCTTGATTAGATATTTGATGAGAAAAGATTCTTGTGTTGACCACCAATGAACAACTTGAATGATCGAGACCATAGCACATAGTTTTCAATTCCATTCAATTTGATAAAGGTGCAATGTACCATCACAGAAGAAGTGGAGTACAGGGACTTGATCTCAGAGGATGTCATCGTAGTCAGTAAAGATCGAGAAAAAAGTAACCTAAAAGAAGATTTTGTTGTTTCAATCAAGCATAATGGTGACCTAGGTCACCATTTTAGCCCCCTTGGTCTTTGAGAGTAATAAAATATGGTTGTGATGCCACAAATCGAAGATACACCGAGTTGTGGGGGCGGGGGGAGGGGGAGAATTGTGGCAAGGCAACGAACAACAGGGTGTTGGGCACTCTTCGGAAGGGCAGAACAGCACCCTGGAAGGCGATAGACAGAGAGGTGGAGCCGGAGGCGTAAGAGGGTGTTAGGCACTCCTCGAAGGTGCAGATCAGTGCAACGGATGATGCAGGACACGATAGTGGAGAGGAAACAGCATCGTGACGGCACGAGTAGAGGACGTGGTAGAGGGGATAACCAATCGGCTCAGCATTCCTCCATGGGAGATATGGTTGCCTCGATGTGAAAATGAGAGCGAGCCGAGTCATGTTTTCGGCTAAAGACGACCAGAAACACAACAATCATGACAGGATCTCTATATGCCTTATGTTGCTCTTGTGAGGTTGTAAGGGTATGTAGCTTTGGAGGCGCTCAAACATACCCCTCGTAGATGTATACATGGCGTGAAGAGGACGATCACCCTTTTTGGTTGTGAAGATATCATGCTAGAGTTGCAATATCTTTGACTCATTCCTTGCTTGAGAGCATGTTCCTGCGAGGATATCCCGCATCGCCCTTGTCGTAGGTTGACTAGATAGTGCCAGATTGCCACACCTTGTCATATACATTGTCCGATCCATGAGGCGTTGGTCCCAATCTTGTCCACCGGTTCATCCTGCGTCAAAATATTATTCTTATCATGGCTCTGTAGTAGATTTATGAACTGTATCGCCCACAACTCGTAGTTTGTGTCGTTCATCCTGACAATAGGTGACGGACCCTTAAAGGCACCTGTAGATGGTGTATCAACTCTTCTTTCTGACATCATGGACAAAGAACTAGGACATTAGACCGATAGCAAGGTGCCTAAACAAACATGAAAAAGGGTGATTGTTGGCGTAGACTCATTCCACAATCGACCTCAGACAATCAATAACCTTGCTAGGTCTCAATAGGGCTCACAGTGATCTCATTTTGTTATTTTCAAACTGCAATCAGATCAAAAATAGCGAAATCAGACTCACAAAGCACCGTCGGAGCAACTGAATCGTGGCAAGAGGCCGCAAGAGCAACAGAATTATCGCTTGCTGCTGCTAGAAGTGACACGCAATGGTTGCAATTGTTATTGCTATCGATGGGCAGCAGCAGCAATGGCCGGTATTGTTGTTGGCGAGAGCGGCTCCTTGCTACCGTTGATGGCGATGGTGCGTTGGGCTGGAAGGTAGGGATTGACTCTGGTAGAACTAGAATCTGACAATCTATCCTCTTGTAGAACTCAACATAATACTCCCCCTTTCTCTCATACTTGTCGGAAAACGATGGCGTCAACCAAGTTGGGAGAAAACAAATAAAGATGGGGAGAAACAAAACATTCTCATTTTTTATAAGCTGTTCATTTTTTTGCTTTTCACATTTTTAAGATATTTTCTGGATATTTTCCCTTTTTCTAATAGCAACTCATCATTTTTCCGTGCATGGCTTTTCTTTTGTACGCATCTTTTCTCAAAACATTTTTTCAAATGAGCACAATCTCTTTTTTTCCGAGGTCTCTTCTTTTTTTTCTATTTTTCAAAAAAAAACGTAGCCACTTAGGCCCTTTTTTTTCTTTTCAATATTCATCTCCTTTTTTTGTGAATAAACGGTAGCAGCAGGCCCCTTGAGCCTCTTTTCTTTCTCCCTTTTTTTTAATTTCGGCTTGCTTGAGCCCACAAACTCGGCCGGTCTCCCCCTCCCCCTTTTTAAGCTACAGCCCAAACTGGACTTGATATACTCACGGTAATTTTTTTAACCTTACGTCAACTTGATCCCACCCTATTTAGGTTCCCCGATTGGGAACCCCTTGCTCGTGTCTTACGGACTAGATGGAGTTCCTGCTCGATAGTCGTTGCTGTCGAAATGAGGTGGCCATTGTCGCCTGGGATAGGTGTCGCCAAGAACTCGAGGAAGGAGGTGGAGCTCACCGCAGTTGGTGCAACAAATCACCATTGGGGAGGTGCGATGAGTATCATTGCCTCGCCTAGGGAGGATACATCTCCCCCTATCGGAGAAACGACACCCATGCGAGGACTCGGATCGGTATGCCCCAAAGGTCTTTGTTTCTTAAAGGCCTTCACAACTGGAAGATCACCCACCTCTTGGAGCTCGATGGGGCTCGAAGCTAAACCCTGTCAAAACCCCATGTTTTCGTACGTCGTCCCCGATGGGGCTTCTTCGGCGTTGCCTGGAGCACAAGGATGTTGTGTCGCCTGCAGTAGTCTGAAGATGCAGCCTGAAGATGCGGGAGGGAGGGCTCCGACTGGGGTGGTGTTTCGGGATTCCGTCGAAAGTTGCGGTCTTTGATAGTATCGTCGCTCGGTAGGGTGGGCTTGGAAGATTGGATTTTGAGGCTAGTTCTGGCTCTGCGAGGGTTGGACTCGGATGCGTAAGCTCAGGAGCTTGAAAGGATTAGGTTTTCAACGAGAAACCCTAGAACTTAGATGACGACCTGAACATGTGCACGAATCAGGTTTCTGAAAACCCTAGATCTTAAATTTGAACAGATCATAAAAACCATAAATCTTTAGAATTTTGAATCTTCGTAATCAACTTCAACAAGAATCGAATATCGAACAAAATAACTAAAATAACTTCTCGAGAATCGAACCCACTCTAATACAATGTTAGAAAATAAGAATGTAGAAGCGTATCAGAGAAAAAGGATAAAAACATTATAGAACATCATGATTTTTATGTGGAACCCTACTTCCTAAGGAGCGGGATGAAATCACGAGAGAACGCCTCAAAGGACCGCTGTGTCTATTGACTTTCGCATCTGATACAATGGGGTCTCTGGGTTTCTCATATAGCCTCCACAGACCCTCCACGTCCCACCACTGGTAGATGTGAGACTAAACATTGGATGTAGTAAATGGATCCTGAAGTGATCCATTTACCCATCTACAAGAATGACGCATATACTCCAACAAAAACCAACTTTAAGTTTTTCTTAACAATTGAAGAGTGTTTTGAGACAAAACAAGATAAACCACAATTGTAACTTTAGACAAGGTAATCAAATGGAACCCTTTGATGTAATTTTTCCCAAATTGACAGGTCAAATCAGATTGAAGCAATGGTTGATATGAGGATCTTTAAAATTAGGGATTCCCATCCTTAACTAGTTATTTTAAATTAGTTGTATATTTTATTTAAATAAATTGAGATTGTAATCTCAAAGTTTTTGGTCGATAAAATTAGTTAAGAGTAAAGTAAAATCGATTAAAGTCAATTAGGATCAATTATGGTTTTATTTTGAATTTGATACACTTTCTATTTTGCAATCTCATCTCACCGATATAAAGGTGATCGGGGGCATTTGTGGAGTTTAGTTCAGATTATATGAAAATTGAGTTTAACACCATCTCTCTCAACACGATCTTCGCGATTTATCTCTAAAACCCCGCGCAACCGGTGCCCTCTCCTCTTTCTTCGTCTCTCTAAATTTCTTCCACCAAGCAACTATTTTCCGTCGATGGATTTTTCATCTACACCAATTGGTATCAAAGCATGGAAATCGTTCATACGATTCGACCTGTCACATATTGGCTATTGCAATTCGATTTAAGCCATCTCAGTCAAGGTTCACGTCCTCGACAATGGAAGTTCAAGAATTGTCTCCTATCAAGTTCAAAGTGCAAGCATGGTTGGACATGTTAATCAAGGAAGAATCACTCATCAACGACAAAAATCAAACCATCATTTCATCGATAAAACATGATCTCAGAAAACGAAGGTATATTCACTAAATATGAAGATTCCATTACAAATTTTGTAGAAGAAGATAAGGAAGACTTGGGACCAATCCTCGACGAAGACCCTACGGAGGAGGAGCTGGAAATCATTGATTTTTTAGCCGAAAAAGTTGTTGACCAAGAACCAAAATATGAAGGAAAAAAGGTCTTCTACGTTGAAAAGGAGAAGACCTAGATCTAGTCTCCTCCAAAGTGGTGGTCCAAGGGACTCCCACACCACCCCCATCCTCGCCACATGGTGTAGCCGTACCACCAGCACCAACACCAACACCGACCGCTTCAACACTCCAACCCTTGGTTGGAGCACCCCCCCCCCCCTCGGTCGTGCGGCCTCTTTCCGCACGCTAGCTCTGCACCTCATCCCCAATGGCAGCATCGATTCATCGTTGTGGGCCATGTCACCCTTCTGGAACACGTGGCTGCCTCGAACGGTGCCGTCATAGTCACGACAGTTTGGACCCATGTCGTCATGGTGCGCAGGTTAAGCATGCTCCTCACCTCCGACGAACGCATCGTCTGTGTGGTGGTCGTCATATCTGTTACCAGCATGTGTTGGCGTACGTTCCCTTCCCAAGTAGGCACCGTCGTCGCTTATGGCGCCCGATCTCAAGCTCCAGTTGCCGTCGAGCGTGCGTAAAGCACGATCATCACCGTGCATGCTCCAAGCACGGTTGTTGACTGCCCCTCCATTCATGGTGCAAGAGTTGGGGATTCTTCTTCAATCGGATCCCTTAAAACAAGGGATGAGATATTTTGAAAATATTACAAGCAGTCCCCTCCTCAAATAAGTTTTTTATCTAAATGGTTAGTTAGAGGATAAGTTACGTTATGGAGATATTTTAAGGGGCAGAACATTTGCAACCATACGCCTCATTGGGAAGAAATTATAAACGTAACATTTAAAAGAAGTAAAATTGGGATATTTGCTCAATCAATCCAGATGGAATACTCAACCGACGGATCACAGATCGAGTAATTCATCCAGAGATGGATTTTTCAAGTGGGGAGAATTGATGCATTTTTTCTCAAATTGACAGATCAAATCAGATTGAAGCAATGGTTGATTTGGGGATATTTCAAAATTAGGGATTCCCGTCCTAATTAGTTATTTTAAATTAGTTGCATATTTTATTTAAATAAATTGAGATTGTAATCTCTAAGTTTTTGGTAGATAAAATTAAAATTAGTTAAGAGTCAATTAGGATCAATTATGGTTTTACTTTGTATTTGATTCGCTTTATATTTTTGTAATCTCACCCCTCTTGTATAAACGGGATGGTAGGCATTTGTGGAGCTCAATTCAGATTACATGAAAATTGAGTTTATCTCTGTCTCCATAACGTGATCTTTAAGATTCATCTCCAAAACCCAGCGCAACCGACATGCTCTCTTCTTTCTTTTTCTCCTCTCTAAATTTCTTCCACCAAACAACTATTTTCCATCATTGGATTTTTCCAGTTGCAACACCTTTAAAATAACTTCATACCAAGCATTCGTGTAAACAAACATGAAACAAGATTTAGAACATTTTAAATATGTTTAAGTGCATAAATCCATCTAGCCGTCACAAGTGCATCGGTTCAAAACCCAAAGGAAACACAATTGGGTAACTGGGATGTGTGCCTAAGTTTTTCCCTCCATGGCAAGAATTCTAACATGCACACCGCAGCTTCAACGCATGATGAGGGATAACAGCACAACTAACAAACTGGGACCCACTTTTGTGTGGTTGCCTACTATGGTACTACCAACTAGCAAGATAAACCCAGATCAATCATACTGCAAACTTTAAACCAGCTTCTCTCTGAAAACTTGACTATTAACTATTAAGTAGATAGAATCTGAAACTGAAGATTATGCAGATGTTTGCGATCATGGTCACATATATTGAAGTCAAAAGGAAACACTAGACCCAGCAATCAGGCCCACTAGGTATCGCAGGCAAGAAAGGTAACAGTTTTTATACATGATGGGCTTCTATCAATAGGTACTTCTACATATACTATTTCCAGTTACTTACCCTGTCTTCGCAGAGAGGTCAATAACAGTATGAAGAACACCATAGCTAATTAATTAAGATATTTGTTTTTCCAAATTCAAATGATAGTCACTAGGGATTAGCGATAATCACAGCACAGCTAGAGGGGGACACTAGAGGTGCGAGAAATTATTGTTCAGTGTTTCTTTTTTTCGTCCAAACACTTTTTTTAATATTTTCACGGTGTGTCAACCTATATGCAACAAGCTGAGGCCCTAACTTGTGCAACCCTATAATCATATCAAAGGCAATAAAATGAAGAAAAGTAAAAACCAACACCTCTGGACAACGTCAGCATAGCAATATTCAATCAATATAAAAATAACTCAGGGTCATGATTGAAGATCCCAACTAGACTTGTGAAAATGACCTGATAACCAACTTCAAAAGTACATACTTATCATGGTAATTGTGGGTTAATATAATGAAAAGAAAATTTATAGAAATACAAGAAAGGCATGGCAGCACGTACTTCCCAAAAACTCAACAAAGGATCCATCAGACGATGCAGTTCTGGTGCAGCAGACCTGAAAGGGATAATTTACAATTTCACGCATATGATACAAATATAGTAAACCAAGTTCATAATAAATTAACCTCAAAGTCAAATTCGAGGTGCAACCTCTTCAGAGCTATACTTCTCAGCTCATCTGGATCACTAACAGGAGGGACCCATATCTCAGTAAACCGGTTGCGGAGAGCAGGAGATAGCTCCTTTTTACCAAAATCACCACCAGGATTCATTGTTGCTAGTATTAAAAAATTTGGATGTGCTGTCAACCTGTCTAAGGTAGAGCCTCCTTTCTCCGCCAAAGACTGGAAAACAAATGACAAGGCCAGTTAAACCAAACCAAGAACAGAGAACTAAGCATGTTCCATGGACCAATATATGAAGCCAAAGACAACAATATGCGTGAAAATATGGGAGCAAATTAGATATTCATTTCAATTTACTCAAAATCATATGCACGTGTATATTTCTTCCAATAAGTGAACATTATGGCAATTTCATATCTAGGTATACACAAATTAGACATGTTTGGAGTAAACAAAATCATGCAGATATCATTCCCATAAGGAGGGAAAAAGCTTCACATTATATTTTTTCAGTTGGCATCTACTTTCTTTCAGCATAGGCTTTGTTGACAGTTAAATAACTGAGCCATATATGTAGTCGTAATTTAACTACCATAAATATGCCATCATATCATATGGAAAAACTACAATGTTAAAGCAAGAGACCCCACCCACCCACCCCCCCCCCACACACACACACAAAGTAAAAAAGATAAGCTCCAGCAATTCAGGGTCGGCATAAGGGTGACACGCAATGTATACATCTTTATTAGCAAAAGGTTATTCCCACAACTTAAACCTGAGGCCTCTAGGCCATACACGTCAACCTTAAATTCGTGCCAAGCATCTGCCATTTGTCAGTCATCAAAAAGATACCTGATATAGATTTGTGAGATTAAATGGCAATATTGTTTCTAAAGATTTAAAACCCGGCAGTTATTATACATAAAGGATTCTATTTGAGAAACTATATTAGCCCGCAATATGCATATTCTTGTTGAAAATCCCTATCATGTATCACCACATAATTCCTATTATTCCAAACCCTGCTTGATCTCAGAAGAGCAGGCAGAGGTGAGTTTCAATGCTAGTGCTGACAGAGAGGGAAAATGGAGATCACGGAGGTGTTTAGCTTAAAAGGTATTGTGTTATGGTACCTGATAGGTTTTTCAACAAGGAATACACAATTTTTTTCGTAAAAATCGGTGCAATCTCGAGGTGAGTTACACTCAGAGCAATTAAGAGAATATTGAAGCTATGTTATACGTTACACTATGTAGCAAGGAGTGCGTCATTCATCATAGTAATATTCATATTTGTGGGGTAATATAATTTTGCAAATAATAACCTTGATGCATAACAAGGATCCTTGATGTATAACAAATGTTGGATTTTAAAACTTTACAAACAAATATTGCCATTTTATGTCACAACTCTATATCAGGTATCTTTTTGATACAAACAACATCGCCTCTCTACTATTCCAGTATAACGCAATATCACAATTGCTTTTTCTATCATCTCTACACCATCCATCATCCACATATGTTATATTTCCTCATCCACCATCAATGCTATCACTGCAAGATCAGCACACCAATACCAAGTTACCAACACCAACCACTCCATTATTTTCAATATGTGACCACTGATGAAACAGCCACTACCTTCATTTCATCAGCATCACAACATTCACAGAACACCTTCAAAAACATTGCAACCTTCGGTGAATGTTTTCGCAATATCCATCCTTGGTTGCCTAAAGAAATGCCACTTGCTGCTTCCATGTTAGCCTTCTCAACCAATAGAGCCCTTCCTCCCATGGTTGTAACTGCATCCAGCACCCATATCCAAACCACATTTGGTGAATGTTTTGGCAATAACCACCCTTGCCCTAAAAAATGTCATTTGCTGCTTCTATGTTAACTTTCTCAACCAATAGAACCCTTCCTCTCATGATTGCAACTGCCACCACCAGCCACATCCAAACCACCCTTGACTCCTAATGATCTGCACTTTGACTGTCTCCTTAAGATACAAGGGCATGAGGATCTGCTAAGTGAAAATCTTAAACATTGTTCACAGGTTATGCCTATATCTAATGTAGAAGTCCAAGTACTAGATCTTATAGCAGAAAACAAAATATTAAATACCATTCAGAAGCACTATGAAAGTAAAACGTTTTTGTAAATATCTCAAAACAAAACAGCCTCCGTATTATATAACCATGTAGGCACCTAAGATCAAAGATAAAGTTTTAAAAACCAACCTTTAAAAAACCCAACTATTAATTTCCAAATCAACAAAATTTGCTGAACTTGGAAAGGTAAGTATTGTTTTGACGCACAGTTTTCCATGTCAGCCACCATGGATGAATTATCAACCAACAAATAATTCTAATGACCACTTAAAAAGTTTGAACGGTCAATAAGTCGATATAGACAGTATTGGCATTCATTGTGTAGACCAATAATCATCAAAATTCAAACAAATATTGCGCCCAATTTCAATGTCAAACTCAAAATTTAAAAATTAACAATGTGGTGCATTATCTGTTACATCTGTAACAATATGGTCCTCGCCTAATGGAAACACCTTAACACCGTTATCTTTTCAAACTTAAGGATGGAAATGCATCCTATTTGAGAAAGTTGCAGGAACAAAATTCGATATTATTGAAAATGCAATTATATCCAAAAACAAAAAAGAGATGTATTCGCAAAAGGGCCTTTGGACCCTTTATGGACTCTGTTAGAGTAATCGATACTCTGATGTGTTATTCCATAGAGCCCTCGGGTCTCTTATATAGAGAGAAAACCCTTGGGTAAAATACATAGATGTACAATATATAAATAGAAAATACGAAACAGTACATCGCAACATATATAAACCTCTACACTCCCCCTCAAGATGGAGCATAGATATCTATCATGCTCAGCTTGGAAGAACATCTCTGGAAAGGTCCTTTGAGCAATGGCTTGGTGAATATATCAACAGTCTGATCCTCTGAACTGACATGAGAGGTGGAAATGAAGCCCTTCTGAATCATGTCTCTAGTATAATGACAATCTACCTCGATGTGCTTTGTTCTCTCATGAAAAGCTGGATTATTGGCAATAAATAATGCTGCCTGATTGTCACATTGGAGATTCATCGGCAAGGGAACATCTACATTCAAATCTTCTAAGACTGCTCTAACCCACATCATTTCTGCGCTTGCTTGTGCCATGGCTCTGTACTCGGATTCGGCACTGGATCTCGCCACAACAGTCTGTTTCTTGCTTTTTCAAGAAACTAAAGAGCTTCCTATGAAGATAGCGAATCCAAAAGTAGATTTACGATCCCTTGGACATCCTGCATAATCTGCATCTGCACAAGCTGAAATAGACAGATCTGTATCTTTCCTGAATAGCAACCCTGTGCCTGGAGAAGACTTCAGATATCTCAATATCATATACAAGGCATCCATATGCACTTGCCTCGGCTGCTCCATAAATTGACTCACCCGGTTTACTGCAAAGGCAATATCCGGTCGAGTTATAGTAATGTATAAGAGCTTCCCCACCATCTCTCTGTACCTTCTTTTCTCCACCTCCTCGGTATCATCGTCGTACAGCTTCATGCTTGGGTCCATAGGTGTACTTGAAGGTCTGCATCCAGTCATTCCTGTTTCAACTAGGAGGTCTGTGACATATTTTCTCTGAGTCATCACCATTCCTTGTGCATTTCTAGCAAACTCTATCCCCAGAAAATATCGTATCGTGCCCAGGTCCTTCGTAATGAACTGGCTTCCCAACAGGGACTTGGTTGTCTCAAGTCCCTGAGCATCATCTCCTGTAACCAAGATGTCATCAACATATATCATGACAACAACTGTACCTCTAGGAGTCTTCTGGATGAACAGTGAATGGTCCGCATTTGATCTCCTGAACCCCAGCCTTTCAATTAGCTGGGAAAGCTTCTGGAACCATGCTCGGGGACTCGGTTTGAGGCCATAGATAGCCTTATGAAGTCTGCACACCATCTGAGTCTCCCCCTCAGCAACAAACCATGGTGGTTGCTGCATGTAGACTTCCTCCTGTAGGTCACCATACAAGAAAGCATTCTTGACGTCAAGCTGAAAAATGGTCCAGTTACGTACCACAGCAACAGATAGGAGGATGCGAAGAGTAGAGTGTCTAGCCACTGGTGAAAAAGTATCCAAATAATCTACCCCATATGTCTGGGTAAATCTCCATGCTACAAGTCTGGCCTTGTATATGTCGAGACGTCCATCCGCATGATATTTCACCGTAAACACCCACTTGCAACTCACCACGGAGGCACCTGGAGGAATGGGGACAAGAGACCAAGTCCCTCTAGACTGCAAGGCACGCATCTCCTCTTCCATGGCTAGACGCCAACAATCAATCTTCATGGCATCTTGATAGGTCCGTGGAATATCAACTGACGAGACAGCAGCTGCAAATTTCTTGAAATCCCCATTGAGACGACGAAATGAGACTTGAGAGGCAAGAGGATATGAAGCACATTGTCTTCGTTGCTTCCTGTGAGCAATGGGTCGATCCAGATCATCTATCACTGTGTTGACTGGTTGGTCTTCCTCCTGTAGTAACGGCTCCTGCACTGGTGCATTGTCTAACCCATCATTAGTGATAACATCAGAACATACCTGAGGCGTGTTGGATGGTTGGCATGTAGCTTGAGCAGGGCATGTCCGCCTTGTATAGAACTTAGGAAAAGGTACAATTGGATGAGGTGGTGGTGGTGGTGGAGGAGGTGGTGGTGCTGGAGTAGAGGATTGACCCAGGCTTGGAGGTGGAGGCACATAGACATTAGAATCAGTGGATGTGGATGTGACCAATCTGTCACCTGCAGGTGAGAAGTACATGACTGGTTCGAAAAATGTAACATCAGTACTCACATAGTATTTGTCATGAGCGGGGTCATAGCAACGATATCCTTTCTGTGTCCTGGAGTAGCCCACAAAACACACACTTGATAGCCCTAGGAGAGAGCTTATCAAGTCCTGGAGATAAGCGGTGGACAAACGCAACAGTGCCAAAGACTCGAGGTGTAAGTGTAAACAAATCTTTGTCAGGAAAGAGAACAGAGATAGGAGACTTTTCCCCAAGAACAGTAGTAGGCATGCGGTTGACCAGATAGCACGCTGTAAGTATAGCATCTCCCCAAAAGGATAATGGGGCACAACTCTGAATAAGTAATGTGCGAGCAATATCAAGGAAATGTCGATGCTTACGTTCTGCAACCCCATTTTGTTGAGATGTGTATGCACATGTGGTTTGGTGGATAATGCCTTTAGACGAAAGAAAGCGAGCAAGGGAACGAGTGCAGAATTCCAATGCATTGTCAGTACGCACATACTTAACAGTAGATGAAAAAACATTCTGAACTTCATTGATAAGATTTTGAATAACACTTCCTGCTTCTGATTTATTTTTAAGAAGAAAAGTCCAGGACACTCGAGAAAATCATCAACAACAACTAGATAGAACATGTGCCCCTGATGATCTGGGACACGACTGGGACCCCAAATATCTATGTGGAATAACTCAAATGGGGAGCGACTGCTCCGACTCTGACGACTGGGGAAGCTGGACCGATGGTGCTTCCTTAACTGACAGGTTTCACAACGAAACGACGAACTCGGAGAGATCTGAGGCAGGAGGTGACGCATTTTCTGTAGCGGCAGGTGACCAAATCGAAGATGCCAGGTATATGGAGATACGGAGCCCTGGGAATGTAGTGAGACGCCAGCATAAGAGTTCCGTACAAGACGATATAGGCATTGTGCTCAGAACCACAGCCAATCACCTTGCCCGTTAGTATGTCCTGAAAAATAACAGACGATGGGTCAAAAATAGCACGACAGTGTAAATCTCGTGTAATCTGACTAATGGATAAGAGATTCATTGAGAATTCCGGTGCATGTAGAACATTCTGTAAGTGCATGGCGGGCAGCAAAGCCGTCTCCCCCTGACCGATGATAGGGGAATGAGTGCCATCAGCAATGAGTACAGAGCGACCAGGCTGAACAGCTCTATAGGACTGCATAATATCTCTCTCACGACAAAGATGATGGGTGGCTCCAGAGTCAACAATCCATCCTGTGAGATCATTGTTATGATATGAGACTGAAGGACTACCTGAGGCACTGGCTGAAGCAGATGTACTAGCTGACGCCGAAGCCGCAACATCAGAAGCATCAGCACCCTCTGACGATGACCGTGGCATGATATCATGAAGCCGTGCCACTAGCTCCTCGAACCTGTTATCTGGAGTAGATGCTGGTGGACCCTGAACATGATCAGCGACACGTGCAGAAGGAGGGAAGCCATGCTTGGAATAGCATGTATCCTCCGAGTGACCAGTACGACGACAGAATGAGCACGTAGAGCGTATGCGACCTCCACGGCCACGTCCACCACTTCCTCTGCCACGAAATGAGGATGAACTACCTCGTCCTCTGGAGACTGCCATTGCCGAGGGAGGTGCAGTCGCTGTATTCGATGGAACTGGTACACGACTGAGCCGTCTGTAGACTTCTTCCATCGGTGGAATGGTGGCATCGGCAAGGATCTGAGAGTGTGCTGCCTCATATTCAGGATCAAGGGCAGCAAGTAAGACGCCAACCATAGTGGCGTTGCGGAACGTCCTCTGCTGTTCCGGCGTGGCTGTGAGTGGGATGGTGCTATAAAGTTTCTCGAACATTCCACGAAGAGACGTGTATAGGGAATGAAGAGGCCTCCCATTTTGCTTCGTGGTAAAGATATCATGCTACAACTGTAGCATCTTGGTCTCGTTCCGTACCTGAGAGTACGTCGTGGCCAGAATATCCCACATCGCCTTGGCGGTGGGCTGATGGAGGACATCATTTGCTATCTCCGTCGTGAGTGTTCCTGACTGCCAGACTTTGGCATACGCGTCATCAGCCTCCCATGAGGCATATATTCCCGTCTTCTCCGGCGGTTCATCTTTGGTAAGAATATGCTTCTTACCACACGACTTCATGAGACTGAGGAACTGCATAGCCCACAGTTCGTAGTTCGTCCCGTCCATTTTGACGATTGGTGCCGAACCTTTAAAGGCACCGATAGTGGGCATATCGACCTTTTGATCCGACATACTGCCGGAGAAGAACAACTAGGGATGATAGACCAAGAAACTGGTGTCTACCAAGACCTGTGAGGATTCAAGTGCATATGTAGACGTTATGCACTTGAACCCATCATCTATCCGAGACCGACTGAAGGAGAGTCGCATCGGGGACGAATAGAGGCTGTGGAAGCCTCTACGGAAGAGAGAGGCGGCGGTTGGGGGGGGGGTCCCGGCGATGGGGAGGGGTCCCGGCAGCGGGGCTTGAGGGTTGGCGGGGCCGGGGACGGCGGAGGAGGGGCCCCGGCGAGGTTGGAAGCCTGGCGGAGGTAGCGCGGGGGCCTGCTGGAGGGCTGGACTGGCCGGCGGGGACGGCTGGTGCGGCTGGAGGGACCGGCGGCGGCGGGTGGGGGGCGGCGGGTGGAGAAAAAAAAACCCTAGGATTAGGGTTTTGACTCTGATACCATGTTAGAGTAATCGATACTCTGATGTGTTATTCCATAGAACCCTCGGGTCTCTTATATAGAGAGAAAACTCTTGGGTAAATTACATAGACGTACAATATATAAATAGAAAATACGAAACAGTACATCGCAACATATACAAACCTCTACAGACTCGGTGGTGAAGCGCCACTTTAGGTCGTGATCCTTTACGCAGCGAAGCCTGAGGCAGCGCAATACTAGGTGGATCGGAGAGACATCGGTGAAGGAGCAGACACAAGCAGAGAGAGAAAAGCTCGACAATAGAGAATAGGGACAAAGTTGCGAAAATTTACAATGATTCTCTTTCCGTTAAACATCTATGATTCAACCCTCCACAACGTATTCTTCTTCTCTTTTCTCTCATCTTCGTCTTTCTCTATTCTTTAGCAAATGTTGCCGCTTGCGCAAGAGACCTCCCTTCTCGAACCCACTTCAAGCACGAGCCCTTACCAACAATCTCCAACAAACGACAATCCATGCCACACCTCGTATCACTCGATGGAGTCCTACCACATTCCTAAGGTGCATACCTTCCACTAGATAGAACGAAATAACAACTCTCCCCTCCTAAAGCAAGATGGTGCCACAAAAGGAACCACCAACAGCAAGTCCCTCCACCTCATATTCATCCCACCATCACCACCTCCAGTTCCAACCCCCCCCCCCCAACTCTAAGCGCATTTATTGGCCATACTGACATTCAAGTCACAACCTTCCCCCCACCTTACGTGCAACACCCAAAGGTATGAATGATGTGCCCCTCCCCACCCCTTGGTATATCATACCCAAAGAGATTGCCAAGGGGATACTCTGTTATGAAGAGCCCATCTCCCTCAAAGGTTTTGTGCTTCGAAAAACATTCTAACAGAAAGAGAGAGAGAGAGAAGAGATCAAAAGAGGCGACGGCGACCGGAAGAGCCTTTTGCTATTGTGGAAGGATGCGTACGGTGGCAGTGGAGTGTGTGGAAGATGAGCCCAGATGGAGGAAAGGACGGAAAACACACCGATCCCATCTCTCTCTCCAAGTGGTTGCTCCATCACCGGTGTTCCTCCACACCACCGGTCCCGTGTCGTGTAAAGCTCCACCGCTATTCATTTTTTGTTTCTAGACGAAATTGCAATTTATAAATATTGAATTCCATTACAGCAAATTTCTCAAATGGGGGGCTTGTCATCGTTAAGTTTGAAAAAATAGAATTAAGGTGTTTCCGTTCGGAGAGGACTACATTGTTACATATTTAATAGATAATGTACCACATTGTTACTTTTTAAATGTTGGGTATTAAATTGAATTTTTTATTGGGTGCATAGTTAAGAGACTTTTGTGTAATTTACTCCATATTTTAACTGGAAGCAAACAAAAGATATCTGTCAAAACTACTAGACACCAACCACAATATTAGTTATGAGAATGGAAATATAAAGGAGCGCATTAGCTAGCAACATTTAGGTTCAACAAGTCAATGTGTGAAACATGCTCATGAATTCCACTAAAACACCATACGGACATTCTGCACTAAAAAGATGGTGTTCTACAAAAAAAGTCCTGAAAAAAACCACCCCATACCACCAACTAACAGGTAAGAGCACTCAGTAAGAGGCAAAAACATCATATGAAGAGCTGTTTGTTTTAAGGTAAATCGTACCAATGTCCTCTCCGGCTCTAATACACTATTTAATCGCTCGAGCACACTATCATCAGCCAAAGAGATCTCATCAATAAGAAACAGGTCGCCATCTTTCATTGCTTGCACAAGAGGCCCATCTTGCCAGATAAATAAAGCTCGCCACCTCTGTAAAAGCAGCATCAGTTCTTGCTTTATTTGCATAAAACAATCAATGTCTTGTGGTTTAACATCAGAATGCAAGGACGGGCTATTTTTAGCTGTATTCAAAATATCATCTATACAATCCAATGTTGAGGAAGCACTCTCTATGTCGGAAGATATTTCCTACAGAAAACAAAAAATACCAGCAAACATTTTCACAAACAATAGAAGGAATCTCAATTTAAAAAATAAAAAAAGCATACAAAATTTCCAGCATAATGGGCATAGACTTTTGTGCTCCGCAGTTGATCCATGAGAACTTTAAAGTCATTTAACAGGCGAGAGCGATCTCGTACAGGATGAAAACCCTGGACATTTTAGAAAAAATGATTTTTTTTCAATAATAAATGCAGATAGAAAAGCAAACGTGTCTCTTGAGCAAATCTTATATATAGAAATAGTTGTAGCAAATAGAAAGGACTACACACCCCAATGAAATCTGATGTCTCTGTGTACTGATGACAATTTAGAATATGCAACCTTAACCCCAGTACATGACCAAGCAATTGGCAAACACTAGTTTTCCCACCCCCAGTATCACCAATAAGAAGAACAGGCTCTCGCAACTTGTAGCATCGCTCCACTAGAAAGTACAATCTCCACATGCTTGATGTCCACATAAGTCTGCAAGAAACAATCATGCTAATGTATCAAAAAATATTCTAGATATTTTTATTAATTTCAAGAAGGCTAACTTTTCAGGGTTCGGCAGTCCAGTTGTTAGCCGATGCACGTCTACAGCATCACCATGTGAGATCGACTCCTGCGGTACCACAAAGGAAATGCAGTATTAGTAGCATCACTCAAGAAAAAATACTAGTTCAGACCATCTGATGAATATTTATATATATATATGGGTAAAATGTGTATGCCCCCTAGGGGGAGCTAACTTAGCTCCCCCCGCACTTTTTTCACAAAATTTTTTTATTTTTTTGGAAATCTAAAACCGTGTAAATTCATTATTAAATCCCTATATTATGTCATTCAAATTTCATGTGAAACAGAGACTCGTACGACCTCCATCCAAACGGGGTCGATTTAAAAATCTGGTTACCGTTAAAAAATGACTGTCTGAATGGAGGTCGTAGGAGTCTCTGTTTCACACGAAATTTTTATGACATAATGTAGGGATATAGTGATGAATATTCACGGAAAAAATTTTCCAAAAAAATAAAAAAAATGAAGAAAATAGGGCGGGGGGAGCTAAGTTAGCTTCCCCTAGGGGGCAGCCCCATTTTCCTCTATATATATATATATATATATATATATGTATGTATGTATGTATGTATATAAAGTCAATCTCACAGCATAAAAGACAAATAGAAATAGGAAAATTTTGCAAAAGAACAAATGTAAGGGATTTTTACACCATGACTCTTACGATTCCAATTACATCACAATGTCAGACGTTCATATTTACACCATAACTCCAACAAACTTACTAGCTCGCATACCATAACCCTTTGGGTTAAATTCCATCCATATCAAAGTTTACTTTAGTGGAATCCGTTAAAATTTTCCTTATTTACCTTCATAGAGTACCGAATTCAAATAATATGTCATCGTCGATCAATCTACCCCTCCCTTCATGACTATTGCCATCACCACTACAATTTTGTGCCACTTGCTCCACGCCCACAGCATTCCTACTGCAATCACCACTTGCGACATGACTCTGGTCCACACCTATATGGTGCAATGCACATTGCACGAGCACTTCTAAGGACGTGGAATTGGTTGCTCTTTTGGAAGCATAAGCTGGAGATTTGCATATGAAATGCTCACGGCCATCACTACCTCCACATTCCACAGAAGAGCAAGTACACCACCATCTACCATGACAAGAAGACAACTAACATATTGCTTGATGAAAAGTGAGTGGCAAAGGTCCCCAATTTCAGGATCTCCAAGACTGGTCATACTTCGGATAAAACTCATGCGAGCATTGTGGTGAAGGACAACATCAGCTACCTCATTCCAGAGAACTTCAGAAGGCTGCAACTATCCGATAAGACGAGCATGTATTATTGTCAAGTTTTTTTGTTCGAGGTGTTTTGTGCTCACCTTGTGCTCAACCCAACCGTTCCAAAGGAGCACGTCAGCCTAACTGAGGGCTTTGCATTGTTAGCATTAAGGGATGCTAGATTGAATCGGGAAGATCATCCCACAATGCTTCCAGAATTTACGGAGATGGCATGATGGGTGTACGGTCCCCATAAATGATGAAGACTCTTGGGGGAAGATAATGGGGGAGAGTCACGTGTAGTTGGCTTCGCACTTGGGGCCACAACCGTGTTCGACATGGGGGCGATATTATTCGAGCCCCTTCTCAGATGTGACGATAACGACCAGGCAACTATCGATGGGGTGAGTGGGATGGAAGTGAGGAGAGGGAAGAGATCCATCATTGATATTGATGTGGATAGAATAATTAAAGAAGATCAACCCAAGAATAGTAAAAATGATGATAAGTGTCGCAGTGTAAGACACAGTAAGATACAAGTAATATGAAGATGTCAGACGTTGTGATGAGATTGCAAAATTTTATAGGTGTCGTGGTGTAAAATTCCCTAATTGTAAACAAAGAGTAAATTGCATAAAAAACTCTATAGTAATGACAAGTATCAAAAAAAAAAGAATGATAAAAAATTGACATTTTACAGCTTGAATTTCAGTCCCGTAACACTTGATCAAAGACATTCCACTTCTTTAATAAAATGATGAAATTAACCATATGAAGATCATACATGTAATTCAAATTCTCGATAGACAATATCTACTATGGTAAATGCCCCCCTCATTCTAATTATAAAAAATATAGCATACCTCAATGTTTTGATGACAATTACTTACATTTATTCATCAATCACAATTTATCAAAACTTTGGATTGGATAACAATATCTGAAAGGTTAACGTTGTCATTTTGACGAATAAATAGAATGTCTTCAACAAAGTGTTATAGTGCTAAAATGCATGCACCAGAATGTAACCTTTTTTATAGGTGGTCTCTTTGATATTTACCTCAAACTTCAGAACATTTGTATAATTTCCCCTAAAAAGCACATAAACCAAAACTAGGTCGAGCTATGAAGAAGCTCGCACAAGTCTCTGCAAACCCCTCTTCCTAGTAGCACACATGCAATGATTACAAAAACAAGATGGTATATTCTAGAACCAATCACATAAAAAGGTAAATATAACCTATTCCCATCATATGAAAACCCCAACAATATAAACCTTAAAATGGCATATACTGAAACATTGAAAATAAATAGCACTTTGTATATAGCTAATAAAAACATTTTCACAAAACAAATAAGTGGCATACTTAATGGTTAAGCATTAATAAGTACAATGACTGAAAACCCCTGCCACATTTTGTAGGTAGATACAGCCCATTCCCATTATTTATAAACCCAAAGTATGCCTAGTTGTGGTGGGTCCCAGATAGGAGGCCACCCTCTTTTCATTAAAAAAAATTAGAAAACCAAAGCGAAAACGAAATATAAGCCAGTGCTCAGAAGAATATACTTCTCTATACAAGTGACTGATGACAAGCTTAACACGGAGATGTCTTTCCAGGACTTCTTGGACTATATTTCTCTCATTTTCTTCACGCAATCTTTCCGCGAGAAGCAAATAGCCATCCTTTGCCAAATCCTCATAAGATTGACCGAACTTATTAAAACGATTGGCCCATCGAAATAAATCACGAGGAGTTATAAATCCATGTTTACCAGCAAAAACATTGCTATTTTGTCTATGCAACTGCAAATCCTTCATAACCGCTACCATCTTTCCAGCGTAACTTTTGGGAATCTTACATCTCTTTTCGATGATCGTGCTAAGTTCATCGTCAGGAATTTCATCAACATGTATTTCCAAGAATCGGTTACGGAAAAGCCCGAGAGAGCATTTTGCGACCACCATAAATTGTAGGTGGGTTTTGAGTCGCAAAAAGCATAAACTCTGGGTGTGGAATAACAGTTTCTTGAAGTTCAGGTATGAATAATTCATGATTATCATCTAATAGGCGGTTCAGGGCTTCCAGACATCTGAAGGTGCAAGATTAAGTTCATCCAGAACTATCCAGTGCCCCATGCGCACAGCCTTGACTAGAATGCCTTCTTGGAACTCAAGGTTCCCATAGGAATTAGTTATGTAGGAACCGAAATATTCCTGCAAATCTGTGTGTTCATGATTATTTATGCGTACAAATTCATGACCAGTAATAGAAGCGAGATAACGAACAAGGCTGGTCTTTCCACTTGACGTAGGGCCTTGCAAAAGCACCGGATATTTTTTAATAAAAAGAGCACGAGCAACATTCCTTAAGTTCTCCTTGACACTTTCAGTCATAATATAATTCTCAACAAAACCACTTTCAGCAGAGGTATCCCTGGATAAGACATTTCCAACCAAATATTTTACAAAAAGCTTGTCCTTGTCTTCATCAGGCATTACACCCTCCGCCAAATGCTGTAGTATGAGTTTATTCATTATATTCCTGCTAGTTTCATCTAGTAAAGTAAGAAAGAACATACAAAAACCATCATAAATGGCCCTTCGGAAACCAAATCCCTTTTCGGCTTTCCGAGTAAACTCCAATGCACGAGCAAGAGATCTCAGACTAAACTGGGGCTTCAGGTTGGCACCATCCTGCAAGCTTAACTCAGCTTCTTGCTTTGCTTCTTTGTAAAAACTGACAATTTCACTTGTAATTTTACTACCTCCAGGGACATCTTCCAGATATTGTCCAACAAAAAGAGTAAGATCTTCAGTGTTTAATACATCGTCAACAAAATGCTCAGTAAACCTGCTTCGAATGGACAGTGGTAAGTCCCTCTTACCAGCATCATTTGCAGGATTCATACAAGCAAATAAACGGAAATAAGAATTCCGCTCTACATAGGTGATATCGCCCCTTTCAACAAGACACATTGTACCTTTGTCACCATCAAGAACACCAATAATCCTCTGCAATGTTTCAGGTGGAGCTAGATTGATTTCATCAAGCAAAATCCAATGTCCTTTTCTTAAAGCATTTACAAATGCCCCTTCCACAAATGAAAATGACATTCCAGCCGAACTGCTTATTTGTTTGCGAGCCAATTCAAGTCTTGAAGATAGGGACTCCCAAAGCTCGACAATTTAGACCATGACCTTTTTCTCTTTCCACCACAACCCGACTTCGTCTCTTTATCTGCAAGCATAAGGACTTCACTGGCACAGATTTTTAAAACATTCAGCAACCTTTCCCATTTCTTCTTCATGACAAGTTTTTCATAGCGAAAAAGTCGATCTGCATTGTTCTATTTGAACAGGAAGATAAGAAGTTAACTCAGTTCCAAGACCAGCACAGGACTTATAGCAACTTTTAGTTGAAGAATATGTACCTCTCTCCGGAAAGTCTTGCAGAATATATCAAGAAACTCATGATATAATGGATTACAGATGGATGGTGCATCAGCAGGTTTAAATCCACCCAACAAATCAGCAACATCACTTTGCTGACTTAAATTCTGTAATTGCAAATTTTCACAAATTGTCATATAAGACAATTGAAAACACTAAAATTGTGCAAAATAGTACAATTACCAGGACAATTAATGGTTGCCCAAGCCTCGTGGCCAGGTTTTGGACAAGAGTTGTTTTTCCAGTACCAGTTTCACCAACTAGTAGAACGGGCTCATTATATTTTATACAGCAAGCAATTTTTCAAGAACATGAAGAGAACTGCGAAGATTGACAAATGGCTTGGTGTTATCATGAGCCTGCATTAAAAAGTCAAATATCAAGAAAATTACTAGTGCATAGATGTGATGTGTACTACAACTTTGTATATAGGAATCAAAATATCAACAGAGATCTTTGATTAACCTCCCCCACATACAAGACGCCCATGTTTATAATATTTTGTAGTAATATGTTCGTGAAATGAGATAAAAATCTGAAAGACACTTCACAAAATAATGACCCGGTCGCCATTAGTTATGAAGACAGTTCCAGAAAACAGAGTACCAGAGATCTTAGAAGCCTGGAAGCACAGGATTCATTTATGATATCTTTTTTCCTAAAAAATAAAAAGAAGACTACAAAAGGTTTCTTCTCATTCACAAGATCCATTGATAGAATACGTTTATATATTGGGATGACAAAAAAGGGTCTACCCATTTAAGGAATCAAAACCCATCCCGTTTATTTTTTGATGGGTTGTTCAAAACTTCTTCCATTCAGGTATGAGTTTGGGTTTTGGATTTCCTTGTGCATACCTGAAACCACCCTGAAAGTTCCCAACTCACATATATAATCATAATTTCAACACCTCTTAGTGTCCCATCACATTGCAGTCCTAAGTTCCTATTCTCCCCCTTGTGTTACATATTTTCACATCCCCACAAGGTCATTGCATGTTGTCTGTTGTCCACGAATTATACACACACACACTACACATTTTCAACATCATGTACTTGTGTATCCCTATGTCCTCAAACGATTCCAGACATATATTTTATGATTGACTTTATGTTGGTTATATAGGGAAAAATATCTATATAACTTGATTTTGATACTATTTATGAAGCTACTACACATTTGATATGTTTAGGATTTGATCATATGTTGAAAATGTTAGTACCCATTAGGTGTCCACATATCTGTCGGATATACCATTAAGCAAGTTTAGGGTTTTATCATATGTTGGATATGTAGGTAGCCACAGGACGTCACGCATGCTCGATAGCATGTCATCAACCAGAAACTAACCAACTATTACCTATTTTAAAGCTGGGTTTCCACCCGGTGTAGTGACACGTGGATGGTCTCTGGGGGCAAGAAACCCAACTTTTGCTGGGAAGCACGGTTCTATACTCTCTTCTAACACGTGGTCCCCTCCCACTACTCCCATTCTCGAATCTCCCATGGTCTCACTCTCACCTAACAAATGCCCCTCCACATACTCTCTCTTCTCTGTCTATCTACCGTTATTTTACAATTTGGCAATTGACATACATATCTTTCTTTCAAATTTCCAAACATATTCCTTTTTTCCTCTCTCCTTGAGCACTACAAATACGATCTTGCTCTAATATTAGGAGGGACTCTCTCTCCCCCCTATATTTTGTAAATATATGATCATGTTCAAACATTAAACACTTTCCCTAACCATCTATCTTCCCCCCTCCCACTTACTATATATATCTCCCTCCCACTTATTATATATATATATATATTCACTGGCATTCCAAAGAAAATCGGTGATATTTTATCAAAATGATTTCAAAAAGAAGTATTAGAAAAATATAATATTTTATTTGATAAGGGTAGATCTTATGAAATTTATCTAAGACTTAAAAGTGGAGAGTAAAGATTATGATAGGGATGAGCATTGGGTTGGGCTAGTCCAATCCGACCCAAAACCCGACCCATGTAGCCCAGCCTGAACCCAAGCCTGCAAATAATTGGTCCAGACTTTGGAACTTAATTCAACCCCAAATGTATATTCGGGTCGGGTTCGGGCTTGATAGGGCCCCAACCCAAAAGCCCGATAGCCATGTCCATTAGCTCAGCCCGTTTCAAGGCCCAAATTGCTTGGCCCGTCACTCGACCCATTGGGCCATTATTTTATGCATATGAGTGATTATAGAATTCAAATGGATATTTAATTCTGAATATATTAATTTAATTAAATGTAACAACCACCATTGTTATATATCATCATGATAATAACTTTACCATGACATATATTATAAACAGTTATATTAAATTGGTAATATATTCATCATGTTTAGAGCATGTTGTTGTACATTGTAAATTCGTATCATGAACATGATTATTTACTATTATCAATGTGGTAAAATATATTTGCATGTATACAGAACACACATTTTGTTGGGGATGAATGGTGTATTTAGAAGATAAAAACACACTCAATATATCCCGGAGTTTCAATTGGGCCAGCCCAGCCCAAACTCGGCCCGTAATGTTTGGGCCTGGTTTGGGATTGGGCCTAGATTTTGAAAAATAAAATGGGCCTAGGCCCATCCCGTTAGCCCGTACACTAAAATGGGTTTGGAAGTTGAACCTGGCCTCAACCCGATCATGCTCAACCCTAATTATGGGTGTAAAGATGTGATTATTCCATATCTTTTATAAAAAAAGGATCACATACGTATTGGTTTTCTTCTTATGTTTAAATATTCATGTGTAATAACTATAGAAAAATTCTAAACTATAATTTATTAACGTAATGAATGAATATTATTTATATGTATATCTATATTATATATTGAAAAGAGATTTTCTCTTCCACTCCCCTACAACTGCTACATTACAACCTTTGTCAATGCTACATCCTACTTTTCATTCTCTCTCTTCTATTAGCATAACGTACTCCTGTCTCTCTACATATCCGCTCTCCCCTTCCCCACATGTATTGTCACTTCCATGGAAGGTCGTATCCCGATATATCGACGATATATCGGCGATATATCGGTATCGACAGGTCATCGATATATCGCCGATATGTCCTATATCGGGTATCGACAGGCAAAAAAGGCGAGCTGAATCCCGATGTCGGCGATATGACATCGATATATCGCCAATATATTGGCGATATATCGGTATCGACATGGTACCGATATCGATACCGATATGTCCTTCCATGGTCACTTCCACGTCAATCCTATATCCTTCTTCCAACTATAATATTTTCATATTTGCATTTAGTAAAAGATATGAATACATTTAAATTAGAATGATTATGAAAAAGTATTATTATCTATTTTGTATTATCTTATATAACTAATTATTTTTTAAAATATAATATTGCTAAAATTATATATTATCAAAAATATGTATTTATTTTATAAGTTATTTACATCTAAGAAAATATTCATGGAAATCTAATGTATTTAATTCTTAATTTTTTATTCTTGCAAATATTTGTTATCTAATACATATGGTTATTGTACAATAAGTAGGTCTTTTTAGTCTTTTATCTATATATAATATTAAGGCTTTGCCTGTACTATTTTTAATACATATTTTAAAATTTCCATATTAAACATTGATTCAATAGTAATAATTTGTTCTGATATATACAATTTAACATACAAGAAATAAATATGAGCATCCAATCCCCTAACTATTGTGAAAAAATAAAGGGATATTTACACCCATAACCCTGAGTAATTCCATAATTACCCCGGATACCCTCGATAATCACGAATTACATGAGAAACCCCGAGTAATTACTCCGTCTTACATCCATAACCTTCCGTTAGTTTCAACCATTAACCCAACCATACAGTTGAGTTAATCTAACCTAGCCATCGATCCAATGGCTAAAATTAAAAGAAGAAAAAAAAGAAACCCATGGACTGGAGGGGGTGGGTTTCTGCTTGCAGACGCCGGGGGAAGCTTGCAGGCGGTGGAGGGCAGGGGAGAGGGTACGCGATTGCAGGTGCGACCGGGGAAGGGGGGGTGATTTCGAGTTGCAGGCGGGGAATGCGGCGGGGCTCGGGGCAGGAACTGGGCGCAAGGAGGAGGGCTCACGGTTGGAGCTGGGTGCAAGCCTCCTCGGGAGCATAGGCAGGCGGGGACAGGGAGGAGGGCTCGCATACGGTTGGAGCAGGCGGAGGAGGCGCCGGCGGAGGTTTCCCTGGAGCTTCATCCCAGGAGGCGCAAGGGGGAGGGTGGGGGTGTGGGAGGTGCGACCGACCTGGGGGGTGTGGGTGGGGGTGGACCTACGGATGGAGGAGGCGCGTCGGGGCGCGGGCGGAGGAGTCGCGTCCTGCGGGCGGAGGAGGCGCGTTCGGGCGGGGCGTGCTGCCTTGGAGCTTCATCCCAATGGAGGGGGAGGGGGGGGTGCGACCGACCTTGGGGTGGGGTGGGGCGCAGTGTCTGGACCTGCGGGCGGAGGAGTCGCGTCGGGTGGAGCTCCATCCCATTTGGGGGGGGGGGGGGGGGGGGGTGCGACCGACCTTGAGGTGTTGCAGGCGGGTGAGGCGGAGGTGCAGGCGATCGGGGGAAGGGGGGCGCGGGGGTGTTGCAGGCGATTGGGGGAGGGGGCACGGGGGGAGGGGTGTTGCAGGCGATTGGGGGAGGGCAGGTGGGCGAGGCGGAGGCGGAGGTGCAGGCGATCGGGGGAAGGGGGCACGGTGCAGGCGATCGGGGGAAGGGGACACGGGGGTGTTGCAGGCGATTGGGGGAGGGGGCACGGAGGGAGGGTTGTTGCAGGCGATTGGGGGGAGGGCAGGTGGGCGAGGCGGAGGTGCAGGCGATCGGGGGAAGGGGGCGCGGGGGTGTTGCAGGCGATTTGGGAGGGGGGAGGGTGCAGGCGATTGGGGGGAGGGCAGGACCGTGCAGCAGGACGAAGATGCGAGGCGGAGGCGCGCATCTCGCGTACGGCGCGGAGGGGGAGCAGGAGCGGGCGGGGGGGGGTGTGGCGAGGAGCGACGGAAGGGCGAGCAGGAGCCAGATGAGGGGGCGGGGCTCGATGCTGGAGCCCGCAGGCGGGGATAGAATGTGCGCAGTCTCGCATGCAACGGCGAAGGCGATTGAGGGGGGTGCAGGCGATGGTGGTAGGTGATTGCAGGCAACAGACGCAAACACGGGAAAGCGATGGACGCAGTTGCTCCGGGGGGGGCGGTCGAGATCGCAGGTTGTGGAGGTTGCAGGTTGGGGAAGGAGATGGGGGTATCTTTTGGGAATGTGATTTTATTAGAGGGGTAAAACTGTCTAAAATAGATGGAATCTGTCAAAGTTAACGGCATAAATTGACGGAAGTTGACACAAGCTTATGTCATGTAAAGGTTAAACATTATTAAGGGTTCTGAGTGTAATTCATGATTATCGAGGGTATCCGGGGTAATTATGGAATTACTCAGGGTTATGGGTGTAAATATCCCAAAAATAAATTATATATGATATGAATAACTTTCTCATCACATACACACATATAAAAAAATACAACTGTTTGAAGTCTATCGATTATGCAAGAAATATTTCATCTTTGGTGTATTATAATAAATGAAAATTGAGATTTTCAAATTGGACTAGGATTCTACTTCATGTAAAAATCTGAAATCCGCTTCACTTTAAGAAATGAATTGAATTTAATTACAACGAAAATTTACCCTCATAATTAGAATATATGTTACAATATCTTCTTAAGTTAAATTTAAGAATCTATATTCAAATATGGTTAGTTTATCATTGATTTTTTTTCAAATTATTCCGCATTGAAAGGTTTCTATCCCGGTCTTTCTATTAGTTGGACACATGGCACCCATCTTTGTGCTCTATTATTCTCTGATGTGTTGTCTCTCCTCCGATTAAGCATTCTCTTCCGCTTTTCTCTACGTTGCTCTCTACAAAAGAACTCTCCCATCCCAATCTCTCTCCCCAATTCTCTTTTTTTGTCCCCCCTTCTCCCAACATCTCTCAATCCGAAAACCCCATCTCTCTCTGTGCATCCTTATCTTTGTACTTCAAGTCACATGACTCCCCCTATAAGATCCTCTCGATCCAGATATCGCTACAGATACATATATTATATTTCATCACAGACGTTGAAGTTTGGGTCGTAATGGTGGATGTGGTTGAAGATTCGGTGATGAGCTGTATACTGGATCCACATGGTGATTGTCGTTCACATGCGTGAAAGAAAAAAAATAAAAACGTTCGATTCCATGACACAAGTGAAGTTGGTGTTGGGACAGGGATCAAACACGCTTTTGGTTCCCAAATCACGTTTATTGTAAGAAATAGATTTTGTTTTGAAATTTAAATGATCATTATCCATGTGGATGCATAATCAAGCGAGATAAGAGTAGAGATTTTGATTCCACGACGTGAAAGTGGAATTGGCACTGGGATTGGGACCAGATACGGATCCTTAAACTTTATGTATATATTTCTTAGTGGAAGCGAAGGGGAAGGATGTGGATTATTAAGATCTCAAAGGATTTGACTTGATGTGAAGTTACATATGTGAGGGGCTTTGGTATCTCTTGAGCTAGACATTCATATTTTCATCAAATTTCCAGATTAATGATATAAATGATAATATTAGTTATCTTGCATCTAATTTTATAAAAGCGATTTTTTACACATTTTCAAATACCGAATGTAGCTAATAATTTTGTTATCAAAGTTCTTGTAGATGTAAATATATTAAATGCAATCACAATGTGTGCCCCCTTTTGTCTTTCTATTCATGTTACACGTTGCAAATTTTATTAAGAGAATCCATTAATTGCTTAATCGGATTATATATTCATGATCATGAAAAAATGTAAGACGTTGATTAAACCAACCACGTTATTTATGCAGCATTCTCTTATAAGTTAACCTCTTAGGTTATAAAGCTAATTTCCATATTTACAATATCTTAATCTCATGTCCATTTCTAATAAGGTCTCTTAGGTTATAAAGCTAATTTCCATATTTATAAATCTTAATCTCATGTGCATTTCTACTCGATTTGAGTTACTTAAATCAACAAATTTTGATTATTAATAGGATAGGATGAAGAAACGTATATACTTAATATTTTTTCCAACATTATGGATTAAAGAATTAAAAAATCAATTGTTGTAATGAAATTTACATCAAATATGTTTTATAATTTATTAATTTATATATAATAAAATTCTTTCATTAAATAAGTTTTAGGCTAATTACAAAGAAAAATTGGTGCAAGAAGTTAGCGTCTTTAAAAATACATTATACCAATGAAAATATATATTCATACATTGTGAGTGTAAATTTTGCCATACTATAAATATCCTTACACGTGGGTATATATTGCTAGATTTACGAGTTCAAATGTATCAACATTGTGTGAATGCTATTTGCTCATTATTATTTCTTTATTATACAAATCATATGATAAAAAAATCATATCATTTATGTAAATTTATCAATACGCACTTCTCTCTTAAAGAAATAAAAAAGTCGACAACAAATGCTAATGCTTATTTTACTTTATACATGCTTAATTTAAATTCCATGACTCCAATATTTTCCAAAGATATATTAAAACTTTGATCGCAGCGAAGCGCGGGTAATTTTCCCAGTATAAGAAATAGATAGGTATGGGTAGTGGGTTTTACAAATGGTACCGGGTCCAAGAATATTGACACACCCTAAACTGGACCTGTTGGCATCTCAAATTAAGAATGAATTGAATATCAAACAAAGTAGAATACCTAGTCAAACCCACGATCAAACTCCATACGACTTGTCGAACTATCAAAAATTAGTGAGCCTAGCTTTCTCGATTGATCTTAGCTCCACCATACCATTCAGTCTGACAACTGACACAGGGAAGGCCATATCGGTATTGGTTTCGGTATCGTGTCGATACGATATATCGTCGATATCGAAACGATTTCGTGAAGAAAATGGCCATGGAAGGCTAAATATCGGCCATATCGACGATATATTAGTCACCTGTCGATATTGATATATTACCAATATATCGTCGATATATCGCGATACGACCTTCCATGACTGACATTCCCTTCCAAGCGCTCCCTGACCATAAAACATGTACGAACGTCCCAACAATTAGTTGGAAGGTGCTTTCGAATCGTATAAAAATCCTTGGGCCGAACTATCCCACCTTGTCCTCGATCTAAGTATGCCCTACAAATTCCGCGCTCCACCCCCAAGAAAAGCAGCAAACATGGGTGCACATGTTCACAGATACAAAAGAGTTGGAGTATGCAATAGCTAGGTAATTGGATCTCTCCCCACTCATGTTTAGTCACACGTCTACTATTGTGGGAATTTGATCTGTCTGTGTGGCTATATAAGCAGCCTCACACACCATGTACACATTGAGAAACTTCAATAGAAGATTCGGCCCATTGACGCCTTCTCCCATGGTTTCATCCCGCTCATTAGGGAATATGGTTCCGCATAATGTTCCATATTTCATATTTTTATTTTCTTGTTTTGATTTCCGCTTCTGCAATGTTTATTTCAAAATGGTAATAGAGCCAGTGTTCATGAAAGCGGCTCGTACGACCGCGTATGCCTAATCAACCGCCTCAGCGCACTGATTACAGGAAGCCCCACTTTATGCGCCATTTGCACATATGTGGGTCATGCGGCCACATATGTGTTTCGTGCACCCACTTAAAGTCCGGTTGGGTAGTCAAATCCATATCTTAAGATCCAAATATGATAGGACTTAGAAGATGCAAGATTCCCTACTCTTGTTTGAGAATGTGATGGATTTTTTATGGAGGGGTCTGAGATCTATTTATTTTTATTTATTACTGAGGTCACAATTTCAATTGCTTTCAATTATAGTTTCTTGATATGTTCATATTGATTTGAATATGTCTGGATTTCAACTTGTATTGTATATCTAATTGTTTTGTTTACTTTTGTTTTGTACTTTTAATTATTTATTTACTGTTGAGGTCTAAATTGTTTGTACTGTTTTGTTTTATTTTATTTTATTATTTTGAATTTTAGTTGTATTAAATTGATTCTATGTATTAAATCAATAAAATTACCTTTGATGATTTTGATATTCAGTTCTACTATTTCGGGCTCTACATGAAAGTCAATTTTCTTAGATCTTTTGTTAGACCACATTTGTTCATAAATTCAATTCAGTTGTAGTCACTTTTGTAGATATTTATTTATAAATAAATAAAAAAATAGAAAACTGTGTAGAACCGCATATACCCAGCATATGCTCCCGCATACCGCTTAATCACTATTCCGTGACATGTCCGAACACATACACATACCGTTTTCCTGAACCTTGATCAGAGCAAGTCGATTTTGTGGTTCGATTCGGATTTTATTTTTTGAAAATTTATCGTGTTTATGTTCGATAATCTGTTCAAGTTCACAGGTTTCTGATGAAACCCCTGTTTAAACCACTGTGCAATATTTCCATGGGTGCAATCTTTCCTGATGCTACTGCTCCTCCAGTACACTCCAGATCCCATATCATCTCTTGAGCAAGATTGCAGAGAGGCATTTCCAAGCATTGCACGATCCTTCAGCTCTCGACAAATGCCCTAAATCAGGCCACCCCAAGGGCTACAACCTCGGTGGGCATCGCCCTTCGCATCCCTCCAACATAGGTGATTCTCATCCATGCCTCCAGCCTGATCAATCACTCCTTACACGATCGGCACAATCAGACTCTCTAAGTTCATTTAAGGGCGATGGTACACCTCCGTCCGACGGCTCTAATGCGAGCACCCATGCCTATTGAAGGATCTTCAATCTCCAAGAATCGCACAGGAGACAACTCCTTTCCAGCCAACATCGCTCAGTCCTTCACAATCGCACGACTACGTACGATATCTTCACTGACATCGACCTCCTTCTCACGCACATACCTCCTCAAAAGCAGGTGCAGCACCCAACAGTAAACCACGATGCTCCTTCCGGCTTTGGCCTGCACACTTTAAGCGCACGATCGCCAACTAACATTGGAGGTGGCGACGAACTCAAAGAAGCGCTCGTTGGCTTCCTGTAGAGTTCCCTCAAGAACCCTACACAGCCTTTCCATAAGAGAAAGATGCTCTCAAGATCCTTTCTTTTATTTAAAAAGAAAGAAAGAAAATGCAACACCCATTTAAATGGGCTATTGTTCCTTGTTAAAAAAAGAGGGAATGTGAATGTTTGAGCTCAGTTGGAGCACGGGCTAATAAAAAAACAGAAGGCTGAGAGCATATTGGACCGATTTGAACCGTAGTTTTCCAAAAAAAAAAAAGGGAGTTTGTCCCAAGTTGGGTCGTAAGAAGAAAACAACATATAAAGAGATTGTTGCAA
Source organism: Ottelia alismoides (assembly GCA_037367405.1). Lineage (NCBI taxonomy): Eukaryota > Viridiplantae > Streptophyta > Magnoliopsida > Alismatales > Hydrocharitaceae > Ottelia > Ottelia alismoides. The sequence continues at coordinate 249,096 of JAZKJV010011160.1, read as the reverse complement.
TCAAAAAAAGAGGGGTCGTGGTTATTTCGAAAATAAGTGGCAAAAAGGCAATGTTGAGAAAAAAAGGGGGAGTTGCAGTTTTGATCCCCTATTTGAGCTGCTTTTATAAAAAGAGAATTTGATCAAAAAAGAAGCGATTGTACAAAAAAGCCATACGAAAAAAAGGGAAAAGAAAGAGAATAGCCGGCAAAAAAGGGGACAGATACAAAAAAATGTGCAAAAAACGAAAGAAGCACAAAATGCATGTTTTGTTTCTCCCAACTAGATTAGCCATACTCATATTCAATCAAGTATGGGAGAAAGGGAGAGTAAGAGAGGGCACATTCTTCTACTTGAGATGTATCCACAGAACGTCTACGCTTTTTGGGACTCAGTCCACGCCAATTCGCACAAGCCCAGGAGAGAGCGGTTATACCCCATGGCCATTCTCTGGGTGGTTTGGCGGGGGAGAAATGGCCTTCTGTTCTCGGGTCAGCGTTTCTACAAGGAAAATGTGGGTGTGTTCGTCAATCGCCTGTTAGACGAGTGGGTTTTGTAATGGTTCGGGCGTAGTTGGTTTTTGTTCGTTAAATCTCTGTTCCTCTTTTGTTTTAATTAATAAACTTGGGGCGGACACCATCGAGTGTTTTCCCCTACTTTTTAGACTTCAAAAAAAATGTTCTTCTAAAAAATGAGACCATCTCTTCGAGGTTCCTAAGTGAGAGATCCAACTCCATAAGATCCCTGCATGAGAAAAATTCATTTTTTGAGGTTCGCGCATGTATCAAAGAGGCACATTATCATAGTTTACCTATTGGAGATGCTCACTAGTGTTCAAGAAAGCGACCAGTATGCCGCATACTCGGCCGCATACTCGGATGCGGAACCCCCAGCGCTCCGAGTATGACTAGATCGAGCTATAAGCGGGCCAAGCCGCATACTCGGCCGAGTATGTTGTATAGGCGGTCGGTTATGCGCCCGTTTTTCAAATAAAAACTTTTTAAAAGCCTAACCTAACACAATACCCCTGGACCCTAATCGAAACTCGAACCCCCTGGTCCCCCTCGCATACCCTCAAAGCCTTTCGCACCCCCGACACCCGACCAAACGAGCCCTAGCTTTGCGCCTCCGCCAAGTCGCCAACCTCTATCGCCTTCCTGACTCCGCTCGTCGTTCGCCTCCACCGTCCTTGGCTCCGCCAACACCTCCAGCCGAGCCTTTGCCTATCGCTCACGAACCCGCTCGCTACCCTCGCCGCCGACAGCACCTGTAAGTCGAGATTCCTTCGCACCTTCGATCCTTCGCCACTGTAAGTCGAGATTCCAAGTTATTCAAGTTATATATCCTTCGCCACATCTACTCTATTCAAGTTATATATCAACATCAAACTCTGTTAGTGTTTATGTTAGTGCTTATCTGGAATGTTATAGATCAACATAAAATCTGTTGATGTTTTTGGATCTGTTAATGTCTATTCATGTTATAACATCTGGAATGTTATACACCAATTCCTTCGCACCTTCGATCCTTCGCCACTGTTAATGTTTATCTGTTAATGTCTATTCAAGTTATAGATCATAAAATCAGCCCATAATTCTAACACAAAAATAACTTACATGAACAATTAAAGTCTGTTAAGGACCATTTGTGTATTCATATGGAATCACATCTTGCAATGAATAAAATTCTTCTTCACGTTAATGTTTAATGTAAAAAGTTTGATTTGTTTTAAATATTTGATCTTCTATGGCAGCAATGGCCTCTCAACCAAATTCTGAAGTTTTTTGGAGATGCATTATTGAGTCGTCATGTCCCGCAGGGATCTACTGATCCCGGTTGGAAATATGCGTTCCTCGCATCAAAGACTGGTCACCTACAGTGTGATAATCAGGCAGCCTTGTTCATTGCAAACAATCCAGCAATCCATGAACGAACCAAACACATTGAGGTGGATTGCCACTATACCAGAGATATGATCCAGAAGGGCTTGATTTATACCACTCATGTCAGTTCAGGAGAACAAACAGCCGACATCTTCACCAAGGCATTACTCAGGGCACCATTTCAGAAATGCTCATCCAAGTTGAGCATGATCGATATCTATGCTCCAACTTGAGGGGGAATGTAGAGACATTTCCGTTCTTTATGTATTGTTTCTGTTATTTTATTTTTCTTTATATGTCTTATGTAATTTACCCTTAGGTCTCTCCCCTATATAAGAGAGCCTAGGGTTCCCATGAAGAATAGATTGATCATTTTTCCCAACAATAGTTATAGCTAATGATTCCCTTTTGATTGGGTAGAAATTTAGTAGAAAGGTTTATGGCATTGACATATCATTTTTTCCATGTTCTTATAATCATAATATCATCATATATTACATTTTATATATTTGTAAATTATTTGGTGTTCTAAGAACATGGACGAACTCCATTTCCAATATCTATAGGCCAACAATTAACAATACCAACGATATGTTCGATATGTGTGATATAAGAATCATAGATGAACTTTATGTTATCTAAGTGTATATTTTATGTTATTCCATGTTATAAAAACCTGAATGAAATTCATTTCCAAGATCTATAAGTTAAGAATCAACATTAACACCAATATGTTCGAAATGACCAGTATGTCTGATATATGATGTATAAATGACCGATATGTGCGATATAAGTTTGTATTTATAGGTTATTTGTTGATTTAATATCTTGGATGATCTTAATTTCTGAAAAAAATGGCAAAAATGCTATTTTTGAGTCACTCTCGACATTTCCACCAATATCGGCAATATATCGGTGATATATCCTGATATATCATTTTTCACGCAGACCGATACAATATCGATATTGATATAGCCTTCTATGTCATATAAAAGGAGACCAGATCAATTACCGGCTAATAACAAATAAATGAAATCGACTAAATCTCAAAATTTACAGAAGAAATGTGTGGATTTTGAATTCCGTGGCAATCAGCATCTCCGTAGTTGTATTAAATTGGAAAAGAAAAGGAAGGTCGTAGTCCCACCAAATTTCAACACGCAAAAAGATCCTTCGGATTTATGTTGTGTCATTCTACCAACCTATTCTGATAAAATCCAGAGAGAGAATCAACTTAGAGGAGTTCTAGTGGAGAAGAACAAGCCCAATGTTAAAGGTCCACGTAGACTTAAAGTTGAGGTAAAGATTCATTCTGCCAACCTATTCTGTGATCATGCATGCAAAGTCAATAATTACCTTGATTATTGTGATGTTAGAACGAGAATATTAGTAGACATCACATTAGATTTTCTGTACCAGAAGCTACCTCTACATTTGATGAGACCCCACCATGTCGCTATATAGAAATATCATTGGACAAGAATGATGGATAAGTATGGAAATATGGGAATTGCAGCCTACGACCTAAAATTACAACCAATGGATACATGTAGTGGTAGTTAATTCATATTAAGATAATTAAAAATAATTAACACCGAATTGTCATCAATCATGAACCTAAGGAACTTCAAGAATGAGTGGTAGCTCGTGTATGGAACCGCATCGCAGAGAACTACATGGAGAAGGGCACACGCACATGAGAAGGTTGCAATCAAGTAGAATTCTTGGTGGTGGCCACTCATCCATGGCAAGCATGTAGGTGAGGCCATTTCGCATAGGGGAATTAATAGGTCTCGCCAATAGTCTGATTCTTTAAATCAAGCCTCTCATTAATTATCCGGCCATCCATCAGTTGATGGTTCGATCCTTGACGGCATTAAGATGGATGACCCAGGGGTCTACGGAAGGATTTGACCAGGTTTGACTTGTGACCATTGTCACATATTTCCTTTATTTGCTCATAATCAAGTAGAGATTTGGCATGTGTTCAATTGAGTGTAACTAGATAACTCAACTTTAATTCCTTTCTCTGCTCCGCGGTGAGTAACAATCAAGGCCTTATAAATCGGCTTCGGTCACCATATCGGTGATCGGTGACTGCCTGAAACAACATTTCGGCCTAAATTTGGTCAAAATTCGACAAAAAAAATAAAACTGATTTGGTTGCATTTTTTCTAACATTCCTCAAAGCACAAATATCGATCATTTCAGTTGAATTTCAGTCCCCGGTCAAAATCATCGAAATTCGCAAAATTTGATGCCATGGTAACAATCTTATTTATACTATAATATATTTGATATCTTGTCTTAATCGCATATTAACCATAATTGCTATATTTCACATAGTTACTGCAAAAAGCAAATGAATTTGGCTAAAATAGCATATTCTTAACTAAATGTTTATCTTCAGGAAGATCTATTTAAATGAGTTAATTGGTATATATTTCTCGAATTAGTTGTCCAAAATTGGAAAATATATCTATACCAATTAATCATGCAGAACCTTTATATTTTCTTTGTTGGGCGTACTCTTTCTCACTCATTCACTTTGTGACATATAACTTTGGAAGTAGAACATGAAGAGACTCTTGCAAAGTACTTGGAGGTGTCGCCACCGGTATTTAGGTGGCTATTCCTTGTTATCTCACTTTCTTACGTAGTTTGTAGTTAGTTTTCGTTTATTCAGTAGAATACTTATTTTTACAGACTTTCTTTATTCAAAAGTCGTTGGTATGTTTTATATCTTGCAGGTACGTAGATTGCAATTACATTTTGGTATAAATATGCACTTTAGATTTGGCTTTGATTGGGTTGTTTTGACACTAAAATTTGTTTGGGTTGTATACTAGTTCGAGCACTGATCGTGGTAGATTTTGATTAGCACCACAGAGGGAACATTCAGGCAGGATCTAGACAGGCAAATCGAGATATTATACCATTAACTCACATAAATACATAACTTGCTCAATTTTTATTTTTATTTTTTTGAAGCCAAGAAAGGGGGAGACACTCATAGGTGTTCACCCCAGAAATATATTAAAAAGCATAGAAAAGAAAAGAATTACAAAGAAACGCTCTAGGCGAGCCACGAGCGTAATAGACTCAAAGCACTGGTACAGACATTTTCCTTGTAAAATTTATGACTAGAAAACAACAGCATATTCCTAGCCAACCAAATAGACCAAATCAAAGCGAGCGGACAAAGTAGCTCCCCCCTCTGGCGATACCTGGCCGAAACCAAGTCTCTACAAAAAGCCTCAATGCCCGCCCTTGCACACCCAACCCAAGTCCGAACATCCCAAACAGGTATCACTGACGGGCAGGAGAAAAAGAGATGCTCCAGAATCTCGATCCCACCACTACACAACAGGCATCTGTCAGACACCACGCCAAGTAATCTAGCACAATGGTCCCACGTCATCAGTCTCTTCCTCCTGAATAACCAAAAGAAGAAAGCGACCCACACCGGAAGACCCAACCCCCAGAAGAAATCGTAATCTCTAACCAGCTCCGCCGAAAGAGAGGGAGGGGGCCTGCAGATCGTCGAGTAAGCCCTCCTCACGGAGAAAGATCCCCCACACCAAATCCAGTGGTCCCGCTCCATGGAGGGCCCCTTTGCCTCCCTAAGCGCGTCAAGTAGCCGCGAGAATTCCTCCAGACGTTGATCAGAAAAATTCGAACGGAAAGCCGACATCCAGTTCCCATCCACCCAACAAGAGGTAACCCGAACATCCTGATCCGTCGCCAAAGCAAAAGGACGAGGGAAGCGCAAGGACAGCGCTCCCCCGTCCGTCCAGTCGTCCTTCCAAAAGGCGAAGCTAAGCCCATTCCCCAGCACAGGTCTGAACAAAGTCTGAAAGTTGGGAGAGACCGACTGAATAGCCCTCCAAAAAGGCGAGGGTCTCCGCCCAAGCGCCCGACCGCCGCAACCCCCTCAGGCACCGCCCCAGTGACCCCGTAGATCCACCGAAGAAGACTGCAGCAAAGGTCCTCCCCACTCCCCCAGATCCTAGCCACCTACTTCATCAACAGAGCCTCATTCAGCTCGCCCAGCCGATAGTCCCAAGCCCGCCCTCACATTTCCAGAGAGCTATATCGTCCCAGCTAACCAAGTGAATCCCAGGACCCTGCCTATTCCTGCCCCACAAAAAACGCCTCCTCTCTTCCAATCTCCTCCTAATGCATGTCGGCATAAGCCTTGTGGAGGAGTAGTAAACCGGCATGGCGGAGAGCACCGCCCTCAAGAGCACCAGACGCCCCCCCCCTCTCCCCCAGAGAGGACTGCCGCCTTCCAACCCGCGAGCCGCTTCTCCACCTTCTCGGCCAGCGATAGCCAATCTGCCATCTTCGATCTCCCAGTGTTCAGCGGCAAGCCCATGTAGTGAATGGGAAACCCGGCACACTCAGTAGCCAACGCCGAACCACAAAGACCCGCCAACTCCTCACTCATAGAGAACGGGACCATCTTGGACTTGCTGATATTCTGCATCAATCCGGACATCTCGCTGAAAAGCTCCAACGTCGCAACCATGCCTTTAGCCTCCTCGAGGCCCCCTTCAATGAAGAATATGGCATCGTCAGCGTACTGAAGAAGCGGGATCCTCAGGTTATCCCTCGAGTAACCACATGTGAGCCCAACCTGCTGTTCTGCCAACCATAAAGCAAGAACGTCCTCCACAATGATAAAGAACAAGGGAGCAAGAGGGAAGCCCTGCCTCACCCCCCTCTGTGGCTGAAAAAAAACCCCTTTCGAATGCCCATTCACGAGGACCGTCATAGAAGCCGTAGTCACGCACCGCTTCATCCAGGAAATCCAGAGCTCAGAAAAGCTTCTTCTATGCAATGTCGCCCAGAGAAAGTGCCAGTCCAAGGTGTCAAAAGCTTTTGAGAAGTTCACCTTCCATAACAGGGCATGTCTACCGCCCCTCTTCCAATCCGCAACAATCTCGGACGCCACGACCAAGCTGTCCGCAATTTTCCTTCCCGGTACGAATGCCGTCTGAGTAGGGGAAATAATGAGCTCCAGGACCCTACTCAATCTTGTCGCAAAGACCTCGGCAACAATCAAATACAACGCATTGGAAATTGCGATAGGCCGATCGATCTTGTCAGCTCCAGCCCTCTTCGGAAGGAGCATAATCAGCGCCTTGTTTACCCGCTCGAAACTTGCATTGCCATGATAGCACTCCACCACTACATCAAGCACCTCCCTGCCGACCAAGTCCCAACAGTCCTTGTAAAAAGAAATAGGGAAACCATCAGGGCCAGGCGTTCCATCGCCATTGAGATTCCACACCGCCGCCTTCAACTCCTCTAACATAACTGACTGGGTCAGGCTAGATGCATGAGTGTCCGACAAGCGCTCTGCACCCAAGCCAGTCCACCTCCAACGCATGCCAGCCACCCTCGCGGAGAACTCGTGAAAGTGTTCCGCAATCGCTCTTCTCAGCTCCCTGTTCCCCTCAACTCTTACCCCGTCAAAGAGCATCGACCTAATGATGCTCTCCCTCCACCTCCCACTGGCAACCCTGTGGAAGAAAGTCGTGTTCGCGTCCCCTCTCTGAGCCATATGTGTCTGGATATTTGCCTTTACTCGGTGACCCTCTTCTTGTCCTCGTCAAAGATCTTCTGCGCCTCCGACCGCCGCCTTAGTTCGTCATCCAATAAGGGACGCTCGTCCTCCAATGCGTCGAGCAAGCTGACCACGTCCTCCGTCGCTGCCCTGGTCGTACGGGGGTCCTCCCTCGACTCCCGCTTAAAGGCGCACAGTCGAGCACGCAAAGAGTCCAGCTTTTGGACGAACTTCGCCGTAGCAGTTCCCGCCACAACGATCGAAATCCAGTGCGATACCACCAAGCTTCTGAAAGAATTCTCGAGCAGCAAAGCCTTCTCGTAGCGGAAGAATCCATGTGTGGGTCGAGGATCGCTGGAGTCCCATAGGATGGGCGTGTGATCAAACGATGTACGAAGCCTGGCAGCAACGAATGAGAGCGGGAACATCTCCAAAAGCTCCGCTGACGCCAAAAACCGATCGAGACGCGACCTGGAACTGATGTTACGCCAAGTGTATCTAGTGCCAGACGCATCAAGAACCTCCAGCTCCAGCGAACCCACCACCTCCACGAAGGCCTCAGAGCCGGGGTCCTAACCGCCCCTCAGTCACGACCTGTCTGAAGAAAGCAAAGTGACAGTACATTTATTACAAATATGTATTAAGTAAGAGAGATAATGGAGATAAGCCGAAAAAGAACACTACATTTATTTAAGGGAGAAAGAAAAGTCGACAGTAAATTATATAAACAAGCATGCTACTATTGTACTAGAGAAGCATACTCTTAAAGGTCCATTCTTCAAAAGAGTAGTGGGTCATACTAACCATCTTGAAAAATGGAAATATTAAGTTTTTGATGTTCATGATGTTAAATTAATTCAGATTTTATCACTTTCACCCGATATACAACTCAGGAAAGAAAGTCACGCTTGTGAAGACTCGTTAAATTAGACAAGCCTATTCATTAGTAACCATTACTGAAGACTTTTAGTAACATACTTAAAAAGAAAAGCCTTAAAATACCAAAATATATTAAAGAAGACAAAATAAGACGCATAAGTCACTGAGGCACAAACATTACAAAGCTGTAAAAGGAAAATGGAATTAACAAAATATACAACAAAACCAAGTAGAACATAGATCTTAACAAAGGTCTGTTTATTTGTCAGATGAACAAAATTCCAACAAATTCTTTGAGGTAAAAAAATCAGATAGCTAATTTATCCGGCAGGACTAGCCGCTCACCCGCATGGCATTTCGCCCTTCGCACGCTCACCTATACCTTGCACCATCAAAGGCCTCTCACGAAACCAAAAGAGAATTTTAATCAAATCGACCTTTGTATTAGACGTATCAAGCATTCGTTAGTAGGAATAGGTAAGCAATCACTGAGCTGGATCCTTCCCCCACAGTCATCCCTGCGTCAGACTTGTCATCCCCAACTAGATTATTGGCTACTAAATGAGCATCTAAGCGAATTGAGCGAGCGAGCGAATCAGCTAAGCCTAAAAGTGACTTCCACCATGCAGATAGTTAATAGGTGGTTTGGAGGCTTAATTGATTGGATACCCAAGAACCACACTCTTTCAAAGGAACTACTTCTACGGAAATAGATAGGGGGACAGGTTTGAACTGAGTAGCTGGTATCATGGTTCGAAAAAACGCGCCTCGAGGCGCACGAGGCGTACGCCTCGAGGCGAGGCGGTCGGAAATCGCCTCTGAACGACCGCCTCGACAGGGTCCTAAGAGGCGGTCGCCTCAGTTGGTCGAGGCGATCGAGGTGGTCGAGGCGGTCGAGGCGAAGGCGAGGCGCTCACCGAGGCGTTTTCTTTTTCAAATTATTTTTTTTGTGTTAATTTAATTATCCTATTAGCAATTTCAGATGTTTATAAAGATGTAGTTGTTTAGGATATAATATATAAGATGAATGCTTAAATTTGGCCGCTTTCATGTTCATATTTACTATTAAACATATTCAATCATGTTAAGAAACTCTTAAATTATGCCCTTAAATATACGAATCCACAGGTATCATAGAAAAAATTACTCGTAAAATTATTTTTAAGGAGTTTTCAAACAATGAGCTATGTAATATACCAAGAAGGTCAAACAAGATATAATTCAAGGGGAGTTTATGTACTACTCCCATTGAAACAAATCAATATATCCGAATAGAAATAAAATCCTTAATAAAATTTCGCCAGGGGCGCTGCCCCCACACCCCCGCAGGGGGGGAGCGCACCTGCTCCCCCCTTAGACCCCCCCCAGGCTCGTTGACCGGGCAGCGAGACCCCCGCCTTGTTGGGGTATGGTATGGCAGGAAGGGGAGCATACGATGGTTCTTCAACTTAGGTTAGATGGATAGAATTTAGGGGAATATCAACAGATTTAATCTATGATTGGATGGAAAATTAGTAAAAAGACATATACACTTGTATATCTTTTCTTTCAGTGTTCCTATCTTTGTATTGCATCATATATTATAGTAATTTATATCATATGTTAGTTAGAATATACATATATAATTTCATTAGTATATATTTTGTTGTAGTTTTTATAGGATTTCTCCTTGTAAACTGAGGCTTACGCCTCGACCGCCTCGAGGCTACGCCTCGCCTCGATTCCAGGGAAACCGCCTCGTTCCGTTTTTAGTTTTTTCAAACCTTGGCTGGTATAACCTTCTTTGAAGAGGAAGGAAATCAAAATTAATTTTGAGAGCATGTTTCTTACTCTTCACTACTTTTCTATATTTGAGAGGAAAGAAAGAGTCCATTTTTCACAACCCGATTGGAGGGAAGGCTCTGAAATGGGGAGGAAATAACAAGAATGGCTGTGGAAGCCTAGAGGCTGATTGGAGACAGCTCACTTGCAATTAAGTATATTGCGTATGAATAACCTGAATGCAGACAGCTGGCTTTAATGAAGAATAAATTGTGAGACTCAAGAAACGCAAAGTTGGTACTTACATATTTCTTCTCTGCGGGTTGAAGAGCAATACGTCCGACTTGTAAATATGACCCAAAACTCTGCAACCAAATATAAGCATCAATAATAATACAAGGAATGTAAATTTAATCAAGAAGTCAGCAAATATATCGCACCTGAATAATAGGCTTATCGGGTGGATACAGTTCCCCATCATCAATCAGTATGTCCCAGCAGTTTGCAATTTCTTGCCTCATAGATAAACGTTCCGTAATAGATAAAGAATAAGAGGCAAAGATATCCACAGCCTGTCCAACAACTGAAACAAATTAGATATATCTAATTTGAAGATTCCCACGTTTAAAATAGTTGCGAACATCTTGAGAAATCCTGTAGCAGACATGGACAAACATTTTTTAGTAGAAAGAAGGTGATATCCCGAGTTGGGACTCACCGCGCAAGGCCTTTATATTGAAAATGGAAAGAGATGTGCATTACCTTGTGGACCAGAAATGGTAAAAGGAAGATAGTAAGTGATTACATTTTCTGAATATAAAAAACAGATGCAAACCTCTACATAAATCCTTTTGTTCTCTATCATTGACAAACTACCCCCACAGCTTCCAGAGAAAAATCCAGCTATTCTTTTGCACCATTTGAGTAGATGCCTGAATTTGTAAAAAGAAGACAAGTTACATTTGGCCCAATCTACATCTTAGCATAAAGTCGTCTCAAAAAAGTACAATTATAACAAACTAAGCCAATATATATTATCACCTTGATGAAAACATGCCTACATCACTGGTTTGTACAAGCTCACTTTTAAAGACTCCAATATGATTACAAGCCAAGATATTGATTCTTCGAAATGTATCTGCAGAAAGAAACCAAGCCACTGAAAACAAACAGAACTCAACAACTGCATTTTCTTCTGAGCTGTAAAAATCGGCATACCTATAAGCTTCCTAGCATAAGGCTTCAAGCATGGGTACCATGTATTCACGATGTCAAACAAATCATCATCATTTTGTCTATGCACTGGCACCTTTTTCCATAGAACACTGACCGTCACTATCAAAAATAGTAGCACATTAGAAAAATGAGTAGCAAGCTTATAAAAAATACAAATATATTTTTATATACGAGAAAACTATAAGAAGTTACTATTGGAGTATATTTTGATTTACATTCTTTAGTTCTTATTCTAGGGGTATGTGTAATAGTTTCAGTAACCTAGCCTCCCCTCTATATATGGGAGAGCTATTCTAATGAGAAATATACAACATTTTATTCCATTCTTCTGTCAACATTGAGATGGTATCAGAGCCCTAAGAGGGGCTCCCTCTCTAGGGTCCCGTGACTTAAAAAAGAAAAAAATCCAGTGCACGATCGCTTCCGCCTCCATCGCCCTAACCGATAACCTCCGTCTCCTATCTTCGCGTCATGTGCCCAATCCAACCTCCAGCGATTGCCTCCATCCAGCCTCCAGCGAGTGCCTCTGCCTCCAAAAGGTGCCTCCGCCTCCAGCAACTGCCTCCACCTACGCCTCCAGCCGCCTTCAGCCACCTCCCACCGCCTCCAGTAGCCCCCGACTCGCCTCTCCAGCGCCACCAGATCCCCAGATCGAATCTCCTGCGCCGCCATCTCCGCCAACAGCATTCCAAGAGCCACCATGACTCTCTCCAGTCGATTCCATACTGTCCATCTCCAAGGGGGTTCCAGCCCTCCCAGGGGACATATCATGCCCTATCGAGACATCCAAGTGGTAGTATTTTCTCTCTACCAAGAAGTTATTGTTGCTATTGTGCCATACATTGATTAGCAATTGAAGAGGTCATTATGACCTAGAGTGAATGATCTGAGATTTCTTCGGTTGAGTTTCATCATGTTGTTTCTGCTGTGATTGTAGAGTTGGTCCTCTATTTGTTGAAAAATTATGTCCGAAGTAGTAGATTCATCTACTCACAAATGGGAAATGAAGAACACCTTTTTTGGTTCGATTACCAAGTTGATGGTACAAATTATGTTTTGTGGTCATGGTCTCTTCTGAATGTGATAGAAGGGCATAACAAAGAGCACATCATTACCAAAGAGGAACCAACCGAGAAGACCGACATGAATGCGACATGGAAGAACAGTGATGATAAGGTCAAGGAGTGGATTATGAGTAGCTGCATCCCACGCATTACAGATGATATTGTGCATTACAAGACAGCTAAATGCATGTGGGATAGTCTTCGTAAGACATGCTCATAAGAAAAGAATTCTGTCAAGATTCTTTAGACATATGTGGATATGTCTCAAATCAAGCAAAATGATCATCTCGTTGCCAAGTTTTATTCGGCGTTGAACTCAGGATTCTAGAGGTTGAACTCCTATATGCCCAATTGCACGTGTCCAATGCATATTGCCTTTATAAACCAATTGATGGTTGAATCCTTCCTTGAAAGGTTGGATCCTATATATGAAGCACCTCGAACACAAATGATTACTACTTATGAGATTCCGAATGTGGAAGAAGCCTTCGGCAAGCTTAAGGTTGTCTATATCCCTTCCAACAGAGACTAATGTTGAGACTAAATCGAATATGGATGTACCCTTAAGTAGAGGCTGAGGGACTTTCTTTAGAGGCAAGGGACGAGGTCGTGATGTCGAGCATGAAAAGCCCCCATCTACCTTTTGTGGCCTCATGGACCACACTAAAGACCATTATTGGGGAAATCATGGAAGACCTTCAATGGCTCATCAAGCCATACCAGCACAAGATGATATCCAGAACTACCAGAGCAGAATATGAGGATCTAATGCAGCGGCTGAGCTAGCATAAGATTGCATAACAGTCGTCTTCATCAGTAGCTTCCATGGGCACCAATTCCACCGATACAACAGCATTCGTTGATCCATCAGGTATACCTACATTAAGCCATGCATGTAGCGGTTCATCTAGTCCTTCCAATATGCGTGATTGGTTGGCAGACTCAGGTGCATCATGACACATTAGTGGCAACAAGAATCAGGATACTACACTTCAAGCGGTTGCACCAAGTCGTAATATTGTGGTGGCAGATGGTAGATTATCCCATATTGCTAGATAGTGGGAAGTCCAAGTGGCTCCAAATATTCAGTAAAATAATATTCGTCTAGCTCATAAATTTCTTAAGAGTCTTTTACATGTATTTAGAATAAAGGAGCTTATTTATCGAGCCATTTTGATCCAGTGTCTCTTGCCTTTCAGGATATGTTGGCGGACCAGGTGATCGAATGTGTACCCCTTGAAGCAATCTCCTTTTGCTGGTCATGTCTCTATATCTACTGGGGAGTCGTCTGCCTACACATGGCACTTGTGTCGGGGTCACTTGCCCCAACCAAAATTATGAAGAATCATATCTCAAATCCCCATTTCCACATTACTCCAATCCAATGTAAAGCCTACTAGTAAAGCATCATAGGAACATATTTCCAAATCGTCCCGGTCACGTTGGCAAGTCTATTTTTTATTTAGTACATTTTGATGTGAGGGGGCCTAATCGAGTCCCAGACCATTTGGATTAGATTTTATCTCGTTGCCATTGATGGCTTTCCTGCATTTTGTGAGTTTTCTTTTGAAGTCAAAATATGATGTTAATATTGTTGAGATATTAGTTATCTTTCATATTGTTTATGTAATATTTATTTACTTTATCCTCTTTATGTAAATTTGCCCAATAGGGTACTCTCATATATAAGAGAACCCCGGGACCTCATCGATAAGCAATTCTTTCTTTCCTCTCCACATGGTATCAGAGCGACGGTCTTAGACCAGAGTTCTGTCCTGATTCCTGCCACCGCCACAAGCCCTAACTTGGCAAGAGTCGAACCCCACCACTCGAAGGCCTCTCCCGTGCAGCTCTTGCGCGCTACCACCGGCCTCTGCGTGCCTCTAGGCTCGCTAAGTGCCCCCTCCAGACACCAGGAAATCGTCGGGGGACTACTAGGGCCTATGGACCGTGCCACCAATCACCAGCGACAAATCTTGCGCCGCCACCAAGCCGTTAGTTTCCGCGGCTCAGACAGCAAGCCTCTATGCCTTCTTGTCATCGTTGTTGCCTCCTAGAGGCTTGTAGGCCTCTTCGTGGCCCTACTTTCATTGTTAGGACACCGCTAGACCCCTCCGAGGTTGTCGTTCGTAGCCGCCAGAGACCTCCAGGTCACCCAGCAATCCGATTTTGATGGGAAATGTGATTCCAGATCTAGAAATAATGTTTTCCTGTCCTAATGTGTATCAAGGATTGACGACGATGGTTGTATGAGTCTACACATACAACCACTCCTTCATACGATTGTGCAGACTCGTTTAGATGGTCTACTTCTTCAGAGTTTTGTTTTTCAATCATTCTCCCATATCAAAAAGCAAGGGTGATATCTTCTCTTCGTCTGGTGCCTTCAAGGGCCTGTCTCCCATCATAAAGATGGATGGGACCAACTATGAGTTGTGGTCCATGCAATTTCTTACCCTTATGCAGTGCAACAATAAGGAGCACTATCTAACAAAGTCAGAGTCGACGGATAAGATAGGGGACGATGCTTTGTGAAATCAAGATAATGTGTATGCACGTATTTGGCTCTCTGGGACCCTCACCACGGAGATGCCAATGATATTGTGAATCGGCCCACTGCCAAGGCTATGTGGGATATTCTGACATCCACTAATGCCCAAGCAAAGAATAAGGCCAAGATTCTTCATCTTCAATTTGACATATACAAGGCTAGGCAAAATGGTCGTCCACTGCACATGTTCTACTGCTCTCTTCGTGGCATGTTCGAGAAGCTTCATAGCTTCATGCCTATTACAACATCCACAATGCAACAGATGGCATACAGGAACTCCACAATGGTTGGAGTCTTCTTGGTTGCGTTCGACCCGAAGTACGATGTAGCACGAGCATAACTCACCGGGAGGACCATACCTCCCATGAAGGAGGCATGCAGTCGTCTCATCATGCTTCTTATTCTTCATGTTGTTACCCCACAACCATCCTACGCTATGGCTACTTCTCATAGCACAGGAAGGTCTACTCAATTCAAAAGGCATAGTCCCTGTAATAGAGGCAGTGGACGACAGTGCGGTTCCTGCACCTACTGTCGTCGTCCCGGACACTCTGATGACACATGCTATCAGAAGCATGGATACCTCACATCAGCTCGCATGGCAGAGCAGATCGAGCCTTCAAGGAAAACATCTCCCCCGGCAGACACACGTCTTGATGACACTGTCTCTCGTATACAAGAGATCATGACTCCAACGGTCGGCACTGTCCCTATAGGATTCACAGAAACTACAACCGTAGATAGAGCCTCTTCGAGCTCCTCAGGTCTCACATATGCTTTTATTGGTAGTAGCAAGTTTCACCATGTTGCATTTCTGCCATATGTTCTCTAAGGAGTTCATTATCTTATTCATCAGCAATTATTCTAGCCAAAAGTGCACGAATAGGGTCATTGTCGTTATCGTCCTTCTTTAGAAGCATCTTGACTTATTCTTCACCTTCAGATACACACAAATCTGAGTTAGGCTCATGCTTGGAAGGTTTAGGGGTTCTGCCAAAGATGAAAGTTTCTTTGGCAGGAAGGGAGTAGGAGAGAGGGTTAATCGGGGGTTGACTAAACCCTATGGGTGAAGGGTGAACCATGGTTTGGAGGAAAGGGTCATCGCCATACCATGGGATTTCAAGAAGAGGGTCAACTCAAAACCGAGGAGATGAGTTACTTTTTTTTAGGCTCAAAAAGGGGGATACACTCGTCGGTGTTCGCCCCATTATTATATAATACGAATGGTATAGAAAGAGATACTTACAGGGTTAGGAGGGGATGAAGGAGAGAAAAGGAAGACCAAAGATACAATGTAAACACGCGGCTAACGGAAGCCGTATCCCAACTAATTACACCAATCTGAGATTAATCTGATGGCCGCAAATGTCACATTCTCCTTATAAAAACGCGCCCCCGAGAAGATAGTCTCATTGCGAGCCCGTCAGATGGACCAAAGGCGCGCAATGGGACCCAGCAGATCAGAACGAGACCTCTTCCTGTTGACCCAAAGGATGTCGCAGAAGTCCTCAGTATTGCCCGCACGAGCCCAAGCAACATCGTCCCAAACCCGAGTCACCGACATACATTGAAAGAAAAGGTGGTCGGCCGATTCATCCGTCACCCCGCAGAGCTGGCATCGAACGTTGGAGGGGGGAAGAAAAGAGGCGCAACGATCCCGGGTCATCAGCCGCCGATGACGAAAGACCCAAATGAAAAAAGTGATCCGCGCGGGCAGGCGCAGCCCCCATAAGAAGGCGCAGTCGCGCACCAAGGAAGCAGCCAAGGCAGGAGGAGGAGGTAGCAGAGCACAGAAGGCCTTGCGAGAGGAGAAGGGCCCGTCCTTGCAAGCCCAATGGTCCCGCAAAGTACCAGGAGAAACGGAAGAGGAAAGAGCCTCCAGAAGGGTGGCTAAATCGTTTGCGCGTTGATCGGAAAGAACGCCCGAGAAAGATGGGCACCAGCAGTCGTTGATCCAATAATCCGCAACAGAGGCCAGCTGATTCTCCGCCAGAGCGAATAACCTCGGGAAACGAGCCTGGAAGGTACCACCCCCCGACCAGTCGTCCTGCCAAAACTTGAGGACGGCACCCGACCCCAACACCGAGTTGAACAAAGAACGGTTCCTTCGATATGCATCAGACACGCAACGCCAGAAATGAGAGGAGTGGACAGGGCAAACCCCGCGCATGAAGGTACTCCACTCCTCGTCCAAGATCGCGCGCAGCACGTTACAGAGAAAAGGATCAAACTTGCCCCAGATCTTACTCACCCATTTCAGGAGAAGAGCCTCGTTGACGCGATCCAAGTTTCGAACACCAAGACCGCCGGACCTCTTAGGCAGGGTCACCACATCCCAAGCAATCAAATGAACCCCTCGGCCACTGCCGTCCGAGCGACCTTACAAAAATCTCCGCATGCATTTCTCCAATCGAACGCGAACACCAACAGGCACTTTTCGAACCAAAAAGAAGTAGATCGGAATAGCAAAGAGAACAGATTTAAGAAGGACAAGGCGACCTCCCCGGGAAAGCAAGGAAGCCCTCCAGCCCGCCAAGCGCGACTCCATCCATTCCAGAATAGTCCTCCAGTCATTAGAACGGTTCCGGCCAACCGAGAGAGGGACACCAAGGTATGGGAGTGGAAGCTCCCCAATCTGAGAGCCGAGTAAGCGGCTGCACTCCACTTCCTCCGCCGCCGACAAACCAAAGGGCACCATAATTCATTTAGCAACATTAGTCGACATTCCCGAAAGCTCACAGAATATAGAGAGGGTATGCGCCATCCCCGCCACCGCGTCCGGGCCCCCCTCGATGAAACAAATTGTGTCGTCCGCGAACTGGATAATAGGCACGCATAAGCCTCCCTTCCGAAAACCCGACGTGAGACCAGCATCAATGACGTCGTGCACCATACGTGACAAGACATCCGAGGCAAGAACGAAGAGCAAAGGAGATGAGTTACTTGAGTAGCTCGCGAATTTGTTCGTAAAGTCTGAACGAAGAACTCCAAAAGAATCCATCTCAAATGAAAGGAGCACAAAGAAATATCGAGGAGAGAGAATCCATGAAACGTACAATTGTATAGAAGACACACAAAACTTGCAGATATGACAGAGTAGATCATGGACTCTGGTGCATCCCACAATCTGTCTGGAGACAGGGCCCAATTCAGATCTTATAGGACTATACCTCCTAGTAAATGGGTTGTTATTGCTAATGGGGTTCACTTACCCATCAGAGGATAGGGGAAGGGGCATTTGACGCCATCTATATGGCTTTAAAAGGTTTTTTATGCCCCTGATTTTCAGATGAACTTACTTTCTATTCGTCATATTACTAACGATATGCATTGTAGAGCCACTTTTGACCCTTCCTCGCTTGTGTTTCAGGACATATAATGTGCAGGGTGATTGGATGTGTCTGTGAGCAACAGGGGCTCTGTAGACTAGTCCAGCCACATCAAGCTGGTGCATCCACGATTCCTACTGGACCAGTCTCACCGTACATGTTGCACCTTCGTTTTGGCCACCTTCCTCTACAAAAGTTGTGCAATGTCTTCCCATAGATCTCCAAGTGATCTTCCTTCCAGTGCGAAGCTTGCCAACTTGGGAAGCATCATCGTTACTCTTTTACTTTCGTCAGAGTCGGAGCAGTTCTCGATTTTTAAGCTCCTTTATTTAGATATATGGGATCCGAGTCGTGTCCCTAATCGTCAGGGACATTGTTTTTCTCTGGTTGTTATGAATGACTTTCCTAGACTTTTTTAGCTTTTCCTCTTAAAGAATAAGTATGAGGTTGGGTTTGTTATCAAGTCATTCATTAACGAGATAAAGAATATTTTTTCTGCCAATGTCAAATATCGGTGTTCCGATAATGCCTTAGAGTTTTGTATCTTACACCTATATGAGTTTCTTAGGTCTCTTGGCATTATACACTAGACCTCATGTGCCTATACATCTCAGCAGAAAGGTATTGCAGAGCGCAAATACCGTCACTTACTCAATGTGACCAGAACCTTGTTGATTCAGAGTCGTACTCCTCACGCTTATTGGGGTGATGCAGTTCTCACTGCCTGCTACATAGTGAATCGCATGCCTTCCTCTATTTTGTGAGAGATCACTTTCTCGATTGTGTTTCCCGAGAAGGATTTGTTCTCCCTTATACAATGTGTGTTTGGATCTGTAGCCTGCATACATGATTGTTCGCTTGGTCGTGACAAGATCTCCCTCGGAGCTATCAAGTATGTATTTGTTGGCTACTCTCATACCCAAAAGGGGTGTCATTGCTTTGATCCGCTTCGGCGGCTTCTACTAGATCAAAGATGTTTCCATTCCAAGCTACCACCATTCGACCCGAGCTTCTAATCACCTCAACCGCACAGAAATCCGTAAGCGAGGGGTCGAACGCGAAACTCCACTTCACTTGATACCACGAGCCGATCTTTGTATCATGAAGACAAGCCACGTCAATTTTCCAAGTCGCCAAAAGGGCACCGATCACCAACCTCTTATCAGGATGCGCTCGCTGCAAAAGAGAGGTTTCCTTGACAGATGGATTGGTTGGATGAAGAGGTGCATCACAACAGCGTCGTCTTCGGTGCTTGTGAATGGCAGACCGGAGAGGGAGCTTTTCCAGCCACAGAAGAGGGTGCGACAGGTGTGCCTGTTGGCACCATTGCTCTTTGTGATTGAGGCAGAAGCGTTGGCGGTTATGATGAGGCTGGTTACGGCAGACGGTTTCCGTGCTTGGTACATGAGAGGCGACACCTCCATCCCCATCTTGCTGTATGCAGACGACACGGTGCTTTTCATTGACGGGGACACAAAGTATGTGAGGCATGCGGCATGCATTATGGATATATTTGGGGATGTCTCATGCCTGAAGTTGAACAGAGACGAGTCAAAGGTCATCTTGTTTAGCGTCACGCGGGAGGAGGCACAGGTTCTTTACCGTGTGTTGCATTCATGGAAGGAAATATCGCGATATATAGGCAATATATCGCCGATATATCGATATCGACATGGGACCGATATGGGCACCGATACGGCGATATATCCCGATTTCCAAGCATTATCTTCACAAAAGCTCGTCGATATGGGCGATATATCATCGATATATCGTCGAAATATCGTATCGATACGATATCGAAACAATATCGATATCGATACGACCTTCCATGGTTGCATTGTCCGGAGGGATCTCTCCCGACCACATATTTGGGGTTGCCTTTGGTTGTGGGCAGGTTGCGGGTGGCGAATTGGAAGGACTTGGAAGGCGAGAACGCTCTCCAAGGAGGGGAAGTTGGGCCTCCTCAAGCATGCCATGTTCGTTATCCCAACTTTCTTCTCCACGTGGTTTAACGCCTGCAGGGGTGCGACAGAAGCTGGAGTGGATAATGAAGCGTTTCTTTTGGTCAAACGAGAGGCAGGAGGGTGGGGGATTGCATCTGGTAGACTGGGACATGGTCACATTGACGAAGAGGGAGGAAGACCAGGGGGTGCAGGTTGGACCTCATGAACAAGGCCCTACTGGGGAAATGGGCCCTCAGAATCTGAGGAGAGACTGATGATCTGGTTTGCAAGGTGATGTGTAGCACCATGGGGTCAATGGTTCGTGGAGAGCAGAGGGGGATGTCTTCTGTGTTGCCGGGGTTGGGTCTGTTGGGAAAAGTGAATGAGATGATTATTCCATAAGCCCTAGGCTCTCTTATATAGGAGAGTAGCCTATGGGTAAATTACATAAAGCATACAACTGAAAATAGAAATAATGGAACGATACACAGAAACTAATATATGCGTTAACACTCCCCCTCAAGATGGAGCATAGATATCAATCATGCTCAGCTTGGACGCACACTTCGGGAATGGGCCTCGTAGTAATGCCTTGATGAATATATCAGCAGTTTGATTCTCTGAGGCGACATGAGACGTAGCAATGAACCCCTTCTGAATCATGTCACGTATGAAGTGACAGTCAACCTCAATATGCTTGGTCCGCTCATGGAATGCTGGGTTGTTTGCAATGAACAAGGCTGCCTAATTATCACACTCCAAGTTCATAGGAAGTGGTACATCTAGATATAGATCTGTAAGTACGGCCTTCACCCACATCATCTCTGTGCTAGCCTGGGCCATAGCCCTATATTCGGATTCCGCACTAGATCTAGCTACCACCGTCTGTTTCTTGCTCCTCCATGAGACTAGAGAATCTCCAACATAAACTGCAAACCCCAAGGTGGACTTCCTATCCTTGGGACAACCTACATAGTCTGCATCCGCACATGCTGAGATAGAAATCCCTCTTCCCTTCTTGAATAGCAAACTTGCACCTGGAGATGATTTGAGGTATCTAAGTATCATATGTATTGCATCCATATGAACCTGACGTGGTTGCTCCATGAACTGGCTCACACGATTCACTGCAAAGGCTATATCGGGCCTAGTGATCGTGACATACAACAATTTGCCTACCAGTTCTCTATATCTTCTCCAGTCCACCTCCTCTGTGTCATCATCATAGAGCTTCATACTGGGGTCCATTGGTGTCGTAGCAAGTCGACACCCAAGCATACATGTTTCACCCAACATGTCCGTAACATATTTCCTCTACGACGTCACTAATCCATACAGATTTCTAGCAAATTCCAGCCCCAGAAAATATCTAAGGACTCCAAGATCCTTAGTGACAAATTCGCTCCCCAGCTTTTCTTTCGCCTGCTTTATGCCTTGCTCATCATCTCCTATAATCAAGATGTCATCTACGTAAACCATAATTGCAATAATACCTCTAGACGTCTTCTGTACAAACAAGGAATGATCAGCATTGGAGCATTTGTATCCTTGTTTTTCAAAGAGATCTGAGAGCTTCTGAAACCATGCTCTGGGACTCTGCTTAGGGCCATAGATAGCCTTATGAAGTCTGCGCACCTTGGTACACTCCCCCTCAACAGCAAAACCGAGTGGCTGTTGCATATAGACTTCCTCCTGCAAATCTCCATACAAGAACGCGTTCTTCACATCCAACTGATATAGCGGCCACTCTCGATTGACTGTGACTGACAGCAAGATTCGGAGAGTAGAATGACGGGCTACTGGCGAGAATGTATCAAGGTAATCCACCCCGTATGTCTGTGTAAAACCACGTGCAACAAGGCGGACCTTGTGTCTGTCAATAGAACCATCAGCATTTTGCTTCACCGTAAACACCCACTTGCAGCTCACCGGGGGTCACATCTGGAGGTATAGGAACTAGACTCCAAGTTCCCCTAGATTGAAGTGCCGCCATTTCCTCCTCCATTGCTAGTCGCCATCTACTGTCCTGCAGAGCATCTTGATAATTCCGTGAAATATCCACAGCTAACAAGGCCACCACAAAATTCCTGAAATCCCCAGATAGTCGCTCAAATGACACAGATGCTGCCAATGGATATGTAACGCAGCTCCTCTTCGATTTGCGTATAGCAATAGGAACATCTAAACCAGTTGTGTCCTCATTTGGCCCCTGCGACAAATCCTGCTCAGACATATCATTAGATCCATCAAGAGCAGTATTTTCAGTACATACCATATGCGAGCTAGGAGATGAGTCATGACCATGAGCTGGAGGAGGCATGCGGGTATAATGGAACGGTAGAGGTGAGACGGGGATTTGTGGTGGTGGTGGTAGTGGTGGTGGCAGCGATGGTAGTGGCGGTGCTGGAGGTGGTGGTGTCATGTATATGGTGTCAGTAGGCAGTGGAGGTAGCTGTTGATCACCTGAGGCTGAAAAATACATTACAGATTCAAAAAATGTAACATCTGCACTGACCATATACCGCCTACGTAAAGGATCAAAACACTTGTACCCCTTTTGAGTTCTGGAGTACCCAACAAAGACACTTTGACAGCCCTAGGAGAGAGCTTGTCAGTACCAGGAGACAACTGGTGGACAAAGGCGACTGAACCAAACACACGAGGAGTAAGAGAAAATAGATCCTTCCCAGGATAGATAATGGAAAAGGGAATCTGTTCATCCAAGACAGAGGACGGCATACGGTTAATTAGGTAACATGCAGTGAGGACCGCGTCACCCCAGTAAGAATAAGGAACATGACTCTGTATAAGAAGTGATCTTGTGGCATCAAGGAGATGGCGATGTTTCCTTTCAGCAATCCCATTTTGTTGAGAGGTATAAGCACAGGATGTTTGATGTATAATCCCTTTTGAGGAGTAGTAGTTGGCCAGGACATGAGTGCACAGTTCTAGGGCATTATCACTTCTTATAAACTTCACAGATGTGGAGAAAACATTTTGAATTTCATTCAGAAAATGGATAATTATATTGCCTGCTTCAGATTTATTTTTCATCAAAAATACCCATGACACACGAGAGAAGTCATCCAAAAAAACTATATAAAACCTACCCTGATGATCAGGTACACGACTCGGACCCTAGACATCAATATGAAATAACTCAGACTTAAAGGAACTACTCCGACCTGGACGACTGGGAAAGGTAGACCCGTGATGCTTTCCCAACTGACAAGCTTCACATTGAATAGGTGTGTGAGGAAGACCCTGGGGTAACACACGACGCAACTTCTGAAGCGGTAGATGCCCAAAGCGCAGATGCCACAGCAAAGGAGATACTGGTCCAGTGGTAAGGGATGAGGTTCCAGCGAATGGAGTCTGATTTAGGCGGTAGAGGCCTCCTTGCTCATAGTCACGACCAATCACGTTGCCCATGTGGATGTCCTGACAAATAAGAAAAGATGGATCAAAAATTGCCAGACAATGTAAATCCTTCGTAATCAGACTGATTGACAACAAATTCATTGAAAAATCAGGTACATGTAGCACACTCTTGAGCTGCATAGAAGAGGTCAGTCTAATCTCCCCCTGACCAGTGACGAGAGAATGTGTACCATTGGCAATGACTACTGTTCGGCCTGGAGGAATCTGAGAATATCCTGTAAGTAAACTCTGGTCGCCACATAGATGACGTGTAGCGCCCGAGTCCATAATCCACGGTAATGTATCTGATCTACTACTTGTAAATGCAAGTATGCTACCTGAAGCATTGGTCGACGCAGAGGCAGAAGCTGCAGCATCAGATTGACTCCCAATAGTAGGTGTTGGGCCAGATGGAGGAATAATGCCCCTTTGACGGGCAACTAGATCATCAAACCGCTGATCCATAGTAGCAGCAGGTGGAGGCTCTATCTGCTCAGCGACGCATGCAGATGCAGGAAATCCATGCTTCGAGTAGCACGTGTCTTCATTGTGTCCAACGCGATGACAGTAAGTACATGTTGGCCGAGTACGGCCTCCTCTGCCACGAGGTCCACGTGCACGACCCTGATGATGAAATCCGCGACCCCTGTTGGCAGCCATAGCTGAAGTATTCTGATTCGTGGCCACAGAAGGAACAGTGATCCGACTCAGTATATGGAAGGCTTCCTCCATGGGAGGAATAGTAGAGTCCGCCAAGATCTGGGATCGTGCCGCCTCATATTCTGGATCAAGTGCAGCAAGGAACACACCCACCATAGTCGCATTCCGATACGTCTTCTACTTATCTGGCGTGGTTGTCAGAGGCATGAAGCTGTAGAGCTTCTCGAACATCCGTCTCAGGGATGTGTAATGATGCAGCGTGACCCCAAATTATGGGGCCACATTTATTTAATTAAATAGTAATCAATTTTATTTACGTTTTTAGCGGTCATATTGGTCTAATTAAATAATTGAGATCGCCTGTGATCTCAACGTTTATTTCGTAGATTTTAATTGCAGTTTTGGGTCAATTAATTAATTAGAGTCTAATTAGAGTAATTAGAGGTCAATTAGGATCAAATTAGTTGTTAATTTGATTTGTTTACTATTTTTGTAAACCCTCTCTCCTATATAAAGAGAGGGTAGTCCATCAGTTTTAGGGGGTCGATTATGAATGAAAATTTGAGTTGATCTCAATTTATTCCCCCTCCTCTCTCTCTCCCTCCACGCGATCTCCGCGGTCTTCTCCTCAACCCCGCGCATTCCGGCGTGTTCTCTTCTCAACCCTTCTCTTCTTCTACCAAAAAACCACCAAAAAATTATATTATTATTTTTTTCGTCGTCGCCGATTCTCATTTGCATCAGCGTGACCCCAAATTATGGGGCCACATTTATTTAATTAAATAGTAATCAATTTTAACGTTTTTAGCGGTCATATTGGTCTAATTAAATAATTGAGATCGCCTGTGATCTCAACGTTTATTTCGTAGATTTTAATTGCAGTTTTGGGTCAATTAATTAATTAGAGTCTAATTAGAGTAATTAGAGGTCAATTAGGATCAAATTAGTTGTTAATTTGATTTGTTTACTATTTTTGTAAACCCTCTCTCCTATATAAAGAGAGGGTAGTCCATCAGTTTTAGGGGGTCGATTATGAATGAAAATTTGAGTTGATCTCAATTTATTCCCCCTCCTCTCTCTCTCCCTCCACGCGATCTCCGCGGTCTTCTCCTCAACCCCGCGCATTCCGGCGTGTTCTCTTCTCAACCCTTCTCTTCTTCTACCAAAAAACCACCAAAAAATTATATTATTATTTTTTTCGCCGTCGCCGATTCTCATTTGCATCAATTGGTATCAGAGCATGGCATTTAGATCGTCCTCACGATCTAACGATCCGCCCTGGCGTCCGCACCAACACCATCATTCATCCGAACGAAGACGGCAAGCCAATAAAGCCTACGACAAGGAAACGAAGCGCATGTTATGTGATTTGCACAACAACTTCCGAGCCATGTCTTCAATGTTTCGGGACCTCACGGCCGACTTTGAGGCCTACCGCGACGCCCAATCGAAGCCGCCACCCGTTGAAGCCGCTACCGCCAGTTTGGACGAAGAAAACGTCGCGGAAAAAGATCAAACGGTTGCTGTCCAGATCGTTTCAGGAGAAAAACTCGACGAATCGGCTGCTGTCCAGCACGTCCCAGCACCAAGTCCGTCGCCGGAAGCGAACCCGCCACCCCCTCCGGCCACCCCGGCACAATCCCCACCACCCCAGGTAACCCTCCCTTCCCTCCTCGCCCGGCCGAACCCCCCCCAGCCGCTGATCACCCTCCCTCCCGCCTTCCTTTTCCCTTCCTCACCGACCCATCTCGCCGACTGCTACCCCCTCCCGTGCGCACCCAACACCCCAGCGTCGCACCCACATCCTCATCACCTCCCTCCCCACACGCAACCCACCAGGCCTCGCCCCCAGCACCCCAAAAACCCCCTCCTCCTCCACCACTCGCGCGCAGCCCAGCAACCTCCCTTTCCAGTTGCGCCTCACCGCCACCGCGACCCCCACCTCTCGCCACCAGCGCCCCACGAAGCTCGGCTGCCTCTTGCCAACCCCGCGCGCCGCCCAGTACGCCCGCCAACCGCGCCTCCTCCACGCCCGCGCCCATCGCCCCCTCCCTCCAGACTTCCCCCGCGCCGCCTGCGCGAGAGCTCGAGCGCCGCCATGAGAAGCCCTAACGAAAGGAGCGCCGCCTGCTGGTCCCAAACCCAAAGATTGCGCCTCCCACGAGAAGCCCTAACGAAAGGGGCGGTTATCACGGGATGCCCATCCCATGGAAAGTGGGGATGGACCTTAAATTGGGAAAATTGCAGCATTAAATCCCAAAATTTCCCTATTTACAGTGGGGTCCAGAGCAGTTTAAAAAGAAAGAAAAAGAAAGAGGTGCGAAAATTGCGCCCATGCCCTCAGCTGCGGAATTATTTCAAGAAGAAGGCTGTAACATTGAGAAACTATAAACGTAACATTGAAGGTAAGTGGAACCACGGCTCAAAGATGAATTCTCCGACGACGCACCTATTTCGAGCAATTCGTCGGGAGACGAATTTTTCAAAGCGGCGGAGAGTTGATGCAGCGTGACCCCAAATTATGGGGCCACATTTATTTAATTAAATAGTAGTCAATTTTATTTACGTTTTTAGCGGTCATATTGGTCTAATTAAATAATTGAGATCGCCTGTGATCTCAACGTTTATTTCGTAGATTTTAATTGCAGTTTTGGGTCAATTAATTAATTAGAGTCTAATTAGAGTAATTAGAGGTCAATTAGGATCAAATTAGTTGTTAATTTGATTTGTTTACTATTTTTGTAAACCTCTCTCCTATATAAAGAGAGGGTAGTCCATCAGTTTTAGGGGGTCGATTATGAATGAAAATTTGAGTTGATCTCAATTTATTCCCCCTCCTCTCTCTCTCCCTCCACGCGATCTCCGCGGTCTTCTCCTCAACCCCGCGCATTCCAGCGTGTTCTCTTCTCAACCCTTCTCTTCTTCTACCAAAAAACCACCAAAAAATTATATTATTATTTTTTTCGCCGTCGCCGATTCTCATTTGCATCATGTAAAGTGAATGTAGAGGACGACCATTCTGCTTTATAGTGAATATATCATGCTGGAGCTGCAGAATCTTTGTCTCGTTCTTCGCCTGTGAATATGTAGCCGCCAGTATGTCCCACATATCTTTGGTCGTGGGTTGATGTAGAATGTCATTGGCAATCTCAATTGCCAACGTACCAGATAGCCAAACTTTGGCGTATGCATCATCAGCCTCCCAAGAGGCATTGGCTCCAGTCTTCTCAGCAGGCTCCCGTTCGGTAAGAATGTGCTTCTTACCCGTTGACTTCATCATGCTCATGAACTGCATTGCCCACAGTTCTGTACCGTCCATCTTTACAATAGGCGCTGGACCACGAAAGGCGCCAATGGATGGGATATCCGCCTTGCTTTCTGACATACTGGAGATTGAAGACTAGAGCGATTGATAGAGAACGAAATTCGTCTACAATGACATGGACGGGTTTAGTTGCACGTGTAGACCTCAAGCAACTAAACCTATGTAGATGACGGTGTGCGCATTAGGGCTTAGCGCACAGGAATCACGCGCGCGCGCAACTGGGATCGCACGCACGCACAGAGATCACGCACGCGCACAGGGACGCGCAGTCACGGGGAGCACGCTAGCGCGCGCGTGAAGGAGTCACCGGGAGCGCGCGTACAGGCAGGCGCAGTTGCGCGTGGAGGCGCACGCGCACGCTCATGGATCACACCGCGCAGGCGATAGCGCGCGCTAGGCGATAGCGCGGAGCGCTACGGCGCGCGGAAGGCTGCGCACTCGCGCAGGCCCAGGGGTGCTGGTGCGGCAGCAAAGGCATGCGGCGGAGCGAGCGGCGAGTACAATGTGCCCCTGGCGGCGCCGATGAGAGAGAGAGAGAGAACGAGAAGCCGGCGGGTAGGGTTAGGGTTTCGAGAACTCCGGTCTAGGACCGTCGCTCTGATACCATGTTGGGAAAAGTGAATGAGATGATTATTCCATAAGCCCTAGACTCTCTTATATAGGAGAGTAGCCTATGGGTAAATTACATAAAGCATACAATTGAAAATAGAAGGGATTTTTACCCAGCATACCCTATAAACTTTTTAAATTACCTCTACGACCTTTTACACAATGTAATTACCCCATCGACCCTGTAAATTACCCCAAGAACCCCCACGAGCTTCAAATAAATTACCCGGAGGGTTCATGTGGTAATAGTTGGCAAGTTTACGGGGTCGTCGGGGGAATTAGGTTGTTTCAAAGGTCGTAAAGGTAATTGGCAAAATTTATAGGGTCTGTCAGGTAAAAATCCCCAAATAGAAATAATGGAACGATACACAGAAACTAATATATGCGTTAACAGGGTCGTCTCGTGAAACCGATGATGGGCGATGGACATGGCTTTAGCTTCTGGAAGGATAATTGATTGGGATTGAATCCTCTCAATGAGAAGTACCCACGTCTCTTTGTCATTGTGGGGGACAGAACCGCATAGGTGCATCAGAGCTGGTTAGCGTGATCTTGGTGCCCAACCTTCGTTGTTGCCTCATCAGACCAGAGGTCCGATGAGCTCGCGACCCTCTTGGGGGATTTGGTAGAGTTTGATGGCCCCGGCAGGGGTAGGGACCATTTTGCCTGAAAGGAGGAGAGATTTTTCTGTAAGGCATATCGGCTTTCAGCAGGTCGTATGGGAAGCAGCAAGAGGAGGCCACTGGAGACTACATAATTATGGGCTAGCAAGGTTCCTATACGAATCAAAGTCTTCATGTGGTTGGTGAGGCACAGCAGTTGCTTTCTAAGGCACGCAGGGCAAGGTTGCTGGCTTACGGAGAGGTCCTTTGCGATAGATGCGGATTTGAGCGGGAGGAGTCTGAACATCTATTTTTTGGCTGATGCACCTCGATCACGGTTTACGAGCAAGCGATTGTGCCTTGGATTCGCTCAATAGGCAGCGAGTCGTACTGGTGTTCGGTGAGAACGGCTTGTGGGAGCTCACAAGAGGACGTGGTTGATCTGTTTGTCGTACTCTAGGCCAGTTGGTGTCAAGAAACGAAAAATTCCTACAAGGTTGTCCTTTTATATGTAAGAGGGTGTTGAGGCATTTTAGGGCACTGGGAATTGGTGGCTAAACATGTAGCTTGTTTGTTTCTTTTGTATCTTATCTGTACCAGTTTTCTAATTTGGTGGAATAAAATTGTGGCGGGTTCCAATCTTGGGACTTCACCCTCGTTCTTCAAAAAAAACTTCCTTTACAACCTCTTTTCGACTAACTTCTTTACTCACATGCGTCCATCATGCGAGAACACTTGCAAATTTTGTATTGCATCTGGACGGCGATGCAACGGAACAAGCTTGTTTACTCGCATGCATTCCTCATGCGAGAACCCTAGCAAATTCTTGTCGTATTCAGGTGATGCAATGTGTTGCTAGTAGGGAATGCCCCAACGAAATCTAAATGCTTGCTTAAATCCATATTGAAGTGATATGAATTATTTTGAGATAAATTCCTAAATAGTGTCCTCTTTAGAATGTTATTTAGGAATTTGTCTCTCTTGCATTGACTGCCAGCTAGCATATTAAAAAGAAGATTATTTTTACCTTCAACAATATTTTCTTATTATAATGGACATCTGAAGCCCCTCTGTACTTCAATCACATGCATTACTTCTGTGCATGATTCAAGTAATTCCTCCTCCATGGTGAAAGTCTGAAGACACTTTCTTCATAATGCAATGAATCCCAAACTTTACCTTTGCAATATCTACGATTTCCTGACCATTGTACTTGTGATCAATAAAAGTTTCCTTCATTCTAATTAGTTGAGAACTCATACTCTATATCCCCCTTCAGTGCCCAGATTTTTGTTCACTTGGACACCTCTCTCATAGAGAGGATGAATGGCATCTACAAACAAAATCAACCGATGCACCTTCTCTAAGGATGTGTTTAATGCACCAAGGAACCTCCCTATGGATGTGCATTGTTAATTCATCTAACTTTGAGTAAAATAACATGGTTCAAGATTAATCTTGGTGCTGAAGATAATAGCACATATATTCTCAAAAAAAACGCCTACTAACAAATTAAATTTTTAAGGTCAAGCACAAATTTTAAAAAATCAGTTGTTGATTTATACACCAATGCATTCAGGTGGTGCAAGCTAGTGATCACCAGAGGGAGCTTGAATTGGATTAGGGGTAGCAGCTAAGTAATACCAAAATTTTAGTTGATTAAAAAAGAACACAGCAGGATCTGTTATATTTGGAAACAAGAACAACTGGAGTAGCCTACCAAGAGGGAAAAGATAGAACAATAAGGAAATGAATCATAAATCAAAAAAGAATAAAGAATCCAACCTTCTTTACCCGAATGAAGGTCACTTTTTGAACGTGATATGGTCGAGAAAAGTCGAAAATTATCTGCAACCGCAACAGCCTGAATTTACATATGAAGTTAAAAACTAAACATATAGGTTATAAAGAAGAAAATGAATAGTACTATTACAATTAATTTTTCGTGACCCTGACCATTCTCAAGGACCACATATACAGGGCCAGATTTGATCTCATTGGACACAATTTTTCCTATGAATAAAAATCACACTCGATCCTATTATAATGAAAAATAATAGTATCCGTTCGTATTGCTAGAAATAAGAAAAATTAGGAAAAATACAGGTCGAAAAGAACATCACCACACACGTTTCTTGCCCATTATATCATATTTGTGTTTCCATTCCAACAATAACCACCACCACGATTGAATACAGACAAGGCGGCGATAGCGATGGCGATCGAAGGAGCGGGTTCTGAAGCGGCGGCCGGTTGGCGCAAGCACTATCAGAAGCGCGTGTGGGTTCCGAAGCGGGTCGGCCCTCGTCACGGCGACCAGGTGTTTGCCACTCGTCAACCGGCTCTGCGCTCGAGTGTCGCTGTCAAAGACGAAGGTAACAAGGATGGGTGGGTGAGGGTGTCTCGCTCTAAGCCAGGCAGGCGCTGTTTTCGCTGCGCGGAGCGTGATCATTTGGCGTCTGCATGCAAGGCGCCTCCTCGATGCTTCCGGTGCGGTCGTGTCGGACACCGCTCTTTTTCGTGTAGGGACGCGATCATGGATCTCAGGCGGACAAAGCGCTCCGCTCGCTTGGATGTCCCTCCTCGTGGGCAAGGTCCCTCGGCCTTTCGGGACTCTCGCTCCTTTGCTCAGGTGGTTTCAGCGAGCTTTGGTGCCGCTTCGTCGAAAGGGAAGACCATTCCCTCCTCTTCGCCTTCTGGCTCTGGCGGTACTGGCAATCCTTCTTTTCAAGCGATGTCAGTCCGTGACAAGGTGCCGGAGGCTCGGATACGTCTGGACTCACATAGGATGGGCTTCCTCCCTACTACTGTGGAGGGTCCTCCGGCGAGGGATTCTTCGGCTCCTACGGCGATGGTGAGTCCGGGCCCGAAGGCGATGGATGCCAATCATGGCGTGGCGATTGGCGTGGTGCAGCGGCGGGGCTTCGACCGCGAGGCGATCCACTCAGCAACTCTTCTTCTCCTGGGCGAGGGCTTCTCGGGGGACTTCTTCTTCATGGATGACACTCGTTGCTGTGTTCGAGGACTTTCCCCGGAGCAACGGGAATTCCTCATTTCTCGTTCGGATTCGTCGGCGGTCAAATGGCGTCGACCCCGGGTCGCAGATGGTGCTTCTTTAACGTCCGAGATATGCGTAGTGGAGGTACGCGGCGTTCCATTCCT
Organism: Ottelia alismoides; assembly: GCA_037367405.1. Classification (NCBI taxonomy): domain Eukaryota; kingdom Viridiplantae; phylum Streptophyta; class Magnoliopsida; order Alismatales; family Hydrocharitaceae; genus Ottelia; species Ottelia alismoides. The sequence continues at coordinate 217,121 of JAZKJV010011160.1, read as the reverse complement.
ATCTCGCTCGGCTCATTGCCTCTCCAAGGTTATTCGCAGTTGGGGTCAAGTGCTGGCCATCTTGGACGATGGCCTTTCCCCAGGATCGGATTGGTCGTGCACAAGGATTCTGGTCGAATGTTCATCCAACCTCTCCCGCTCCATGTTTGGCAAGACTTTTTCTGAGATATTGGATCTTGGCAGATGGTCCTTCAAGCTTGAGTTCTTCTTTCCGCCGCTGGTGGCTTCGTCAGTTCTCTCCGCGGCCGGGAGCGATGCCCCCAGGTCCGACGACGGCTCGTCTTCGATGGCCCACGTGTCACTGTCCGTGGATGTTCCCGATGCGTCGCTGAAGCATGCCGACCCTTCGTCTTCGTCGCCTGGGCTTCGATTCGCGTGTGCACTTGGACGGGCGCCCGCTCACGTGCCTAGGGGATTTTTCGAGGAAGATCCGCGGTCGGTGGATTTATCTGACATTCCCATTCCGAAGAGTTGCGCCTTCTCCACGTGTTTCGATGTGGCGCTTCCGATTCCTCCTTCCGGATCGGCTCCTATTCGGACCCTCTCGTGGGTCGCGCGTGACCCGACTATGTTTGGGGACTCTATTATTTACTGCGAAGATATTCCTTGCCCTATTCCTATTTCTGCGGTACCCTTCTATCAGTCGCAGTGCTATGAAGAATGGACTCCTTCCTCAGCATCCACGCCTTCTCTGCTGGCAATCGAGTCGGGCCCCTCGGTGGTCGCCCACGGCCCCTCGGTGGTCGCCCCCGAACTCGGTACTCACGCTATCACTCATCTTTATGGGCAGCCTTCTACTACATTTGGGCTTTCTTGGTCTTCAGGCGATCAAGGGGATTCTTCTTCAAACGCCACGCCGCTCTCTCCTACCCGGTGTGCAGCCTCGTGGAACTCTTGGAATGCTTCGGTTGCTTCCCCGAATAGATTTGGAGTCATTTATGCTCGGCGTCTGGACCTCTCATTCGAAGGGACTTCCTCTCCGCCGATTCTATTATCTCGGGAGGCGGTGGCGGAAGCGGCTGGACTTCGCCGGCTGGACCACCGCCGCACTTAAGCCCGGCATTCCCTCGGTCACTTTTTGGGATAATTTTTGTAATATTTAATGAAGCTTCTCTCTTGGAACGTTCGTGGAATGGGGGACCCTTTGCGTCGCAGGGCTTTGGGCTCGCGTCTGATTGAATGGGAATGTGGCGTCGCTCTGATACAGGAATCTAAGCTCTCTGGAGTAGACGACGCCCTTTGGAGATCGTTTGGAGCAGGGCCGGTGGATGCTTTTTGTGCTTTGGACGCGATCGGTTCTTCTGGTGCTGCTATTGTGGCTTGGCGACCTTCATGCTTCTCTTTATCCTGCTCTCGTATGGGACGACACTCTATCTCGGTAATCCTTGTGCATGTGGCCACCAACGCTTCTCTGACTTTCTCTTGTGTTTATGCGCCTCGATGCCATATGGCCCGTCGTGATTTATGGGAGGACTTGAGGGGCGATGCTGCGGCTTTTGGGGATATTCCTTGGATTTTGGGAGGGGATTTTAATGTCACTTTACTTTCAAACGACCGCCCCCGCGGACGGGGGGGAAGGGATCCAGGTTCTATCGAATTTTGGGATTTTATCAACGACTTGGCTCTGGATGATTTGGTAGCCACGGATATCATATACACTTGGCGTAATAGCTCCTCTCGATCGCGGCTTGACCGGTTTCTAGCTAATTCACGCTGGATGGACGCTTTTCCTCTTTGCTCGGTTTCTTCCCGTCCTCGGTCTTTTTCGGATCATAGCCCCATTACTTGGGATTCGGGCGAATCGTCTCGACCGCGCGGTATTTTTCGTTACGAGAAGAGTTGGCTTCTGGAGCCTAATTTCAAGGAACTAGTGCGAAATCATTGGTCCCAAACATCATTCCCGGGTAATGCGGCTCATCGTTTTGCCCTCAAACTCTCATCCCTGCGAAGAGTTCTTGCTTCCTTCAAATTTTCTACGCGTCAGGCGCGGCGGTCGGTTCGCAACGAGGCCGAGGCAATTATTATTCGACTGGATCGCGTGGAGAGCGTCAGGGAGCTTTCCCAGGAAGAATTAACCGAGAGATCATCAGCTGCTCAGATCATTTCGGAGGATGACAGGAAAAAAGCAATTGAATGGAGACAGCGCTCGCGGCTTCGTTGGCTCAAGGAGGGGGATGCTAATACCGCCTTCTTCCACCGGATCGCTAGTGCTCGTAAACGAATTAATCGTATTTCCTCCATTGAGATTGGGGACGCTATATTTCAGACTGAGCGCGACATGGGATCGGCGCTGGTTAACTACTTCAAAAACTTTTTCAATCGCCTCCCCTCTTCTTCATGGCACTGGATGGCTCCTGGTGCCCCTTCGCTCTCTGGCTCGGATGCTGCTATTTTATCACGCCCTTTATCGATGGAGGAGCTTAAGTGCGCGGCGTGGGACCTTAACGCTGATGCTTCTCCTGGCCCAGATGGATTCCCTATTTCCTTTTATAGGGACTTTTGGGACGTTATCGCCAACGACGTGTTGGAAGTGGCCCTCGAGTTCTGTGAGGGGAACCGGGGATTCAACAGGATTAACCGGGCCTCTATGGTTCTCATTCTGAAATCCCAGGGTGCACGTCGTATTGAGGATTTCCGCCCTATTGCCATTTCCAATGGTATCTACTTGATCATAGCGAAGGCTTTGGCCCGTCGCCTAGCGCCCCTTCTTGCCTCTCTCATTTCTCCATGCCAAGCGGCCTTTGTTCAAGGGAGGCAAATCTCTGACTGCTTCGCTCTTGCTTCTGATATCATAGATGGCTGGCACAGAAATGGAACGAAAGGGGTCCTGGTCCTCTGGAAAATTGATTTTGCTAAGGCGTACGACTCCTTGGACTGGCGCTTCTTATGGTCGGTTTTGAAGTCTCGGGGCTTCCCTCCGTTATGGATTTCATGGATCCGTCGATGTGTTACTACGGTTTCCTTCTCCTTATCTCTTAATGGTCGGCCATCTGGGGACCTATTTCAACCTCGAAGGGGGGTTCGCCAGGGATGCCCCCTTGCCCCTCTTCTGTTTGTTTTGGCGGTGGATGTGCTGCCACGTATGATTCAAGGCGTATCCGACGCTGGGTATACTCGAGGATGCTCTTTGGGTGAACTTCATATCCCGCTCCTCCAATATGCGGACGACACCTTATGTTTTATAGAGGGCGAGCGGCTTCAATATGCGGGAATGGCCACTACGGTCCATTTATTTTGCGAATTGTCGGGGCTCCGCATCAACGAAGACAAGTCGAAATTTGTGCCCTTTGCTCTCTCGCCTCTGGAGATTGGGGAATGCTCCTCCATTTTGGGGGCCTCTCTCGGGGCACTCCCACTAGATTACCTGGGATTATCTCTCTCAGTGGGCAGGGCGCGGTTGCGTGATTATCAGAGGGTGGTGGAGAAGATCGAGACAAGGCTGGCAGGATGGCGCTCTTCATTGCTCTCTCGAGGTGGCCGTTTGGTGCTTATTAAATCCGTCCTTTCGGCTATCCCTATTTATTTCCTATCGGCGCGTGGTTTGCCAAAGGGGATTAGGCTACGCTTGGACAAATGTATGAGGGGATTCCTTTGGGGCAAGAAGGATACTACAAGAAGAGGGATACATCTGGTCGCATGGGAGGACATTACACGACCTAAAAGCGACGGGGGCCTGGGTGTTCGGCGGCTGGAGGTCATGCGGGACGCTTCTCTTCTCAAATGGGCGTCGAGGCTTTTAAGCTGGGATGATGGTTTTATGGTGCGATGCCTTCGCATTGCGGCGAGTAATGCCTTTCTCTCCGCCTTTGACGGTCGATCTCATGCTCACTCTCCCATCTTTTGGCGCGAAGCATTCGCTGTTTTCAACCGCAATCGGTCCTTATTTAGACCGTCTCTCGACGATGGAACCTCCTTCCGCTTTTGGAACGTGGACTGGTCTGGTAAGGGCATCTTCATGAACCTTTTTCCAAGACTTTATGCATTGGCCAGGGACAAACATGCAACGATGGAATCGTGCTGGACCAATGGCTCCTGGTGCCCGATCTTGGTGGATTCCCTCTCCGCTCAGCGGCTGATGGACTTCTCCGCATTATTGACCCTACTCGAGGACGCCCCTACACCATCGGGGGGGCGTGATCACTTCACTTGGATCGACGGGTCCTTTTCTTCGCAGAAGGCATATTCTGCTCTTCTCCCCATCGCTGTGCATCCGGAGGCGTCATTTCGTGGCCACTGCAACCTCATATGGGGTCTCAAGCTTCCGGAAAGGATTGGGATCTTTATGTGGATTCTTAGGCGTGGGCGACTTCCTACTCGCGATCGTCTTCTATCACTCTTCCCAAACTTGCCCAATGTATGCGGATTATGCGGTTCGACTGCCGAGACGGCCGACCATCTCTTCCTTCACTGCGACCTAGTGCGGCCCATATGGGAGGACATTGCTTGGTTGAATCATTCGTCGTTGGAGTCTTTTTGGGAGAGCTTTGCAATCGCTGCAAATCGTCCGAGGGCGGAGAGACTGATTCCCATCGCGCGCATTTGGAGTATCTGGATGGGAAGGAACAAATTTCTATTTGCGGGGCAGAGATTCTATATAGAAAATATTTGTATTGACGCGAACCGCTTTTGTTTGGACTGGTCATCTGGATAGCGTTTTTATGTAATGGGGCGATTGGTATCATTATTGATATCGGTCTCCCCTATCTCTCCCTTTCTGCTCCCCCTGTAAGTACTTCTTTTTCTCCTCTTTAATAAAATGGGGCGAACACCTACGGGTGTCTCCCCCTTTTTGGAGTGTCAAAAAAAAAATAACCACCACCACCAAGTCCGTGCCCAAATCTTAAAAAATCATTCTAAGTAGTCACATTCACCATTTTCTTGTATAAGATTCATCTGCAAACTTCTGACACCTTCGAACGTCAACACTAAATTTTGCACATGTTCAAAACAACTTAAATGAGTTTCACTCATTTTATATTCAATCGGTGCCACATCAACCTTTCGCCCAGCATCATCAATGTAAAGCAGATCATTACTTGTATCATCAACGTCCACCAAGACATCTTCATTCTAGCTCCAAAAATTCTCGGCACATGTTTATAGTTCACTGCTCGATACTGTGTGCCATCAAGAGCAGTAGGCCTCACTGCAGTTTTATGATTTTATCGCATTCCTCTTTAAACTCCAATCCTTTCACAGAGAACATCCACAGCTACTCTCGGGGTAAAGACTGATTTCTCAAAGGATTATGACCCAATCACCATGCTTTAGTTCTTCTATAAATGATATACCTCCATGATTTCAACATCCAATGCCTCTCCGTCACCAATGACCTCCATGAATCCCTCCATCCTGTTGGATGATCATACCTAAGTATTTTTAAGCATACTTATTTGTATTGAAATGTGGTTCAAGCTTTACTGCTATCACATATCTAACTTCCTTGTCATCAAACTTGGCTTCCATATAGGTAACTACTTAGATGAAACCTCTTAAACTACAAATATTCCCTTCAAATCTAAGGTTTTCCCTTTGACTTCATCTCTTATCTCATTTAGTAAAGTAATGTCAATTTCATATCACGTCCAAGGGTGTCTCCCATGTATATACTTTGATAAAATGTCCATAACAACACTAAAAAGGCCAGGACTTTGTGCTAATCGTTGGTGGATGCAAATGCTGATATCAAAATAATATGTCAGCCCAGTTGGAATCATCATACAAGCTGACAACAATTGCTTGGTCTTACATATCTCTCATCAAACTAATAAACAACGACATCATACTTTTCTTTAGAAAATCTAGAGATCTCCTCCAGCAACATTATCATAAGCCTTCTCCACATCAATAACAATTATACGTAATCGATAAAAAGCCCACCTATGTCATGTAGCAATCAACATACTTTAAGATGTATAGGAGTGGAATGTATATAAATTAATGCGCGACATGCAGGCTATGGACAAAAAGATCCACATGCTAAAAATTTACCTCAAAGAATTCCATCAAGATTACGATCTAAGTAGTGATTTATTGGTTCATAAAAAAAAATAAGTGCCACGTCAGGAACATGAACCCCCAAATTATGTGCTTTAAGACGATCAAAAAAGTCGCCTTACTCAATAAGAAAAGAAACACAATGGGATCAGGCTTCGTAATATTCTTCTCAAGACTACAAAGGGTGTGTGGATCTATATATGCCCACCAACACACACAAAACTCCTAATGTAAGCAACTTGGTACTAAATAAGAGAGTAATAACTTGAAGAGACCCTACTATCCATCCAACTTAATACATAACTCTATCACTTCCCCTCAAGCTGAAGCTGAAAAAGTTTCAACGTGTTACAAAATAAAACTTCTTTGTATCTTCACTCAAGATTCTTCTTGATAATTTCGAGGAGATCCCCTAAAAGAAGATGAATTTTGTTGGTCAAGCCCAATGCCGATGAAGATTCATATCCAAATCTCGCTCAATCAGCATGGTTGCTTCTCCTTAGTCTCATTGAATCCCCCATCTACCTCCAATACTCCTAATAAAAAAACCAGTCCGCGTCAGCCACATCAATCTCCATATTTGTTAATGCTGCACCTCAAGCTAGCACCAATTGTCCAGATTATGCACGCCTTTCTAAGCAAAGCCAAGACAGTGAGATCTTCCTTTAACTTAGCACTTCAATAAGCTGTTTATTAATAATATTATTAAAACGATGCTGATTCATTCACAAACTAATCATTATGCTACACAGTAAAAGTACTTCTACTAAATTCCACAACAATCAAAATTTTCTGACCTCACCACGACCAATCGGAAAAGAATTTGAACCTTCCAACAAAGGCAGTAATATTGACTGAACTTCGGTGGGTGCTTTGTCAATGTCCTCAAATACTATCCAAAATCCCTTCAGTACAGCCTATTTTGGCACAGGTGACAGAAAATCAGTAGCTACTTTAGGAAACAAGTCCTTACAAAAATTATGTAAAACGGCATACAAACCTGTGTGAGAGATCCAGGTTGCCATCTGAATTCACCAGGATGCTCAGAGCTGATGTAGCTTCCAATCAATGTTTTGACATCCATCTGTTCATCCATGTGTATAAATAGAACTGCAAAAAGAAAATGTTGACACAGATGTCACGCTATATATTTCTTCAAAAGAAATAGGTTTTGAAAATAAGGATGGATATTTGATCATTGAACAATCTTTACTCATTTTATTAACACTCTTATCCTCCCCTTTCCTGCAGGATGAATCAGCACAAGAGAGCCCACTGCTGTATGAAGCAAAGATGCTCAACTATAACGTACCAATTAGAGATAAACGGATAAGAACAATGAAGAACACATGGTTTTTACGTAGAACCCTACTCCCTAAAGAGCGGGATGAAACCATAGGAAAATACCTCACAGTTTTGATATTCCATTATGATACTCCCACAATTAATACAATGGGTGAGTGTTATATGTCGGCTCCGGAGAAGTTGGCAAGCAGAGACTCTAAGAAGACAAGATTGAGGGGAGAGGAGCGGAGAATGAGGAGGGAGCAGCGCTCGTGGCGTCCGAAGGCTCAAGGGACTCAACGTCACCAAGGAGACCAAGATGGCGCAGACAGGGCTACTCGCGGTGGTGCTCACGGGGGAAGCACAGCTAATGGTACGCTAGAAGGCGGGGGTGGTGCGTGGGAGAAGGTCACGCATGCAAAAGCAGGGAAGCGGTGCTTTCGTTGTGAGGGGCGAGGTCATGTCGCCTCTACATGTCGAGTTCCTCCTCGCTGTTTCTCTGCGGCAAGGTAGGTCATCGCATGTTTTCGTGCAGGGCTTCTCGACCTGGTGATGGTAACAGGAATCGCCTGCACCCTGGCCATTCGGAGTCACGTCAGCGAGTTCATGGTTCGTCTGCAATCATGGATTCTCGCTCGTTTGCTCAAGTTGTGCGCGATGGCGGTGGCGGTACCTCTTCGCAAGGGCCTGTGGGGGGGAACGCCTCTCACCCACCCCCACGTTCTTCTGACGTGGGTTGTGGGTCGGGGGTTTTCCACGATGTGATGGTGCAACAGTATGGCGGTGAGGTGGCGAACGAGGAACGCATGCATGGCATTCCTGGTCCAGGGGTTGACAAGCGAAGAGGGTGCCCCCTTCAGTTGCCGGCGGCTGGGGTGACGACGGAGGGAGCGCGTGCGCAGGCGGTCCATGCGGCGAGCTCGGCTGTAGTGGGTGTTCTGCAGCAACCTGGAGTGGGTCATGAGGAGATTCGCACAGGTACCCTTCAGCTCTTGGGTGACGACTTTCACGGGGATTTGTTTTTTCTAGACGATTATCGATGCTGTGTTCGTCGGCTATCCCCGGAGCAACGGGAGAGCCTTCTTCGTCTGGCTGATGATACGCTCGTTAAGTGGCAGCGACTGCGTGTTGCGGATGGCGCGACCATTGGTTCCGAAGTTTGTGTGGTCGAAGTTCGTGGAGTCCCATTCTTGTCGCGCACGGTGCATTGCCTATCCAAAGTTATTGGCGGCTGGGGTTAGGTTTTGGCTGTTCTGGACGACGGGCTTGCTCCGGGCTCCGATTGGAAGTGTACTTGGTTACTCATTGAGTTCTCGTCGACATTAAGCAGGTTTTTGGCTGGCAAGGTTTTGATCGAGAAGCTATGTCTGGGGCGATGGACCTTCAAGCTCGAATTCTCTTTTCCGGAGCCGGCGGTGGCGTCGCCCTCTGCCCCGCCCTCGTCGGTTGTCCATGGTGGCGGTTCGTTCTCCGGAGCGGGCCTTGACGGTTCGCCTTCTTCACGCCACGTGTCGATTTGCAGGGATATTTTCGAAGCGTCGCAAGTACATGGCGCCTGTTCGGGGATGTCGCCTGGAATCCCTCGGGTCGCGCGTGCGGGACAGGGTGTTCGTCGTTTCGTGACTTGGGATCTTCTCGAGGTCGATTCGCATTCTTCTGCAACATCCATTGTGTCGGCCAATCCAGTACACGTGGACTTCTCGGGGCATGGCTCGGCGCTTCCACTTATCTCTGCTTCCGGATCCGATAACTTAGACTTATGGTCACTGGCGCGGGATGGACCCGAACCGGTTATGCTTTCCGAGCCCCTTATGCGGACATCCGATTATCTGTTCCCACAACCCATTACCTCGATGCCTTTCTCCCCGGTGGTCCATCTGGAAGAAACTATCTCTCCGCCTTTCATGATGACGGCTAACTCAGTTACCTCCGAGGGCGACACTACGGATTACTCTTCGCCTGAGGATGCCGGTATGCTTCTTCCCCTCGACTTCCAGGGCTCCTATTCTACTCCGGTTTCTCGGAAAGGTGGCGGCTCTCTGGATTCTTCATCAGGCGATATGCTTGCTTCTTCAAGTCACACTTGTCTTGCATGGAATGCTTGGAATGATGTGATTGCTTCCCCTTCCAGGTTTGGAAATATGTACACTCGTCGTCGACTCCCAACCCTTGGGGAATCATCTCTTTCTTCAAGCCAGCTGCTGCGCGAGGCGGTGGCGGAGGCTGCAGGACTTCGTCACATTGGGCGACGCTTTCCTCGGGATTAGTCTGGAGTTGGTCTGCTTTTTGTCCGAGCTTTTGGGGGCGTGCTTGGTGTTTAATGAAATTGTTATCTTGGAATGTTTGTGGTCTTGGAGACCCAGATCATAGGCGTGCTTTGGGCTCACGTTTGGTGGAATGGGATTGTGACATTGCCCTTCTTCAAGAAACAAAATTATCGGGGGTGGATGAAATTTTATGGAAGTCCTTCGGTGCTGGGAGTTTGGATGCCTTTCGTTCGTTGGATGCGGTCGGCGCTTCGGGCGGGATTATTTTGGCTTGGCGGTCGTCGATATTCTCTTTCTCCTCTACTCGTGTTGGGCGACATTCCATTTCTGTGATACTCACAAGGTCGGATTCTAATGCTTCACTGGCTTTCACGTGCGTATACGCGCCTATATGCCATATCGCTCGACGGGAACTTTGGGAGGATTTGCGCGACGATGCCGTGGCTTTTGGGGAAACTCCTTGGATTTTGGGGGGCGATTTCAATGTAACCTTGCTTTCGAATGACCGCCCCTGTGGTCATGGGGGGCATGATCCGGGCTCCCGTGAATTTTTGGATCTCATTCAGGAGTTGGCTCTTGAGGGGCTAGTGGCAAATGACATTAACTACACTTGGAGGAATAATTCCTCCCGATCTCGACTTGACAAATTCTTAGTGAATGGTAGCATAATGGAGGTCCTCCCGCTGTGCTCGGTTTCCTCTTGGTCGCGTTCTTTCTCCGACCATAGTCCCATTATTTGGGATTCCGGTGAATCTTCTCGCCCTCGTATCCACTTTCGCTATGAACGGAGCTGGTTGTTGGAACCGAACTTCAGGGACATTGTGCGGAATCATTGGTCCCAGTCAATTTATGCCAACAGTGCTGCCCGTCGGTTCGATCATAAACTTTCGTCCCTCAGAAAATTATTGGCGTCCTTTAAAATTACTACTCGTCAGGCACGCTTAATCGCTCGTAGGGAGGCTGATGACATCATTTTGCGCTTGGATCGTTTAGAGAACGAGAGGGAATTATCTCCCGAGGAGTTGGCCGATCGTGCTTCGGCTATGCAGGTGGTTTCGGCGGAGGACAAGAAAAGGGCAATCGAGTGGCGCCAGCGCTCGCGCCTGAGATGGATCAAACATGGGGATGCGAACACTGCTTTCTTTCATCGGGTTGCAAGTGCTCGAAAACGTGCTAATGCAATCTCATCCCTCTCGGTCAATGGTTCCTTCATTCAGGGGGAGAAGGAATTGGGCGTGGCTTTGGGAACATATTTTAAGGGCGTTTTTGACCGTCAACCTTCGCGATCGTGGCGGTGGTCTTGTCGTGGGGCTTCCGTCCTTGCGCCTTCGGATGCGGCGGCGATTATCCGGCCCTTTTCTCTGGATGAGCTCAAGGGGGCGGTTTGGGATCTCAACATGGACGCTGCCCCCGATCCTGACGGTTTCCCTATCTCTTTCTATCGGATTTTTTTGGGATGTGGTCGCTAATGACGTCTTGGACGTTGCTCATGAATTTAGTGAGGATAACAGAGGCTTTAACAAAATCAACAGGGCTAATATTGTTTTGATCCCTAAGTCCCCTTCGGCCAACCATATCGAGGATTTCCGGCCTATTTCTACATCTAATGGCATTTATTTAATCATTGCTAAGGCTCTCGCCAGAAGGCTTGCGCCACTCCTCGACTCGCTCATTTCGCCTTCACATGCCGCTTTTGTTCAAGGGAGGCAAATATATGAATGCTATGCGGTGGCTTCCGAGATCGTCGATGTTTGGCGCAGAAATGATATGAAGGGGCTGCTGTGGAAAATAGACTTTGCAAAGGCTTATGATTCACTGGATTGGCGCTTTCTATGGTCGGTGCTAAAGCGGCGGGGTTTCCCGGCGATTTGGATCTCTTGGGTTTGGCAATGTGTGACCACCGCTTCCTTCTCTGTTTCTCTCAATGGGCGTCCGGTTGGGGGGACTTTCCAGCCTCGCAGGGGGGTCCGGCAAGGGTGCCCCCTTGCTCCCCTCCTCTTTGTTTTGGCGGTGGATGTCTTGCCGCGTATGATTGATGGTGTGGCCGAGGCCGGTCTTACTCGCGGATGCTCTTTGGGCCCCTTTCAAATTCCTCTTATAGAGTTTACTGATGACACAATATGCTTTATCGAGGGCGGCCGAGCCAATGCCTCGGGTATGGCTACTACGCTACAACTATTCTGTGAAATGTCGGGCCTCCTCATCAATGGGAACAAATCAAAAGTCGTTCCGTTTGCTATGTTGCCGGAGGAGGCTGTGGATTGTGCCAGTTTGATGGGCTCTTCTCCGAGCAGCCTCCCGTTGGAGTATCTTGGTTTGCCCCTGTCGGTGGGCCATGCCCGGCTGAGAGATTGCCGAAAGGTGGTTGAGAAGATGGAGGCTAGGCTGGCTGGCTGGCGCGCGGCGCTTCTCTCAGGGGGGGGGGGGGGGGGGGGGGGGTCGGTTAGTTCTTCTTAAATTCGTGCTTTCCGCGATCCCAATTTATTTCCTGTCCGTGCGTGGCATGCCGAAGGGGATTCGGGTGAGATTGGAAAAATGTATGCGGGGTTTTCTTTGGGGAAGGAAGGGCGAAGGGAGAAGGAGGGTTCATTTGGTGGGTTGGGAGGACGTCTCGCGCCCTAAGCGGGAAGGGGGTTTGGGTGTGAGACGGCTGGAGGTGGTGAACGAGGCTATGCTTCTCAAATGGGCGGCGAAGGTGTGGGGTCGGGAAGAGAATCTCATGTTGAAGTGCCTTAGGGAGGCGGCGGGGGTCGATTTCATCTCCGCTTCGCGGGGGCGACTCGAGGGCCACAATTCCTCTTTCTGGCGTGGTGTGTTGTCTGCATTTAACCGCAACAGATCTTTATTCAAACCTTTTCTTGGCGATGGGAATTCTTTCCGCTTCTGGTCGGATGATTGGACCGGGAGGGGTGTTCTGCAGACTTTGTTTCCTCGGCTGTTCGCGCTAGTGGTCAACAAATTCGCCACCGTGGCATCCTGCTGGTCCGATGGCTGCTGGTGCCCTTTGTTCGCTGCTAATTTATCGGATCAGCATCTGCTCGACTTCACTTCCATGATGGCTTTTCTTTCGGATGCTCCCACGCCCACTGGGGGCGTGATCACTTGGCTTGGAAGGATGGTCTTTTCTCTACCAGGAAGGCGTACCTCGCTCTTCTTCCCCCCACTGTGGGGGACGACGCGACCTTGCTGATTCATTGCAAGTTCATATGGGGACTCAAATTGCCGGAACGGGTTGGTATCTTTCTATGGCTTCTTCGGCGTGGTCGGCTGCTAACTAGAGACCGATGTGTTATGATGTTTCCTAATGTCTCACAAATGTGCGGTCTCTGTGGTACGGAGGAGGAAACCAGCGGGCACCTCTTCTTCGAATGCGACCGTGTTCGTGCTATCTGGGACGATTTGGGTAGGCCGAATATCTCGAACTTTGATGCGTTTTGCGACAGCTTGATTAATTCCAGGGATCGGTCGAGGGTGGATTTGGTGGACCCGATTGCGCGTTTGTGGAGCATCTGGTTGGGAAGAAACGAGGCACTCTCTGCTCGACAGAGGTTTTACAAGGAAAATATATGCATCTCGGCGGCACGCTTTTGTCATGATTGGACTTCTGGGTAGCGTTGTACGTGTGCGTGGGTGGTATCTCTTATCTGATACCATCTAGCCTTTGTTTTGTTTTGTTTATCCATCTTGTAAGTACTCTCTTCTTTGCGTTTTAATGCATTGGAGCGAACACCTATGAGTGTATCCCCCTTTTTTGAGCGTCAAAAAAAATTAATACAATGGGTGTGGGGCTTCTTATATAGTCCCACCAATATGACCAAGTCCCACTCATACATGAAGTGGGGCTAACATGAGTGCATGTGGTAATTGGAACTTGGAGAAGTCCACTTACACATTCTTGAACACTCCCTCTCAAGTTGGAGAATGCAATGTTCAGCTTGGACAAATATAAAGAAGGCACTCACTCAGTAAAAACAAGACACAGCAGAAAATATCAACTTAAATCATACTCTGCCTAGCTGCTTGCTGAGGATGTTGCTTTTCATGCCACAATGGTGAGGAGGGACTAGAAGGTTGGAGTGTGAATGAAGAACCGTAAAGAAATCTGGAAAGACGATTGAATTGTGTACTCGGTATCTACATTTGCCAGAATCAACGTACTGGAATGAGTCTCCTCCATGGAGTACTCTGGCCTGCAAAGTGTTAGAAGTTTGCGCGACACATAGAAAATTGGTCCAATTTCTTTAAAGGTCCAACAAAGAATGTTGTTGGAACATCCATACGTGGATCTGAGAAGTAGGTCACTCTCATGGAGAATGTGGAAGGATCTCATACTGAAGTTCATGATCACTGAAGAAAGTCGAATATATGTACTGGAGTTCACAGAGAAAGCTGTGAGAACATCCATACCAGAGTACATGGTCTCCAGATTGTAAACGAACCGAACCTGAGTGAACCTATCAGTTGGTTCAGTTCATTTAGTATATTTGAAAGATTTAGTATATTTGAAAGTTAGGTGCAGTTCATTCGACAAAATGAAAATAAAATTCAAACTCAATTTGGCTCAACACTAGTTTTGGCTCAACACTAGTTCACGAAGGTTCTGTACGATTCGTTTAAGGTTCTATTTAAAATAACCACTAAGTAATATCCATTTGGAACTTTTTTTGCATTATCAATGCTTTTTGAAGAGCAAACTTCAATAGTGTACACTATCTTCTTTCACTTCAATCAAGCATAGATTAAGGTTTTTTTAAAGGATTTCATTCAATTTAACTGCCTAGCTTAGATAGTATAAAAAGAATGACTTCGAACGTGATCAATATTCATCAATGAAATCCAAAAATTAAGAAGATACAATCTTGAAATAATTTTTTTAAGGATGAAGTATTTATTCTGTAATAGGGGGAAATGATTACTAAATTTTTGAAGTATGAGCAAGAACATGCCGATGTAATGATGCACCAATGGCTAAATGGTCACATGCTACAAAGGCCAATTAATCCCTAGAGTAGAACACCAATGTGGAGATATAAACTGTAACCAACATTAATCATGTTAGTAATATAAACATATGATTCTTATTTTATCGTTGTAACCTCATTAGGGGCACTTATGTATTTTTTTTCCTTTTTGAGCTCTCTAGGGTTTTGTCTTATATAAGGATCCCCAGACCTTTAGAATAAAATACGCTCTCTTCATTCTTTTATCGTTCTTAACATGGTATCAGAGTAACGATCCTAGACCGGTATTCTGACCTAATCTCACCCCCCACCGCCAACCCCACGACGTCTGCCAATCCCGCATCGTCTGCCAGCCCTGTGTCGCCGGCCAGTGGCCCCATACCGCCCCCTGCGGCCTCACGCAGCCACGTTGCTCACCAGCAACTGCACGTGAGGCCTCCTACTGCGTACTGCGCCACCCTAGCAGTCATTTATCGTGCTCTGCGCCGCCCTAGCGGGTCGCATCGCTCCAGCGACTTCGCCTAGAGCCTCATGTCGTGTGCCTTGTCACCCTAACGACCTCCTATCGTCGCCCTCGCCGTCCTAGCGTCCTCCGCCACTGTTGTGTCGCTCTTGTCGTGTGTTGCGCTGCTTTAGCAGGCCGCGTCGCCCCAGCAGCTCTGCTCTTACGGTCTCCCACCGCGTACTGCACCCTAGCAGCCTACCGTCGCTCCTAGCGACCTTCTCACCATCTGAACGATGTTGGGCAAAGATTGGCATGCCTACTAATGCCAACTGTGCCTATGAGGCTACCTCATATGAAGATTCATATGGTACTGCAGACACCTCGCCAGATCAATCGTCTGATGATAGTCAAACATCCTTCACAACATCTGAGTATGCTCGTCTACATCAGCAGCTACAGAATTCTGCCAGTAACACTAGTACCTCTACTCCAACTGCGAGTCTGGCCACTACTTCAGGTACACTTGATAAAGTTGCCTCTGCATCCAGCCTTGCATGAATCATTGATTCTGGTGCCTCTACTCATCTAAAGGGAGAAGGTAGTCTTCTCACCTCTGCACAACCTTCCTCTGTTGCGAGGATTGTTCAGGTTACCAATGGAGCACACTCCCTTATCACTACGGTGGAGACTATGGAGTTCTCCTCCAATTTCCGACTTACTGATGTGCATTGTGCTCCTGATTTTCCGCTTAGTCTCCCATCTGTTCAGAAGTTATGCCAGGAACTTAACTGTCATGTGATATTTGATGAGTTCTGTTGTTATTTTCAGGACATCCGGACAAGACAAATTTTTGATGGGGGACATGAGAAGAACGGCCTATATTATCTTGATATCATCTCTTATTATACTTTTGTCGGCGTTGCATTTATATCTATTGATCATGTTCTTTGGCATCTTCGTCTCAGTCATCCATCCGCCAAAGCTCTCTCTTTAATGTTCCCAGAACTCTCTACGCTCAATCCCTTTGAGGATGAGGCGTGTCAGTTCAGGAAACATCATATAGCGTCTTTCCCTGCTCGTTCAGAACCTCGATGTAAAGTTCCTTTTTCATTAGTCCATTATGATATTTGGGGACCATGTCTGGTTCGTACTCTGAGTGGATATAAATACTTTGTTGTTTTTGTCGATGACTACAGTCGATCATCTTGGGTCTATCGGTTAAAAGAACGAACGGAGATTAACAATATTATTAAGACTATGTTCCATTATGTCAAAAATATTTTCTCCTTTGATATTCAAATCTTTCGCTCAGATAACGCTTTAAAATTTACTCAACAAGATCTAACCACCTTCTTTGCATCCCACGGCATCATTCACCAAACATCATGTCCTTACACTTCACAAAAAAAAGGTCGCAGAAAGAAAACTCAGACACCTTCTAAATATTACACGATCCCTCCTCACCCAGATGAAAGTTCCCAAAATTTATTAGGGGGATGTTGTTTTGACCGTTGTCCATCTTATCAACAGTGTTCCATCTTTATCCTTAAATGGATCCACCCCATTCTCACTGCTCTACTCAACTGAGTTGCCTTTCTACTACCCTTACGAATTTTTGGATGTGTTGCATTTGTTCATAACTTTCACCCTTCTGACAAACTCTCTCCTCGTGCAATTAAATGTGTTTTTCTTGTTTATTCTCTCACTCAAAAAGGTTACAAGTGTAATGATCCAACCGAACATCAGCTATTATGTATCTGCAAATGTAACCTTTTTTTAGCAGACAAGTTTCTTCACAAACCAATATTCCTCTCGATCTCCCACCTCCACCCATTGTCTATAAGCCAAAACAAAATCAAACCACCAGATGTTTCCTTACAAATTCCTTTATTGCAGGATGATATGCCTACTTCAAGTGTCCCCTCCACTGTTGTCCCGGATGATCCCGAGGAGCTTCTCATTGCTCTATGCAGTACTAAGAGGCAGTGTACACTTCATACTATGTCCAATTTCACTTCTACTGCTAGTTTGCCAACTACTGACAAAAGATATGCAGATGCTCTCATGACCATTTCTATTCTGGGAGACCATCATAGTGTTTTGCAGGATTCAGGTTGGCGCCAGGCCAAGAATGAAGAGATGTAAGCTCTTACTTCCAGAGGAACATGGGATCAAGTACAATGCCCTAAAGGGACTAGACTTGTAGCATGCAGATGGGTCTTCATGACCAAAGAAACATCGGACGGGTCAATTAAAAGATTGAACGCTCGCCTTGTGGCTAAAGGCTTTACGCAAACATATGGCGTAGATTACTTTGAAACATTCTCACCAGTTGCACGAATGGGCTCGATCAGAACTATCCTTTCAGTATCCACTAACAGAGAATGGCCTACCATTCAGCTAGATGTGAAAAATTCATTTCTAAATGGTTATCTTGATGAAGAGGTCTACATGATGCAGCCTCCGGGGAATGAAGACGAGGGGGAGTATGTATGTCGATTTCCAAGGCAATATATGTCCTGAAACAAAACCCAAGGACATGGTTTGACAGACTCACTGCAGAAATCAGCACTCTTGGCTTTCAAAGAACAACCTCTGACTATTTTGTGTTTGTCAGAAGACGAATAAGTGATATTGTTATACTTGTTGTCTATGTAGATGATTTGGTTGTCACAAGGAATGATGATATAGAGATTCTAGAAACCAAGGCCTTTCTCCAGAAAGTGTTTGTTACTAAGGATCTTGGTCCATTACGCTATTTCTTAGGCATAGAAGTACTACGCACCACAAAAGGACTTCATCTCTATCAGAGAAAATACTGCCTGGACATCCTTATTGAAGTCGAATTACTAGGAAGCAAGCCTTCGAGTATTGTGACAGACTCAAAAAAGCACTCCGCGTCCTATGATCCCATCTTCAAAGATATTACTCGATATAGAAGCATGGTTGGCCAACTTCTATACCTCACTGTTACCAGACCAGATATTTCTTATGCAGTTAGCAGAGCTAGAAAACACATGGAGCAACCTTGTTACAGTCATTGGCAGGACATTCTCCAGATACTACAATACTTGAAGGTATCTCCCGGGTGTGACCTCTTCTATGGGGCAAACGGGTACACTGACGTTATTGCATATGTTGATGTTGATTATGCAAGTTCACCAGAGGATCGACGCTCTACCACAGGATATGCTATGATGGTTGGAGGAAATCTTGTCACTTGGAGAAGCAAGAAACAGAATGTTGTGAGATCACGTGGCTATTAACTTTTCTGCAAGAACTTGGCATTGCGGTCATCATTCATATTCCCCTATACTATGATAACAAATCTGCTAGTTACATTGCCAGGAATCATGTGTTCTATGAGCGAACCAAGCATATAGAGATTGACTGTCATTTTGTTCGGGATGTTGTCAGAACTGGGAATATTACAACTCCTCACATTACCACCGATCTTCAGCTTGCAGATGTATTCACTAAGGCCTTACCTAAGAAGCGCCTTCTGTGGATAATTTTCAAGTTGGACATGATAGATAAATATGCTCCAACTTGAGGGGGAGTGTTAGTAATATAAACATACAGTTCTTATTTTATCATGGTAACCCCACTAGGGGCACTTACGTATTTTTCCCGGTTGAGCTCTCTAGGGTTTGTCCTATATAAGGACCCCTAGACCTCTAGAATAAAATACGTTGTCTTCATTCTTTTATCGTTCTTAACAAATCAAAACTTGTGTTAAGGTTATAAAAGAGATTTTACCCAACACAATGAAACCCCATTCCCTCTTCTCTTGGTCCTCGTCGTCGAAAAAGGAAAAGACATGAGAACCAGGAAGGAAGGGTTCTTCGCTAACATTGGGGTTGAGATATTTTCAAAAAATGGTTGTCCATTTGATGCATGTGAATGCAAAGGCTATGAGCAAGAACATTCCCACTTGTGAAAATCCAAAAGATGTTGTCTTTTTTTAGTCAAAAAAAGGGGGAAACATTTCGGAGGTGTCAGTCCCATAATATATTATAATAATAAGAAGGTACAACTATAAAAGCCATGTCTCGAGAAGACATATGGCAAGATGAACCACATTGTCTACATAAAATATGTCCCCGTGGAAGATGACACCATTACGTAACAGCCAGATCGCCCAAATCGTGGCAATAAAGTGGTAAAGCGCAGAAGCTTTGTCATGGGTCTAAACTGACTTGCAATATGGGACGTGGGGTTCGGAGGGCGGCAGAAGTGCGGAGGTATGGTCGGGGGTTTTTGGCTGATGGGACTCGCGAGTCGGATCGCGATCGACGGGTGGATGGTTTTCGAGGGCCTTCTGGCGCCCGCTGGGTTCCTGCGAAGCGGTGGGCGTGGCGTCCTAAAGCGGGGGGTGCCGCGGGTCCTTTCTTCGGGGAGCGTCGTGCTTTCTCGCGTTCTTTTGGTTCTATGGATGAGGACGGCGATGGCGGCTGGACCAGGGTTTCTCGCGCTAAGCCGGGTAAGCGGTGCTTCCGCTGTGATTCTCGGGGCCATTCTGCGTCCGAGTGTCTTGCTCCCCCGCGGTGTTTTCTCTGTGGGAAAGTTGGTCATCGTCGGGCGTCATGCTGGTCTTCTCTCTCTGCTCCTGGGTTGCGGGATGGTGCTAAGCCCGTGCATGTTGGTGCTAATCACCACCACGTGCGTGTCGGTGCAACTCCCCAGCTTCGGGGACGTGATTCTCGTTCGTTCGCCCAGGTGGTTGCGGCTGTTGGGTCTTCTCCTACCCTGCATGGTGATGCTGCTCAGGTTGTGGATCCTTCGTCTCTTCCTTCTTGTTCTTCAGGCTCGGCCTTGCCTGGCTCCTCGGAGGTTGCGGCTGCGTCTCCTGCTGCTTTGGAGGTTGCGGTCTTGGGCGCGGATCCTGCTTTGCTGGGGAGCGCGGTGGGTTCGAAGTTGCCGGAGCGCTCGGTTTCGTTGGTTGGGGGGGGGGGGGGGGGGGGGGTGCTGCGGTTGGTTCGGAGGCGGGGGCTGAGCTGGAAGAGGAGTTTTTTGTGTCTGGGGTGGCGGGGGTGGCTGGTTCGTCCGCCAGGTCGGGCCCGGCCTCTGCTCTCTCGGTTTTGGTTGGGGTGCTTCTGACTCGTGATGCTGACTGGGAGTCTATCCGTGCTGCTACGCTGGCTTTCCTGGGCGATGGTTTTGGGGGGGATTTCCTCTCTCTCGATGCCATGCGGTGCTGCGTTAGAGGTCTCTCCCCGGTGCAACGGGAGAGACTCGTTCTTTGCCAAGGTGTTGCTGGGATTCAATGGCGTAGCTTGCGGGTCTCTGACGGCGGGGTTTTCTCGACGGAGGTCCGGGCTGCGGTGGTGAGGGGGGTGCCTTTCCTTTCTAGGACAGTGCACGCTCTCTCGAAGGCTTTTTCCAGCTGGGGGCAAGTTCTTCGGATCCTTGACGACGGCCTCGCCCCTGGTGCTGATTGGCGGTGCTGCCGTGTGCTGGTCGAGGCTCCGTCCGCTTTTTTCGCAGATTTGGCGGGCAAGTCCCGCTTGGACCGGTTGTCTTTGGGTCGTTGGACTTTTTCTCTGGAGCTTTCTCTTCTTCCGTCGCCGGCGGGGTCGGTTCCGTCTTCCCCGGAGGTGGGTCGGCAGGATCTTTCTGTCGCGCTTCCGGCAGGCCGGGGGCAGATGCGTGCGGGTGTCGGTTCATCTCCTTCTTGCCACGTGGTCCTCTCAGGGGCCTTTCCCAAGGTGGCGTCTTGCATGGCACATTCATCTCGTGCGGGGGTGGAGGCTCTTCGTTTTCCGCGACCATGGGGGCCCCTCCAGGAGATGGTGGCGATTCAATTCCTAGAAATCTCTTCGTCTGCAGATGCTGTTGCTCTCGATACTGATTCGTCTTGCCATGATGTCTCCTTTATGCCGGCGGATTTATTGCAGGTGGCCCCACCCCAGGTCAGGTCGTTTATCCCTTATGACCCTTTGGCAAATTCTATTTGGGCCCCCCTTCAGGTTTCTTCGGAGCAGTGTTTCTCGGATTTTTTCTGACTTTGGCGCGGCGTCGTCCCCTATCTGTGATTCTGATGTGGCGATGGGTGTTTCTCCTACGTCCCGATATGGGCGAAGCTATTCTCGGAGGCGTCATCTTCTATCCAGTCCCACTGTGGTTTCTACTTGCCAATCTTTGCGCGAAGCGGTGGCGGAGGCGGCTGGCCTGGCTCAGGTGGTTATCCAGCGCCACTAGGGTTTTTTGATTGTCCCTCTCTTGGTTGGTGTTTTTGTTGGGGCTTTTCCGTTTTTGGGCTCTCCTCTCTGTTTTTTTATGAAGATTGTATCTTGGAACGTTCGTGGCTTGGGTGATGCGGATCGTAGGCGCATTTTGGGCGCGCGCCTTGGTGAATGGTCGTGCGATATTGCGTTCATTCAGGAGACGAAATTAATGACTATGGACGATGCTATGTGGCGCTCTTTTGGGGCTGGTCAGTTGAGCGACTTCCGTGCGCTGGATGCTATCGGTGCTCGTGGTGGGGCTTTTTTGGCATGGCGACCGTCGCGCTTCTCTTTTTCTTCCTGTAGGGTGGGCCGTCACTCTATTTCGGTGCTATTAATTTGCGCTCGGACTAATATTTGTATGGCCTTCTCCTGTGCTTATGCCCCTACTTGTCATGTTGCCCGTCGTGAATTGTGGGAGGACCTTCGGGAGGATGCTGCGGCTTTTGGTGACATTCCCTGGTTGATTGGCGGGGATTTTAATGTAACTTTGCACGCTATGGATCGTCCTCGGGGACGCGGTGGCTTGGATCCGGGATCCTCGGAATTTTTGGACTTCATCAACGACTTGGCTTTTGAATCTTTGGTTCCAAATGACATTTCATTCACCTGGAGGAATAGCTCCTCGCGCTCGCGGATTGATCGATTTTTGGCAAATAATTCTATGATGGATTGTTTTCCTTTATGTTTTGTGTCCTCCAAACCGCGCGCTTTCTCGGATCACAATCCTATTTTTTGGTCGAATGGGGAGGAGATCCGTCCGCATGGCATGTTCCGTTTTGAACGATCTTGGCTCCTGGAGTCTGGCTTTCGTGATCTCGTGCGTCATCATTGGTCTCAGCTTGCACCTTCGGGTAGTGCCGCTAGTCGGTTTCTTTTTAAGATTTCATCTCTCAGGAAGATGCTGGCAACTTTTAAGAAGGCCATTCGTGCTGACCGCATTGCCTCTCGGGTGGAGGCGGAGGAGGAAATTTTGCGTTTCGACCGTCTCGAAAATGATCGTGACCTTTTCCACGAGGAGCTGCTTGCCCGCGCCATTGCCATGGATAAGGTGAAGTTTGAGGATCGGAAGCGTGCGATTGAATGGCGCCAACGTTCTCGGTTGCGTTGGTTAAAGGAGGGGGAAGCCAATACCTCTTTCTTTCACAGGATCGCTTCGGATCGCCGGCGATCCAATTCTATCTCTTCTTTGATTATCAATGATTCCCAGGTGCAGGGGGAGCGGGAGCTGGGCTTGGCTGTGTCGGCTTTTTTTAAGGAGTGGTATGGTTGCAGGGCTACGCGTCAGTGGAGGTGGACGGGTAGGGGCGCTGCTGTGCTCTCCCAGGAGAATGCCTCCTTTCTTATTGGTCCGATTACTTTGGCGGAATTGAAAGAGGCGGTTTGGGCTCTTAATTCTGATGCTGCCCCGGGACCGGATGGTTTCCCGGTTTTTTTCTATCGGGAATTTTGGGATGTCATCTCCCAGGATGTTTTGGAGGTTGCTAGTGAATTCTGCTCCGGGAACCTCGGTTTTAATAAGCTTAGCAAGTCTATTATTGCTCTCATTCCCAAGTCCTCTGCTGCCACCCGTATTGAAGATTTCCGGCCAATCTCCATCTCAAATGCCATTTACCTCATCATTGCTAAGGTCTTAGCCCGCAGGTTGGCTCCGCTTCTTGATTCGCTTATCTCGCCTTCCCAGGCGGCTTTTATTAAGGGTAGACATATTGGTGATTGCTATGCGGCTGCGTCCGAAATAATCCATGCTTGGCACAATAACCATGTTCGCGGGATTCTTTGGAAAATCGACTTCTCTAAAGCCTATGACTCTCTGGACTGGCGGTTTTTGTGGTCTGTGCTCAAGAGGCGGGGATTCCCTCCATTGTGGATTTCGTGGGTTCGACGTTGTGTCTCGACTGCCTCGCTGTCTGTTTCTCTCAATGGCCGGCTGGTGGGGGGTTTTCTTCAGCCTCGTCGGGGTATTCGGCAGGGATGCCCCATTGCTCCCTTACTCTTCGTTCTGGCATCTGATGTGTTATCCAGCATGATTCATAATGTTGTTGCGGCGGGCCTGTCCAGCGGATGCTCCTTTGGGCCCTTCTCTATGCCGATTATCCAGTTCGCGGATGATACCATCTGCTTTATTGAGGGTGAGGCGTCGAATGTCGCTGCGATGGCTGTCACGTTGAAGCTCTTTAGTGAGGCGTCGGGGCTTCTCATCAACTATAATAAATCTTCCATGGTCCCCTTCTCCACTCCCCCTATGGAGGTTATGGTTTGCTCGAGGATCTTGCACTGCCTTGTGGGTGCTCTTCCGCTGAACTATCTTGGGCTCCCGTTATCTACGGGTCGGGCACGCTTACGTGATTGGCAGCCGCTGGTGGATCGCATGGCTGCTCGTTTGGCTGGCTGGCGTGCCGCTATCCTATCTCGGGGAGGTCGTTTGGTTCTTCTCAAGTCTGTTCTTTCTTCTATGCCTATCTACTTTTTCTCTGTGAAGGGCATGCCTAAGGGGGTCCGTCGGCGTTTGGATTCTTGTCTGAGGTCTTTCCTTTGGGGTAAGAAAGGGGCTGTGCATCGCGGCGTTCCTTTGGTCGCTTGGGAGGATGTGGCTCGGCCTAAGAAGGATGGGGGGCTGGCGGTCAGGCGGTTGGATATCGTCAACGAGGCTTTTCTCCTTAAGTGGGTTAATCGCCTTTGGGGCCCGGAGGATAATCTTATGATTAACTTTTTAAGGTTGGCTGTGGGGGTTGACCGTGGATTGGGCTTGGATGTTCGTTTTTTGGGCTCTCCTTCCTGCTTCGCTCGTGATATTTGGAATTCTATGGTCCGTAACCGTGCTCTTTTTGTCACTAAATTGGGTAATGGCTCGCTCATCCGCTTTTGGGGCGATGATTGGACTGGTAGGGGCCCTCTGAAGGATGTTTTCCCGCGCCTCTTCGCGTTGGTGGATGATAAAGACGCGAGGGTTGTTTCTTTCTGGGATGGGGCTGCTTGGGGGCCCAGATTTGCGGGCAACCTTTCCGATCAACGCCTTTCGGAATTCTTGGAATTGATGGAGGTCCTTGCGGTCTCGCCCTCGCCTTCTGTGGGTCGCGACCACCTTTGTTGGAAGGACGGTTCTTTCTCCATTCGTGAGGCTTACCGTGCTCTTCTTTCGCCCTTGGTTCGGGTTGATGATTCTTTGCTTCGGGACTGCCAATTCTTTTGGGGCCTCAGGGTTCCAGAACGAATTGGCATTTTCTTATGGCTTTTCCGTCGTGGGCGTCTTTTAACTCGCAGCCGGTGCTCTGTTATGTTCCCTTTGGTTCCGCCTACCTGTGGTCTGTGCAACCTGGAGGATGAGACTTCTGACCACCTGTTCTTCCGTTGTGGGAAGACGATTGGCATTTGGGCGGACATGGATTGGCTTGATGTCTCGGACTCCGCCTCCTTCTGTGGGTGCTTGGCTCGTTCTCGGGCGAGGAGTCGGAGCGACATTCTTTCTTCTATCGCCCGGCTATGGTGCATCTGGATTACTAGGAATGAAGCCCTGTTTGCTGGCCAACGATTCTACTCGGAAAACGTCCTCATCTCCGCTTCTCGGTTGGTCTGTGATTGGTTTGTTCCCTAGGGGGTCTGCGCAGTTTGGAGGTATCATATTGTGATACCTTCGGTGGTTTTGGGTTTCTTCTCTCTTCCTTTCTTCTCTCCATGTACTCGCTGTAAGTTTGTTCTCAACTTTGCTTTATTTTTCAATAAATATGGGGCGAGCACCAACGAGTGCGTCCCCGTTTTGGAGCTTCAAAAAAAATAAGAGATGTCCAAAATCTAGCATAAGAGGTCAGATCTACGCATTGAACACCTGCCCCCTACTAGATGTACCAAACATGGTTGCATGAGTAGAAAAAATTGTCCAAATCCTCCACTACAGTATCGCACATGTTGCACGATGTATCATCCCCCAGACAAAACATCAATCTTCTGGCATTCATAAGTAATCGATCGAACATGTGCAGCCAACAGAATATCTTAATCTTCGCGGGGGTTCTCAGAGTCCAAACCATGTTGCATTCCCTCATTGTATCATCCAGAAACGATCCACTCACAATCGTGAGAACCCTGTACACCTTCTTGACAGAGAAGAAGTCATAATGACGCATCCAGTGGTCTTGCCCCTCCCTCGACCTCGAGGCACCCACAATATCCTCCACCAATTGCAGAAACTCTCTGAAGTGATGATCAGACAGCTGGAGGAGAAACACGGCATCCATTTCCCATCAACCCAAGCATCCCTGACTAGCAACTCATGGTCCTCTGCAATCGCAAACATGCAAGGGAAATGCACCTGCAGCTGCCCATTTCCCATCCAATTATCATTCTAGAAATGAAAAGACTCATCATTGCCCACCACCAAGCGTAAATGCTCCAACAACCCCTGCATAACCAAAGAAATCCCCTTCCAAAACGCAGAGGAGCAATGCTAAGAGAACAAATCCACCACAGTTTTTGCTCGGATATCATAAATGTCCGAACGAGTCTATAAGTGAGGTCTTCTTGTCGTCCACTTCATCAAAAGTACCTTATTCATTTCATCTAGTATAAGGACCCCCAGTCCCCCCATTCCTTGACCGAAGTGACTAGCTCCCAATTCATCAAGTGAGCACCTCTCGGCTACCCACTAGACGTGCTCCAAAAGAACTAGTACTGTAGTACATACATGTCTCCATCCACTTATGAATCCACACATGTATAATCCATAAAGAGATGAAAACGAAGGGAAACGACACCACCACTACCATCAAGAGCACGAGTATCCCCCTCGAGAGAGGCAAGTGACCTTCCATCCTAATAACCTTCGTTCCAACTTCTCAATGACCAGCATCCAATTCGACTACCTCAAACAGCCACAAATCAGGGGCAGTCCAAGGTAAGAAATCAAGAGGGCACCCCTCGGCGTATCAATGATCGAGGCGCAATACTTAATCTCTAACTCTGAGAACCCAATGGGTACAAAGGTCGACTTCGCCCTATTCACCGCCAAACCGGATAGCCCCCCAAAAATGTACAGCGTAGTAGTCAGGGCCTTGACCTTCTCACAACTGCCCACAACAAAAAAAGTATATCATCAGCATACTGAAGCATGGGGATAGAGATCTCCCTCTCGAATATCCAACCAATCTCCCACGCAAAATCACCTCGTTGGTCATAATAGTCAAGACGCCAGCTGCAATAACAAACAACAAATGAGCCAGTGGGCATTCCCGACAACACCCCTCTGGGATTGGAAGAAACCCCCCTCATGTCGGCATTGATCAGGACCGAAAAGTAGGGTGTCATCACACATCTCTTTATCCAAGTAATCCAAGTGTCAAGGAATCCATGCTTTCCCAAAGCAAACCAAAGGAAAGTTCAATCGACACAATCATCGACCTTAGAGAAATCCACTTTCCACAATACACCTTCACACCCTTGCTCTTCTAGTCCCCAGAAATCTCAAAAATCATAACCACACTGTCTGCCATCAATCAGTCAAGGATGAAAGCGGATTGCATTGACGCAATAAGGTCTCCCATGACAAGACTCAAATGGTTCGCCAGAACCTTTACCACGATCAGGTAAACCGCATTAGAGACAGCAATAGGGTGAAAGCCTTCAATTATGTCCGTCCTCACCTTCTTAAGAAGGAGAAAGGGCAAGGCTTTGTTGATCATGTCAAAGCCTCGATTTCCCTCCGCAAACTCACCCAACACCTCAAACATGTCTGCCAAAATTATATCGCAAAATTCCCTGAAGAAATAAATCGGGACGCCATCAAGACCTGGCACCCCATCCGCATTTAACTCCCAACCATCATCCTAAGCTCATACAAATGAAAATCTCTAGTGAGGTCAGACTGTTGTATGGGAGCAAGGGAAGAAGCTCCCCACCCAAGCCACGGCCACGCTTTACTGGTGGAACAACGAGATAAGCAAAGGAAGAAGTCCACATCCGCCATGTCTACCTCGCGATCCCCCTCTGCATGGACCCCATCAATGGAGAAAGCATGAATAAAGTTGCGAAGGCGCCTCTAATTAGCCACACCATGGAAGAACTTCGTGTTCGTGTCACCCTCCTTGATCCACAGCTACCTAGATCTTTGTCACCACCTCTTGCTTTCTATCCTAGTCCACCATAACATGTTGGCAACCTCCCTTTCAAGCAACTCCAAAGGGGAAAGATCACAACTGTCCTTAATCCGGTAAAAGCTAGAGACCACGAACTGTGCCGAATTACGTCGCTCTCTACAGCTCTCCCTCACCTCTTCTTGTACTTGCACAGCCTCTTACATACCAACTCTAGCTTGCAATAAAACCACACAGTGGTGGAGCCCTCCACCTTAACAGAAAGCCACAGGGTTTGCACCATCTCTCTAAAGCCCTCCTCAAGGATCTAGAACTTCTCAAATCTGAAGAAAGATCGCTAGAGAGAGGTCGGTCTCCCCAGAGGACCATAGAATAGGAGTGTGATCCAACCTCAACCGTGGCAAGGATGAAACCCATGCCAAGAGGAAAACCTCCTGCGACTCTATCAAACCAAGAAACCAATCAACTCTAGAATGCGCACGAGAGCAGAGCCACGTAAAACGACAATCCACCGCGTCCAGCACCTCCAGTTGGAGATGACCCACTACCTTAACAAAATCATCAGAACCTAAATCCATCCCCCGTGAAGATGAGGACAATCAAAAGAGAGGAGAGTGACATTGAAGTCACCGCCTACGAGCCAAGCCTCCAAAGAGTAATAAAGTCTAGCTGGCCTCAAATCTACCCACCGCTCCCGATAGACAACATAATCAATCGGACCATAAACACACGATAGGACCATGCTCATGCCATATCTCTTGCCCTTGAGCGACATAGAGGCTAAGTGGGTCCCCAAAATCTCTAATTCCAATTCCAACATATCACCATTCCATGCCAACAGCAGCCCTCTTGCATTGCCCACAACATTCGGCCAGAAGTCTCTTGATTGCACCTCGCTTCTCTGGGTCCCCCATCGACTCCCGTAGCCGCCTCATCCAATTCTAAATCTTTGTCTCATGTAGAAGAAGAATGTCCCCACAACATTCGGCCAGAAGTCTCTTGATTGCACCTCGCTTCTTTGGGTCCCCCAGACCACTAACATTCTAAAAGATAACCTTTATTGTTCAATCGATCTTTCTCCTCCATGCGGACCATACTCGCATCTCTAGCAATGGCATCAACGAGCATCACACCTGCAAGCTCCGCACTAGGTGTCAGTTTCACATCAGAATCCTCAGAGGCCGAGGTCCTGAGTCACTTACGGATATACCGCCTCACATCGCCTCCCTCGTCTAGAAGGAAAGGAAGCCTTAGATGCACATGGCCTAACTTTTTATAAGGCACGCACACTCCCTAGAAGTCTTAGATATGTGCAGAATCAACGATCTTCATGGCCCCAACAGCTACAACCATGACATTTGACTGCAATCCTACCTTCCCAATCGAATAAGTTCAAGAGCCCCCAAGTCAAGGGGGCCCGACGAGGGAGAAGGGACCAAAAAAGTAATCCCTTTCTCTCACCAACAAGAGAGCGACACCGAGCTCTCACCCTCAATGTGCACAACAGACATATCCAACATCGGAATGGTACGAGAGAAACGCGGAGCTAGTAGATTTAAAGTAAATGCTCCCACTTCTGGTTTTGAAGAGCCAACTCACCTCTGTAAGGACTCCCTATAGTTCGTCGCAATGGTGATCGAAGCCTCCTCAGACTTGCTCGTCTCCAACTCAACAACATCCTACAATACCTGAGGGACGTATCCCTCCTCCAAGTTAATAGGGAACGAAGAATCTTCCCCCATGTTCCGCAAAGCTGCCTCCACTAGTGGAGGAGAAGTCAAACCTCCACCAAATATCAAGAACACAATGCAATCGATCACCACCCTTTGTGACACCTTTGAGCCAACAAGTAGATGACTCTCCAGCTCCAACACAACCACCCCAACATCAGTTTCAGGTGTAGAGCCATCGGAGAAGACCCACTTTACAATCTACTTCACCCTTTCCAACAAGCCCACCATTCAGCGCAAGGGTTGGTTCAGCGCAAGGATTCCAACCCTTGTGCAACAGTGGTATCCTCAGGACACGCACAACAAAACACTCTCCCCCCGCTTCGCCTTCAGCCCTCAGCTCTCTTCACTGGAAGAAATCGACAGCTCTACAGCCTCTCCAACTCATCAGCCTCTTACGAGCGACAAAGGTAAGCCCTCGAACGCAAACTCCTCCACCTTGCAACTGTACCAAATCTGCTTCAAAGAATTTCACCCAGCAATTCTCGAATCAACCTCTTCATTGTTGCAGGATATGACTTAAGGACCGAAACATCCCTACCAGCATCCTAAACCAATCCTTAGCACCGTTGAATGGAGGATAGGAGACCCGCAAACCGAGTCGATTACGGTACCCCAAGCTTCCTCCCCATAGTAGTCCGAGCCTCCGAGGAGGGTCCAGCATTAGGGAGTGGCCTCCTCTCCCCTGTACCCTGCACCGTGCACACGCTTCCCTCTCGCAACCTCCAGCCACCGCAACCACCTTCCGCAAGGTTCACGACGATGTCCCCCTTCCACGCAAAAGTAGTGATGGACGTCAAAGCATTCCGCAAGGTGTCCATGAGCTATGCACCTAAAGCAACGCATAACCTTCCCCGATCACCAACGTTGCAATGAAACCAAACTCCAACCATTCTCACTCTTTAAGCAGGAGGCCCTCGTACTCTCTCGATGGCCAAAGCGACACTCCAAGACTTACATTGCCTGAAGAGAGCCTTGCAGATCCCCCCCCCTCGCATCGTCACCAGCAAACTGCATCCCCATCCAAATCGTCACGGCCTCCCCTATCCCCAGTCAGATAGAGCTTGCACTTCTCCTCGCCAAACCCTAACCCATATTCTCGCTTCTACTTGATATTATATATTTTTTGAACTGCATGGGAAATATGTTGTTGAACTGCATGTAACTTATGTGTTCATTACCTTCTCAACCATTGTTCTGTCATGGGATGGGTAAGTGCATGTGGCTCTGCCATTGGAACATGTATAGTTTCAAATTTCAAGATAAATGAGTGGTTGGGAGGTGTTGAACATATAAGTTAATATGCATGTGACATGCATACTCCCCCTCTTCATTTTATATTATATATACTAATCGGACTTTTAACGAATCGAACATGATCGAACCTACCTAATTCAAGTTTGATTCATTTTTAAGGGATATTTACACCCATAACCCCGATTCATCTCGTAATTACAATCATAACCAAGTGTAATCGCGAATTACGCAAGAAACCCTTAGCAATGTTTAACTCTTACAGACATAACCTTATGTTATATTCCACTTAGGATGGTCGTTATAGTTGACAGTTTCCATTAGAAAAAGTCAAAATGGCCCTTGATGCTCAACCTTATTAGAAAATAATACCCTCTAGTACCCCCCCTCCCATCTCCTCGACTCCCTTCTCGCTGCCTCGACGTGACTTGCAGCTTCCTCCACCACCATGCATGTTGATGCCCCAGGGGAGGCGTCGATGACGAGGACAAAGAGCTTGATGGAGTCGTCATCAAAGGAGGCGCAGCGGCATGCGACGTAGAGGAGGAGAGATACACGAGAGTCGGAGGAGGGGTGGTCGAGAAAGACCCCATTGGAGAGAAGCTTCTGGATGTGCCTCCCTCTAGGTACATGGGGCATGCCTATCCTCGACAGCCTCCCTTTCCTTCAACCAGAACTCCACCGCTACTTTACTGACATCACCAACACCTACAGCCCTATTTCAAGCCTCCATCTCAGCACCAAGCTGCATATCATCATCACCTCCCCTTCCGTGGCCATGGATGTCATCAAGGTCCAAGACAATGTATTTGCCAACCGCGCCATTCCCGTTGTGGCCTTCGTACAAAACAGCGGTGAGGACATCCTTTGGGCACCTCATGGTCTGCACTAACGTATGGTTCGTAAGGTGGTCATGAGCCAGCTCATCAACAGCGTGATAATCACCTCGTTCCAATACCTGCGCAGGCGAGAGATATGCCATATGATCAGCGAGCTTCAATCAAAAATGGGCAATGTAGTTAGCATCCGCGATGTGCTCTACTACGCCACGCTCAATGTGATGCTAGGCATGATATGGGAGGACGCATTGATGGCGATGAGAACTCCGAGATGTAGTTGTTGGGAGATGATATGGGAGACTTCCACTAGCTGTTATTGGATCTAGTCCACAAGAGGGACCTCGAGATGCAGTTGCAATTCAAGCACACCAAAGGCATTCTCTCTGTAAGCAATTTTTAACGTGAAAACCTTAAATGCACCATGATTGTCAACTAAACTCAAAGCTTGCATTATAAATATATCTCATACATACAAGGGATGTCAATTCAACAACTAACGCTTTTTTACAATACAAAACTTAATTGCGGCCGGTACAAACACTATGGCAGCAATGGTTCAGTGGGGAATGTCCAAGTTGCTTCGCCACCCAATGATCATGGCAAAGGTGCAAGAAGAACTCGATTCAGTGATAGGGAAATGTTGTGTACTGGAAGAATCGCATGTCCCCAAACTGAAGTACCTGGACGGGATGGTGAAGGAGACCTTACGTCTCCACCATGTTCTGCCCATCCTTGTCTCGCACTCCTCGAGCAGGATTTGTTGTGTGCAGGGTTGTACCATCATGGTTGGGGCATCTGTCTTCGTCAACGTGTGGGCAATGCAGCAGGACCCTTTTGTGTGGGAGAAGCCACTTGAGTTCAGGCCGAAGAGGCTCTTAGATGAGAAGAGCAAGTAGGATGACAGTGGACCTGGAGGAGGGGGTGGCCGCAGCAGAACTGGAAAGGGGGAGACGGTTCGCAAGCCTGGGGGAGGTCGAGGTTGGAGAAGAGGGGGTGGGGGCGGTGGCGGTTGGACTTCAGGAGGGGGGGTGGCGGAGACGAAAGGGGAAGGGGGGAGATGGTCCGCAAGCGAGGGAGGTAGAGGCTGGAGAAGAGTGGGTGGGGCAGAGGAAGAAGGGGGAGGTGGTCGGCGAACCTAGAGGGGGTGACTGGCGGTGGCTGGCCTAGAGTGGGCGACGGCGGCATGCCTGGAGGAGGGGGAGGGTGGGAGGAGCAAAAGGTTTTTTTTGAATTTTTTTAATAGCGATTGGATAGATCATGGGTTAGATTAACCCAATGATATGGTTGGGTTAACGGGGGAAATTAACGGGAGGGTTACGTGTGTGAGACGGAGTGACTACTCGGGGTTCCTCATGTAATTCGAGATTACGCGGAGTTATGATTGTAATTAGAAAATTACTTAGGGTTATGGGTGTAAATATCCCTTTAGGCAATTGACTCTAGACCTGTATTCATGTTCGATTTATTTATTTTCAAATCGAATCTGAATCGAACTTTTAACGACCTGATTCTGAGCAAATATCAAACCTAATAATTTTCTGACAGTGCTAACAATTGCTAGAGAAAGCCATGGAAATATCCGTGATGGAGTTCACAGACGCTGAAGAATGGAGGTTGCACTAAGTTTCTCTTTGGAGAACTCAGAGAAAAATTGGATCACTCAAACATAAACCGCCACAAACAATGGTAGGGTGTGCATATGAATAGTAAAGTCTCAATATGAATGGTTAGGTCAAAATCTGAACCTAAATCCTCTTCAATACCCATCCCCCCTTTCTCTCATACATGTCCGATAATGACGAAGTTTGATCAAGTTGGGACTCTTGGGAGGAGGGGCTTCATTGCAATTCCTCCAAATCAAATCCCAAAACCTTACCTCGTAGGATTCGAATCTCCTTAAGTGAAACCCCGGGTTAGGGTTTCGACTCCTCTCCCATAGCAACAGCAGCGGCCTAATTCGGAAGGTCAAAAGCGGTGTTGTCGCGAGGATCGATGGTGTTGGTAGCCGCCATGCTTGACGCGAGTGCGATAATGGCCTCGCGAGCGATGATGGTAGCTGTGTCGCGTGATGTTTCTGACAGCAATGGAAGGGATGCCATGAGAACGCGAGGAGGCGGTGGTGTCCTCAAGCTGCAGCAAAATAGTAAAGAGGCGGTGGCGCAGGTGAGGGTTCCTGTTGTTGATGTTGTTGGGGAGAGGCGATGGGCTTGCACCCGGGGATGAAGGGTGCAACAGGGGTGATGGTGGTGCCGGCTGATTGTGTTGTAGGTGTTGGGGTGGCGCAATGGTGGCGAAGGGGACTGGAGATTCGGGTGGGGGCATTGGGGCTGTGGAGGGGGGTTGCAGCAGAGGTGGTGGGGTCATTTTGGTAGAGGAAGGGGTCTGCAACGGGGCTAAGGGGGGTGCTGATGGTGCGGGGGTGACAGCAGGGACTCGGAAGAGGGTTTGCAGGTAGTGTTGGAGTCAATTTCTCCGACAACTGCAGGTCTGAAATGACCTGGACAGCAAGTAGATCGTCGATGACGGCAATTTTTTCTTGGCTTTCTTCATCGGAAACTTGGACGGAAGCTTCGAGGGCACGAGGTGGTGTTTCAACAGCCTTTTTGGCAGCGATTTCGACACCGATTATGGTTTCAAAATTAACAACCAAATCTCGTAGCTTTATTTGGAATTCGAGCAGTATGGACATCATATCCTTGTTGTAGGCTTCGGCAGCTCGTTGTTTACGTTCCGACGAACGATAGTCTTTCGTTACATGTCTGCTCAAACTTTTGTATGGATCGTCAGATCGTAAGGACGATCTCGATGCCATGCTCGGATACCAAATGATGCAAAATGATAATTGCAAAGGAGAAAAAAAACATTGTGATGGTGGAAATTTCGGTGGAGAAGAAAACGGAGGGGTTGAGAGGAGAAAACTCATCGAAAAACGAGGGATTTTGGAAAAGACTCACGGAGTATCATGTGGGGGAGAAGTGTCTATAGAGAGAGGAGATATGAGATAATTCTCAAATTAATTTCAACTTGAACTTGAACTGAGTAAAAACAATAGACTACCACCCCTTTATATAGGAGGGATGGGATTACAAAAATAGAAACAAAATGCAAAGTTTAAATCTAACTTATTCTAATTGACCCTAAATATCTCTAACCGACTAACTACCGAATTTGACCGACTAATTGAGATCTCATACGATCTCTTTATTTAAGTAAAAAATCGCAACGACTTATTTAACCTTAAATTAAAATTGGACTCTAATTAATGGATGGAAAATAAATAGGGTCATATTTATTTGCTCCGTGCTGCATCAGCTTCACTTGTCATGATATGATTCTCGAACATCTGGAATACTTAGATGAAGAGATGTGTCACAATTGCATCTTACTCAATTCTGGTGAACGAGAGACCTGAGGCAGATTTCTTTCATTCCTCGAAAGGGTGTAAAGTAGGGTGACTATACTCCCTCCAATTTGTCTTAGTAGCCTATATAAAGGTTGTTATAATCAAAATAAAAATGCAACATACTACTAGGTAAAGTTATTCTCCCAAGTTCCCAACTACGTCTTGATACCAAGCCTTCGGTATTATCATCTTAGCTAATGAAGGGAGTGCAAAGAAGACTAAAGGAATCTCTAAGGTCTTTAAACTTTTTTGGGAGTTCTATGATCTTTCTCAATATATCAGAGTCAAATTTGTGTTCTATTTGGCCTCTCTAAGGAGGATATCAGCCCATGTGATCAAATCCTCCCTACTCCTTGTGAATGTTTACCTTTATCATATTTGGGCTTCTTTTATCAATAAGAGGCTTAAACATGTGGAGTAGTTGCATGTAGTAGTTCGAGCACAAGCTATCTTGTTGCAAAAATGTCATCTTCATGGCAGTCAGTTGGAGACTTTAGAGTTTAGAGGCAGTTTTTTATGGAACATATTTTATTTATCTCCAATGGGATGTTGATGATTGGGGTGTGTTATCCCCTTGTGACTATGATGCGAATTTTTTTCGGCTTCCTTGGGTAAGGAGGACAACAGTGTTCTGTCGGTTGACTAGGAGTCTGTTATGATGTCCATGGATGAACAGGCATGGGATTTAAGGCTAAGGAAGATGAACAAAGCTCTCTTAGAGAAAAGGATGACCAAGCTTGGGGATTGGTGATGGTTTGCATTTGCTAACTAGTACTGAGAATTTATGGGACTTTGAGTAGGTCTGATTTTTTGCAACCTCACGGTAGAATTTTGGGAGTAGCGATGAGAGGTGTTGAGGGAGGAGTGAAAGGCGGAAGCCGGGGGTGTGAGAGGGTTAGCAAGGGCCACCAAGGAAAGGGAGAGGGGTTCCAAGGAAAGGTGGACGATGGTTACTCAGGAAGTGAGTTCACGTGGGCCCGCAATGTTATCGTTATGGCCCGCACGACCATTTAGCAAAGTTCTGCTTGGCACCCCACGTTGCTTCAAGGGTGTTAATGTTGGTCATTCTCGTATTGCTTATTTAGTCCCAAGCAAGAGAGGGCTAAAAAAGACAGTGTGCATTCAACATGCACAGTCAAGACATGTTTCGAAAGCATTGGTCAACAGTTGAACCTTCCCTGACGTTGTAAAAGGAACTCCTCATCATTCGAAGGGATTTGTCGTTCCTTTTGGTCTGGTCTCGCAAGCCAAACCGAAGTTATTCTTTGTCATTTCAGATCAACGGCATGTTAGGCCACTCTTTCGTGGGCGATGTAACCATACTAGAAGATGGCGTGTTGTACGCACAAGGTTTGACTCGAGAAGAAATACAAACACTTCTGTAGAATAGTGTACTGGAGGGTTGCGTTTGATGGAGTTCCTTGTGCTTCACGGATGTTGAATTTGCAACCAAGAAGAGGGTGTCTGGTGTGGAAGGTGTTCATCTGCTTTTTAGAAATTTGGGTTGTTAAGAGCGACCCTTAGAGACTTGGGGTTGGACCACAAGATACTCTCTGACATGCTCTCATCAGCATCAGATGTGTGAGTTGTCACTGTAACTCTTTTCGGGAAGGACCTTTCCATGCCTTGGGAACTTGCTTTATTGGTGGGGTAGGTGAGGTTCACACTTCAGGTGACAGAGCTCCAACCTCCTTCATCTTCATAACTAGGAGATGACTTTGATCAAAGCTCGTAGGCGAAGAACACCGCAGGAGGTGAAAAGTTAGGCTAGATGCATAAAGGGTGGAGGAGATTCCTGGAAATGCAGTGATTTCGAAAAACATGATTTCTAAGGGGTTGTTTCCTGGTCTTTCACAAGGTGAGGGCACGCATAGCTTAGCCTTCCATTTGATTCCTGCTAAGGTTTTTGAAGAGGTGGACCTTTTATTAAAGAAGGCTCAAACTTCTAATCAGGCAACATAAATGAACCTCCATTCCTCTCTGTGTTTTTCATATTCGACTCGAGATCCAGAAACTTGATTAGAAGGGGGTTCAATGAATGTGCCTCTAAGTCAAATGGACCCAGTTATTTGCATGGAGGGGATCCGAAGCCCAACTTTGATGTAGTTATTAGCCCTTTGGGGGAAGGAGTCCGAAAGGACTCGAGGCTCTGCTCAAAGAGCATAACACAGAGGGGAACCAGTCTCCCGACACTTCGCTGTTGATTTGTGATTCGACTGATTGTGTTAGAGAGCTGAAGCACGGAGGGAAGCCCACCTCGAAAGTGGTTGCATGCAACTCGTCTCCGAAAGATGGCATTAATCAAGGGACACATCCACATAGTCTCTCTCAGCTAGTGCATGGGCGGATGTCAATCTAAGGGGAAAGGTAACGAACAAGTAGTTGACTCGTCCAACGACACGGAGAAGGAAGAGAGACCGAGGACAAAATTTAAGAGTTATTCATTAAGAAAAAGGCACCTAAGTGGGCTAAGGGTTTACAAAGCCAGGTTGACGGATACCTCCTCTCTTGTGGAAATAGCAGGGTCTTCATCCTTAGGACCTTGTGCCAATGGTACTTCCCCACCCTTGATGGAGGGGGGCGAACAACTCCAAAAGACCCAGCACTATCACAGCGTTGTCCTGGAAACCCTATTGAGGAACTTGAAGTCTTTGAGTACAATATTAACATTGTGAAGGAAGTGGGTATGGTAAGCACCACCGCGAAGAACACAAAAGTTACCTCAAGAAGTTCAATTGTTGGAACGTTTGCAGTCTTGTAGACCGTGAGAAAAGGAGGTTGTTGGGAGAATTCTATTTAATTGCACAAAAAATCGATAAACTATTGAAATCGTCCTCATTAATATAAGCCACATCGCAAGCCCCCGTAAAGCCATCACAAGTGAAAAACGGATGGTTAGCATCATCCATTTCTATCGAGCAAGGCTAACAAGTTGTCCATTCTCAGAAACAACCGACCTCTTCATGTGCGACTCAAAACTCGATTCCATCTCAAAAGTAAGAAAAAATCAGACATGCACGATTACCTTCTAGCCCTAAATCCTATAGCAATTAGGACCCCATATCCTTGGGTCCAGTACCTTAGATAGAAGCATCTTGTAAGCTTTTGTGATTGAGAAATGACCATCATGCAACCAAAGTGGCAAACATCTACATGAAATAAATTATCCTTTACTCGAACATATCAGAATGGAACACTAGGATCTATACATAACATTAAGTGAGATGATGTTTGTTGAATCGTCGATTATTAGTAAGAGGATCGACACCATCAAGAGAGAAGCGATGTCAAGACAGAAAGGTTGATGTTGAAAAAAAGCGAGCGAAAAAGAAGTAATATGAAACCGATATAGTTACTGCAAAATGATCTATCATTTCCTTTTTGTTTTTAAAATAATAAGGCATCGGTGCCTTGGAGTTTCTAGAATCTCGACAATGAGGAGAGGTCCCAAGCAATCACAACCCTTTCTGATCGTGAGCTTATTACTCATTCACATGAGTCACAATAATATTTTTTTACTAAATTTGGCAACATCGGTACAATTGATAGAATAATATAAAATAAAGGAAATATAGCCATCAAAATCTATCTATTAAACTGTAAGAATTTTGCTATAGGAAAAGGTTCAAGAAAATGTCAGTACCTTCACGACCATCAGCAGTTGACAATGCTTTAATCAAGGCTGTTTTTCCACTGCCAGCAGGGCCATGAAGAAGAACAGGCCATTTTTGACTTATTGCCAACAAAGCCATCTCGTAACTCTTCTGAAGTGTGGCAGTTAAGACAAACATGCTTTCACCTGAAAGA
Source organism: Ottelia alismoides (assembly GCA_037367405.1). NCBI lineage: Eukaryota > Viridiplantae > Streptophyta > Magnoliopsida > Alismatales > Hydrocharitaceae > Ottelia > Ottelia alismoides. Next base: position 178,821 of record JAZKJV010011160.1, on the reverse strand, counting down.
TCTCCACTGAAGGAAATAAAACAGATGAGTTTTTTTTTAAGAATACAGCAAAGCCTCAAAACTTGTTTAGATAAGTTGCAAAGTCACTTCTAGCTTCTATAAAACAAACAACCAAATCGCTGCATAATTTTCAACAATGATACCATGACTTCAGTCGCCAAGTTCGTTGTTCCGAAATTTCATTAACTTGTTGAGGGATGAGGAATGAACATATGTCCAAGGACTTCTCAAATAAACTTAATTGACCGTCTGAATACACTTGATTCTCTCTTTCAGGAGTTCCAAAGTACCAACTCGCTTTCTCCACAGCTGTATCTAGACAGAACTCCTTCCAGCTGCAAATACGGAACAAAATCAATGCAAAGCAGAACTGAAAAAACTTCCCACAAATTTTAGAAAAATTTACTGACCGAACAAAACATGTGAGAGCTTCACTTGCACGTAAACCAAACTTACAAGTTGCCCTGTCACTCATTTTAAATACCACTGATAAAATCTGGATACAGCACCATGTTATGTCAAGCATGTCGCCTTTTGAAAGTGCGGTACTCTGGGATGTTTTAAGAAGGTCCAGCACACAAGACCATTTCCAAAGTTCAGAGAAAACCTCTGGATTCATCATTATATAGCGAAAAGAGAGACGAACTATACCAACAAAAATTGAAGGCTCCTGAAACATGAGGCAGATATTATGAACACGGTGCAAGGAACAACTGGAAAATCTAATTTAGGATAACTGGTAAGTCTGCCATAATATTATGCAAAATTTGGTTTATATCCTTAATTCTGAATAAAATCAATGAAAATTCCGTACTCTTTAAATGTATGAAGTATGAATAAAGAGTACCATAGATAAATGACTGCCAGAAGCCGTTGTCGAGATGCGATGAAACGGAGGAGGAGCAAACTTAAAATAATTTAGTATTGACCTGAAAAGAATCACAAATATGCATGTAATTTAATATATGGATATACTAGCTCTCAAACTTTTAGAAACGAACTTGTGGGAAGATTAACATCATCACGCCACGAAGATAGTAATGTAAGATTTTAAGAAAAATAATCCATCAAACTTGCAAATCCAGTTATTTTATCATCTGGCGTTATCAGATTACCAAAATTAAAAAGCAGTTCTACAAGGACCTCAAACCTAAATTGGTGATAGCAAAGGATATATGAATGAAAAGCACATTTAATGAATTTAAAAAAAAACACCGATGCAGAGAACCAATAATAATCAAATGCAGAGAACCAAAAATAATCATGTGCAGGAATCGTTCAAACATCTCCCACTTTGGTCAAGTGGTTAAAACTTCTATACTCTCACTATTCGTGTTGTATACACATGGAGATGCCTTCGTTGAGTTTCATTATTCATGAAAAGATCATTTCCTTAACTCATGCAAACTTGAATCCCATTAAACCAACATGTTTAATGTATGTACATGTTGTTATTCCCTTAGTTAGAAAATCGACGAACATATCCACTTGTAGATATGTAGGTTGACGTAATCACTTGTAGATATGTAGGTTAACGTAATTTCTTGTATTGCTACTATATCTTGTATATAGTGATATTGGATTTCAATATACTTTCCTTTATAGCCATTGGCTCCATTATTGATCAAGTTTATTACATCTTGATTATCATAATACATTTCAGTTGATCTTTTGATCACACCGCGTGAGTGGTGACCATACTACATATAATATATTCTACCCCCTGATATCTCGATACGCATCCTTGTTTCTTGCCACCCTAAGAAACGGTTGACCCATTAAACATGAAAAGGTAATCCGATGTAGATTTCCTATCATCCCCATCCCCTCCGGAATCTACATTGAAGTATCCTATTATATCAAGTAATTCACCATGATATACAAATTTCAAATGCACAGCTTCTTTCAGATATCGAAAAATATTTTATAAACTTCCCAAATTGTTGGTCCAGGATTACTTTGATATCTACTAAAAACGCTTATTGGATAAGCCATGTCAAGTCGGATGCACGTCATTACATACATAGGACTTCTGACCGCTTGTACATATATCCTTTCTAAATATTTTTGTTGCTTTACATGACATTGGCTCTTACCAAGTCTCTTTCCAAGCACAAGTAGTGTAGGAACTAGAGTGCTATTTGCATTCTAAATCTCGTTAATACAATACACAAATAAATATCTTAACTAAGACTCGGTGTCCTTGAATCTTTATCCCTTGTGATTTGAATTCCTATAACATAGGATGCTTCGCCCATGTCCTACATCTCGAATTCATCGCTCAATTTTTCTTTTATTTCATTGGACATTGATATATCATTACATGCAAATAGAATGCCATCCACATACAATGACATTATTGCAAACTTAATCCCACCTCATGACATATAACCAATGTTCAGAAATGCGATCCATGCGGCCGCATATGCGGCCGCATATGCGCATGCGGAGGGGCAACCGCACCGCATATGACATATGCAGCAGTATGCGGCTCTGCCATACATGCGGGCCGTATAAACCGCCTAGACGGCCGAATATGCGGTACAATATGCGGTCCGACCCAATTCCTAAGATCCGATTAAGGGATCTTAACCGACAAACCAAAAACCCAAATAATTCCCCTCTCGATAAGCACTTGTGAGCCCGACCAAAACCTCACTCCACCTCGACAACCCTAACCCTAACCAGCTGAAGCACCTCCAATGCTTCCTCCTCTGTCATAGAAGCTTGGACAGCCTCTCGACCTTCGGTCTCCGTCACGCCTCAGCTTTTGCGGCTCCGCATTCCGCCTCCAACAGCTCGTGTGTTACACCGCCTTCTGCCTCTTGCAGTTCCTGCAGCACCACATTCCGCCCCCAATAGTTCATGCGGCACAGCCTTCCACCCTCGGGTTGTTCTTGCGCCACCGCCTCTATCGTACGGTAACCTTAATTCAATTTGATTTGTTCCTACTACTTGATGACATGTTACTGTTGCTTCTTTGGAGTTTGGTTTGTTCAGCAAGTTTCAACTTCGATTTGTTCGACAATGGTGACATGTTTTAATGATTTTATTAGCTTCTTTTCTACTGTTAGTACATGTTTGTTGTGTTCTCATTTTGTGTTCAATGGATCTATCGAACTGTTGTTGAATATTATGTTCGAGGGATTTAGATTTATCGAATTGTAAGTTTGGGTTTCGTTTCTACTAACTACTGTTGCTGAAATGTTAGAAAGTCAATAATTTTGCAAATAATTTAAGGGATTATTGGAGATTCTGGTGCCTTTTTATTTTTAAAAGTTGCTTTTACAGGAATTTAAATAAATCATGTAGTTTTTTCTCTGTCATGACAAGTAAATATAATTTTTTAAATATTTTATTTAAAAAAACGCAAACCGCATAATCCGCATATACTTCCGCATATACTTACGTATATCCGCTTACTCGCTCGGGACCGCCTGACCGAACGAATACCGCATACAAACTTAAAATAATCTAACTTATTTACAATAAAGCTAAATTGGACAAGTTGTCTTAAAATTGACATATCCTTATCGTAAAGATCATTTTAAGCCATATAATGACTTTCTTAATTTATTATAATCCTTTTTTCTAGACCTTCTAAGTAGAATCCATCAAATTGGGGCATACAATCTCCCCCTTGATTCTCTATTCAGGAGTATTGTCTTTACGTCTATTTGGAATAATTCCAAATACATATAGCTAAGATTATTCACATGTGCAAACTTAGTAATCGAAGAGTAAGTTTTCTGGAAGTATATTCTAGCTTGCTAAGTGTAGCTCTGGGCAACTAATCATGCTTTCTATCTATCAATAGTACCATCAACTTGGTACTTTTATTAAGTGCCCACTTATATCCTATGGATTGTACCCACTTATATCCTATGGATTGCTTACTTTCTGGAAATCACATAGCTCCCATACACAAGTTCGCTCAACTGAGTCCAACTCATGTATAATGGTGGATGTTCATAATTCTGACTCATTCAAAAATAGTGCTTTGTCAAAGGATGTGGGACATGTACAATCTATTGTGTCATCATCCACGATGTAACATGATTACTATAATTCATGTAAATGATAATATTCCATCCATGTGAATAATGTTCTAGCTCTCTTGTTCCGATTATACTCCTGGGTTGTGCGAGTTCACTCACTTCCTCTAAATGATCATTATTGTCCGAAGAGGATAAATAACTAAATAAGTACATAGTCACCACATTTATTTACAACCATTCAAAATTCTTCACATTAATGAAGAGGATATGCAACAAAGAATTAACAAGATCGGGGATTACAAGATTTGCAAAATGTTGTAAAACATTGCAAAGTTTAAAACAATACACAGTGAATTTAAACTCCATGCCAAGGTGAATGGTTGAGATTCTTGAGAGAAAACCACATCAACCACCACATTAACTACCATAGGGTCAACCACCGCCAAATCAAGGGTATTTTGACCATTACACATATGTCTCCCAATAGCAGTAACCCTAGAGTTGCAATATAAATAAGCTCTTAGGGCAGCCGTATATTGTACTCCAAAGATACTCACGAGAATACAAAGAGAGAGTTTGGCGTGAACAAGTAGAATATGTACGTTGTCGAACTCTAAAACTTATCCTATGTGATTGTGTATATTTCTGTTTTTTCTTCATTGCTACCATGCTTGTGCATTTATTGATTGGATCCATTACAAATACTATCGTCTTGGCATGTTCTCATGCATTGAAATTTTCCATGCTAGCAAATATTTCCTCACGTTCTTAAAATTAAATATATCATCTGCTATAACTCACTGTGAAGTCAGTACATGACTTCCAACACTTTTTACTTATAAAGCATACAGACTTGTCATTGTGGATAAACCGAACTGCAAACTGACGATGAAATTGGAAGATAATATCATATCTTGCACAAATTTCAGGCCCAAACAACTGCTTTTCGAAATTGCAGCTATCAAACAGGAGGTTAAAGGATGATACCAAAAAGAAGCAACTTACCCCAGCAAAAAGGAAGCCAAATCAAGTGCCCGACAGAAAGCCAAACAGGCAGCCTCATGCAGCCTCAATCCCTTCCCTCTCCCAACGTAAAAGTCCACAACATGCACCTCCCCTTCCCCAACTTCCACCTCTTCATCCTCGTTGATGTCCGTTCCCAAACCTGGCACAAGTCGCAGCAAGTCCACTGCCTTGTCCACAATCCTCTGAATGAGAGGGCGGAAGCATCCCGCCACCGCTATCGTATGATTGGGGTGAAGAAGCAGTTCTGCCGCAATGCCCACGACATCCTCCGCCGACAATTCCTCGCCCTGGGGGCAAAATCCTGTCGCGTCAGATTGATCGAGGCGACGGAATTGACACAGGTAACAAGGGATCGAATCGATCATACCTTGTTGGAGAGTGCGAGGAGTTCGAGATTGGATTGGAGAGCGGGGGAGCGAGATAGGAGGCGGCGGAGAGCGGATTCCCGGGTGAAGCTCCCGTCGAGAGACATGGTGCTGCAGAGACCCTGGGGAGTTAGAGGAGGAAGGCTTGGCTTGCGGTGGTATATATAGATGAGGGGAGGGAGAGGAAGGGGAGTTTTGAGGAGGAATTGGCAAGTTCTTGGGGAATAGGGTTTTAGGGTTTAAGGCGGCAAAAGGCCGTTGGACGTGTGTTGGGTTGGGGGATGGCCCGTGGGAGAATTGGAGCGGGTTCGAGAACCGACAAAGGAACGTGACCGGACGAGAACGGTTTCTACGTTATCTTTCATCTTTCACGTTTTGATTGTCTCTTGCATTTGAAATTACAACTAAATTACGTGATGGGTTATATGTGTAATATTTATCCAAAATATGGGTCAGTAATATGGATGAACAACTTCCATTTTTCTCTCTGTATGGACATCCCTCGTTCTCGTACCCACAGTCCCATCCGTTTTCTTCCAAACTATTGTTGGTGCAATGACATCTTCCTCACAACGAAAAGAATAAGAGGAATAAGATAGACTACAAGCATGGTGTCGCCTTCTTCTCTCGCCACTATCGCCTCCACATCCCTTCTAATCTCTCCTCAAAGAGTTTGGACAATGTCACCTTGAGGGTCACACCAGCATCCCACCCACCATTTCCGGACATCATTATACTTTCATCCTCGACTTCCCCCTTCCCTCCTCAAATTCCTCTACCACAATTGTCCCATCGTTTCTCGATGGCAATGATGTATCAAGGTCTTCTCATCCGAGACACGGATCTCGCATAGAATGGAGCAATAGAGGGGAAGGTTGCAAAGAGTAAAGCTGCGAACTGATGAGATTTAAGCTTTGTTTTCCTCAATGGTTAGAAATTTTGTATTCTTTGAGACTTTTATATTGTTAGTTTAATTTAATTAAATTTACAAAAGTAAAATAGAAGTTCCACTTTCTTCTCGTTTTCAACGTGTCGTTATGACATGTTATATCCATCGCATTTGCATTGATTGTTGTTTACATTTTAGCATTAAAATGTTTGTGCTTGTTAATTAACTTCAATAGATAAACTAGAAATAAATTCTACAGTGATAATGGATAATGGACAACTCAAACAACTAAATGAGTATGATAAGATTCCTACTGCATGAAAATCAGCTTACTTATAATTTAAATACATGATTTATTAGAAACTTAATGAATTTTCCAAATTATATTTCCACAGTTATCCCCTGACTGAACAAATATAATTGTTGTGAGATTCTTACTATGCGGAATTCAACTTGCAATTATTTTAATCTCACTGAACTATTTTACATCGTTAGGGCGGTATTAATTAATCTTATTACGGTATGATTTACAAAAGGGTGTTCTTATTTAATCTTATTATAGTATGATTTACAAAAACAATGAATAAGAATTGGAACTTCGTGGCATCTCTCTTGTTTCACATAAAACTAACCAACTAGTATAAGCTCCCTTGAGTCTCACTTCCAATCCTGACCATAAAGAGATATAGCATCCTTGCGAAAAAAAGTCAAGCAAAAGTCCCATAGTAGATTGATAATTCTCAAACAGCACCACACCATGCTCATAGTCTGGTATTGGGTTCACATCGAGGTCAAGAGTGTTTGACAAATTGTGAAGGGACAGGAAGCACCCTTATACATTATATTTTTCAATGGCATTTTGAGAGATTTCACGGCTATTTGATATTGAGAGAATTTCCCTTATATTTAGCTTCATTAGACTTTACATAGCTTCCCAGGAGTATATATAAGCAAGGGCTTAGTTTGTCCATGCTCGCGTGGAGTTCAACTAATAAGGACAATGAGAGTTTGAAGCGTATGGAAGGGAGCGACATGTGTTGCTTGCTATAGAGGTTGTGAATCTAAGTTTCGTAGGTCCTAGAAAAGGGCAGTGCGAGAGGTGAGATGTGTCGATGCCGACTATATACTCATGCATGTCTTCTGTTAGGAAAAAGCTACAGGGCTGGGTCACGGGACCTCGCAATTATAACCATATATTCAAGAGATTGCCATTCCAGGAAATATTTCGTGCGACCCAATGGCTTATGTATGACATGTGGCCCACACCTCCTATTGTTTAGGGACGACGACGTAATCTCTAATTTGATATAAGTATTAAATCCCGTCGATGAGATGCTCAGCTGACTCCTCCCCCTAGATAGGAAGATGGTATATTCCAAAATTCATGCATATCGAGCTGAGATATTTTGGAAATATTTATACATCGATGAACCAGTCTTGGTAGGGAGAATATCAAATAAATACTGCTCTTGTATAACATCAAATTATTCGAACTGCATGGTCAGATGATTATGATTATTGTTCCTAATCAATTTGAAATCTTAAAAAAAAAAGATGATAGACATAATTCATATATATAATAATTACCTAATATGACGTTGCATAAATTAACCATTCAATTTCATGGCATAAGATACACTACAGAGTTGTAACAGCCTCATCCCATGTCAATTTGAATCATGTCCAAATGTTCCCATGCATGGTATTAATTATGTCAATCAACCCAAAATCGGGTCATCCAACGTCAAATACGAAACATTCACATAACCAACCACAACCGATTCACTACGAATGAAAGATATCCATATATTCAAGATGAAATAAGATAGAATGCTATATAATAGGGTAAATTACAAAAAAAGGTCTCAACTATGTGTCAATTTTCAACTATCGGTGGATGCCTAAAATAGAGTATTTTCTTTCGAGAATTACCTTAATGGCATACCTTACAGATATCTCATAATTTAGATGTAAATCATATCTATTCTGGGGAAAAGAAGAAATTCATCTTCCGTGATTCATTAAAGTGGCTCCCTGGGAGCCTCAGCAATGACGCTAGAAGCTTGTGCCGGTGTGAAAGGTTGGATATATAATGAATCCGTTGGGATTGATAATCTATCTGAAAGAAGGTGGAATTGCTTGAGTATATGAAACATGATACTGACTTGCTGGGAGGAATAATGCTTAAAGCACAAGATATATGCTGGAGTCAATACGAGATTGATTTTGTGTCAAGGGTGACACAGTCCGCGCTAGCTCTCACGATCTTTCGATAGCATTATTATGACGACACCTCTTTATATTCCAAAACTTAAGGAAGATTTGTTCATTCGGCGAGGTTACTATGGCTGATGTGTATCGACCTAAACTTGACTACTACGATGTGAATTCCTTGGATTATTGCTTTCCAGGTAGTTATGAAGAAGATGCCCATGCCTATTGGGAAGCCTAAGTGGGATGGCAATTTACAAAGACACAAGATAGAAGATCTCTTTGGAAATATATTAATAATGCGGCAGACGTGGTATGTCCTAAATCGATCAATAAACCAGTGCTGCCATATCGAGACAAGAAGATGGGTGAATACTGAGCACATTCATATCAAAGTCAGATAGATAGGTAGAGGCATTCCTAAGAATGCACAAATACTTATAAAATATCCTTGAACAGCCGGATCGAGACATAGCGAAGTAGACTTAAAAGAGGTGTAGAACCAAGAGTCAACTCGTCTCCTATTTGACTTCTTAAAAAGCATCTACATTCTTCCAAAGTCACCCCAACAGATGAAAGTCAAGAACCTCTTTACTAGGGAGTGGTACTTTGTTGCTTCCACCCAATTCATTATTTCCGCTTTCAGGCAGTATAGTTTACTTGATGCTGCCTCTGCTGACTTTTCACAGATGTGACGAGAGTGGCTCCGAAGATATAGCCAGTCTACTACATTGAAAGAGTGAACTCACCACAGATAAGAGGTCCTTGATGGTTTTGAGGATGTCTTTACTAACCATATATAGAAAGTCAGAAAATCTCAGGGCTGACTATTTATCCTATTCGACATCTTCGTTTTTTCCTTGGATTCCCGAAGGGGAAAAGCCTTGATTTCTAGTAAGAGGATCATGCTTGACTATTTGATCATCATCGGAATCATCAAAAGATAAAAGAATCATACCTTGCCAAAAGAACTATCTTTTATTTACGAGAAATTCCTTTGTTTTTTTATTTCATTTTCCAAAAGTCATTGTCCCTGAGGTTCCATAGTGAAAAAAAGGAAGTGGAATGGAAAGATGTCTTTCAAAACCTTTCCTCCGCTCTTTGCGGAGATCACGGAAGTCAGACATCTGTTTTCTCATACCATCTTATATACTAGTTGGGGAATTTTTCCTGCACAACTCTACCTTCGGTTTTCAACAACCGAGCGGGTAAAGACCCACAGCATCCGATACCTTTCGACAGTAGGACATCTCAACAACAGACCTCGTAGCTAGGTCAACTCCCGAGGTTGAACTTCAACCTCTCACAAAGGACCTCAAGTATGTCTTTCGATCAGACCCTTCCTGTGATAATCAATGCTCATTTAGATGATACACAGGAAGCCAGACTCATATAGGTCCTAAAGCACAACATTTAGATCAGACCCTTCCTGTTGCTACGCGGGCCTTACGCAATCGATCGGATCATGTAGATATTAGATATCCCTTCTTCAACACAACATAGGTCATCAAAAGTATCTCAGACGACTCACCAAAGCACAAAAGCCAAGATATTTCAGAAAAAAAGATTCCTATTTGAAGAGTGCATAACCACGCTCACACCAACCCGTTCATTTTGGATGCAATTTGGGATTTTCCTTAGGAGGTATCGGGAAGAAATTAGAATGTAATAATATCGATTCATACAGAGGAAAAGGTTCTCTATTGATTCAAACGTTGTACCTATGAGTATGGGATAGAGGTAGAAGAAAAAATAAATAAATAAGTAGAAGAACCCTAATTCCAAATGAACAAATTCAAACTCGAAAAGGATAATTCCGATTCTCGAAGAACGAGGGACAAGGGGATTGATCGAGAAAGATCTCTTGTTCTTATTCTAAGATCGTGATTTGATCCGCATATGTTTGATAAAAAGAATAATATAATCTTTTGATCATAATCCAAAATGTAAAGTGTTCAATTGGAACATGAAAACGTGACTGAATTGGTACTCTTCGGGACGGTGAAGGGAGGAGACTCTCGAAGGAGGAAAAGGATCCAATTACTTGGAAAGAATTGAACGAGGAGCCGTATGAGGTGAAAATCTCATGTACGGTTTTGAATGAGAGAAAGAAGTGAGGAATCCTCTTTTCGACTCTGACTCTCCCACTCCAGTCGTTGCTTTTCTTTCTGTTACTTCAAAAGTTGCTGCTCCAGCTTCAGCCACACGAATTTTCTATATTCCTTTTCTTTCTCATCAAACGAATGGCACCTTCTTCTGGAAATCCTAGCTATTCTTAGCATGATATTGGGGAATCTCATTGCTATTACTCAAACAAGCATGAAACATATGCTTGCATAAAAGTCCATCGGTCAAATCAGATATGTAATGATTGGAATAATTATTGGAGACTCAGATGATGGATATGCAAGAATGAGAACTTATATGATGTTCTATATCTCCATGAATCTAGGAACTTGAGCTTGCATTGTCTTATTTGGTCTACGTACCAGAACTGATAACATTCAAGATTATGCAGGATTATACACGAAAGATCCTTTTTTGGCTCTCTCTTCAGCCCTATGTCTCTTATCCCTAGGGGTCTTCCTCCACTAGCAGGTTTTTTCAAATAAATCTATCTATTCTTGGCATGTATTTCTTTGTTTCAATATGGCCCCTTACGAGCGTTCTTTCTATCTACTATTATCTTAAAAGAAGAATGACTGGATGAAACCAAGAAAGAACCCCTCACGTGCGAAATTATAGAAGATCCACTTGAAGATCAAAAAATTCCATCGAATTGAGTATGACTGTATGTGTGGTAGCATCTACTATATTAGGAATATCAATGAACCCAATTCTTGCAATTGCTCAGGATACCCTTTTTGAGCTTCTAGGGTCTATTTCTTAGTCCAAGATCCCTCTTACTAACTGGAATAAAAGAATTAGTATCCCTGTTCTGCCAGAATGGGCTAGGGTTATGAACTGATAATCATGGAATTGATTCGATCATCATATTAGAAGTTCATTCCATACCGGACCAGACCGGAATAGGGTTATGTACATTCTCATTATGAGAGGGAGTCATTCGAGCGTATGTAAATAGATACTATGTTTACATATGGATCGCTACGTCAGTCGTGACATTCTATTTCGGATTAGGAATAGGCGTAATCGGACCTGCTTTTGACATATCTATCATGATTTTGTGGGGGGTACCATATTAACTTCTTGGGGCTTCTATTGAATCGAGAAATAGGTTTTCTTGTACATCTTTTTTAGAGATATATATCAGGCATCCTCTAGATAATTCCAATCGAAGCAATTTGATGTCTGACTCGGGTCTATATGACAATCGGTGATCGATAGAAATACTCCAACACTCCACCTTTGTCATATATGGAATATATCAAACTACATAGGTATCATATTCATGGAATATGATTCACTTTCAAGATGCCTTGATGGTGAAATGGTAGACACGCGAGACTCAAAATCTAGTGCTAAAGAGCGTGGAGGTTCGAGTCCTCTTCAAGGCATAATATGGAGAATGCTCATTGAATGAGCAATTCAATAACTGATCTCGGATCTAATAGATATTGATATACTGAGTATCTGTTGATAACAAGTATTCCGGTGATCCTCACGATCCAAGTCCAAGCTGTTGGAATTGGAATATGTTCAGCATCGGATCTCGAAATATTGGTCATCTTCTCTATCCAATGAATGAGGAGTCTGTTTTGAAATCGTCTGCCCTGCACCCACCCCCCGAGTATATGATACCTGTTGAATCATACCAAGGTAGATTGATAGAAACCTGTGGGAAAATGCCCACCTGTAACCCAGTGGATAAAGTACATTACATAGTCCATTTTAGGGATTAGCGACTTGCCCATTTAGTGACTTTGGCACTGGATGTTCCCAAAATAGGTACTATTGGGTCGGGTGAATTAAAGAGTAGACAAACGTCTGTTGGCATTCCAGCCAGCCTTCCTTCCCCTTTCAGGGCTTATCCGAAAGAGAATCCAGTATCTCTTGGTCGTGAATATCTGAATAGGCCGAACCGGCCCCCGTAGATATCTTTGCTTCGGAACAAAACAATTAGAATTAGGCTTGGTCAACTGGAATGTGTATTATCCATATGGGGGATCCTTAATTGAGAAAATCCATCCCAAAGAGAAAGGTCTATCTATTTTCTTTCATTATTCAGTTAAACCGATGATTCGTTATTGGAGCAGATAGCAACAACCGGACATGCGTATTTTTGATTTTTCGATGGATTTACATGGTTTCATTAATGGAAATTGTTTGATATAGTGAGTCATAGGCTCTGGTTGTTCGTCGTTCAAGAATTCTCGTTTAGGCAGTTCATCATAGTGTTTTGATCTATGATTTCAATTCTTCTATGTTCCAGCAGTAGCATATTGTTCCATGGTCAATTAAGCAATCCTCCAAGCTTTAATAGATTACTACCATCAGGACTAAACTAGGGAAAAGGAATGACAGGGGAAGACTCAATGAATCCATTTTGATCCAAGAAGGGGGCATTAGGTGTGGGACCATCGTCTGATTCCCTTTATCATAGGAAAACTACCTGCCATTGAACTATATACCCGGAATGATGTTAGGAAGAGGCTAATTACCTCCTTTTCATTACCTCGTATGATTACGCGAGTAATAGGAAAAGTGCATTCCTCCCGGAATTATGTGAGGAATAGGAAAAGGACCTACTTAGAATTACCCTCGTCAGCTTCCGTGATGAATAGGAAAAGTGCATTCCTTCCGAAAATATGTGAGGAATAGGAAAATGAGCCTTCTTCGCGGAATTCTATAAATAGCAATATCTTTGAAAGGACAAAAGGCTAATCCACATGAAAAAGCCTCTGAGTTCCAACGCATAGATGCATTCATGTTAGAGTTGCTGAAAGAGAGAGGAGACCCTACTTGAATATGCCTCTTCTTCAGGGACAGAGATTTCCGTTCCGTGTCTTCCGATCTGCATCCGCAGTCAAAGAACAGATGTTGGTCTCTTTCTCACTTTGATAATGAACAAGAAAGGGCCTATGGAACCTCTCCTCTACCCTCTTTGCCCCAACTTATTCTCTAGACCATTAGAAAGCGGCTTTTTTCGTTCTGAATTCGTTCAGTGCTTGGTCTTGATCAAAGGTACCGGTTTCGGAATCAAAAGACATCTCTGCCAACGTCCTTTCTCGAGAAAGCAACTCCAATCTAGTTTCGCCTTCCATCAAGCCATTATATCTATTATACAAAAGCCAAGGCAACCTCTTTCCGCAAGGGCATGTCTGAAGCCCTATAGCCTAGTTCCCAGCACACAAGAGCCCGATCCAGAAAGTTTGTCTGATAATCGATGAAAGAGGAAGATTTGTCTTTCTCCCTGGTTTTGTCTGATAGGCTACCTAAGCATGCAAATAGGTACACAGGAAGCAATCACTATCAGGGTTTCAAAGAGACACCAGCCATCTCATAAACAGGTTCTCGTATACAATTAATCGAGGCTCAAGTGAAAGGTAGAAGGAAGAACGTGAGGATGCTGCAGCCGCAGAGGTAGCGCAAGTGATGAGATGCCATACACACCTCATACTCGCAGTGATGACATTAACCGAACTACTTCCCTCATCACAAGACCCACAAGCTTGTCCAAGAAATCCTGAGGTTTCATCGAAGAATTCAACATTTTCGTTGAGGGGGGCAAGACAAGATATAGATTCAGTACGGGGGCAATTCTTCTTCCTTTCTATATGGGATGGAATGAGTGCCCTCCCGTTCGTTGAGCTCTTTCGTCCTCTTGGTGAACCGGAATCAGTACCACTACCATGTGAAGTTCAGATGATGAATCGGTAATTCGACGCTTTCACTCACTTTTTCTTTCTGAGTGAGACGATTGGAAGCTGCATAGCCTCGAATATGCGGAAAGGACTATTAGAGTAGGACAGTGTTCAGATAAGGGGATTCCCAGGCTGAGGGTGCACCACACTACCTACCAAGCCTGAGTGTTTTAGGGGACTAGCGGCCAGCTTATTATATTGTACTGCACTTATCCTACCTTAGTAATATATTAAATCAGCCTCCTGCACTTATCCTACCTATGTTCTACTGCTTGCTGTCCAACTATGCCTAAACAAGGCAAGCAAGTTCCCTCCCCCTATTATATATTTACAAAGACCGTATGCTCCAGGACTGATGCGGATAAATGGTTGACCTTCTTCATTGGAGCAGACTTTATGAGTATTTATATATTCGGGGGAGGGCAACCACGGACGTCACCTCGGAGTTTGGGACAAAGAAAGCATAGGGAAGGAGGAGTCCTTCCTTGTTTATTTGCCTGATTCATGACCCCGCCCTAAGCGGACTTTCAACCTCCACGGAGTATAGAAGAATGTTATGGAAATATTCTTGGAATATTAAACCTTTCAACTACTTCACATGGTAGCTTGCGATCTAGACAAGAATTGATGTAGTTTGGTATCCACCCGGAGTTACATCCGATAGAATTAACAGATAATTCTCGAGTTAGGCATCCTTGAGTGATTTATACATTATCCAATGATGAGAAAGATATAATATTTACATTTATTAAAAATATAAAATTATATGATGGCTTTTCATCATAGATAAGCATATGTATAAATGATGCATAAAGAAATATATCATCGTTAAAATATCATGATTGTCACGTATTGATGTAAGTTCATTTTCCATTAGCTACCAGAGGAGTCTTACATGTTGATGTAATGCAGACGTTGATTGAACTTAATCAAATTTTTAACGTGTTGTGTTCGAAGACGTTGGATCCAGAAATATTGTACGATTAAAAATAGATATTATTATTACTTTATTGAGTTGTAACAAATTTTTCCACATACATTTTTATGTAATGATACATTTAATTATGCATCTTGCTAGTGAGGCTCGAATGTGTGGTTTCGTTCAGTATCGATCAACGTATTCGATAGAACGATATTTGAGTAAATTAAAGAATATGGTATTTAATAAAGTTGCACCCGAAGTATTACCGAGGGATATTTATGTGAAGAATATATTATATTTTTTGGTGTGTATACGTGTGTGATGAATCAATGATTTATCATATTGTATACCTTTTTAGCAAAAATCACGTGTAATCAATTCCATTTTTTCTTGATTTAATATAGAATTGTCATTTTATAATTTTCATATTCATTGCATTCAAAATCATCTAAAAAATTTGCATGATAACTCTCATAAAATAAATGTAAAAAGAAAAATAATATATTTTTCTAATAAACATGGCTTCCAAATCCATATTAGAGTCTTTGATAATATTTTTATTTTATTTTTCAGGGATGCATTAAAAGAGGTCCAATGGGGCTCTCCAATCCTCTCTCATCCTCATTTGAAAAAAACTCTACACAACAAAATAGTCGACGTCATCATTTCAAAAATAAACAGGGAGCTGATGTCAACATGACGTTAGCCCCAACATCTTCTTCCTCTCGTCGCTCCGTCCCTTCCCTTCCTCCCTCGCATCAACCGCGAAGGCGGTTGGCCTCCATCCCAATGCCAACTGTCCGACCCTCCATCTCTTCCAAGCCACCACCTCCTCCCCTCCGTTGATTTGCTATAAAATGGAGGGATGAGGAGCTCTGAAGGGGGGAACCCATCACCGGAGCTTCGAGCTCCATCGCCCACCGCTCTCCTCTTGCGCACTAGCCCCGCTCCACCACCACCGCTCCGTCGTTGGGATTAACCGTCTCCCTGTCGCAAAACCATCATGTATCGGACCCTTTTGTAAATTTAGTTTTATTAGTTTTTAGTAATTTGGACCATTATGCAAATTTATAATGCTTTACATTATCCTCTGCAATTTCTCCAATTTTGTTTGTTTTATTCTGTGGCATTTGCAGTTATTTTATTCATGTTTTATCTATTTTCATTTCAATCCTTTAACGACTTTCTACAATATCTTAAAATTATATATTTTCATCTGTAAATAACCCATTAAGTTTTTTTAATTGGAAATTTTATACTATGTACAACCATACCCTTAACTTTATGAGAAAATTACATTCATACCCCTAGCACTTTAAAAAATCATCAAAATAGGAGGTAAATCAGAAAAAATTCCATAAAATTCATGTGTAATCCTCAAGATGTCTAGCTACTCATGACCAACACAATTAAGATCCTAGTAAAAAAATAAAAATAAGATTTAATTTGAGTCTATAAAGTTGAAATTATCATTGTAAATAGAACAAAAAAGTTGCATCAAATTTTCCGAGTCCCTGTATATCAACCATCTACTTGTTTTATGATTTATTTTGATATCTCTTGGTTTATACTTTGCAGAAATTTTACTTGGATATCTCAATTTTCGTGTATGCACAACACTCGCAAAAATCACATTTTAGCACACATAAAATTGTAGTTTGATTTTAGCGTCGTTGTTGGGGACTCGGCAACTTTATGCATTTTTTCTGATGTTTTGATCTTTTTGTTTTAATTTTGTAAACAAATTCCATTTGTATTTCATTTTAGGTGAAAAAATTCAAAGAAAGACGGATCTCTCTCTCACTATATTGTTCCCTCTTATTATCTCTAGGTCAAGTTCTAGATCCGACAAGCTGCACACTGTAAATCATTTCAATCACTTAGACATTTTTATGTGCTTGCAAGAAAATCATAAAATCATCTTCTTTCTTCATCCATCGTTGTGGTCTCTCTCCTTTTGCTCACTAATTAAACAAGATCACAATTGAGTTGCTCGTCTAATCGGATAAGTTCTATAAAGTCACTGCGTGTCTCGAACGAAAGCGGTTTGAAGTGTTTGTTTGTTATACATTCAACACAGTCTCGCATACACAAATTGAATCCTAAGCCAGAGCCCATTTCCTTGTGAATTTTTTTACTACTAAATTTAAAACGACTGGCTACTTCTCAGTGAGGAACTATGGTCTCCCTTAGAAGATTGGGTGATTCAAGGACAATGCATAAGGCACCATCCTTAAGTAAACATGGGCAACCATTTTATAGTCCGTACTTGCACCCCTACTGGTTGAAAGTAGACGTAACTAGCCGTCAGATTTAAGGTCAGACATCATTTCAAAATTAGGTTCATATGGACCACTGATGTGCTTGCTTTGAACTGCAATAAAAAATATATAATTTGAGAAGATAATCGCTTCTACAGTAACTTACGTGTGTTGATGAATCAATTTTGTTTTATGTTTATTTTGTGATATATTTGTAAATGACTCCTTGTGAACAAATATATGCCTACATGAAGAGCGTGACAGATACCAACTCTACACGTCAATATTGAGACTACTCTTCACAATAACAATCATCTCATGAGGGAAATTAGCCGAACTACTTCAGTTCACAATCAAAATTCGAGATACAACCCAACTTCAACTGGGGAAGTCAACCAAGCAATTCGAATATCGATAAATTCAATTCCTTCCACAAATCCCAATGGTTCTCCTACCCAAGTGCTGAAATTTACCAATCCAAATCTCCGTATGGGTATACATGATTAACTTGTTGCATCCCTTCTCCACATCAACCTCCTGCCAAGCAAGTTGACAAGAAAATCTCTGAGATCTTCGATACCCTCTTAAATTCAATGAAGAACTTTAAGATGAATATTGAAAGACAACAGAAGGAGAATATTCGCTAATTCACTGAAATCATTGAACATCTATTTGCCAACCCGCTCAAGGTTTCAAATAAAATGATTGAGAATAAGTAGATTTTTTACCAGGGAATTCTTGAACTTGACTCAACTTAGATAAATCAGAAAACACAATCACAAACCAACTTGAGTATGAGGAAAACTTTCGAGGACAATATGAGGAGATTTTGATGGGAAAAATAATGAGTTGGAACAAACACAAAAGTTTCAAGGACCGCATCAAATGAATATTTTAATGAATAATTTTTTAAGTATAATCATGGATACCAATTCTTCCAGCCTCTGGCTCAACATGACCTCGAGCCAGATGATTTTTATCTCACCAAGGTGATACCTTTGCCACATTGTTTGAACCCGATTTTATTGGAAATTCCTATCGAACAAAGAGTTAAACTCAAATCTTTGATCAAGTATAACGATTTTGACAATGGAAGTTCTGATGATGAATATCTTGAAATAATTATTGATCATGACATTAATCTACAGGTTGAAATAAATGGTGACAATAACGAACCCATGATGAGACTCGTATCATGACCCCTTTCTCCCATCCGATGAAATAGTGATTGAAATATCCAAGTCGTCTGCCAAAATTTAACTTTGAATTCATGTTCTTGGGGAACAAGTTCTGATAATTAATCTGACGTGGATGATAAATCTAGAGATGAATAGGATAATGTTGAGGATGAATATGACGATATTAATGAATTTGATTATAATCATGAAATTACAATTGATTCCAATGATATGATCCACTAGAAGAATTCAATAATGAAATCAAAATTAACATTGAGGATGGATCTGAGGATAATTTCCCATATGAGAAAAGAATACGAGGATGATGTTGATTACTGTAGAGATATATTTATGTTACGTTATTTATTTTCTATATTGTTTGTTAATTCCCCTCACTTATGAGTGTCTTATGTAATTTACCCATAGGATTCTCTCATATATAAGAGAGCCTAGGGTTCATGGAATAAAAAATTCTTTCTTTTTTCCCATGGTATCAGAGCGACGGGCCTAGACCAGAGCTCTAGTACCCAAAGCCCTAACCCGAGCCCCACCCTCATCCCCGTCGCACGTCACCGCACCACTCGACAGCCCCAGCCGCACCGCCACCCAGCGGACCCAACCGCACTACGTGCACTGCCCAACGGCCCCACCCGTGCCACGTGCATCGCCCAGCAGCCCCAGTCACACCACGCATGCTACCCAGCAGCCCCAACTACGCCACCTGGTAGCTCCGACTGTTCTGCTCCAATTCTCCTATACCACCTCACGCCGCCTAGGTCCCTACAACCCCAACGAGTGCGTCGTGCTTCTCCAACGGCCTCGATCCCCTCACCTGTGGTGCATCCGTACGCGATGCACCATCTAGCCGCTCCATCGTCGGTGAAGGTATCTCTGTGTATTTGATAGATTTGGGTGCATAAGTCTACATATGCATTTAAATCCACGTATGTTTGTGTATACACTCATACATTAGTCTACAAAAACCCAGTTTTCCACATCCGGCAATATGTCAGAGAGCAAAGTCGATGTATCTGCCACAGGCGCCTTCAGAGGTCTGGCACCTATTATCAATATGGAAGGGACAAACTATGAGCTCTGGCAATGCAATTTATGAGTCTCATGAAGTCAAGTGGTAATAAGCACATTCTTACTGGGGAGGAGCTGACTGAGAAAACTTGGATCAATGCCTCATGGGAGGTCGATGATGCTTATGCCAAGGTTTGTCTTTCAGGTACATTGGTGATAGAGATTTCCAATGATGTGTTGCATCATCCCACCACCAAGGTGATGTGGGACATCCTTGCTGCTACTTACTCTCAGGCAAGGAATGAGACGAAGAATCTGCAACTCCAACACGATATTTTCACTATGAAGCAGAATGGACAGCCTCTTCATTCATTATACACATCCCTACGTGGAATGTTCGAGAAGCTCCGTAGTTTTATACCTCTACAGCTACTCCAGAACAACAGAGGACTTACGGGAATGCCACCATGGTGGGTATATTCCTAGCAGCCCTAGACCCTGAGTATGAAATACTCATTCTCA
The DNA here is from genome assembly GCA_037367405.1 of Ottelia alismoides. Classification (NCBI taxonomy): domain Eukaryota; kingdom Viridiplantae; phylum Streptophyta; class Magnoliopsida; order Alismatales; family Hydrocharitaceae; genus Ottelia; species Ottelia alismoides. The sequence goes on along the minus strand of JAZKJV010011160.1, from coordinate 158,598 downwards.
GATTATGGACGATGCTACTATTCCTCCCATGGAGGAAGCTTTCTATTGGCTTAGTAGGATCACGGTTCCATCTACTCCTGCTAGTCAGGCTTCCTTAGCAACGGTTGCATCTCGAGGTCGAGGAGGTTCTTATCAGTTTCATGGACGTGGACCCCGTGTACGAGGAGGTCGTATTCATCAGTCATGCACTTAGTTCCACCGTCCTCAACATACAGAGGATACAAATATTCCAAGCATGGATTTCCCGCTTATGCACGAGTCGTTGAACAGGTTGAACCCCCTGCTACTTCCACTTTGGACTAGAGATTTGATGATCATGTAGCACGACCGAGGGGCATTATACCTCCCGCCAACTCAACCACTTCTTCATTGGACCTTGGGAACCCTTCAGATGGGGCCGCTTCAGCATCTTCTAATACCTTAGGTAGCACTTTTGCACTTACTAGTTGTAGTAGATTTGATGTTACGAAATGGATCATACACATCACCTTTATGGAGACAGAGGTCAATTTACAGCTTACAGACAGGTTCCCCCGAGATAAACTGTGATTATAGCAGATGGAACTCATTCCTCGATTACAGGACAAGGGGAGATCAACCTAACTTCATATATGTGTCTCCATAATGTGCTTCATGCCCCCGATTTTTCTATGAATTTGCTATCTATTAGTCGGATTACGAAAGATTTAAATTGTCGAGGTAATTTTGATCCATCTTCTCTTGTATTTCAGGACATCCTCACGGGCACGCTGATTGGTTGTGGCTGTGAGCAGGGCGGTCTCTATCGTCTGGTTTGCACACCTTATGCTTGCATTATCTTCCATTCTGCTGGATCTGACTCTCTCTTTACCCGGCACATGCATTTTGGTCATCTTCTACTTCAGAAGTTGTGTCGCATTCTACCTCATATTTCTCCTCACTCTTCATTTCAATGTGAGGCATGTCAGTTGGGAAAGCATCATAGGTCTACTTTCCCTAGTCGCCAGAGTCGAAGCAATAACTCCATTTTTTGAGTTATTTCAAATAGATATTTAGGGTCCTACTCACGTTCCTGATCATCAGGGACACACATTTTATATAGTTGTCGTTGATGATTTTCTTGCTTGTATTAGGTCTTTTTATTAAAAAATAAATCATAGGTTGGGGATGTCATCCAGAATTTTATCAGCGAAGTGTAGAATGTCTTCTCTTTGTTAAATTTGTACATACTGATAATGCTTTGGAATTTTGTACTCAGACTCTTTCTAAATATTTTTTTGTCCATAGTATTATTCATCAAACATCGCGCATTTTATACTTCCCAGCAAAATGGTGTAGCAGAAAGGAAACACCGTCACCTACTTGATATTACCATAACTCTCCTCATTCATAGTCATGCCCCACATTCATTATGGGGTAATGGAGTTCTTATGGCATGCTATCTTGTCAATCGCATGTCATCGTCAGTCTTGGGTGAGAAAATTTCTTTTTCCGTTGCATTTCCTTAGAAGTAATTGTTCTTGCTTACTCCTCGTGTGTTTGGCTCGGTTTCCTTTGTCCACCAAACGTCCCCAGGTATTGACAAGCTTTCTCCTAGAGTTGTCAAGTGTGTCTTTGTCGAGTACTCCATGATACATAAAAGGGTACATGTGTTATGATCTAATATGCAGGAAGTATTACGTTAGTGCCGATGTCACCTTTTCCGAGTCCGTGATGAATTTTTCTCCCACAGGTGATCAGTTGACGTCTTCCGACACTGATGACGATATATACATGCCACCACCACAACCATTACCTACCATACCTCCACCACCACCACCACCTCCTTCACCACCACCATCACCACTACCTATGCAACCTACAATTACTATAACGGTCCCAGTTCCACCATTGCCACACCACTATACCTGTCGACCCGCTTTTGCTCATGGTCACTGCTCATCATCTAGCACACATGAGGTATATTCTGATAATACACTTTCTAATTATGGGTCTAAAAGTCTACCTAAGCAGGATCCTTTATAGGGGGCAGATGCGAAGGCTGCTGATTTGGACCTATCTAATGCGCTTCAGAAGCATAAGAGTAGCCGTGCATCATATCTCATAACATTTGCGGTTTCCTTTGATCGCCCGACTGACGATTTCATGAATTTTGCAGTGGCATTATCAGTCGTGTCCATTCCACAGAATTATCAAGAGGCTGAAGGACAATCAGTGGCGTTTGTTTATGAAGGAAGAGATGGCTGCTCTTCAGTCGAGAGGCACTTGGAGCCTTGTTCCTGCTCTTACTGGGGCGTCTATAGTGAGCTGTAAATGGGTGTTTACAATTAACCGAAATGCAGATGGAAGCATCTACAGATTCAAGGCACGTCTAGTTGCACGAGGATTTACTCAGACATATGGGGTGGATTTTATTGACACATTTTCACCAGTTGCTTGTCATTTCACCTTACAGATTCTTCTCTCTTTTGTTGTGGTTCGGGATAGGCCATTATTTCAGTTAAGTGTAAAGAATGCATTTCTGTATGGTGAGCTTCTAGAGGAAGTCTACATGCAACACCCATTTGAATTTGATATTGAAGGGGAGTGTTCACAGGTGTGTAAACTTCATAAGGCGATCTATGGCCTTAAGCAGAGTCCTAAAGCTTGGTTCCAGAAGTTTTCAAACTTGTTTGAGAAACAAGGGTACACGCGTTTGAATGCAGATTTTTCCCTTTTTATACAAAAAACATCCAGAGATATGATTTCTATCATGGTATATGTTGATGATATTCTTATTACAAGAGATGACATACCAGGAATCAAGAGGGCGAAAGAATTTCTGGGTCGTGAATTTGTCACCAAGGATCTTGGAGCTCTAAGATACTTTATGGGACTGGAGTTTGCCATAAATCAATAAGGGATTGTGATGAACTAGAGGAAATATGTCACTGATTTGCTAAGTGACACTGGAATGCTTGGATGTCGTCCTGCTACCACACCCATGGACCCGAGCATGAAACTATATGATGATGATACTTATGAGGTTGAAGGGGGAGATACAAAGAGCTTGTAGGGAAGCTTCTGTTTGTTACCATTACCAGACCCGATATTTCATTTCTTGTTAGTCGGGTGAGCCAGTTCATGGAGCAACCATGTGAGGTCCATATGGATGCTATACATATGATACTCATGTATCTTAAATCATATCCAGATGCAGGTCTACTATTTAGAAAAAGGCAATTAGGTCACAATCTCAACATGAATAGATGCAGATCACACAGGCTGTCCAAAGGATAGAAAGTCTACAACTGGATTTGTTGTATATGTCGGAGACTCTCTTGTCTCCTAGAGGAGCGTAACAAGCAAACTGTTGTAGCCATATCTAGTGTTGAGTCTAAATATAAGGCTATGGCCCATGGAAGCACAAAAATGATGTGGGTTCGAGCTGTACTTACAGATCTATATACAGAGGTTCCTCTTTCCATGGCACTGGAATGTGACAATCATGACGCTATGTTTATTGCAAATAATCCAACATTTCATGAATGTACCAAGCATATCAGTGTTGATTACCATTATATATATATATATATATATTATTCAGAAGGGATTTATTTTCACATCTCATGTCATCTCAGGGGACCGGACTGTAGATATCTTCACCAAGGCCTTACTCTGAGGACCTTTTCAAAGCATGATTAACATCTATGCTCCATCTTTAGGGGGGAGTGTGTCACGACCCCAATTCCGGGCCGTCGGATCCTCCCATAACCGGATCTGGTTACTCCGCAATAATTTATTCGGCAATCACAACTAACATTCAGAAACATACTGCAAATAAATTTTATTCAGAAAAAGTATTTCAACACTTTTCCATTCACAAAATAAAGTTCGGATGATACATTGTCCCACTATAACCATTTACATGTACATCAGCTTGAAAGGAAAATATGCAACAGATTACTAACTATCTTACAAAGTAAAGCTACTGTGGCTGGCTGGATGTCTACTAAGATACTTGCGTTGGCTCACCGACACCTGTTGGGTTTTCCATAAATCATAGGATAACAATTAACGAATGCTAAGTAACGAAGAAAAGAAAAGCAAACAAATTTTGTGATTTTTTCTAAACTTGTTGTCATTAAAAGTTACAATGCTTTCATTAATTTAAGTCATATTCCTTTCTATTCCACATCAGGGATTAGTCCAGGGGAACCCCACCATTGTTGGTCTCCGAAGCTGTAGACAATTCGGGATTGGAGATTGTGTTTGATCTTGAGAAGCTTATGCCGCCGCACGTCGTCTCTACAATTCCTCCAATACTACCCTGACAATTTCATTTTCTTTTATTAAACATGGTCTCAAACCCTCAGCTTGGAAAACAAATGAGCACACCGTCCTCGAGGACTCGGTTGCTTAAAACATCAGGTTAACATTTAATCATATAGCCTAGCAGCTTTAAATACATATTATCGTGACCCAGCCGTTATTGAACCACTCGTGCCTCCACATGGCACGACCACATCTTCCGTCGTTCAACCCGAAGATATTGGCTCCCGGTACCACGTGTTGAAAATCATTCATTTCGTGCGCACTTATCATAACAGGGCAACCGTGTACCACCTAGGGTAGGGAAATATTAATATGGGTTCCTTCCGACAAACCTACAGGTTGCATGCCCGACCTGTAGTTCTACTCCCAGTCATCCTTAACGTGACATACGATCCTTTTTCAGGATCCAACTCAAACCACATCAATTCCCATGATGTAACTCTTTCGTTAAGTCTTCGATTTGCATAATCAACAACACTTAGTATAGACTCACATATATATTATTCATATGCATATATACTCGTATCTATGCCTATTTTAACTCCCAAACCCTAACTTTCAAAACTACTGCATCAATTTGATGCTTAAACCTTATTTTAGTGGGAATCACAAAGAAACTCTTTAGACTTTTTCAAAAATAGTCAAAATTAGGGTTCTTCATAGCAAAGAAAATAAAATCAAGAATTTCAATAATCTCGTATGAAAACCCAACAACAAAAGGAAGGATTTTGTGACCTAATCAAGCTCTCTCTCGCATATGCAAAGCTTTATAGTATTTCATTTTCAGAGAGGATGTTTTAAGGCTCCTGAAAAGATCGAAATTCATTTTCGTATCAAAAACGCTAAGAACGTGTCAAGAACGCGAAGAAAGAATGAAGAACACGAAGAACGCGAAGAACACGAAGAACACGAAGAACACCAAGAACATATTTTCTCTTGAAATTTGGGCAGAGTTTCCCCTTATATCGGGACATATTTCTTGGAAAATTTCGGCAGAGTTTCCCCTTATATCGGAACATATTTCTCGAAAAATTTCGGCAGAGTTTCCACTTATATCGGGACATATTTCTCGGGAAATTTTGGTAGAGTTTCCCCTTATATCGGGACATATTTTAAAATAAAAATGAAAAGAGTTTCCTCTATAAAATCATTCGAGAGGAAAACAACAACGAAACTAAAAGAATATACACAAACAACAAGAGATGAAGAATCGGTAGACACCACGCATCTTAGGTGAGTGGATGTGTGACGAATCACAGGGTTCATTGACGTGCATAGCCGCTCGCACCTAAGTAGGGTATTACACATATTTCTCCATCAAAATATCTATAAAAGCATAATTGAAAGAATAAAAATATAAGCGACGGAGTATCGGCAGACACCACGCGTCTTAGATGAGTGAATGCGTGACGAATCACAGAGTTCACTGACGTGCATGGCTGCCCGCACCTAAGTAGGGTGTTACACATATTTCTCCTCGAACCACAACAGAAAACGAATTGGAAAGAAAGATGAATCAAGAACAAAGCTTGGAAGAAAAGAGGATGAATTGAAATCCTAGCTTACGAAACAAACTAAGAGAGGATCATACCTTTCTCCTCCCCGTTCTCCCGGCAGCACTTCGCTAGCACTCCTCCCTCACCTCCCACTCCTCCTCCCGACCTCTCGACCCTAGCCCTTTGGGTGGTGGTGGCAGTGGATATCGTAGAGAATGAATGGGTAGGGGGGTCTATTTATAGGCTCCAGAAAACCACTAACCATGGTTAGAAAATCATGGTTTAGACCTTAACCATGGTTTAGCAACCCATGGTTTCGGCACATGGTTTTAGCCAAAACTTATTCTAAACTTGGGGCTTAAGTCGCTAATGACACTTAATTAACATTAATCGTGATTAACTTTCACTAATTACGATTTAACTTTCGCAGCTTACGCTTATCTTTTGCTAACTATTGATTAGTGTTTGCTAATGATCATTAGCGGTTTTCAATCCATCATTAGTTTATTTAATCATGTTTTATTAGTCTTAATGATAGTCATTATGGGTTAATGACGTCTTAACCCTCCTTCCTTCTCTTTCTTCCGAAAAATCATAACAAATCAAAACGAAGTCCGATTCACACGAAACAAATGAATGATATGGAATTTATCCTCAAGCACATCACGGAAGTGTGATCGTCGTATAGGATACGACGAAGAACGACTAGTCGTACTAGTTGTTCTGTGCAGCGGAATTTAAAATTTTCATTCGATGAAACCACATGATCCGAGAACGATTCTCGGATCGTTTCATCTATAACCACAACAATATAAAAGAATACCTCTTGAAGCGTGGTTGATCGAGTCTCTGAAGAGAGAGACCTCCTGTCTCAAGTCCGATCGTCGGTGAGACCGCTTGTGAGCGCGGGGATGAACCGCGTAGTCCTCGCAATCCAAGAAGATGATCCAAGCACGATTGCTCCTGATCTCGTCGTACGAGATCAAACGTCTCCTTCACGAGTGTATCACTCCAAGAAGACGGAGAACTGAAGAACATCGAAGCGGCGGTGCGGTGGCGAGAGCGTCGACGAATCTCTCCTCTAGGGTATGGTGGACGGCCACCAAAATTAGAGGGAGAGAGGGCTGTTGTGTATGAAGAAAAGAGAGAGAGATCCAATATTTCATGTACTTAGAGAGCATGGTATGCCTCTCTATTTATAGAGTTTTGGGATCCATGGATCTCAATCCATGGGACATATAAAATCAATGGATGAGATGGATTTATGTCAATCCAATGGTCAAGATTATTGTTGTTAAAAACAACAAATTTGGATTAAAATATATTTGACAAAATCAAATATAAATCAATCCTAAATTAAACCAATAAATAAGGAGAGAATATACATGGAGATCAACATCTACCATGTATATCCAAGTGGACGGCCACCCATTCCAATTAGGAATTGGGTGCCGCCACTTTGGGATCTCAAGGAGGCAATCTCATGGATTTCCATGAGATTGCATGTCTCCTTGAATTTCTCTATTATTTATTTGCAACAAATTTTGTTGGATTTTATTATTAAAAAATAATTCACAATTATATTTGAGAATATTGCAATCTTGCCATGGAAAAATTGTGAATCATATTCACAACACAAAACAACATATAATTTACACTGTCAATTAATTACACATTGTGTATCCAATACACATAATAATTAATCAACACATATAAATTATAATTAGCTCTCTTTAATACATTATAAATCACATTTATAATATATTATGAATAATTGGATATTTCTATCCACATTATTCTTATCCATAATAACTAAATCACATTTAATTATATTGGATAATTTCTTCACACATCAAGATGATTAAATCACATTTAATCATCATTTCTTCATTGCTTAGATGTTATGGAATTATTCTTTAACCCTTCAAGAATAATGCGATTTCTTCGCAGACACTTGGAGATAAGGACAGGGCGATTGCATTGTTCCATGTATAGTGACTTGGATGTTGAAATCATATCTCAAATCCAGATCCCATGGACCTCCCACTGATGCTTGATCAAATCAAGACCGTAGACCTAATCTTCTCATTGCATCCGAATCTCATTCAGATCAATGTCCAGTTCATGGACTAGGATTAGAACACTTTTCAAATGAGAGGAGTCACTAAAATCCAAACCCATTTCATCACTCCCTCGGAATGGAAGCGTCATGGTTATACAATCGTTTATGATCACATCACCCTCAGGTATTCCCAATACCTGTACATCATACATACTGAAAGACCTATGATCATTCTGAAGATAAAGATCACTTTTACACTGCCATCTTCAGGGTTTGATCATTAAGTTTCTCAATCTTGGTCACTGGGGTTTGGTATAGATCATATGCTTTCCCAAAGCATATATCTTACCTTCAAATTCATGTCATGCTTCCAAAGCATGATGACCATGCATGTAATTTGATCAGTCCCAATACCTCATGAGTGAGTTCATGTCTCCCGATTCACAAGTGAACCTGTATGATCCCTTTGAGAGATCGTATTACTCATATGTCCTTACATGCACACCAGCTCGCCGGTGTATAGACCTTGGTTAGATCATCAACCTATTGGTCTGCTAAATGTACACACTCAGATATATAGTAACACATCTGTCTCCGGTCAGAGGATGCATGCCTATGTTGTGATAGTATTCAACATAGGTCTTTGGTTATCTCGATCTCGTTAAGTCAACCCATTGACTCAACTAATCTGACACCTCCGAATCACTATTTCCATGCAGAGGACCTGCATCAAGAGGTCAGTCAGATATCAGCCATATGAGATAGGATTGCCATCTCCTACTCAGGTTGGAGATCATCACTTAACAATCATTTGACGATGCTTGATGAGTCCTCTATCTAACTCCTTAGATATTCATCCAAGCATCGGCCTCTATGATTCATCCAATGAATCAACAACTGTATTATCATCAAGTTGGTCATGGTACATAACCCTTATTGTACAGAGGGACCTATAGTGCATTCATTCATTCAATCTCAGAAAGGGAGTGAAAAATAATCAATAATTTTCATTCATAATTTATTCATTACAATAACATTTATTGTAGGAATGGTTCGCCCGGGGCTCACATCGCTAACAACAAATTCCGTTGGTGTCCTCTTGACGAGACATATCTTATTATATAGGATATGAGATATGCCAAGTTCAAGGCTTTACAATTATAACAACCTTAAAGGAAGTCTCATCCTTGAGACTAGGAATGCAGGCATAACAACCTTAAAGAGGATTGAAACCATAACAACCTTAAAAATGAATGCCATTTCATTTATAAAGAAGATATACAACACATAGTGTTATTACTCAAAAAGTAGGGATATTTCTCTCTCATTTCTGCCTCAAGTTCCCATGTGGCTTCTTCAAACTCTTGGTTCTGCCACAATACTTTAACTAGAGGCACATCATTGTTTCTCAACTTCTTGATATCCCTGTCAAGTATTTGCACAGGTATCTCTTGGTATGTCAAGTCCGGCTCCACATGTAAATCATCGTAACTTATCTTATGATCCGGATCCTTAACGTACTTTCTCAGATTTGATACATGAAAAATATCATGTACTGCTGAAAGATGTGGAGGAAGTGCAAGTCTGTATGCCACTTTTCCAATGCGCTGAGTAATTTCTAAGGGACCAATGAACCTGGGTGCTAACTTCCCATGCGCACCAAACCTTTGAATTCCCTTCATAGGTGATACTTTGAGAAATACAAAGTCACCTACCTCAAACTCAAGGTCTCTTCACCTAGTATCATTGTAGCTTTTCTGGCGACTTTGAGCAGTCAATAGTCTTTTTTGAGCAAGTTCTATAGAATCTCGTGTCTCTTGCAGTCTATCTGAATCATAAAAGGTTTTTTATCCCGACCTCTTACCAACATAACGGAGCAGTACACCTACGTCCATAAAGTGCTTCAAATGGTGTCATGCCAATACTTGTATGGTAACTGTTGTTGTATGTGAATTCTGCAAGAGGTAAATGTTTCAACCATGATCCTTCCTATTCTAAGGAACATGCTCGTAACATATCCTCTAAAGTCTGAATAGTACGTTCTGATTAACCATCTGTTTGTGGATGATATGATGTGGTCAAGCATAGTTGTGTGCCTAAGGCTTTCATGAAGTTCTCCCAATAATGTGAGGTGAATCGTGAATCTCGATCGGGAACTACTTCCTTTGGGATACCATGGAGGTGAATCACATGTGTAATATATAACTCAGCAAGATGGTCTGGAGTGAAAGATAAGCTTATTGGAATAAAGTATGCTACCTTGGTCAGACGATCTATTATAACCCAGATATTATCTTTACTACCAGTCGTCTGAGGTAAGCCAGTAACGAAATCCATGGAAATGCTTTCCCATTTCCATTCAGGTATAGGGAGGGGTTGCAATAATCCCGGTGGTTTTGTTGTGAAGCCTTTACTTGCTAGCAAGTGAAACATGAATTCACAAACTCAGCAACATCTTTCTTCATTCCCGGCCACCAAAAGTATGAATGAAGATCCTTATACACCTTTGTAATTCCTAGATGAATAGATAATCTCGAGCGGTGCACTTCTCGTAAGATGTATTTCCTTAGTTCAGGTGTGTTTGGTATACAAACTTTGTGATAGTTATACAGTAACCCATCTTGTATCTGGAATCCCTCTATCTCATTCTTCTCAAGTTGTTCTCTCAAGTCTTTAAGGATTGGATCATCCTCCTGTCCTTTCTTTATTCTATCCCAAATCTCTGATTTTGTATTGGTGAGGAATAGTTATAGTATCAGCACTGCTATCAGATGGTCTCCATTCACTTAACGTTGAGAGTAAATCCCAGAAATGGATAACACTCACCAACCCAGGTGAATAAGTTCTTCTGCTAAGGGCATCTGCTACGACGTTCCCCTTACCAAGGTGGTAGGAGATAGTGCAATCATAGTCTTTCAACAACTCTAGCCATCGTCTCTGTCTCATACTGAGTTCCTTCTGATCAAATAGATATTTCAAGCTTTTATGATCAGTGAAGATTTTAAAAGTAATACCATAGAGGTAATGTCTCCATATCCTTAAAGCAAAAACTACAGCAGCTAATTCAAGGTCATGTGTTGGGTAGTTCTTTTCATGTATCATGAGCTGTCATGATGCATACGCAACTACCTTACCATGTTGCATAAGAACTGCTCCAAGTCCTTCCATAGACGCATCAGTGTATACTGTAAACACTTCACCCCAGAGGGTAAAGTAAGGATTGGTGTAGATGTTAGGCATTCTTTCAGTGTCTGAAAACTAGCTTCACATGTATCAGACCATAAGAATGGGACTTTCTTCTGAGTTAGTATAGTCATTGGCAATGCTATTCGTGAAAAGTCATTCACGAATCTTCTATAATATCCAGCTATACCCATAAAAGATCGTATTTCTATGACAATCTTCGAGCGTTCCCAACTCATCAATGCACTAACCTTTGTAGGATCAACTGATATACCTTCTCCATAAATAACATGGCCTAAGAAAGATACTTCAGATAACCAAAAGACACATTTGCTACATTTAGCATACAATTTGTTCATCCTTAATGTTTCAAAAGCCCGTCTGAGAGGGTATTCATATAGATACTTATCCTTGGAGTAAATAAGCACATCATCAATAAAGACTACTACAAAGTGATCTAAGAATTCTTTGAATACTCTATTCGTGAGATCCATGAAAGCTGCTGGGGCATTTGTCAGACCAAAAGGCATAACTAAAAATTCATAATGTCCATATCTAGTTCGAAAGACTGTCTTGGGGATATCCGCATCTTTTATCTTCAACTGATGGTATCCATATCTTAAGTTAATCTTGGAATATAACGTCGAACCCTGTAACTGGTCAAAGAGATCATCTATCCTTGGTAGAGGATACTTATTCTTTATTGTCCTCTTGTTTAACTGTCTATAGTCAATGCACAATCACATTAACCTATCTTTTTTTCTGACAAATAAGACAGGTGCTTCCTATGGTGAAGTACTAGGACGAATGAATCCTTTATCTAACCTTTAACTCTCGTAACTCAGCTGGTGTCATTCTATACGGAGGGATAGAGATAGGCTGAGTATCAGGTATAAGAGAGATTTCAAATTCAATCTCTCGCTCAGGTGGTAATCCAAGTAGTTCCTATGGGAATACATCAGGAAATTTGCACACTATAGGTATATCTTCTATCATTCTATCTGACCTTGATGTAGTGATTACATAAGCTAAATAGCCTTGGCACCCTTGTTCTAACAATTGTTGAGCCTTTAGAGTAGATATGTATTCGACATTATCATTGGATGTCTTTCCAATGAACTGGAACTCTATTGAGTTAGGTAGGTGAAACATTACTTTCTTCTGAAAACAATCAAGACATTCATGATGCCTTTCTAGCCAATCCATCCCAAGGATGAGATCAAAGTCATCCATTTCAATAAGTAATAGAGAAACACGTAACTGATGTCCTACTATCAATACTACACAATCATCCAGGATTTCTCGGATTATAAATACTTGTCCCCCTGTTCCCTTGATCAGATAGGACTATTGTACTTCTACTAGTATCTTATCCAAAGTGGGTACTAACCGTCGAGCAATAAATGAATATAAAGCACAAGAATCAAATAAGGCATGTACTGAAAAGCCATGAATAGTAACGGTACCTCGTACGACCGTGTCTGAATTGTAGGCTTGTTCTTCAGTAATTGCATTGAACTGGCCATTAGGAATAGGCAAGCTAGAACTCGCAATACTTTATGGTGGCTGTTGTGTAGGAGATGCTCCTTGTGAGACACGAAGTCTACCATGTCTTCCTCCGCGTGTTGCTACATTGCTCGTGGTGGATGTTATACTGTAAATTGGGATTGGTTTAAACCCTGAACCTCTAAAATGCTGTCAGTCTTTCCTAATATGACATTCTTGATGATAGTGATAACATACACATGTTCCTGTCTGAGTTGAAGACCCAACCACAGAGGTACTAGTTCCTGGTGCTGAGTTACAGGGATATAGTGGAGGTCTAGATAAACCCCCTCTTCTTGATAATTCCTGACCCATGGTCTGTGGTGAGCTTATATTGGAACCGACTGGATGATAACAACGATCTCTACGGTTATAATGTGCCTTGCATTCGGATGGTCCACCATTAAAGTGGAAACTTCTTCTTTGATAGTTTTCATCCCTATCCATCTCAATACGAGAGGCGATGTCCATTGCTTCATCTACGGTTGTAGCTCTAAAACCAGCATGCTTTTCTCGCAGATCTCCCTTAAGACCGCTAACAAATTTTGTAAGACACTCTTGTGGTGAAGCTTCTAGAGTTGGTGACTAACGTAGTAGCTCAGTAAAGTGGATATGATAATCTCGTACGGTCTTAGAACCCTGGTTCAAAGAAGCCAACTCTCTCTTCTTTAATTCTTCCCAATGAGAGGACAGAAGTGAGCTCGGAACCTCTCTTCAAAGATATCCCATGGAACATGATCTGCTAATTTCTTGGAAATTACTCTCCACCATCATCGTGCATAATCTGTTAGGGAGTAATAAGCAAAGTACGCCCAAGTGTCAACTGGTGCATGGATTATCCTCAACATCCTACTAATGTCATCGAGCCATAATTCAGTCTCGACAGGTGTCTCTACACCTTTGAATCGAGGATTTTTTCTCTTTCGGTAATTATCTAGTAATGTTTGGTGTCTAAGAAAGGTCTTCTCCATTGCTCATTCAGCTGGGGTAGGAGAAGACTCAGTTGAAGGATGGTAACTTGATTCTTCCTCAGAAAGATGGACTGAACCTTCAATCCTAGCATCCGCAGGCTAAGATGCCTCGAGTCTCTCAGCTTGTGCATTGAGCCCCTCCTCCAATGCTTGCTGCCTTTGTCCCATGTCTTGGAGCATTGTCATCATAGCCGTTAATTTTCTAGACACGTCTTGGTCTGCCATGATCCTGGGAGGAGTCAAGGTCAAAGGTAAGATCCTATATGTCTTAGCATGATGTACATAATGGAAAATGACTTGTGAATGGTACTGCAGTCAGTTATTAAGATCAAAAGATTTTAATACAACCATAGTTTTTGAATACCTCTCATAGTTTTTGATTGCTAAATAAATAACTGGAGTAACCGGGCTCTGATACCAATCTGTCATGACCCCAATTCCGAGCCGTCGATTCCTCCCATAATCGGATCTGGTTACTCAGAAATAATTTATTCAGCAATCACAATTAACATTCAGAAACAGACTGCAAATAAAGTATATTCAGAAGAAAGTATTTCAACACTTTTCCATTCACAAAATAAAGGTCAGATGATACATTGTCCCACTATAACCATTTACATGTACATCAGATTGAAAGGAAAATATACAAAAGATTACTAACTACCTTACAAAGTAAAGGTACTGTAGCTGGATGGATGTCTACTAAGGTTCTTGCGTTGGCTCACCGGCACCTGTTGGGTTTTCCATAAATCATAGGATAACAATTAGCGAATGCTAAGTAACGAAGAAGAGAAAGGCAAACAAATTGTGTGATTTTTCTAAACTTGTTGTTATTAGAAGTTACAATGCTCTCATTAATTTAAGTCATATTCCTTTCTATTCCACATCATGGATTAGTACAGGGGAACCCCACCATTCTTGGACTCCGAAGTTGTGGACACTTCGGGATTGGAGATTGTGTTGATCTTGGTAAGGTTATGCCGCCGCACGTCGCCTCAACCAATCCTCCAATACTACCCTGATAATTTTCTTTTCTTTTATTAACGGGGTCTCAAACCCTCAACCTGGAAAATAAATGAGCACACCGTCCTCGAGGATTCGGTTGCTTAAAATCTCAGGTTAACATTTAATCAAATAACCTAACGACTTTAAATACATATTATCGTGACCCAGCCACTATTGAACCACCCATGCCTCCACATGGCACAACCACATCTTCCGTCGTTCAACCTGAAGATATTGTCTCCCATTACCACACATTGCAAATCATTCATTTCGTCCGCACTTATTATAACAGGGCAATCGTGTACCACCTAGGTAGGGAAATGCCAATACGGGTTCCTTCTGACAAACCTACAGGTTACATGCCCGACCTGTAGTTCTACTCCCAGTCATCCTTAACGTGACACACGATCCTTTTTCAGGATCCAACTCAAACCACATCAATTCCCATGATGTAATTCTTTCGTTAAGTCTTCGATTTGCAGAATCAACAACATTTAATATAGACTCACATATATATTATTCATATGCATGTATACTCGTATTTATGCCTATTTTAACTCCCAAACCCTAACTTTCAAAACCACCGCATCAATTTGATGCTTAAACCTTATTTTAGTGGGAATCACAAAGCAACTCTTCAGATTTTTCAAAAATAGCCAAAATTAGGGTTTTTCATAACAAAGAAAATAAAGTCAAGAATTTTAATAATCTTGTATGAAAACCCAACAACAAAAGGAAGGATTTAATTACCTAATCGAACTCTCTCTCGCGTATGCAAGGCTTTATCGTGTTTATTTCAAAAAGGATGTTTTAAGGCTCCTGAAAAGATCGAATTTCATTTTCTATCAAAAACTCTAAGAACGTGTCAAGAACGCGAAGAACGAACGAAGAACACGAAGAACGCCAACAACATATTTTCTCTTGAAATTTGGGCAGAGTTTCCCCTCATATCGTGACATATTTCTTGGAAAATTTTTGGAAGAGTTTCCCCTTATATCGAAACATATTTCTTGGAATATTTCGATAGAGTTTCCCCTTATATCGGGACACATTTCTCGAAAAATTTCAGCAGAGTTTCCCCTTATATTGGGACATATTTTAAAGTAAAAACGAAAAGAGTTTCCTCTATAAAATCATTCGAGAGGAAAACAACAACAAAACTGAAAGAACATACTCGAACAACAAGAGATGAAGAATCGGTAAACACCATGCATCTTAGATGAGTGAATGCGTGACGAATCACAGGGTTCACTGGCGTGCATATCCGACCGCACCTATGTAGGGTATTACACATATTTCTCCATCAAAATAACTATAAAATCATAATTGAAAGAATAGAAACATAAGCGATGGAGAATCGGTAGACATCACGCGTCTTAGATGAGTGAATGCGTGACGAATCACAGGGTTCACTGACGTGCATGACCGCCCGCACCCATGTAGGGTGTTACACAGATTTCTCCTCGAACCACAACAGAAAATGAATTGGAAAGAAAGATGAATCAAGAACAAAGCTTGGAATAAAAGAGGACGAATTGAAATCTTAGCTTACGAAACAAACTAAGAGAGGATCATACCTTTCTCCTCCTCGTTCTCCCGGCAGCGCTTCGCTAGCGCTCCTCCCTCGCCTCCCAATCCTTCTCCTAACCTCTCGACCCTAGCCCTTGGGGTGGTGGTGGTAGTGGATATTGTAGAGAATGAATGGGTAGGGGGGGTCTATTTATAGGCTCCAGAAAACCACTAACCATGGTTAGAAAAACATGGTTTAGACCTTAAACATGGTTTAGCGACCCGTGGTTTCAGCCCATGGTTTTAGCCAAAACTTATCCTAAACTTGGGGCTTAAGTTAGAACATTCTAGAGGATTCTAGATTCGCTAATGATGCTTAATTAACATTAATCGTGATTAACTTTCACTAATCACGATTTAACTTTCGCGGCTTACGCTTATCTTTTGCTAACTATTGATCAGTGTTTGCTAATGATCACTAGCAGTTTTCAATCCTTCATTAGTTTCTTTAATCATGTTTTATTAGTCTTAATGACAGACATTATGGGTTAATGACGTCTTAACCCTCCTTACTTCTCTTTCTTCTGAAAATCATAACAAATCGAAACGAAGTCCGATTCACACGAAACAAATTCCGTTGGTTTCCTCTTGACGAGCCGGATCTTATTATATAAGATCCGAGATATGCCAAGTTTAAGGCTTACAGAGTGTAGAGATATATTTATGTTATGCTATTCATTTCCTATACCTTTTCTTAATTCCCCTTACTTAGGAATGCCTTATGTAATTTACTCATAAGCTACTCTCCTATATAAGAGAGCCTAGGGTCCATAGAATAAAAAATCTCTCTTTTTTCCCAACAATTACAAATTTGATTAAAAAAACTAAAAATTCAATTTTAGGACAAAGACAAGACTAAAATTAATGTGAGTTTTGATCAAGAGCTTGTGATTGAGTTGCCACCATATGTTCTCCCATTCACCCCGACTAGAAGTCGAAAGTCCTCCCCAATGACTCTCTCATGGACGAACACATAATTTCCACTCCAATCCCATGACCTCCATGGAAGATGATCCTTTCTGCTTGGCCTTTCACTTTCACCCTCTAAATGCCTCATATGGCATTACCACATTTTTTGAATCTAAGAAGCTTAAAATTTTGAGGATGATCAAAGAGCTACCAAATTAATTCCATCTTTGGGTTCAATTGATATTAAGGATAGAACAACTGTTTAAGAAGAATGAACATGAGCCCGCACACCTGCCCTTAGATTCTCCCAATGATTCTAAGAAAACCACTCCATGGCAGGGACAAATAATGATTCTCTGAATAAAAAGGATGCCATTTTGAAAGAGCATGTTGATTACATTGGAGGAAATAAACATATCTTTCAAATAATATCGAGGAACAAGATCTTACTGATAACCGACCTTATATGACAAACACCGATCTACTAAATTTTAACCAATCGGATGTTGGTAGTGACTTATCATACTTCTTCTCGATTGATGACTCACATGTTTTTGGCCTTATCCCCTCATATACATCACCCACATATCGATTGGAGACATTGCTTTCAAACTCGACTCCACCCCATTTCACACATCTTCACTTAAGTCGACTGTGCGTTTATCATATCAACAGAATCGATCATTCACTCGAACCTCAAGTTGCTGGTCCCACCCATCAATTACAAGCTTCACAAAGGAAACCACATTTCTACCTTGTCCATTGAGCCATGTTTTATACATCAACGTGGTTTTCTAAACATGGATGTTGCGCATACACGGGACACGGGGTATTCCTAACCCTGGATCCCGATCGGGGGCATTAAAATTAGCAGATATGGTAGGATACCTCCTATAGTTATCTTTCAGGTACTGTCATTTCTTTTCATCTTTTCTCTCATTTTTTCAAAAAAGTACGGGGAAACTCCATAAAAACAAACAATAAAATGGTAAAAACACTCGAAAAACAACAAAAGAAGCATCATTCACTTATTGCATGATGTACCCTCTTTCTTATAGTGTCCTATTTTTTCCCACTATGCTATCACCATGGGGATATGGTTCGTTCTTAGCATGGGGGGTGCATCGCTTTTCATGCATGTTGTTTTTATTTTATCACATTTAAAAAAATTCATTCCATTTGCTTTACATTGCTTTTATTTTCAAAAAAATATAAAATATTTCTCTTTTTGTTAAATTATTTTTAAAAAAATCATAAAATTTCAAAATTTTCTAATATTTTAAAAAAGATTGCATCATTTTAGCATATTTTCAAAAAATTTATTTTTTGCATATACCCAAAACCCCATAAAATTTTGCAACAATTCCCAACAAATATTTAAAAACAATTTTTTTTCAAGCTAAAAAATGTTTCCTTATTTTCTCCTAACTTTTTTGGAACTAGAAGTCTGATTTTTACAAATTTTAGATATAGACCAAGAAGACCTTAATCCACTTCATTTTTTAGGACTTCATTAGGTTTAAGTATTCTGTTTCTTCATGTTTATTTTAGACTTATTTCCTTGAGTTCTAATAATTTATGCGGCGACCAAAATATGTGTCTAAATATATCATCTTGTTAGCTACATCATTTTTTACACTTGATTGATTTTTGAACAAACTGCACCCTACATATTATTTTAACTTAGTTTGCTTTTACAAGGGATTGTTTCAATCTCTACCAAGGGAAGGGAGTGACTTCGAATCTTGGGTTAAACAAAATTCAGTGATCTAAGTTCAAGAACCACTTATCTTTATTAGTCAGGGCTTGTCAACGAACTTACCTTATACAATGTATCGAAAAGTCATATTTTATACATGTACACTCTTGATATCCGATATCAAAAAAATCTTATCATAAAGATGACACAATAAGAGACATCTATTCCCAAAATGCAAATGCAAAGCAAAGAGCTACCAAAGAAAAATCTACTAAAAACCCATCTCTACCAAATAAGTAAAAAAGCCGAGTTTATACTCTGCAAAAAGAAAAAATGAGAGCAACGAACTAAAGCGGTCTACGGAGAACCCTAGAAAATCTAAGTTCTCTACAATTTGCACCATCTTCTCTTGCTGACAAATTTAGGAGAAATGAGAATAAAGCGAGACAAAGAGAGAATAAAGACTTTAAATTTTGTGAATCTCATGATTCATTGCTCAAGGTTGTACGATATATTTGTCTCGTAAATTGAGAAGAGTTATAACCTTCACATACCGTTCAGAATCAACTTAAGGTAAAAGAGAATATCTATTTATCATAATGATCTGACTTGACCTAAAAATAGAACGAACTAAAATCGATAGAACTTGAAGACTATCAAATTGAATACTAGAATCTAAAAGGAATTTAAATACATTATTAATCTAAAGGTCAACTCGGTCTATGTTTGTTATTTGTTCATGCTTGATTTGATTCGGGACATTGTGGTTTTATATGTTGTAGATTCTTTGTGCATCTTCTCTAGATCATCCTCAATTTCTCTTGGCATATCATTGTTTTGTTCGGGACTAGCAAAAGTTAAGTATGGAGGTATGATGAATCAATGATTTATCATAAGTTTGTATCTTTTTAGCAAAATTCATGTGTAAGCCATTGCATTTTTTCATGATTTAATGTATAATTCTCATTTTAAAATTTTCATATTCATATCATTCAAAATCATCTAAAAATTACATAATAATTTTGTAAAATAAATTTAAAAAAATAGAAATTATATAATTTCCTAATATATGGCTCCAAGCCCATATCAGAGTCTCTGCTAATATTTTTATTTTATTTTTTAGATCTGCTTTAGAAGAGGCTTAAGGGGGCTCTCCAATCCGCTTCCCTCTTCATTCACAAAAAATGCTATACAACAAAATAGTTGACATCATCATTCACTTATTGCATCTTGCACCCTCTTTCTTCTGTTGTCCTATTTTTTCCCCACTCTCTTATAACCATGGAGACATGGTTCATTCTTAGCATGGGATGCATCGCATTTCATGCATTTCATTTTTATTTTATGACATTTAAAACGTCATTCCATTTTATTTTACATTGCTTCTATTTTCAAAAAACCCCCCAAAATATTTCTCTTTCATAAAAAATAAAAATTGTCTCTTTTTTTTAAAAACCACTAAATTTGGCATATTTCCAAAAATTTGATTTTTTGCATATACCCAAAATCCCATAAAAGTGCAATAATTCCCAAAAATATTTAAAAAAACAAAGATGTTTTTTTTTCAAAAATAAAAATTTCCCCCTTATTTTCTCCTAACTTTATGGTATTAGAAGTCTGATTTTTACAAAATATAAATTTAGAGCAAGAATACCTTAATCCACTTCATTTCATAGAACTTCATTAGGTTTAGTATTCCATTTTTCAAGTTTATTTTAGATTTAATTCCTTGAGTTTTGCTAATTTTGTGCGGCGACAAAAATATGTGTTTAAATAGACCATCTTAACAACTATAGCACTCTTTTACTTGATTGATTTTTTAATAAACCACACCTTATACCTTAGTTCAACTTAGTTTACTTGTACAAGGGATTGTTTCGATCTGTACATAGGGAAGGGAGTGACTCTGAATCTTGGGTTAAGCAAAGTGATCTGAGTTCAAGAACCGCTTATTCTTTATTAATCAGGGCATGTCAGCAAACTTACCTTGTACAATGGTTCGAAAAGTCATATTTTATACATCTACATTCTTGATACCCGATGCCACAAAAATCGTATCATGAAGAAGGCACAATAAGTTATGCCTATTCAAAAAATGCAAATACAAAGCAAAGAGCTACCAAAGGAAAATCTACTCAAAAACCTAACTCTACCAAATAAATCAAAGCGGCCTAGGGTTATACTCTTTAAAAATAAAAAAATAAGAGCACCGAACCAAAGCAGTCTATGGAGAACCACATAAAATCCAAGTTCTCTACAATTTGCACCCATATTTTGTCGCTGACAAATTTAGGAGAAATGAGAATAAGCCTAGACTTAGAAAAAATAGAAACTTCAGATTTTGTGAATCTCATGGTACCTTCCTACCTTAAGGTTGTACGATATACTTGTCTCGTAAATTAGGAAGAGCTATAATCTTCACACACAATTTATAATAAACTTAAGGTTAAAGAGAATATTTATTGATCAGGATGATCTAACTCGACCTAAAAATGAGATCGATTAAAATTGAAAGAACTCGAAGACTATTGAATTGAATACTAGAATCTAAAACGAGTTTGAATACATATTAATCTAAAGGTTGACTCAGTCTATGTTTGATATTGTTCAAGCTTGGTTTGAAAATCTCAGGACTTTGTCGGCGTGTCCTCTGTAAATCCTTTGTGCACATTCTCTCGATCATTCTCTATTTCTCTTTACATGTCATTGTTTTGTTCAGTACTAGCAAAAGTTAAATACAAGGGTATGATGAAATGATGACTTGTCATGTTTTTATACCTATTTTAGCAAAAATATCACGCAATCCATTGCATTTTTTTCTCGATTTATCATATAATTTTCATTTCATAAATTTCATATTCATTACATTCAAAGTCATCTAAAAACTGCATAATAATTCTTGGAAAATAAATCTGAAAAGGGAAGAAATTATAATTTCCCTATAAATATTAGCTCCAAACCCATATTAGAGCCTCTAATGATATTTTTATTTTATTTTTTAGGTATGCTTTGGAAGAGGCCCAAGGGAGTTCTCTAATCTGCTCCCCTCTTCATTTGCAAAAAATGCTACATGATAAAATAGTTGACGTCGGCATTTCAAAAAATAAAAAATAAATATGGAGCTGATGTCATCACGACGTCAGTGCCTCCTTCATCTTCCTTCCATCGCATGTGCCCCTTCCCTTCCTCCCTCACATCAACCGCCAGGGCGGTCAGCCTAATACCAACTGCTTGACGCTCATCTCCTCCAAACTTCCACCTCCTACCCCCTCTTGATTTGCTAAAAAAGGGAGGGAGGAGGAGCTCGAAAGAAAGGAACCCATCACCAGAGCTTCGAGCTTCATCGCCCACCGCTCTCCTCTCGTGCCCTAGCCCGGCTCCACTTCCGCCACTCTGTCATTGGGAACAATCGTCGCAACACCATCGTAGATCCTCCCCCTCGTTGCCATGTTCCGCACCACTCCTCGCTGGCCTCCTCCCGTTGCCACCGACCATACAAGGAATACGGGGTACCTCGAGACCCTTTTGACAATTTTAATTTTCTTTTAGTTTTTCAGTATTTTGGACCTTTTTGTAATTTTAGAAAACTTTATATTATGCTCTGCAATTTCAATAATTTTGTTTATTTTATTATGTATCATTTGCAGTTTTAATCAAGTTTTATCTAATTTCATTTCAGTCCTTCAGAGACTTTCTACAATATCTCAAAGTTATTTCTTTTCATCAGTAAGTTACACATTAAGTTTTTTAATTAGAAAATTTCTACTTTGTCCAGGTGCTTTTACATAATTAGAATTCTACCAATGGTTTTAGTTTTTTAACATCCGTACCCTTAACTTTTTGGGAAAATTAAACCCATGCCCCTGAAATTTCCAAAAATAGCAGAAAATACAAAAAATTTCCAGAAAATTCATGTACGATCCTTAAGATGTACAGAAACTAATGGTAGAGTTTTAACACGTTTTACAGTCTAGGACCAGGAAAAAAGTAAAAGTCGAAAATGCCTTTGTAAATAGAATAAAAACTAATGTAAAAATATCTGGGTCCCTTTGTATCGACCCTCTACTTGCTTTATGCTTTATTTGATATCTCTTGGCTTGTAATTGTAAAAAAATATTTTAATATCTCAGTTTTCATGTGTTCATAATGACACTAGTAAATTCATATTTTATCACACTCAAAATTACAGTTTTAGATGATGGAAATAATTTTAGGTTCGATAGATTCAAACAAAATGATGATGGCGAGTTATCCACTGAAGATCCCAACAAACTCTAGATATTTCAATAAAATGGAAGAGATATTCTTAAAAGTATTTGTCGATCTACTTGTGATGACGAAAAAGATCTTATTCATTATTATATTTTGATGCCTTTAGATGAAGTTGAATTTGTATGAAGAATATAGATCAATAGTGCAAAAAATATTCTTCCTAATATGGTTCAAGGACAACATTCAAAAGTCAGAATTAACAAGCGATGATAGGTGGGGTTTAGATCTTGATATTCTCTGACGTATTTTGTACTCACGAGTTGTGTCTCATTTTGGTTACATCATCATTGTAGTCAGTTTTCGAACAAAGTTGATCGATGAGAATAAAACACCGCAGCTTTTTCTGTGTGACAATGAAAGCGGAACTCTCAGTTGGAATATATGGATATTATGGTGAAATAGTTGATATATTAGAGATCAGTTTCACACATGACACGTAGTATATTCTATTTCTAATGCATTTGATTTGATGTTGGTCGTGTAGGAGTAGGATACAAGAAAGACAAACATGTCATTCTCTCCTTAAAGCAAACAGGTCGGTTGTAAACCAATGAGATGTTTACTCTTGCAAGTCAAGTAGAATAGGTCTTTTATGTACCAGACAATTCTGTCAGTAGATGAATTATACCTGTTAGGACAATACCTTGGGATTTCTTTGATGTTAATAAAGACCAAGATGTAGTGGATAATGATGATGTATACCTAAATTCTTTGTATGATATTCTAGCCTCTGTAATAAATAATGACATCATTAGTATAAGTAGAAGATTTTTGCAACAATATTGTAATACAATAAGAAGTAAAAATTCTTTTTTATTTTTATTAATATTTATAATATGATTTATTTACTATGTGCTAATTACATATAATATTGTAATTATATTATCTTTATTTGTAGATGTGGCTTCTAGACCTAGACGTATTCGTGAAAATCCCAAACCCACTCCATAGGTAAATGGAGCCTCATATAATTACATCAGTGGTGTTTCTTATAGACGTCATGGACCCTCCCAGTGTATGTTCCTGGATCGCCTCCCTCCCACACATACATATGCATATTGTTGGAGGAGATGGTGTGGGTGAGAAGTCCACGGAGTTCGAGAGCTACCTTGGCCAGGTTGCTCATGCACGAGTCTTAATCACTGCTGCAAACTTTTGGTAGCTTATTTCACCTGTCAAGGTTGCCATTCTATCTTATTTGTAGGTACTTTATTATACAAATATTGTATTCCAAAAGTTAGTATATTGTGACTTATGTTTAGGTCTTTTAGATTGCATTTACTTGGAATTGAAATTCAATGGTCGATGGATAGACTCCGTCTCATGCGTCGGAGATGTTGCGTCATTATAAGAGGCGCGTAAAGGCTGAGGTAACAATATGTCATATTTTTTTATAAGATTCAATATCCATTTACCTGCCTTTTTATTCTTTTTTTTATAGTATTATAACCCACAGATTCCCTATGAGCAACTGGTGAAGAATGTCCCACTGGGTGTTGCCTCGAAGGAATAAAAGAACTTAATCAAATTTTGGTCAAGTGAGGAATCTGCGGTAGGTAAAGTAAACTTTCTTGTGTCTTTTCGTTAATTGTAATAAACAGGAATAATTCTATATGATATCATAAAAATGTCACGAACTATGCGAAAGGGTTTAGGTTGTTGGACATGCGTGCCCATGATGAGCCATTATGTAATAAATGTTATTGCGCCTGGTCTGAAATGAAGAATAACTAATTTGTATTGTAGGTCCCTTAGTACAATTAGGGTTATGTACCATGGCCATCTTAATGATCATACAATTCTTGATTCAAATGTTGAATCATAGACGTTGGTGCTTTGGTGATATCTAAAGAGTTGGGTGAGGACTCACCAAGCAGCGTCAAGTGATTGTTAAGAGAGGATCTCTAGCCTGAGAAGAAGATGACAATTCTTCTCTAAAGGCTGATATCTAACCGACGTCCTGATGCATGCCATCTGCATAGGAATAGATATTCATAGGTGTTAGATAAGTTATGTCAAAGATTTGACGAGATAACCAAGACTTATGTCGTATGATGTCATGACATAGGCATGCATCCTCTAGCCAAAGACGAATGTGTTACTATATGTTTGTTATGCACATTTGACAGATCGATAGGTTGATGATCTAATCAATGTCTATACATAGATATGCTGGTGTGCATACTAGGGTATATGAGTAATGCGATATGTCAAAGGGATCATACACGTTCATTACTGAACCGAAAGACATGAGCTCACTCATGAGATATTGGGATCAAATTCCGTGCACGATCATCTCACTTTGGAATCTTGACTAAATTTGTAGGTTTGATATGATCAATACCTAAGTATGATATATGCTTTTGGAAAGTATATGATCGATACCAACTCCTGATTATCAAATGAGAAACTTATTAATAGAAGCCTGAAGAAGTTAATCTAAATAAGATCTAAAACTTCAGGTTTATTCCAGGTCTTCTAATATGCAGGATGTACAGGTATTAGTAATACATGAGGTGATATGATCATAAATGATTGTATAACCATGACACTTCTATTCCAATGGAGAGATGAAACAAGTTTGGATTTTAGTGACTCCTCTCAGTAGAGAAGTAATGTAATGTTAGTCCAAATGTTGGACATTGATCTGAATGTGATTCAGATGTAATGAGAAATAGATTTACGTCTTAGATTTATCAATCAGTCATGGGAGGTCCCCAAGATCTGGATTTGAGATATGATCTCAATATCCAAGTCACTATACATGGAATGCACAATCGCCATGTCCTTATCTCTAAGTATCTGCGGAGAAAGTGAATTATTCTTGAAAGAGTTCAAGAATAATTCCATTAATGTATTGTATATCCGAGCATTGAGAAATTGATAATTAAATATGATTTAATTATCATGAATTATGTGAACGAGATTCATATTATTTTAATTCATTAGAATGATGATCTAAGATAAGTAAATGTGATTTAATTATTACGGATATGAATAATGTGGATAGTTTTATCCATATTAATCATATATATTACAAATGTGATTTATAATATAAAAGATAGAGCTATTTGTAAATAAAATTTACAATTTAAATATGGGCGTTCATTGGATTCACATTGGATAGTTATTTGAAAATGTAATTTATATTTTATTTTGGGTTGTGAATACGATTCATAAATTTCAAATATCATGATTGAATTTTTACAAAATAATTTGGTATTATTTTTTTTGAAATAACGCACAATAGAAATTGTTATATATAGTGAAGGATTATATGATTAAGATCCCATATAATTGGAATAAGGAGTCCACCTTCCATACGAGGAGGGTGGACGGCCACTCTTGATTTAGGAGTCAAGGTGGTCACTCCCCCCTTAATTGGAAGGAAGCTTGCCTCCTTCCTAATCCTTCATGGTATATTGATTTTATTGAATTAATCTATATGATGATTTATTCAATATATTTAATTAAATTAATTGTTGTTGTGTTCTTACAACAAAATCATTTTCATTTAAAAAACATGAATCAATCTCAACCATTTGAATCTGTGTTGTCTATGGATTGAGATCCATGGACTCTCAAAAAATTATAAAAGAAGAGGCAACCCTAGTTCTTTTTTACAACATAGAATTCACAATCTCTCTCATCATTACATATGCCCCATCTGTCTCTAAAGTGGTCTTCCTCTTTGTAACCTAGAGAGGATTGTCGTCGTCGATATGCCGTCATGTTGCCGCTTTGACCACTTGTGTATCTTCGTCTTCCTCGATGTTTCTAGTACATGACGAAGACCTTGGATTTCATGTGAAGAAATTGAGAAGAAGATGCATGCTATCTGCATGACATTGTTCTAAAAGATAGCTCATAGATCAAACCTCCTAAGGAATTCTAAATCAAGATAGATATGGGCATCTTTCTATTGTGTCCTTAAATCTTTCCCACACATCACGACCATCTCATGGGGAAACTACCAGAAAGATTGGGCCAACATCTGATTAGTATGCCCCAGGGTATAGAACTTCTACAAAAAATGTCTCTCAAATTGTTCCATGCATTGACTTCTCCTCCCAGATGTTTAAGATAATATATGGCTTTGTCTTCCAAAGCGAAGGGGAAGGCTCATAGACAGAGGCTGGCATTCTGCATGTTTCAGGTATCAGATATTAGCCCCGAACTTTGAAGAAATGCAAAGGACGGGTTCCTCCATTGCATTCCCATGAAATATGGGCGGCATCTGCAAGAAGGAGTTCTTCAATTCAAAATTTCCTAGATTTATAGGTTCTTTAATCTATTTATTAATGTGTTTGCACTAGGATTGTATTCCTTGTGGATGGGAAATGATGCACGAGCCCAATAAATCTTTACCTCTTTGCTCTCATTATGTTCAACTCAACAATTACCATCATAGTTTGTGTAGTTTGGGCTTGCATATGCTCAGTCGTCATCCTCAACATTCCCCTAATTTCCTATAGGTTATTCACGTAATGTCCATCTTGTATACCCATATCTTGTGATGTCGATTTAGATGTACTCAAAGAATATGATAAAACAATAATAAGCTTATCATGAGTAAGAAGTAGTAATTGGGAAACATGTTCCTTAAAGCTAGAAGAAGAATCTGGATTGGCCGTGGATGAGCAAACCGAAACTAGGAGAATTCTGATTCCATGGGAGAGTCTCTTGGAATTGAGGAACATTTGGTAATCAAAGTGGAGAAAGTTGCGCCTACAAGGTCCGAGCGAAACACACTTCAATCACTAATCTCGATGGATAAGGGTGACAAAGGAGGAACGATACAAGTCAAGAGAGGTAGAGATAAATGCATAAATCATAAAGTGGACTCGTTTACATGAAACAAACACAAGGCAACAACTCCACCTATGTTCACACACATGTGAATGCCATAAGAGTACAACTTTTATTTTATTTTTGTGTTTTTTTTGCAATCTTTTCAACAATAGCTCATGAAGACCTTATAGTGATAAGTGGTTAAGGTATACTTGTTTTGGCTTGAAGATTTCTTACTTGAGGCAATGAAACACAAACCTTACGCTATGATACTCCAATCTAAATCACTGTGTAACCTAAGGGTGAAAGTTTTCCAAGACCAATATTGCCCCCCTGTCAAGAGTGCACGAAGCAATGTCCTTTGCCAAGGTTCTGATGAGAAGGTATTCCACCCTTGTCTTTGAGTAGCAAATTCCGTAAGGGGCATGGTGATGAATCCATGATTCATCATCTCAATATATTGATCTTAGCAAAATCCCCGAGTAAAGTCTCAAATAAATGTATATAAAGCAATAAATTAACAAAATGACTCTTGCAAATAAAATACACTAATTAGTATATATTATATTGTACAATATAAATTAACAATAAAAAGCCGTAAAATAAAGGAGTTTTCCACCTGTAAATAGCCCAAAATTTTATTTATTTTTAATAATTTCATTTCAACTCCTTTTTGGCTAATTCTTTCTCTGTCTTGTTCACAAAAATGTATATAAAAATACAAAAATATAAAATAAATTTCACCTTAAATAAATACTCCTAGATCCCAAAGAGAAAAGGTCATAAAGTCCAACTTCCCGAACAAATTCCCGCTCCATTTGAACTCTAAATTCAGCAAACTCACTTTTAAATTTCAAATTATAAAATTATCAATCCAATGAAAGTGATTTCATTAAAATCGGAGATCGTTTGCAAAACATGGGTTTTGGGACCTTAGTGTACATTGTGTATTATGTAAATATTCATTTTTCTTCTTTTTTATCTACTTTTCTTGATTATTAAAAAATTCAAAAAAATCATTGTTGAGTTGTATTTTATTTTTAGTATTTTATTATATTTTTATGTTGTAAAAATCTCTTATTAAACATAAAAAAATTAAAATTAGAAAAGTAAAAAATGTACATGTTGTTTGTCTTCTTTTATAAATTCTCCATTCCGTTTCTTTTTATTTTATTTTATTTTATTTTATTTTAGTAACCTACTTTATTTATTTATTATTCATTTCTCATTCTCTACAATAGCTTCTCTTCTACCACTGACTTCCATTCCACCCCAATATTCTTCATCCAACCTCCCATTCAACTCCACCAATAATCTAACCTCTCATTCAACTCCACCACCTTTCTAACCTTCCTTTCTCTTATCTTTATATTCATCTCCTCATCCATATTTTTAGACATCAGCAATTCTAATAGAAAAAGAAGAGAGCTTGGAGTGTTTTGTTGGTGACAACAGCTAAGCATCCTCCTCAAGCGACTATCTCCTTTAGGCGAGATCCACGACGACCACCATACCCGCGTCACGAGCTTCCCATCGAGCTCGCATAGCTTCTACGATTTATTTCGCCAATCGGATCGAGGCTACGACAGTAGTCTAGCGTAACTGCTCCATAAATCTAGCGAAAATTCAGGTAAGTATTTCCTCTCTTTTCTCTTGTTATTTTATTTTGTCTAATATTTTGTTTCCTTGTTGCCTCATCACCATATCATTTTCATCACCACTACCACCATCATCGTAGCATCACCAAATCCATCTACCCATTTTACACCTTCATTTTCATTTGTATTTGTTCCCTATTTAAGAAAATTTAAAAAAATAAAAAATAAAACCACAACAAAAAAATCAAAAAAAAATTAAAAAATGCAGGGAAGCAGTAGCTCTCCGCCACCCCCCTGTACCATAGGTGTCGCCGCCCCTTTCCTCCTATGGTCGGCGCCTTCCTCCTCTGATGCTCCTTCGCCCATCCCCCAGCCGACCGCTACTATCCACCAGTGCCTTCCTCCTCGCCGGCCCTCCGCCTTCCTCGCACCCCGCCCCATCGAGCTACCACACCCTTGTGCGTCACCCTCCTCCGCATGCAGGTCCTCCGTCCCACACCCCTCCTTACGCGGTCCGCTGACGCGTCGCCTTCACTTCCTCTCCGCTCGACCTGAAGGATATGGTATAATCCTCAAGAGCATCACGGAAGCGTGAGCGTCGTATCGCATACGACAAAGAACGACTAGTTGTACTAGTTGTTCTATGCAACGGAAATTAAAAAATTTTCATGTGACGAAACCACATGATCCAAGAACACTTCTCGGATCGTTTCGTCTAAACCACAAACAAGTAATAGGATTACCTCTTGAAGCATGGTTGCGATCAAGTCTCTAAACGAAGAGACCTCCTGTCTCAAGTCCGATCCGACGGAGGAGACGCTTGCGAGTGCGGGGATGAACCGCGTGCTTCTCGCAATCCTTGTTGATGATCCAAGCCACGGATCTCCCGATCTTGACAAACGAGATATGACATGTTCTTTACGAGCAAGGCACACCGAAGTAGATGGAGTTCCACGAGCAAACCATCGGGCATCATAACGACGACACTGCGACGATGAAGAACCTCTCTAGGGGATCCATGGTGGACAACCATGAGAGGAAGAGAGAGGGCTGACGTATAGAGAGAAAGAGAGAGAGAGAGAATTGTTGTCTCAATTATTGTGTAAAGAAGAGCAAAGGGGTGCCTCTCCTTTTATAATATTTTGGGATCCAGGGATCTCAATCCATGGACAACACAAATCCAACGGTTCACATGATTTGTGTTTCTTTCAATGGTCATGATTTGTTGCTAAAAATACAACAACAATTAATTTAATTAAATTAATATATATTGAATAAATCATCAATATATAAATTAATTTAAATCAAATCAATATAGGAGATTTAGGAAGGAGGCATGCCTCCCTTCCATAAAGGGGGTGGCGGCACACCTTGAATCCAGTTCAAGGTGGCTGTCCATCCTCTTTAATAGGAAGGAGGCACTCCTCTTCATTATTCACGAGATCTCATATCTTATGAAAATCTCCATTATCTACAACAACTATTGTTGTAAATTATTCACACAAATAATCCATAATTATTTTGTGAACATTGCAATCATGTCATTGGAAATTTGTGAATCATATTCACAACCCAAAATAAAATGTAAATTACATTTTCAATTTGATGTCCAATGTGAATCCAATTCACATCAACATTTGATTAACAAATGTAAATTACAAATATCTCTCACTTATATATTATAAATCGTATTTATAATATATATGATTAATATGGATATTGCTATCCACATTATTCATATCCATGATAATTAAATCACATTTTATCGTCTTGGATCTCTATTCTCATGTGCCCAAATAATATGAATCACATTCACATTATTTTTATCTTTGATAATCAAATCACATTTAATTATCTAAGACAACTCTCTTGAATGGAATTCATATTAATCATGATAATTAAATAACATTTAATTATCCATTTTCTCAATGCTCGGATACATATTATCAACAATGAAATTATCCTGAACCCATTCAAGGATAATGCTCTTTCTCCGCGGGTACTTGGAGATAAGGACATGGCGATTGTATTGTTCCAGTATAATGACCTGGATATTGAGATCATATCCAGATCGCGAGCCTCCCATAGATGCTTGATTAAATCAAGACCGCAAATCTAATCTTCTTATTGCATATGAATCATATTCAGATCAATGTCCAACTTTTGGACCAAGATCAGATCATTTCTCTACTGATAGAAGTCACTAAAATCCAGACCCGTTTCATCACTCCTTAGGAATGGAAGCATCATGGTTATACAATCGTTTGTGATCACATCACCCTCAGGTATTCCCAATACCTGTACATCCTGCATACTGGAAGACTCAGAATAAACCCGAAGTATTGGATCAACTTTATACTGTCTCTTTCATGATTTTTATCAGTAAGTTTCTCATTCGATCATTGGGAGTCGGTATCGACATATACTTTCCAAAAGCATATATCATACCTAGGTCTTGATCATATACTTTCCAAAAGTATATATCAAACCTACAAATTCAGTCAAGCTTCCAAAGCGAGACGACCGTGCACACGGAATTTGTTTCTTCCCAATATCTCATGAGTGAGCTCATGTCTTCCGGTTCAGTAACTGAACCTGTATGATCCCTTTGAGAGATCGTATCATTCATATGCCCTTATATGCACACCGGCGTGCCTGTGTATAGACCTTGGTTAGGTCATCAACCTATTGGTCTGCCAAATGTGCATACTTAGACATATAGTAACACATCTGTCTCCGATCAGAGGATGCGTGCCTTTATCGTGACAGCATACAATATAGGACTTTGGTTATCTCGATCTCATTAAGTCAACTCTTTGACCTAACTAATCTGACACCTCCGAATCTCTATTCCTATGTAGAGGACCTGCATCAAGAGATCGGTCAGATATCAGCCTTTAGAGATAAGGATTGCCATCTCCTACTCAGGCTGGAGATCATCTCTTAACAATCATTTGATGGTGCTTGATGAGTCCTCAATCTAACTCTTTAGATATTCATCCAAGCACCAACCTCTATGATTCAACAGTTGAATCAACAGCTGTATGATTATCATGATGGCCATGGTACATAACCCTAATTGTACTAAGGGACCTATTATGCAAATTATTTATTCTTCATTTCAGATCAGGGATTCGCAATAACACTTACTGCATAATGGCTCGCCGTGGGCTCGCATGTCCAATAATCTCCCACTAGCCCAAAGAGCAACTAATGGGCTAATCATTTAAACCCATACTCGTGTGACAATCATAGGCTATTTAGAAAATAGCTAGGTAAGCTGATCAGTCACTCTATTCTTGCGAGACTACGCCAAGTCCTTTTACGGCACTTGCATATCCCCAGCAACAGTGCTCGCATCTAATGCAAATGTTGCATCTTATGCAACCAATACTCAATCTTGTTAGTTACAGTGTCCTTGAACCTATAGCTTAACAATTAGCATAACTAGTATTTCCATAATCCTTATCAGAATACCCTTATTCCTGGAGATCACTGTCTCTTAAGGTATCCACAATTAAGACCTTTTAGATCTCTATCTATAAAGTCTTAGGTTTTTGAAGATCAGACTTTGAGATCACTGATGAATCCACATTTCATCATCTTTATTCTATCATTTTGACACCAAAACCCCTAGAAAAAGCCTGTAAATAGCCTTAAATACAGCATCTTAGCATTCATGCATGTGCATCTCATTAGTGTGTAAAATACTGTAATTAAAGCCAAAATTATAGAATAAATAAAAGAAAAGAAAAAAGAATAAAATATTGTAAATATTTTATGACCCGAAACCCCGAGACCTAGGCATCTCGATGACTAGGTCGACAAGGAATAAAGTAGGGGGAGATAAGGTCAAAAATACAGTATAAATACATATACTTTCTATTCATTCTTTATTCATTTTGGGACCTATTTTTGGTTCCACTTTTTATACATCAAATAAAGAAACTTTGTACATGAAAGTTGTAGATAATTTTATAAAGAAAAATACAAAATTGATTTCATTGAAAAATAATGTACAAATAAAAAGTTATGGTCTGAATAAAAATCCAGAATCCCAACTTCCCAGACCCGTATCTCACAAATGACAACTCCAAATGCATCAAACTCACCTTTAATTGTATATAAAATAAAATAAGCTATTTAATGGCGGTGGTTTCGCATTTGGTGGAGCTACGGTTTGAAAGTTGAGTTTTGGACCCCTATTGTATACTTGTACAGATTAAAATATTCAATTTATCATCTATTCATTATTTTTGTACTTTTATATTTTTATAATCTTGTAAATATTACTTATAATAATTATGTACATTAAAATTGGAATAAAAAACTAAATAAAACTCAAAATAAAATACTTACATATTTGATACATAGGTATACTACCTATACCCATACCTATACAATACCTATTTATATTTTTTTAGTAAACAAAATGTATCAGAAAAATAAAACAAAAATACATTTGTGTACGTAAAAGTATTTTATAATTTTATAAAATAATAAATAAAAATAATAACATTAAAATACACAGAATAAAAATAAAGAGTAAGATATATAGGTATTATACCTATAAAGGGCTAAAAAGTAAACTCATAAAAATATACCTCATAAAATTAATTAAAAATCATAATAAAATACTACATAAAATAACAAATATTTTTTATTTAATAATCATAATTTGATTCGTCTATTTTCTATCTTTAAAAGAATTTACAAAACATTTACCAGGGATTTTTCCTGATTGGTCCACGTGGACCAATCAGGAGACGGTCCCAGTTGACCCAGGTCAACTAACCGTCCTTCCCCATGTGCCTTCGTCAGGGCCTCGTTTGACCCCATGTGCCTTGGTCCACCCCTCTCCGTCTCTCTGGTGTTCTGAAGCTTGCTGGAGGTGACAGCTCCACCGCGAGTTCCTCAGCCAGGGCGAACGAGGTCGAGGGCGCCTCCACCACCTCCCGCAAGACCGGCGGTCGAGGTATACTACTCTCTCTGGCTCCGGCCATTGAGGGCCTTCCTGAAGGATATGGTAAAAAATCCTCAAGCGCATCACGGAAGCGTGTGCGTCGTATCGAATACGACGAGGAGCGACTAGTCGCACTAGTTGCTCGATGCAGCGGAATTTAAAAAAATTTTATACGACGAAACCACATGATCCAAGAACACTTCTCGGATCGTTTGGTCTAAACCACAAACAAGTAATAGGATTACCTCTTGAAGCGTGGTTGCGATCGAGTCTCTAAAAGAAGAGACCTCCTGTCTCAAGTCCGATCCGACGGAGGAAACGCTTGCGAGCGCGGGGATGAACCGCGTGCTTCTCGCAATCCATGTTGATGATCAAAGCGGTAGGATCTCCAGATCTCGACACATGAGATCCGACGTCTTCTTCACGAGCGAGGCGCACCGAAGGAGACGGAGATCCACGAGCAAACCATCGGGCAACATAACGATGATGCCGCGGCGATGGAGAACCTCTCTAGGGCATCCATGGTGGACGGCCATGAGAGGGAGAGACTAGACGTGTAGAGAGAAAGAGAGAGAGAGAGAGACTTGTTGTCTCAACTTATGTATGTGTAAAGAAGAGCAGAGGGGTGCCTCTCCTTTTATAGATTTTTGGGATCCATGGATCTCAATCCATAGGACAACACAAATCTAATGGTCCACATTAATTTGTGTTTCTTTCAATGGTCATGATTTGTTGCTAAAAACACAACAACAATTAATTTAATAAAAAATCAAATATATAACAAATATAATTTGATTTATATCAAATCAATCTCCATTGGAGAAATAGGAAGGAGGCAAGCCTCCTTCCATAAAGGTGGGTGGACGGCCATAGTCTTATAAGGACTTGGTGGCCGTCCCCTCTCTTTATTAGGAAGGGAGCCTCCTTTCTCTTTTACATGAGATTGCATTATCTCATGATTCTCTCCAATATTTGCAACAACTTTTGTTGCAAATTATTTCACGAAAATAAATCCAATTTATTTTATGAACATTGCAATCATGCCATTAGAAATTTGTGAATCACATTCACAACCCAGAACAAGATGTCAATTACATTTTCAATTTAATGTCCAATGTGAATCCAATTCACATCAACATTTAATTAACAAATGTAAATTACAAATAGCTCTCTCTTATATATTATAAATCACATTTATAATATACATGACTAATATGTATATTGCTATCCACATTATTCATATCCATGATAATTAAATCACATTTAATCATCTTGGATCTCTATTCTCTTGTGTCCAAATAATATGAATCACATTCACATTATTTACATCTTTGATAATCAAATCACATTTAATTATCTAAGATAGCTCTCTTTATAATATGAATCAAATTCATATCAATCATGATAATTAAATCACATTTAATTATCCATTTTCTCAATGCTCGGATACATATATCAACAATAGAATTGTCCATGAACTCCTTCAAGGATAATGCGCTTTCTCCGCAGATACTTGGAGATAAGGACAGGGCGATTGTATTGTTCCACGTATAGTGACATGGATATCGAGATCACATCTCAAATCCAGATCTCGGGCCTCCCATAGATGCTTGATTAAATCAAGATCGTAAATCTAATCTTCTTATAGGATCTGAATCATATTCAGATCAATGTCCAATATTTGGACTAAGATTAGGTTACTTCTCTACTGAGAGGAGTCACTAAAATCCAGACCCGTTTCATCACTCCCTAGGAATGGAAGCGTCATGGTTATACAATCGTTTATGATCACATCACCCTCAGGTATTCCCAACACCTGTACATCCTGCACACTGGAAGACTCAGATTAAACCCGAAGTATTGGATCAACTTTATACTGTCTACTTCATGGTTTTTATCAGTAAGTTTCTCATTCGATCATTGGGAGTTGGTATCGATCATACACTTTCCAAAAAACATATATCATACCTAGGTCTTGATCATATACTTTCCAGAAGTATATATCAAACCTACAAATTCAGTCAAGCTTCCAAAGCGAGACGACCATGCACATGGAATTTGATTCTTCCCAATATCTCATGAGTGAGCTCATGTCTTCCGGTTCAGTAACTGAACCTGTATGTTCCCTTTGAGAGATCATATCGCTCATATGCCCTTATATGCACACCAGCGCGCCGGTGTATAGACCTTGATTACGTCATCAACCTATTGGTCTACCAAATGTACATATTTAGACATATAATAACACATCTGTCTCCGGTCAGAGGATGTGTGCTTATATCATGACAACATATGATATAGGACTTTGGTTATCTCGATCTCGTTGAATCAACTCTTTGACCTAACTCATCTGACACCTCCGAATCTCTATTCCTATGCAGAGGACCTGCATCAAGAGGTCGGTCAGATATCAGCCTAACTGAGATAGGATTGCCATCTCCTACTCATGCTGGAGATCATCTCTTAACAATCATTTGGC
Source organism: Ottelia alismoides (assembly GCA_037367405.1). Lineage (NCBI taxonomy): Eukaryota > Viridiplantae > Streptophyta > Magnoliopsida > Alismatales > Hydrocharitaceae > Ottelia > Ottelia alismoides. The sequence goes on along the minus strand of JAZKJV010011160.1, from coordinate 121,763 downwards.
GGTGCTTGATGAGTCCTCAATCTAACTTATTAGATATTCATCTAAGCACCAGCCTCTATGATTCAATAATTGAATCAACAGCTGTATGATCATTAAGATGGCCATGGTACATAACCCTAATTGTACTAAGGGACCTATTATGCAAATTATGTAATCTTCATTTCAGATCAAGGAGTGAATTGCAATAACATTTATTACATAATGGCTCGCCGTGGGCTCGCATGTCCAACAATCTCCCACTAGCCCAAAGAGCCATTAATGGGTTAATCATTTAAACCCACACTCATGTGACAATCATAGGCTATTTAGAATATAGCCAGGTAAGTTGATCAGTCACTCTGTTCCCAAGATACTACGCCAAGTCCTTTTACGGCACTTGCATATCTCATAGTAACAGTGCTCGCATCCAATGCGAATATTGCATCTCGTGCAACCAATACTCAATCTTGTTAGTTATAGTGTCCTTGACACTACATCTTATTAATTATTATAACTAGTATTTCCATAATCCTTATCAGAATACCTTTATTCCTGGAGATCTCTATCTCCTAAGGTATCTACAGTTAAGATCCTTACAGATCACTATCTACAAGGTCTTAAACTTTTGAAGATAAGACTTTGAAATCACTATCTCTAAGTTTCATCATCTTTGAAGATATTGTTATTTCTGCATCTAAGTGTTTTATTTTCAGAGTAGGATTAGTAACAGTTTACTATTCCCACTACATGGCAGACATATGGCTTTTGTACACATCTAGCATACACTTCAGCTTCTCGTAACTGATGCACAAGTGCAAGCAGTTCTAGCATTCACTTCCTCAACTCTTTGAGGTGCTATCCCTTTAGACAGGTCACTACCACATCTTAAGAGAAAGAAGTTTTTCTTGGAATTTTCTAGAAAATGGAATAGTCCAAGGTGTAATACCAATGCGACAGTCCCAACACCCTCTTCTCTTTGCTTCTGAACGATTTCAGAATTAAGATCTAAGAGGTATCCTTGAGATCATATCTTAAGGTATGGAACAACCAAATTATAAAACACTTATTATTATTCTTATATCATTCTAAATGATTAGAATAATATCTACATTTAGCACGATGAACACAATGGCACTCCCACTAAGCTTCACATGGTTCATCAAGATTTTTATCTGAAATCATAACATTTATAATTTCATCAAATCTTATGTTTCAACTACAAGAAGCTTATCTAAGTCCAAAGATGGAGTTCTTTAGCTTGTACACCTTGCTTTCCTCAACCATGAAGCCCTGGGGCTACTTTATATGAATATCCTTAGGGAGGAATTCATATAGGAATGCAATCTTGACTCACATCATGAAGATGTCATAGTCAAGTTGTGTAGCTATAATTAGCAATATTCTGATGGGTTAAAGCAAGGTCACTGGAGAGCAAGTCTCATCGCAAGCGATGTCTTCTCTTCGGTGTGTAGCTTATGGCTACGAACCGTGCTTTGAAGGTCTCTACCTTCTCATCAGGTTCCCTCTTTCTCTTGAAGATCCATTTAAACCTTAATGGGTCTTACCCATATAGGTGGATCCTCGAGGGTCCATATACAACAATTATATATGAAGTCTACATTAGACTTTTATTGCTAACATCCATCTTTCCATGTCATGATCCTCATGAACTTCATCACATGAAGTCCGATCATTTTCAGACTTAACTGACACATGGAATACATCCTCAAACTTATTTGAATAAGTATTAGTGTTTCATCTTTAATTGTCTATTTAGTTTCCGGTTTCAGGAGCCTCATTATCATCTCAAGATTAAATGAGTTCCTTTACTTCATTTTTATCTTGATTCTCAAGAGAGTCATACTATAAGAATCATATTATCAAAGAATGAGATCTTTTAAGAATCTCAAAGTCATAAAGTAGGTATCCAATACCATCCTTCATTTTCCTAATGAAGTAGCACTCTTTGGTGCTAGATTCCATCTTAATCACATGGAACCATTATTAAGGATATATATAATGTAGTCTCTACCACATATATATACCTGGAAACTAAGATAGAATTATGCTAAGATTAATCATTGATCAAATCATGTCACACATGATTAATTGTATCTCCCTACAACTCTACTGAGTTAAGGTCCATTAGGAGGATTGAGATAGGAATGATATTCACATTTCCATAAGGTATTCCTTGAATTCATCTAATAGGTACAAGCTACCTTGGTTAGATCAAATTCATTTCATCTTCCTTCAAACTTTGGTTCTAAACCAAAATTGTGTAATCTTTGAACGTTTCAGAGTTTTTTAAGTGAAGAGAAGAAATCTCATATCACAAATAATCACCAATAGATGTCACATATCCATAATGTTTACTATGATATAGATGATTCACATACATCAATATGTATGAGATCCTGAATACCTTGACATCTTACACCTTTCCCAAAGAAGGGTGTATTGGACATTTTTACTTTGAATATAATATTCATAAGTATGCAAGATTTGAACCTTTAGACAATCTAAAGTTTCATCTCTTTTTAGTCTATTGATCACATCAGCAGACATATGTCCAAAACATGATGCTAGATCATTATCAAATGATCTTCATCCTCTTATTGATCTTTAATGGTTTATTTTTCAGCATTAGAAATCTTAATGAACCATTCATTAATTTTCTAATTAAGTAGATTCCACAAGATTTTAGATCATTATCTGAAATATCTCCATCATAACTCTTTATGATAGATTTATTACAGAATTCATGCTTATTTCCAACATTTGGAAATAAATAATGAGTGTATTCTAATATCTAGGTCATAGAGACATTCTCTAAGATTAAGGTCTCCCACTGAAAATATGAAGTATATTCATCAGGTGGAAATTGTTGCAACAATTGCATCAACTCCAACATGGATGACCATTAAACCTTAAGATCAAATTTCTAATATTCTAATACATATGCAACCAATTGCAAGTGTCATTAGAAGATTGAGATACAATTATTAGACTTTATCTTATCAAATAAGTAAGTCAATTTCAATGATTATATGTAGATTATTATGATGTACTATCTGATTCCTTCTCTAAGGGTTCTAGATAGATTTGATAGTCATACTATCAACACATCAATTTATTGCAGTATTGGCATTCATCCAACTCTTTGGATGTCACATGGAAGTCACAGAAGTACAGTCAACTCTTTGACTATACTTCCTAGTTGGGTCCAACCCATGCTTCCACTGCGCTCCCTTTATCTATAAGCAACTATTGCTCAAGACAGAGGATCTCTTATGTTAAAATCAAAAAATTTCAATATAAGAGAATTTCAACATTTATACATGCTTCATTCAATTCATACAATATGAATATTATGAAGCCTCATGAATGACTAGAGTATAGATAGTAGAATGATGACATTCATCGTATCTACATCCATCTAGATTCTTAAAATATTGGTTCAGGTAGGTACTCAAACAATTTGAATACATCATCTCTTATAGAGCCACCATTCTGCATGATGCAGAGAACCATGTCATTCATGATTAAATGTCAAGAGCACATATTGTATGCCAGAATATCTTTATTGATTTTATAAGGATTATTTGATAATTACGATCATCATCGACATGTCACTTCCAAAGTACATTTGATGAGATCAAGACTTATAGAGACATACAAACCCTAGGGTTTTAGTCCTATTGTCTTGTTTAATTATCATTCCTCATTATTATGAGGAAACTTGCACATTGCAACCACATACATTATGTGTCCAATTGCAAGTATAATATCTGGATCAAAGGTCCAATCCATGATATTCTACTGGTTATTACTGAGTATAATATTGAGTGGGTTTAATGAAGGATTATCTGAAATAAGAAATTTGCATAAGGATATGTGTATATATATATATATAGACACACACACACACACATGTTTTACTTTGATTTAGGAATTTTTATATCAAAGTTGTCTTGCCATGTCAACAATGAAAGTTCATTCCCTTAATCACTTTCAATGTAAGAGATATACTTACCATTATATCTCAAGCAAGATCTGGGATCTCCTTCCTTATCTTTGTTGCATCCCAATAATATGAGAACTTACAACTCGGATAAAAAGAAGCAGGAACATATTCCGCCTTGCAAGTCCAACTTGCATCTCCCAATTCGGTCTTTAATATCCGGGCCCACCACCCCTAAGGCAATGTTGACCCGTCATTAATTGAACCGACCGTCAACAGGAATACAACTCGCTATGCGCAATCCAATATCGCCCCAATAATATGAGGACTCGATATTGAGGTCACTACGCATACGTCCTTACTCTTTCGAGAAGTGATGAGCGCGATCCAAATGGATCATATGCAGGAGCTGTCACTTCGGACAGGCGTCTCCTACATATAATATCTGGCGATGGAACCCTTCACCTTGACGGGAGACCATGGATGTCACTTATGTGATCCTCCATCTCTTATTCAAATTTAATTAATTACTATGAATCACATTCATACAATTAATTCTTCCAAGGGAATTATTAACTCTAATCATATTAGAGTATTCTAATTGGACATAACTAATTCAATCATATTAAATTAATTATCAATCCAATTTAATCAATCAAACTCGATTTTTTTATGCTTGAATATATATAGTATTATTCTCAAAATACGTATTAATTCGTATTTTAATAATTAGAAAAATACATCTTAATCCCTCGAACATTATCCCGGCCCTACCCGCTGTCATGGCCAGTACCGACGGGAGTGGGACGGACCGCATACGTTGCAACCCGCTACCCCAACGATCCCCGACTAGACACCATATCCACCTCGGGAAAGGATAATGCCAAATTGATTAATTTGTACTTGAGATGATCATCGGTTCTTCAACCGAAAATTATACCATATAGTAATCAAAACAATTTTGATTATAAGGAAATTTGCTAGACAAATTCCCAATCCTATTCAAGCATGGAGTTTGATGATTGTGATTCCAATTATGATTTAGATCAAATCTAATCAATTAATTGGTTGGGGCCAAGTAAATTAGGCAAATAATCATGTTCCAATATTTCACAAATATTTTTCAAGATTATTTCACGAAATTAACAATTGATTTCACTAATTGACAATCACATGGTTCTAGATTAGGAATGTAATTTCAGCAGTGACCCCTACTTACTAAAATTAGCATATCTCAATCATATTAAATCCAAATTAGACAAAATCAATTTTCATAGATTGCTAATTTGATTTAGGACAGAACCTAAGTGAAGTTTCACGCATTTCGAGGCAAGTCTAAACCGTAATTAACATTTTAATCACGTTCAGATTTACAGTTCCCGCAACAGTGCATACATGTTCAATAAAACAACCATATCTTGAGCATACGAAATCCGATTTACGCAAACTCAGATCCTATGGTTTCCTTATTTAATGGGGAACAAAATCCAAGTATTAAATTCATGTTTAAACAATTTAAACAGTGCCGAATTTATTTACTAAACAGATCTACGAAATCAAATGCGATAAAAACTTTCGCGACCTAAATGAACCCAAGTCGTCCTCGGTTATTCGAATCATATTCGAAACCGTTGACCTAAGGCTCTGATACCACTTGAAGGATATGGTAAAAAATCCTCAAGCGCATCACGGAAGCGTGTGCGTCGTATCGAATACGACGAGGAGCGACTAGTCGCACTAGTTGCTCGATGCAGCGGAATTTAAAAAAATTTTATACGACGAAACTACATGATCCAAGAACACTTCTCGGATCGTTTCGTCTAAACCACAAACAAGTAATAGGATTAACTCTTGAAGCGTGGTTGTGATCGAGTCTCTAAAAGAAGAGACCTCCTGTCTCAAGTCCGATCCGACGGAGGAGACGCTTGCGAGCGCGGGGATGAACCGCGTGCTTCTCGCAATCCATATTGATGATCCAAGCGGTAGGATCTCCTGATCTCGACACATGAGATCTGACGTCTTCTTCACGAGCGAGGTGCACCGAAGGAGACGGAGATCTACGAGCAAACCATCGGGCAGCATAACGACGATGCCGCGGAGATGGAGAACCACTCTAAGGCATCCATGGTGGACGGCCATGAGAGGGAGAGACTAGACGTGTAGAGAGAAAGAGAGAGAGAGAGAGAGAGAGACTTGTTGTCTCAATTTGTGTATGTGTAAAGAAGAGCAAAGAGGTGCCTCTCCTTTTATAGGTTTTTGGGATCCATGGATCTCAATCCATGGGACAACACAAATCCAATGGTCCACATTAATTTGTGTTTCTTTCAATGGTCATGATTTGTTGCTAAAAACACAACAACACAAGTGGCGGCTGACATTTTGAAGGAGCAGTGGAAGCCTATAATCTAGTTGGGGAGGACAAGTCAGACGAGGGGATGAGTGGTCTCCTACTGAACGGGTCGATCCTCCCCTCCTAGGGTCCACTTTTCTGACGCTCGCCGACGAGCTCCCCAGCGAGGAGGAACCTTCCGGCGTCACCTAAACTATATATTTGGCGGGGCGGCTTTTTTTCACAATAAAGACTTTTTGGGCGTAAGATGCTTAAGACCACTGCTCTGGATAACTAAAGACCAAAGAGATGCTTCCCGGACAAAAGAAATAGATAGTGACCGCTCTTCTCCCGCCTATTCATCTATCGAATCACATCCGTCGCACTTTCTCTTAGGTCGAACTCTTTCATCTTCTCGCTGGCCTCGGGGACTGTGCCCTCTTTTCCCGTGGACAGGAGGATCGGGCGGGGAAAACGGGCTTTTAATTTTATAAAAAATCAAATATATAATAAATATAATTTGATTTATATCAAATCAATCTCCATTGGAGAAATAGGAAGGAGGCAAGCCTCCTTCCATAAAGGGGGGCGGACGGCCATAGTCCTATAAGGACTTGGTGGCCGTCCCCTCTCTTTATTAGGAAGGGAGCCTCCTTTCTCTTTTACATGAGATTGCATTATCTCATGATTCTCTCCAATATTTGCAACAACTTTTGTTGCAAATTATTTCACAAAAATAAATCCAATTTATTTTGTAAACATTGCAATCATGCCATTGGAAATTTGTGAATTACATTCACAACCCAAAACAAGATGTAAATTACATTTTCAATTTAATGTCCAATGTGAATCCAATTCACATCAACATTTAATTAACAAATGTAAATTACAAATAGCTCTCTCTTATGTATTATAAATCACATTTATAATATATATGACTAATATGGATATTGCTATCCACATTATTCATATCCATGATAATTAAATCACATTTAATCATCTTGGATCTCTATTCTCTTGTGTTCAAATAATATGAATCACATTCACATTATTTACATCTTTGATAATCAAATCACATTTAATTATCTAAGATATATCTCTTTATAATATGAATCAAATTCATATTAATCATGATAATTAAATCACATTCAATTATCCATTTTCTCAATGCTCGGATACATATATCAACAATAGAATTGTCCATGAACTCCTTCAAGAATAATGCGCTTTCTCCGCAGATACTTGGAGATAAGGACAGGGCGATTGTATTGTTCCACGTATAGTGACTTGGATATCGAGATCACATCTCAAATCCAGATCTCGGGCCTCCCATAGATGCTTGATTAAATCAAGACCGTAAATCTAATCTTCTTATTGGATCTGAATCATATTCAGATCAATGTCCAATATTTGGACTAAGATTAGGTTACTTCTCTACTGAGAGGAGTCACTAAAATCCAGACCCGTTTCATCACTCCCTAGGAATGGAAGCGTCATGGTTACACAATCGTGTTGGGAATACCTGAGGGTGACCTGTACACGTGAGGTGGGGGAATTTTGCATAGAGGCCCTCGGCCTTTGATTTATTTCGTTTCAGTACCGAAACTTTGATATTAAGTGTTATATTTTTGGAAAAATTGCATGTATGCCCCTGGACTTTTGGATATTTGCACTTATACCCCTTCTAGGCTGTGATATTTTTGTGAACTTGTAGTATTTATTTGGAGCCTCATTTTAATTCCAAAAATTCTAAAAAATTAAACTTAAGCTCCGGTTACCTTGTACTTCCACGCCCTATTTTTAGTTTTTGATTTTATTTTATTTTTATATTTATTAAAAATCAAAAACATTCTTTTTATCTACTGTCTAGCCTAGAAAATACCAAAAAATAGTAAAATACCTCGAAAAATTCCCAGAAAATTCTCTAGCATGTATTTTAACCTATTTTAGTGTCATCCAAAAATCACTAAAAATCTCAAAAGAAAAACCCTAAAAATTCAAAAATACATAAAAACTTCAAAAAAATCTATAAAATTGTAGAAAACTCAAAAATTTGTAAACTCAAGTCCTGTAGTCTCCTGTTTTTATTATCTTTATTTGAAAAATAGTGCAGAAAAATTTGTGGCTGTTTGCTATTTTTAATTTCAATTTTACCTCTAGCCAGTAGCTTATTCACTATTTTGGTTTATTTCAGTGTTTAAAAATACCAAAAATAGTTTGAAAAATATCCAAAAATCACAAAAATAGTAGAAAGTTATAAAAATACCAAAAAGATTTTATTTCTGATTTTTTGGTTATTTTTGCATATTTTTACAAATATTTAATCACCCCTTTTATTACATTGTTTCTATATTCCAATATTGAAAAAGAAAAAAATATAAAATATAAAATTATAAAAATCAGATAATTAAAAACCAAAATACAAAATTAAAAATTAAATAAAAAAATATAAAAAAATTAAAAATTAAAAACCCACAAAAATCTTTGCTTGCTTAGTGTAGACATCACTCTCTCTCTCTCATACACACACACACACACACACACATCTTTTTGAATTATCCTGTTTGCTCCCTGTATTCGAACTCTCTGCATACTTGTCCTATACATCTTTTGTGCATAGTTAAAAATAAATTTTAACTCCACATTTATTTCTAATTGTTGATCTACAGTGTGGGTTAATTGTTGACTTTAGTCCAGATTTAGTGTGGTCAACACACCGACTGAGTTCCCGTTTTGTGTGGAACTTAGGACCACCTAATTTTGGCTAAATCAAATGGCGCCGTTGCCGGGGAGCAACAACGAGTAGTTTATCTTTTTGTCTGTTTGTGTTTGTTGTCTACCATAGCTGTATTTTATCTCTCCTGCATTTTTGATATATATTGTTGAGCTTTCTGACCGTTCTTTTCTTGTCTTCTTGCGAGGGACCGCGGAGCAAGGCGGATCGCCTAGGTGACCCGAAGCATCCTTGGGAAGCGGAGCCGGCTATTCTTTGGCCAAGCCGGCAGGAGAGAGCATGAGTGAGAGAGAGTGCTTAGAGCAGTTGCATTTTATTTTGTGAGAGAGAGTTATTCATTATTTGTAATAATACAGGGACTTGGACATTCAGACTACCGGGCCTAATTTCCGGGTGTTTGTTCACCCGGGGGCTCACCGCGGTTTTTGACGAGCTTTTCACCGCTGTCATTTTCCGGTTTTGTTTTCATTTTTCATCTCTTTTGCGGATTGAGCCCTTAGTTCTAGGCCTGCTTGATTGACTAAATTAGGTTCAAACACACTAATAACCTTTGCATGTATCTATAGCTCGAATTTGGACTTAGTTTAATTAAACAGTTAGCTCATCGTCTTAGATCCGCCGTGCCGCGAGCCCTCCCCAACAAGCGCTACTTCTGAACTCGATGTGTCGAGAAGAGGAGGGGGGGGGGGTCTAGACCGGACTCTTAGGATCGAGGATTGGTGACTAACTTGTGGTTCTTAACGCTAGCAGTTGCCTATCTTAGGACGATTTCCGTATTGCATATCGGCATGTAGATTAGGTTTATAAATTTCTGCTTTGCATCCCGCATGGAGAGAGCTGGGATTCGCTGTAAGTCTTCTTACTTTGCATCCATCATTTAGGCACAAAGGTGAGATTTCCATCTTTGTGTCGACTTGCACGGCTTTTCCGACTCTATTCTCCCTCTGTTTTTGGACAAAGTAGGATCAAGAAAATACAAAAAATCATTAGGCGCTTGTTTGAATCTATTCAAAAGAAGCGATAACACCAAAAAAATTAAAAAAGGGACTGCTAAGAAAACCTTGACCAAAAATAAAATTGGTAATTGGATTCATTGATTGGGGAGAGTAACACCCTCACTTGTTTTCAGGTTGCATGGGAAGGTTTCCTTCCAAGTGAGGTGAGCGCTTCGTAAGGACTAGAGCCAAAATCCCAGCTTGTGGCTGCCTTGTGTATCACTTGGATTTCCGAAGTATTGGCGCTTCTATCGTACGTGGACGAGTAGGGCTTGGTCAACATTGGTGACTCTCTATTGTGTAGAGCATCGACCTTGTCCAAAGTATCGAGCCTAGGCCACGCCTTCACAGGGGTGTCTGTCTCATCGTCTCACGTCCGAGTAGGTTCTTGCGTGCTCACGGGTGATTCTGTTGCGAGCGAGTTCCGAAGTATCGGTTTTGCCTATTGGCTTCCTCTCTTATTCTTTGGCTAAGTAGGGATCCAGGAAGGGTTACAAGGACCTCAAAAAGCGCAAGCTACAGATTAAACAGGAGGAGGACAAGTACGGGACACTCTTCAAGCAGTACTCTCTCTCCTTTAGGCGTAGCGCTCTAAGGACTCGTGAAAAGATTAATTCCTGAATTCAAGCTAAAATCGACAAGATAAAAGCCGAACCTTCACGGCTTCATGTGTTGAGTTGGTGAATTCACCCCTATTTTGTGTTTGATTGCTAGTTCTATTTAGGTAAAGATCAAAAACATAGCACAATTGTGCGCAATTTTGCTTCTCATTTCTTCCCTTTTCTTCTGCATTCTCCCTGCTCTTCCCAATAATCAAGATGATGGGACGGAGATCTCTTAGGCCGACCTTGTCAGCACCGCTATCCAGCACTCCTCCTTATTCATCTAGGACTACCTCGGAGAGTCCGCTCTCCGAGCCTGAGTTTACCTCCACCCTGTTCCCCCTCGATCACCCTTCTCATTCTCCTTCCATTAGTCCAAGAGTGTCAGAATTTACTGCATCACAGAGTTCAGATCATTCGACAGCACCTGAGATGGCCTCCTTTGCTTTTTCAGAGAATCCCGAGATGGTTGACAGAGGCGAACACCCGGATGACCATGATCACCCTCCATTCTTATTTGATCAGGCGGCCATCAACAATTCACTTCTTGCATCCCTGGAGACCATGCAGAGGCAGATTCGTGACCAGGGTACCTTCATGGGTGATTTGATGAGAGAAATTGCTCAGATGAGAGAAAACTGACCTGGGGGCGGTGGCGGTGGAGGAGGAGGAGGACCTGATGCAGGAAGAGGCGATCCCGACATCGAGAGACCGCCGCAGACCATCATGCGAGAATTGCATAACCCAGCAGCGTCCCTTACACATCGGTGGATCAGACTCCCGCCTATCCATGGAGATTTCGAGTTGCGGCCCCACACCATTCAGCTTCTACCCAAATTCCATGGGTTGCCGACAGAAGAGCCACACATCCACCTCCAAGAATTTGAGATGATATGCAACACGATCCATGATAGGCTGATGACCGAGGACACGATCAAGATGATCGCCTTTCCATTCTCTTTGGTTGACAGAGTCGTATATTGGCTCAAACACTTGGGGCGATTCATCGATACATGGGCAGATCTCCGGACCGCATATCTGAAGAAATACTACCCTCTCGGTCGGACCAATGCAGCTAGATCAATGATCAGCAATTTTGTCATGATCCCTAACGAACAGTTTCATGAAGCTTGGGATCGCTTTCGAGAACTCATTGACCGGTGTCCACATCACGACATATCCAAGCCCAACTTAGTGCAAAGTTTCTTCTTTGGGCTGACACCGGAGCTGCAGGGGCTAGTGAACGCCTCTTGCGGTGGATCATACTTTTCCAATGGTGAAGACGACGTTTGGGCCATCTACGAGGGCATGGCAGAAAATTCAACAGTGATGGCCCAAGCCCATGTCTACACGCAGCAGAATCCCCCGCAGGGAGCAGGATCATTCCAGAGGATCGCCCGCATCGATGCCGGTCCTAACACATCATCGGTAGCCGCAGCCCAAGCTGAATCAACCGCAACCGACATGGGCATAATCCGTGAGAAGCTGGACCGTCTCGAGATCCTCAAGAAGAAACAGATGCAAGGCGTGGCCCAGATGGACCAAATTGCCAAGACATTGAGTGATCTGAAGACGCAAATTCTTTGCATCCAGGAGGCACAGACTTCTTCCCAGCAACCTCCCAGATCACGAGATGATCCGAGCGGTAGCAACTCATCACAATCCTTTGTCTCGTACCGCCAGGTCAACCACATCCAGGCAGAGCCGGTCCTGTTGCTATAGTATCATCCAGTGCAGCCGCCATCTCAGGATACTCAGATGGTGGTCTATCAGCCGGAGCAGCCACTGGCAGTTCTTTCTCCACCCTCCTTTGAGCAGGAACCATTGATGGAAGTCAATGGGATTTGGTACGACCGGTAACCTCAGCCTGGGATCCGTCGTGATCATCCAGGATTCCGTTGGGGCAATGGTGGATCCTCATCCCAACAACAGAATCCCGCTCAAGGACAGCAGAGCAGCCAACAACAACAACAACAACACCAGCAGCCCCAGTATGCCCAGCCACAACAGTATCAGAGTGGTCCTCGTCCCGCCTATCAGGGACAGTAGTGGAGGCAGCGTCAGCAGCCTCATCAGTCTTACCCACATCACCCCCAGTATTAACCACAACAGCAGCAACCCCATTTCCAGCAGGGACAACCATCCGGTTCTCAGGGTCCCACTTTTGAGAACCCAACTCTCGATGATCTTGCCCGCTTGCTCTCCGAACAGCGAGCATCCTTCATGCAAGAAATGGATGAATTCCGGCAGGAGATGAGGGAGATTATCAAAGGGAAGGCCGCCATACCCGCTCAGATTGAACCTAATCCGAACAATCTGAAAAGAAAGTCTGAGCAGGTAGAGTTTACAGAGGATGCCTCTCCTAGTGACTACTTGAGTGATATGTCTTATTCTTTCTATGATGCTGATTTTGTGACTACTAGGAGCGGTAGGATGCCCGCCGGTGGCGCCTCTTCTGAGCGACAACCACCAGCTGAATCAGGAGCGCCAGAGGAGCAGAGTAGCGGTGCTGATGCTGCTAATGATGAGGTTAGAGACGGTGGTGCTGAGGCCACCAATGATGGAGATTCCGACGACGGTACTGACACCGTCGTGATACCAGATGCAGACGGTGGTGCTGATGCCACCATTTTGAATGCTGAACCAGAGCGTGGTGCTGATGCCGCGAACACAGGTGCTAGTGGTGGTGCTGAGGCCATCACATCTACTTTTGTTGAGCCTCCATCTGTGATGTTACCACCTTTTGTATCCATGGACTGTGGCAACAAAAAGAAAAACAAAAATATGAATAAAGGAAAGGTTTCTGTTCACATTGCAGATCCATATGTGTTGAATGATGATGATTGTATGGATTCTCCTCCTTCACAGGCACAGGGACCTATTCCTAGTCCTCCATCTGAGGAGGCCCCTACAATCCCCTTCCCTGAGGCACTCCGCCGGGCGAAGGGGAACAAAAGAGAAAATCCCAAAAAAGAGCAACATGTAGAGTTCGACAATCATATGATAGACAGATTCCATATTCAGCTGACTCTACAAGAAGCACTTGAGCACATCCTCCTCTTCAAAAAGAACTTGAAGGAGCAAACTACCATTCGCAGGAAGAGGAGGAACCACAGAGATCAAATCCATGTGCTCACCCATTCCACTTGCTGCACCATCCAGAACAAGATGCCAGCCAAGTGACCAGATGCAGGAGCTCCCTATGTCAGATGCGAGATTCAAGAGCAGCAGTTTGATCGTACTCTATTAGACAGCGACTCTTCAATCAACCTTCTTCCGGCAGCCTTGCTCGACCGATTCGAGTTTGGTCCTCTTCTTAGGAGCAGGACAGTCCTTCAGTTTGCTGATAGGTCGACTAAGAGGCCGAAGGGGTTATTGAAAGACGTGGTCGTTACCATTCAGAGCCTGAAATTCCCCGTGGACTTCGTTGTGTTGGACATGGAGATCCCTGAGTCGGTAACTGATGCCCCCATCATACTCGGACGTCCATTCTTGGCCACAACCAAGGCGGTGACCGATCATGATAGTGGGTACGTATGTTTTCGCATAGAGGGCGAAACCATACAAATAGAAACGATCGAGGAAACCAGAGCTAGACAGTTAGAATGCTCGGAGCAGTCAAGCGAAGACGCGCAAATGACAGAGGAAGAGCTAGACGCGCAAATGCTCGGAGCAGTCAAGCGAAGCGTGTGATTTTGTGATGACTGATGATGAATCCAACTGGATAGATCCCGTAGCACCGACCCTCGCCTTGCCTATAGATTCACTATATCTCAAGCTCATGGCAATCGAGAGCCGGGAGAGCACACACCTGGATGAGGATACACCTGAGGCTGACAGTGTTGTGATGAGTGGTGCCGATGATTTTCATTCTTGCTCATCTTCTTCTGATCCCTCGGATTCAGACATTGACTGGGATGATTTTGATGACTATTTGCCATGTCTGATTCCTTCTGAGCCAACAACCATGATAGAGTGTGAGCCAGTGCAGTTTATTGATGAACCAGCAGGCCGTCCTTCGTCAGAGATTAATGCAGAGCGAGAGTTCTCCCATGCAGACCTGGTCGCCTTCACACAGACATATCAGAAGCCAGATCTACCGCCTCCCAGTTGTCCAGAACTGAAACCTCTGCCGCAGTCGTTGAAGTATAGATTCCTTGCGGGTGAGCCAGATATGCACCCAGTCATTATCTCAGCAGGTTTGACTGAAGAGCAAGAATCTCGTCTGATGGAGGTTCTTGAAAGAAACCACAAGGCAATAGGTTGGAGTATAGCTGATCTCCAGGGGATTAGTCTGGCTCTGTTCTCTCACCACATCTATCTTGAGGATGACGCTAGGCTGTCGCGTGAGTTCCAACGACGGCTGAACCCGAATCTTCGAGACGTAGTCATGAAAGAAATTTCTAAGTGGTGGAGCGTCGATTTTATCTACCCCATCTCCGACTCTAAATGGGTTAGTCCACTACATGTGGTACCCAAGAAGATGGGTATCACTACAGTTTTCAATGAGTCTGGAGAGGAGATCGCTACCAGAGTGCCCACTTCTTGGAGGGTCTGTGTGGACTACAGACGACTGAATGAGGCCACCAAGAAGGATCACTTCCCGCTACCTTTCATTGATCAGATTATCGAGCGGTTAGCTGGGAAGAGTTATTACTGCTTTCTTGATGGGTACTCTGGATATAATCAAGTGGCCATTGCGCCCGAAGACCAGGACAAAACGACATTCACCTGTCCGTTTGGGACTTATGCTTTCAGACGGATGCCCTTTGGTCTATGTAACGCTCCGGCGACATTCCAAAGGTGCATGTTGTCCATATTCTCGTACATGGTGGGTGACTGTTTAGAGGTCTTCATGGATGACTTCTCGGTCTATGGCGACGGGTTCGATGCTTGTCTTGACTGGCTAGACCGTGTGCTTCAGCGCTGCATAGAGGTCAATCTTGTTTTATCTTGGGAGAAGAGCCACTTTATGGTGACTCAAGGGACGGTCCTCGGTCATATCGTCTCCAACAGGGGCATGGAGGTCGATCCGGCCAAGGTGGATATCATCAGAAAACTCAATCCACCATCCAACTTGCGTCAGTTGCGGTCTTTTCTGGAGCATGTCAGTTTTTACCGATGGTTCATTCAGGACTTCAGTCGGATTGCCCGACCGCTTACTGACTTGCTGACAAAAGACACCGAGTTTATTGTCAATGATAAGTGTCTTGCATCTTTCGAGACTCTCAAAGATATGGTTGTTTCAGCTCCTGTCCTTCAGCCACCCGATTGGTCTCTCCCATTCGAGATCATGACGGACGCTTCAGATTTTGCCGTTGGGGCTGTGCTTGGACAGAGGAGGGATGGATTATGCCATTCACTACGCCAGCCGGACTTTGGATGCCGCTCAGCGGAACTACACTGTGACTGAGAAAGAGATGCTGGCCGTATCTTTGCTCTGGATAAGTATCGATCTTACATTCTCGGATCTAGAGTGACTATTTACACTGATCATACCGCCATCCGGTACTTAATGGCTAAGAAGGATGCCAAAGCACGCCTCACCAGATGGATCCTTCTACTCCAGTAATTTGATATTGAGATTAAGGATAAACCTGGAGTGAAGAATGTGGTGGCGGATCATCTCTCCAGATTGGAGAATCTTGAGGAATCTGAGCCCAGTGCACCTATCACAGAGACATTCCCAGACGAGGCGATCTTGGCGGTCGCCTCACTCCCGTGGTATGCCGACTTTGTAAACTATCTTGTTGCCAAGACAGTCCCTCAGGGTTGGCCCAGGAGGAAACTTGAGACCTTCCTAGCTAAGGCCAAGTTTTACCATTGGGAGGATCCCGTCCTTTATCATGAAGGAGGGGATAACATCTGGAGGAGGTGCATTCCTCAAGAAGAGCAGCATAGCATCCTCACATATTGCCACAAGTTTGAGGCAGGAGGACAACATTCTAGAAAAAGGACAGCACAGAAGGTGCTTCAATCCGGCCTATGGTGGCCTACTCTCTTCAAGGATTCTGATGAGTTCGTGAAGAGATGTACTGACTGTCAGAAAATGGGAACCTGCGGACAGAGAGACACGATGCCCATGCAACCCATTCACTTCTGTGAGGTTTTTGATGCATGGGGGATTGATTTCATGGGCCCATTTCCTAAGAGTCAGGGATTTGAGCATATTTTGCTCGCTGTGGATTATGTCAGTCGATGGGTTGAGGCCATACCCGCCCGAGCCGCAGATGCTAAAACCGTGTGCAAATTCTTGAGGAAAAATATCATTTCACGATTTGGGGTACCTAGAGTCCTGATTTCAGATGGGGGGTCTCATTTCATCAATGACGAGGTTAGTGCCCTTGTAGACGAGTTCGGCATTGACCATCGGGTTGCCACACCGTATCACCCTCAGACTAATGGTCTTGCCGAAGTATCGAACTGGGAGATAAAAACTATCTTGCAGAAAGTTGTCTGCCCAGACCGAAAGGATTGGTTACAGCTTTTGGACTCGGTCTTGTGGGCTTATCGGACTTCCTTCAAAAATCCATTAGGGATATCTCCCTTTGGTCTCGTCTATGGCAAGCCGTGCCATCTGCCAGTGGAGATCAAGCACAAATCTTTCTAGGCAGTCACTAAGTTACTGTTAGATCCTGAGAGTATAGGAGACCAGAGAAGAGCAGAATTGGCAGCCCTGGAAGAACTGAGAGATACAGCCTTTTCCAACAGCCTACAATACAAAGAGAAAGTGAAGACATGGCACGATTCGCATATCAACCATAAACAGTTTGAGCCAGATCAGAGAGTATGGTTGTTTGATTCCAGGCTGAAATTATTCCCAGGGAAATTACAGAGCAAGTGTAAAGGTCCATATGTGGTTAGGAAGGTACACGACAATGGCAGCATCGACATATCCGAACCGTCATCTTCTTCTACCTTCCGTGTCAATGGTCAATGCCTGAAACTATATCTAGATCATGATCCGCCGACCATTGACGTTGCCCCCATTCTTCTGGTATGAGGTGTGTTCTTTGACTCACAACATCTGCACCTCATACATGGTGATCACTTCCATCTTCCGCTGTACAGATCATCTGTCCATATCACTCTTTCATCTGTTGATTTATTTTCTTCTTTTCTTATTTTCTTCTTTTCCTTTTCTATTTTCTTTATCTATCAAAAAGGTACCGCCCCTTGTTGTCAGTTTTCTGTACTGAGGACGTACTTTATCCTAAGTATAGGGGGGCGTGCACCCCGAGTTGTTCTATTCTTTTCGATCCTCTCCATTGTCTCCTCCTCTTGTCTATACTTAGGGATATCTTACCCTAAGTATAGGGGGAGACAATCTGAGTACGATCTGTTCATTCCCACCCTTGACCCTCCCTACGTTGTGTACAGTATGCTATACTTAGGATTATTTGATCCTAAGTATAGGGGGGACAGTCAACTTCTTATTGGTTCATTCATTCATTCTTTAGACTTGTCTATACTTAGTACGAGTTATGTCTTCTCTTTTCTCTCCGATCTATGAGGACATAGCTTAAGCTAAGTATAGGGGGGTCGTATATACTGCGTATATACTTTAGCCATAACTCGTACTTTCGTATTTTCCTAACAATATGGCTAATTATTCTTTAAAATTCATTAAAATCCTTAATAAAAAGATGTGATTATTCCTCAAATTCTTTTTGTAATTACTGATTAATAAATCAGGTGAAGATTTTTTTTGCAAAATGTTTGAAAAATAGTTTGAAAATCTTTGTGAACATCTATTGCAAACTATTTTGAAAATATTTTGTTACATGTTTTCAACCTGTGTAAAATGTGTGTTTTGTAAAATTTCTTTTCTTTGTGTGAAATAAAATTGTTTGAAAAATGATTTGCAAATGGTTTGAAAAATGGTTGCAAAAATACTTTGAAAAATCTATTTATACTGTTTTGAAAGCCTTTGCAAAATGATTTTCAACTGTGTGTACATGTTTGTAAAATGTTTGTAAAAATTTTTTTGGACTATAGTTTTCAAAAATTGTGTGAAAAGCTTGTGTCAAATGAGTTTGAGGAAGACATACATATCACCAAAATCCACTATATATATATATATGTATAAAACTGACCACTTACCCTTAAAATCCACTTCTTGTATATATAAAGCACTCCCGTGTACATATTTTCACCTAGTTTTTAGCCAAAACTTTTTGTTTTCAAAAATCCAAAACACATTTGCAAAATTAAAATCCAAAAACATTTGAAAAATTTCTTTGAAAAAAAAATTGCACCTGCATATGCATCGTCATCTTTTCAAAAATCCATAAAAAGTTCAAAATCATGAAAATTGCATCACAAAAATATTTTTTGCATTGCATAGCATGAGCATTCTTCAGATTGAGTTTGATAGTTGAACAAGTCTAAGAAAAATCCGGAGATTGGAGCTTGATTGGACCTTAAAATCTACCTAATAACAGGAACCTTATAGGAACTGGGTTTGAGGTACTTCAGGTCTAGTTGACTTAATTCTTTGAGGATCACGGGACTTGGTTCAATGGATTCTTGACTGCCTAAGTAGAGTATTTCGGAGCACACGCATGATTCTTGTTGATAATGACCTAACTCGGACACCTGCACCTTTCACATGGCTCAACTCAGTTGGAGTGGTGAGGGGATTGGATTTGCCGGTATGAGACGCACTCAAGTGGAAACATTTGTCCTCCTCTAGGGAGGGAAGTGCACCCCAACCCGTCCAGTGATAAGGAAGTCTAAAGACAGGAGGCTGTGGGTTGCGATAAAGCTTCAAAAGAGGGATAGTCTACTGGCTCAAGAGGAAAAACTCCTTATGTAAATACTGTTGTATATAGTATTAAAAAAAGTTTCAGGCATGTACAAAAATAAAAAGCCTGCAAGTATGTACAAAGTCAATAAGCAAGCTTGAGTTCCAAAGTCAAATATGTGAGCCTGCAGCCGGATGATTCGACTACACTGGTCTTGCATCCCAGAATAGGTAGCTACACTGGCTACCGTCCATTCTTCTCTTCACCCCCTCCTCTTGAGCTGGTTGCCACTTGAACTTAGAAAAGAATACCCCGCTCCTCGAGGATGGAGTTGTTGGATTGGGGAATCATTGGGTTGTCGTACTGGAGAAGTCAGTTTCTTTGACATTTCAGTTGGGGAGAGGCACCATCAATTACACTGTACGAGTCAGATTCATAGTTGTAAGAGTTTGCGTATGAGTTGAAGTATTTCTGACCAGGCTATTGAGGAGACTTGAGCAGAGTTTTGGGATTCTCAGGGACTGTTGGATTTCAAATTAGGTTCTCATTAAGGTTCCGCCTGCACTAAAATTCCAAAGATCCGACTTAAGCTCCAAACTTTGATTTTGTGAAGACAAGTTTGATAATCAGATAAAATCCAAGTTCTTCTTTTTCTTTTCTTTCTCTTCTTTTTGCACTTATTGCATAAGTGTTTGCTAGGGACTAGCAAAGGTAAAGTATAGGGGGATGATGAATCCACATTTTGTCATCTTTATTCTATCATTTTGGCACCAAAAACTCTAGCAAATGCCTGTAAATAGCCTTAAATACAACATCTTAGCATTCATGCATGTGCATCTCATTAGTGTGTAAAATACTGTAATTAAAGCCAAAATAGAATAAATAAAAGAAAAGAAAAAGAATAAAATATTGTAAATATTTTATGACCCGAAACCCTGAGACCTAGGTATCTCGATGACTAGGTCGACAAGGAATAAAGTAGGGGGAGATAAGGTCAAAAATATAGTATAAATACCTATACTTTCTATTCATTCTTTATTCATTTTGGGACCTATTTTTGGTTCCACTTTTTATACATCAAATAAAGAAACTTTGTACATGAAAGTTGTAGATAATTATGTACATTAAAATTGGAATAAAAATCTAAATAAAAATCAAAATAAAATACTTACATATTTGATACATAGGTATACTACCTATACCCATACCTATACAATACCTATTTATATTTTTTTAGTATATAAAATGTATCAGAAAAATAAAAAAATACATTTGTGTACATAAAAGTATTTTATAATTTTATAAAATAATAAATAAAAATAATAACATTAAAATACACAGAATAAAAATAAAGACTAAGATATATAGGTATTATACCTATAAAGGGCTAAAAAGTAAACTCATAAAAATATACCTCATAAAATTAATTAAAAATCATAATAAAATACTACATAAAATAACGAATATTTTTATTTAATAATCATAATTTGATTCGTCTTATTTCTATTTTTAAAAGAATTTACAAAACATTTACCAGGGATTTTTCCTGATTGGTCCACGTGGACCAATCAGGAGACGGTCCCAGTTGACCCAGGTCAACTGGCCGTCCTTCCCCATGTGCCTTCGTCAGAGCCTCGTTTGACCCCATGTTTGCGGATTTTTCGAGGTTTCCCGTTGCACTAATTCATGTCGATGATTTGACCACTTTTCCTCCTCGATCGTCCCTCTTGCTCGCCCAATGATCGCCTCGAGGATTGGGTCACTGTGGCACTCGATGCGCCTTGATCTTTGGAGCACCTTGGTCAGGAGTCAAACCAGATATAACGAACTCCCACTTTGAATTTGATTTTCGAGTCCCCTTGGTCCACCCCTCTCCGCCTCTCTAGTGCTCTGAAGCTTGCTGGAGGTGACACCTCCACCGCGAGTTCCTCAGCCAGGGCGAATGAGGTCGAGGGCGCCTCCACCACCTCCCGCAAGATCGACGGTCGAGGTACACTACTCCCTCTGGCTCCGGCCATTGAGGGCCTTCCCCCTTCTATTTTTCGCTTGCATTTTACTTCTGATAGCTCTAGGAATGAAAACCCCCAAAAACACCTAAGGATTGTCACCTTAAATCGACGAATCCACCCATTGGCCGGAGCGCAACTCCGGCCGTTCTCCACCCCGAGTCGTTACGAATCTCCACCACCATCCTGAGGTCCAGGCATTTTGCCCTGGACCTCCTAATCCCTTTTGCAGGTCGAAGCACGTTCATGCGAGCCTGGAGGTGATTCTAGAGCTTCGCCGGAGCTAACGAAGCTCTATAGCTCCGCCACCCTTCAGTGAGCCCCTCGGCCATCGCCGAGGCTTTTTGACGCTGCCAGCAGTTAGAGGAAGACCTCAGGAGGCCGCAGACCCATTTTGACGCCCGAAGCTCCTCAGAGCGCGGAGATCTGGAGCAAAGAAGATCGCCTCGCCGGCGCTCCTCCTTGTTCTTCCTCCGCGTGCCTGCACCGTTGGATCAGGGAGCGTCCTCCAGATCGAACAACGTCTGTTGGATCGTGCCACGTTGCCACCGTCCGATCGTCGTCTACGATCTAATCTCCACCGTTCAACGCGAACCGCCGTCGACCGCTGGATTTACGCCATGTGTTAAGTGAAGATCTGCAGTCGTTGGATCCGCGCGCCAGGGATATTTTGCATCTAAACCCCTACGCATTTTGTATTTACATTTTAGTCCACAAACTTTCCTTAGTAGTGTAAAAATTTTGTAAAATTTGCAAACAGACCCTCGCACTTATTTTATTCACACAAAGGTCCTCCGCCACGTCACCTCACGTGACCTGTACATGTGAGGTGCGGGCATTTTGTATAGAGGAGGCCCTCGGCCTTTGGTTTATTTCGTTTCAGTACCAAAACTTTGATATTAAGTGTTATATTTTTGGAAAAATTGCATGTATGCCACTGAACTTTTGGATATTTGCACTTATACCCCTTCCAGGTTGTGATATTTTTGTGAACTTGTAGTATTTATTTGGAGCCTCATTTTAACTCCAAAAATTCTAAAATATTAAACTTAAGCTCCAGTTACCTTGTACTTCCACACCCTATTTTATAAGTTTTTGATTTTATTTTATTTTTATATTTATTAAAAATCAAAAACATACTTTTTATCTACTGTCTAGCCTAGAAAATACCAAAAAAATAGTAAAATACCTCGAAAAATTCCCTAGCGTGTATTTTAACCTATTTTAGTGTCAGTCCAAAAATCACTAAAAATCTCAAAAGAAAAACCCTAAAAATTCGAAAATACAAAAAAACTTCAAAAAAATCTATAAAATTGTAGAAAACTCCAAAATTTGTAAACTCAAGTCCTCTAGTCTCTTGTTTTTATTATCTTTATTTTAAAAATAGTGCGGAAAAACTTTGTGGCTGTTTGCTATTTTTAATTTCAATTTTACCCCCAGCCAATAGCTTGTTCACTGTTTTTGTTTATTTCAGTGTTTAAAAATACCAAAAATAGTTTGAAAAATATCCAATAATCACAAAAATAGTAGAAAGTTATAAAAATACCAAAAATATTTTATTTCTGAATTTTTGTTATTTTTGCATATTTTTATAAATTTTTAGTCACCCCTTTTATTATATTGTTTCTATATTCCAATGATGAAAAAGAAAAAAAATATAAAAAATAAAATTATAAAAATCAGAAAATTAAAAACCAAAATACAAAATTAAAAATTAAATAAAAAAATATAAAAAAATTAAAAATTAAAAACCCACAAAAATCTTTGCTTGCTTAGTGTAGACATCACTCACACACACACACACACACATCTTTTTGAATTATCCTGTTTGCTCCCTGTGTTTGAACTCTCTGCATACTTGTCCTATACATCTTTTGTGCAGAGTTAAAAATAAATTTTAACTCCACATTTATTTCTAATTGTTGATCTACAGTGTGGGTTAATTGTTGACTTTAGTCCATATTTAGTGTGGTCAACACACGACTGAGTTCCCGCTTTGTGTGGAACTTAAGACCACCTAATTTTGGCTAAATCAATCACTATCTCAAAAAATCTTGTCATCTATGAAGATTTTGTTATTACTGCAATCAAGTGTTTTCTCTATAGTAGGATTAGTAACAGTTTACTACTCCACTGCATGGCAGACATCTGGTATTCGTATACACATCTAGCATACACTCAGCTTCTCGTAACTGATGCACAAGTGCAAGCAGTTTTAGCATTCACTTCCTCAACTCTTAGAGGTGTTATCCCTTTAGATATGTCAGTACCATGTCTTAAGGGATGGAAGCCTTTCATGGAATTTTCCAAAAATGAAATATGTTCAAGGTGTACTACTATTGTGACAGTCCCAATACCCTCTTCTTGCTTCCGAACACCTTCAGAACTAAGATCCAAGAGGTATTCTTGAGATCATATCTTAAATTATAGAACAACCAGATAATAAAACAATTATTATCATCCTTATATCATTCCAAATGATTAGGATATTATCTACATTTAGCACGATGAACAAAATGGCACTCCCACTAAGCTTCAAAAGGTTCATCAAGATTCTATCTGAAATCATAACATTTATGATTTCATCAAATCTGAAGTTCCAACTTCGAGAAGCTTATTTGAGTCCATAGATGGATTCCTTAGCTTTCACACATTGCTTTTCTCAACCATGAAGCCCTGGGGCTACTTCATGTGAATATCCTCAGAGAGGTATTCATAGAGAAATGCAATCTTGACTTCTTTCTCTTGAAGATCCATTTACACCTTTACATGTCTTACCCATATAGGTGGATCCTCGAGGGTCCATATACAACACTTGTATATGAAGTCTACATTAGACTTTTATTGCTAACATCCATCTATCCATGTTATGATATTTAGAAGCTTCATCACATGAAGTTCAATCAATGTCAAATTTCTCTGACACATGGAATCCATCCTTAAACTCATTTGAAGAGGTATTAGTGTTTCATCTGTAATTGTCCTTTTAGTTTCCAATTTCAGGAGCCTCATTATCTTCTCAAGATTAAATGAGTTCCTACACTTCATTTTCATCTTGATTCTCAAGAGTCTCGACCTCTAATAATCATATTCTCAGAGATGAGATATTTTAAGAATCTCAAGATCATAAAGTAGATATCCAATACCATCCTTTATTTTCCTAATGAAGCAGCACTCTCAAGTGATAGATTCCATCTTGCATGGAACCTTATTAAGGATATACATTTAAGTCTCTACTACACATATATACCTGGAAACTAAGGGATAATTATGTTAAAATTCATCATTGATAAGATCATGTCACACATGATCCAATTGTATCTCCCTATAACTCTATTGAGTTAAGGTCTGTTAGGAGGATTGAGATAGAAACGATATTCATATCTCCATAAGGTATCCTTTGAATTCATCTAACAGGTACATGCTACTTAGATTAGATCAAATTCATTTTATCTTCCTTCAAACTTTGGTTGTAAACCAAAATGATGAAATCTTTGAACATTTCAAAGGTTTCTTTAGGTGAAGAGAAGAAATCTCATATCATACATAATCATCAATAGATGTCACATATCCATAATGTTTACTATGATATAGATGATACGCATACATCAATATGTATGAGATCCTGAATACCTTGACATCTTACACCATTCCCAAAGAAGGGTGTATTGGACATTTTACTTTTGAATACAATATTCATAAGTATGTAAGTTTTGAAATTTTAGACATTCTAAAGTTTCATCTCTTACTAGTCTATTGATCAAATCAATAGACAAATGTCCAAGGCTTAATGCTAGATCATTGTCAAATGATCTTCATCCTCCTATTGATCTTAAGGTTCAATTTCAGTATTTAGAAATGTTAATGAACCATTCATCAATTTTCTAATTTAGTGGAGTCCATTAGATTTTAGATTACTATCTGAAATATCTCCATCATAACTCTTTATGATAGATTTATTACAGAATTCATGTTTATTTCTAACATTTAGAATTAAACAATGAGTGTATTCTAATATCTAGGTCATCGAGACATTCTCTAAGACTAAGGGCTCTCCCACTGAAATTATGAAGTCTAGTGATCCAATGGAAATTGCTGCAACAATTGCATCAAAAACCATGTAGATGACAATTAAACCTGAAGACCAAATTCTCCAGTCTTCTAAAACATATGCAACCCATTGCAAGTGTTGTTAGAAGATTGAGGTACAATTATAAGACTTCATCTTGTTCAATAAGCCAGTCAATATCAATGATTTATGTAGATTATTCTGATGCTCAATCCGAGTCCTTCTCTAAGGATTCTAGACAGACTTGATAGTCATACTATCAACACACCAACTTATTACAGTAATGGCATTTATCTAACTATTTGGAAGTCACAGAAGTAGGTCAATTCTTTGACTTTCCTTCTTACTTGGGTCCGACCCATGCTTCCAATGCGCTCCCTTTATCTATAAACAACCATTGCTTAAGACTAAGGATCTCTTATGTTAAATTCAAAAGAATTCAATGTAAGAGCATTTCAACATTTATACATGCTTCATATGAAGCATCATGAATGACCAGAGTACAGACAGTAGAATGATGACATTCATCGTATCTACATCCATCTAAACTCTTAAATCATTGGTTCAGGTAGGTATTCAAACAATTTGAATACATCATATCTTAAAGAGTCACCATTCTGCATGATGCAGAGAACCATGTCATTCATGATAAATGTCAAGAGCACATATGTTATGCCAGAATATCTTCTTAGATTTTATAAGGATTAATTGACAATTATGGTCATCATTGACATGTCACTTCCAAAGTACATTTGATGATATCAAGACTATAGAGTCATACAAACCCTAGGGTTGTAGATCTATTATCTATTTAATTGTCATTCCTCATTACATTGAGGTAACTTGCACATTGCAACCACATACATTATGTGTCCAACTGCAAGTACAATATCTGGATCATGAGTACAATCCATGATATTTTACTGGTTATTATTGAGTATAACATTGAGTGAGTTTAATGAAGGATTATCTGAAATAAGAAATTTGCATAAGTGTATATATTTATACATATTTTACTTTGATTTAGGAATTTTTATATCAAAGTTGTCTTGCCTTGTCAATACTGAAAGTTCATTCCCTTAATCACTTTCAATGTAAGAGATACACTTACCATTATATCTCAACAAGATCTGGGATTTCCTTCCTTATCTTTGTTACATCCCAATAATATGAGAATCTGCAACTCGGATAAAAAGAAACGGGAACACATTCCGCCTTGCAAGTCCAACTTGCATTCCCAATTCGGTCTTTAACACCCGGGCCCACCACCCCTAAGGCGATGCTGACATGTCATTAATTGAACCAACCGTCAACAGGAATAGTACTCGCTATGCGCAATACAATATCGCCCCAATAATACGAGGATCCGATATTGGGGTCACTACGCATACGACCTTACTCTTTCGAGAAGCAAAGAGCCCAATCCAGATGCGCTTGCATGCAGGAGCTGTCATTTCGGACATGCGTCTCCTACATACAATCCCTGGCGACAGAACCCTTCGCCTTGACGGGAGACCATGGATGTCACTTATGTGATCCTCCATATCATATTCAAATTTTAATTAATCATTATGAATCATATTCATTATGATTAATTCTTCTAAGGAAAATAACATCTCTATTCATAATAGAGTGTTTTAATTTTAATTGGATTCTGAGTAATCTAATCATATTAAATTAATGATCTAATTAATATCCAACAAATATTTTATTGTTACTTAAATTATGGTATTATCTCAAATACGTATTACTCTGAATTTTAATAATTAGAAATACATCTTGATTTCTCCAGCATTATCGAGTCCCTACCCGCTGTCATGGCCAGCACCGACGAGAGTGGGACGAACCACATACGTTGCAACCGACTACCCCAATGCTCTCTGACTAGACACCATATCCACCTCAGGAAAGGATAATGCCAAATAGATCAATTTACATTTGAGATGATCATCGATTCTTCAACCGAAATAATACCATATAATAATAATCAAAATAATTTTGATTAACATTATAATGAGATTTGCTAAACAAATCCCAAATCCTATTCAAGCAACATGTTTGTTGGAATGAAGATCTTGTAGATCATGTAACCAATTAGTGATCTAGATCACATCTAATCAAATATTGGTTAAGGTAATGTCATTTAAGGAAATAATTATCATCAAATATTTCACAAATATTTATGCACAATTATTCCAGGAAATTAAATAATTTAGTTTCACTAATTGAGTAAATGACAATCACTAGGTTCTTGATTAGGAAAGTATTTCCAGCAATGTCCCTCACTTACTAAAAATACCATATCTCAATCAAATCAAATCCAAATTAAGCAAAGTAAGTTCTTAAAGTTTGATGATTTATAACAGAGCCTAAGTGATTTGCACGCATTTCAAGGCGTTTCAAATCCGTAATTAACATCTTAATTACGTCATGATCCGCAGTCCCCGAAACAGTGGATACATGTTCACTAAAATGAGCATAACTTGAGCAAGCGGAATCGAAATCACACAAAATCAGATCCAACGGTTTCCTTATTTAATGGGGAACAAAATCCAATTATTATTTTCTTATTTAAACAATTTAAACAGTGCCTAAAACAATATCAAAATAGAGATGCAAAAATGAAATGCAAGAAAACTTTCGTAAACCCTAACGAACCCAAGTCGTCCTCAGTTTATGGATCGTATCCAAAATCGCCGTCCTAAGGCTCTGATTCCACTTGAAGGATATGGTATAATCCTCAAGCGCATCACGGAAGCATGAGCGTCGTATCAAATACGACGAAGAACGACTAGTCGTACTAGTTGTTTTATGCAGCGGAAATTAAAAAATTTTCATGTGACGAAACCACATGATCCAAGAACACTTCTCGGATCATTTCGTCTAAACCACAAACAAGTAGTAGGATTACCTCTTGAAGTATGGCTGCGATCAAGTATATAAACGAAGAGACCTCCTCTCTCAAGTCCGATCCGACGGAGGAGACGCTTGTGAGCACGGGGATGAACCGCATGTAATCCATGTTTATGATCCAAGCCACTGATCTCCTGATCTCGACAAATGAGATACGACGTATTCTTCACGAGCAAGGCATACTGAAGTAGACGGAGTTCCACGAGCAAACCATCGGGCAGTATAACGACGACGCTGCGACGATGAAGAATCTTTCTAGGGCATCCATGGTGGACGACCATGAGAGGAAGAGAGAGGGCTGACGTTGATGAACGCTCCCGTACCCCTATGATAATTCGGTCAGATTAATGTCCAAATTAATTAGATGTCGTTCGTTGCAGTCGGATACGAGAGGGAATATCAAAAACCACTTTAATTAGATTCGAGTTAATTTCAAGCGGTAAAATTTTTTTTTACTTGGTGAAGTCCAAGGTCGAACTCAGGGAGGCATCTGTCTCCTTAGGTGAATTTTTTTAGCAAATTTCCAAGTGTTCAATTTTTGAGGAACAATATTTTTGATATTTTTCGGTTTTTTATGCAAGACACAAGCAAATATCAGGCCAATTCGAAGTTAATTCAAATAAGATATCAAATGAAGTCCAAAAATTATGAAAATTGGCCAGATGATGGATTATGAATTGACTAAGCTACCCTATTTTTTTAGAAATTTTAGACACTAAATGAATTTACAGTGAATTAAACATGCAGATAGGGTAATTTTCACTAATTTATTTTTAATAAATAACAAATCACATCTTTTTCAGAAAATAAAATTATCCTAGATAACTCTAATGATAAAAAATCTAGGAAAATTGACAAACCTTAATTTCAATGTGAGATGAATTTATTAAAATTAAAATAAGAAAATCACTATGGAATTTATTCAGCCTCGATATACGTAATGACATGAAATTTTTGTACAAGGTTAAGTTCACTATCCTAGAGCTACTGTGAATTTTTGAGGATTTTTGGAATCACAGAAAATTAATTAGAATTTAAAAGGTCTCATTGGGTAAAATATTACACAAATCAACCAATTAATTCATTTAAAAATCTACTGTAATTACAAAAATGTGACAAGTGGCATAATAGATGGAGGACAAGTTACTCAACAAAATGCAACTTTTGGAATTTAAAAATGATGTAAAATGCGACCTAGGGATGCGTGCAAAGACATGGGTGTATTTGTAATACAGGAACATTAAATTACATAAAACAAATATGCTGACAGGGACTTAAATGCAATTACCTATAATGTAGGGGGCTGGTATGCAAATTCTCCACTAGGCATGTGCTCCTCACGTGGGGTCTGCTTCACAGGGACCTTTTTGTAAATATGAAAAGATTCCAGGGCCTCGGTGCAAAATACCCAGGCTGCACGTGCGCCTCACATGGTCGGCCTAGGCTCGGATGGCTTCGGAGGCTCGAGGCTCGGCTCGGGTGGCCTGGAGGTCTGGAGTGAGGCTCGGTGTAGCCTCGGGTCGTCCGATCCTAGGGTCGGGGGCGAGGCTCGGTCTCTGTCGACGTGGCGTAATGAAGACCCTTGGATCAAGATCGATCCAGGGGTGTCGGTGCTGACACGTGGCTCGATCAGAGATCGTCAGCTCTACGTTGATCCAACCGGCACTGGTTCGCGATGGAGGAGGCGACGTGGTTGAATGCTGATCTTTGGATTACCAAAGATCCAACGGCTCCTAGCTGCTCCAGATGTCGATGACGTGGCGGGCTAAGCGCCGTTAGATCGGGAAGGATCCAACGGCGCCGGTGAGGCGCGACTGAGTGGCGACGTGGCACGAAGTCGACCGTTCGATCAAGGTGATCGAACGGTATCCGGGGCTTCTCCTTCAATGGCCTTCCGTCACCTGTGGAGGAGATGGTGGAGCTCCGGCGATGGGGCCTTTGCTCGCCCTTCCCTACAGTATCGGTGAAGCTCTCCGAGGTGTCAGAGATATCCCAAAAGCTGCGTGGCGATGCGGCGAAGATGCTGGTGGTCTCAGGAGCTGGAGATGGCCGTCGGAGGTTGCTGGCGTCGAAGCTCCAAAAGAAGTCCGGTGAAGTTCTGATTAGTGAAGAAGTGGTACCTGCAAGTGTTAGAGGAGGAGCCGAAGCTCGTGCGTGCAATCGTGGAGGTGGAAGGATGGTTGGCGAGGCCTAAGCGGAGGGAGGTGGTCTGGCGACGGTGCTCCGGCCAAGTGGCGGAGCTGAATTGGACGGTGAGATGAAGCGTCTGAGGGCGGAAAGGTATCCACGAGGATGAGAACTCCGTCGCGGAGCTCGATGGAGTGGAAGCGAGGCGAGACAATGAAAGGGACGTCAGATAAAAAATGAGAAATCAAAAGAAAAACAAAAATGAAGATCGTAAGAAGATGGAGGTGTTCACCTGGGGTTTGGAGCTCAAGTTTGAGTTCCAGATCGTCGCTCTAAGGGGCGGTAAGTCCCTGAGCTCAAGCAGCGGCTCGTCGGAGGGGGCTGCGACTCGGCGGTGGCCGAGGATCTCGCCGGAGAAGACGACCGTCTTCGCTCGAGGAAACTTGCAATTAATGTCACCAATCGGAAGCTCCAAGCTCGGAGTGTCTCTCAGGGGTGGCGGATGGTTGCGACGATGGCCGGTGGTGGAGTATTTAAAGGGTGAAGTAGATGACCGACCTGGTGATGGAGCGAAGTTTATGGAGGTAGTGGGGCGTAGCTGACGGTCGACATGGGAAATGAAGTGGTTGGCGAGGATGATGGATGAGTGGGGAAGGACGTGTAGGTGATGGTGGTCGTCGACGGTGGTGGAAGCGCGACCAAGAATAGGAAGGGGGTGCCCCTCCCGCAAGGCGGAGAACGTGGGAGAGAGGGGCGCTTGGAGGTGGAAGACGAAGTATGCTTTAAATAAATCTAAATTTCATCTTAGTTGGAGTTGTGTTATGCCTTCAATAAATTATAGAGTTATTTTATTAATTTATTTTTAGTTAAATCTACACACATCCATTTTGCGAATTTTCAAATCTCCTGGATTCCACATAATGATATCTATGTGAGATAATTCGTTCTCTCACTAATTTGATAATGTAGATTTATTAGAAATTAATTACTCATTGTCACTCTGTTTCTATTTTAAAAATCCATAAAAATTCATATTTTGTCAGAAAATTCCAAAAAAATATTGTAGACTCATTGCATCTTGTTTTATTTCCAGTAAATCAAGACCGCAAATCTAATCTTCTCATTGCATCCAGATCAATGTCAAACATTTGGATCAAGATCATATCACTTCTCTACTGAGAGGAGTCACTAAAATCCAGACCCGTTTCATCACTCCCTAGGAATGGCGTCATGGTTATACAATCGTTTATGATCACATCACCCTCAGGTATTCCCAATACCTGTACATCCTGCATACTAGAAGAGTCAGAATAAACCCGAAGTATTTGATCAACTTTATACTGTTTGCTTCATGATTTTTATCAGTAGGTTTCTCATTCGATCATCTGGAGTCAGTATCGATCATATACTTTCCAAAAGCATATATCATACCTAGGTCTTGATCATATACTTTCCAAAAGTATATATCAAACCTATAAATTCAGTCAAGCTTCCAAAGCGAGACGACCGTGCGCACAGAATTTGATTCTTCTCAATATCTCATGAGTGAGCTCATGTCTTCCGGTTCAGTAACTGAACCTGTATGATCCCTTTGAGAGATCGTATCGTTCATATGCCCTTATATGCACACCAGCGCGCCGGTGTATAGACCTTGGTTAGGTCATCAACCTATTGGTCTGCCAAATGTACATACTTAGACATATAGTAATACATCTGTCTCCGGTCAGAGGATGCGTGCCTGTATCATGACAGCATACAATATAGGACTTTGGTTATCTCGATCTCATTAAGTCAACTCTTTGACCTAACTTATCTGACACCTCCGAATCTCTATTCCTATGTAGAGGACCTGCATCAAGAGGTCGGTCATATATCAGCCTTTAGAGATAAGGATTGCCATCTCCTACTCAGGCTGGAGATCATCTCTTAACAATCATTTGATGGTGCTTGATGAGTCCTCAATCTAAATCTTTAGATATTCATCCAAGCACCATCCTCTGTGGTTCAACAGTTGAATCAACAGCTGTATGATTATCAAGATGGCCATGGTACATAACCCTAATTGTACTAAGGGACCTATTATGCAAATTATTTATTCTTCATTTTAGATCAGGGAATGATATTCGCAATAACACTTACTGTATAATGGCTCGCCGTGGGCTCGCATGTCCAACACGACCCTCCTGCACGACGCCGCCATTGCGAAGTCCAGCACGCGTGCCGCCGCCCCTTTCACCTTGGTCATGCCCTGCCCGCTGAAGAAGAAGAAGGCCCTTGTTTTCAATTTTTTATTGTAAAAATTGCATATGTTAACCGAAGTTTACATAATTACAAATCAATCCATGTACACCAATTGTTTATAAGTTTTGTCTTCTGGATTTGCACTGATAACCCTATGTGTATATGTTAATTTGGACATCTTTTTAGCATCATTTATTTGAATGAAAAATGTCACAATGTTGAACAACTAATTCTCTACCATTTTCATATTTATTTGGATTTTTGCGAGACATTGTTAACTAATTAATTTTTTTAAGTGGAAAATTTGATATTTTACCCAGTTCGAGCACTTAAATTTACATCTTACTCACACATGCTCGAAAAATTTCATAAAAATCAGGAATGATGTTCTAAAGTATGCTTTAAATAAATCTAAATTTCATCTTAGTTGGAGTTGTGTTATGCCTTCAATAAATTATAGAGTTATTTTATTAATTTATTTTTAGTTAAATCTACACACATCCATTTTGCGAATTTTCAAATCTCCTGGATTCCACATAATGATATCTATGTGAGATAATTCGTTCTCTCACTAATTTGATAATGTAGATTTATTAGAAATTAATTACTCATTGTCACTCTGTTTCTATTTTAAAAATCCATAAAAATTCATATTTTGTCAGAAAATTCCAAAAAAATATTGTAGACTCATTGCATCTTGTTTTATTTCCAGTAAATCAAGACCGCAAATCTAATCTTCTCATTGCATCCAGATCAATGTCAAACATTTGGATCAAGATCATATCACTTCTCTACTGAGAGGAGTCACTAAAATCCAGACCCGTTTCATCACTCCCTAGGAATGGCGTCATGGTTATACAATCGTTTATGATCACATCACCCTCAGGTATTCCCAATACCTGTACATCCTGCATACTAGAAGAGTCAGAATAAACCCGAAGTATTTGATCAACTTTATACTGTTTGCTTCATGATTTTTATCAGTAGGTTTCTCATTCGATCATCTGGAGTCAGTATCGATCATATACTTTCCAAAAGCATATATCATACCTAGGTCTTGATCATATACTTTCCAAAAGTATATATCAAACCTATAAATTCAGTCAAGCTTCCAAAGCGAGACGACCGTGCGCACAGAATTTGATTCTTCTCAATATCTCATGAGTGAGCTCATGTCTTCCGGTTCAGTAACTGAACCTGTATGATCCCTTTGAGAGATCGTATCGTTCATATGCCCTTATATGCACACCAGCGCGCCGGTGTATAGACCTTGGTTAGGTCATCAACCTATTGGTCTGCCAAATGTACATACTTAGACATATAGTAATACATCTGTCTCCGGTCAGAGGATGCGTGCCTGTATCATGACAGCATACAATATAGGACTTTGGTTATCTCGATCTCATTAAGTCAACTCTTTGACCTAACTTATCTGACACCTCCGAATCTCTATTCCTATGTAGAGGACCTGCATCAAGAGGTCGGTCATATATCAGCCTTTAGAGATAAGGATTGCCATCTCCTACTCAGGCTGGAGATCATCTCTTAACAATCATTTGATGGTGCTTGATGAGTCCTCAATCTAAATCTTTAGATATTCATCCAAGCACCATCCTCTGTGGTTCAACAGTTGAATCAACAGCTGTATGATTATCAAGATGGCCATGGTACATAACCCTAATTGTACTAAGGGACCTATTATGCAAATTATTTATTCTTCATTTTAGATCAGGGAATGATATTCGCAATAACACTTACTGTATAATGGCTCGCCGTGGGCTCGCATGTCCAACACGACCCTCCTGCACGACGCCGCCATTGCGAAGTCCAGCACGCGTGCCGCCGCCCCTTTCACCTTGGTCATGCCCTGCCCGCTGAAGAAGAAGAAGGCCCTTGTTTTCAATTTTTTATTGTAAAAATTGCATATGTTAACCGAAGTTTACATAATTACAAATCAATCCATGTACACCAATTGTTTATAAGTTTTGTCTTCTGGATTTGCACTGATAACCCTATGTGTATATGTTAATTTGGACATCTTTTTAGCATCATTTATTTGAATGAAAAATGTCACAATGTTGAACAACTAATTCTCTACCATTTTCATATTTATTTGGATTTTTGCGAGACATTGTTAACTAATTAATTTTTTTTAAGTGGAAAAATTTGATATTTTACCCAGTTCGAGCACTTAAATTTACATCTTACTCACACATGCTCGAAAAATTTCATAAAAATCAGGAATGATGTTCTAAAGTATGCTTTAAATAAATCTAAATTTCATCTTAGTTGGAGTTGTGTTATGCCTTCAATAAATTATAGAGTTATTTTATTAATTTATTTTTAGTTAAATCTACACACATCCATTTTGCGAATTTTCAAATCTCCTGGATTCCACATAATGATATCTATGTGAGATAATTCGTTCTCTCACTAATTTGATAATGTAGATTTATTAGAAATTAATTACTCATTGTCACTCTGTTTCTATTTTAAAAATCCATAAAAATTCATATTTTGTCAGAAAATTCCAAAAAAATATTGTAGACTCATTGCATCTTGTTTTATTTCCAGTAAATTTTTCATAATTTTTGCATTTTGTTTTGTGTGAAAATTGCAAAAAAACCCATAAAAAGTGTGTATTTTTCATTATTGTATTTTAACTCATAAAATTCCAAAAAAGGTGTCTAGCACTAATCTCTGGATTAAGATTCTAAGAAAAATACTGTTTGACTAAATTGGACTAATTTCATATTAAACTTAACTTGGCTAAGTTGTTTTGGTTTCTTAATAGCTTAACTCACATGCGTTTTGCATTTCGCATTCATTTTTTGCATAAAAAATATAAAAAATCTGTACGGGGAACCTAGACCTAAGTTTTCTGAATTAACCCAAAGTTGTTCCTTTGCCTCCTTGTGTTCAATCCCGGACTTGTTCGGGATATAAATTAAAGGTGAGACACTCTTCACGGAGATCTTCTCTTTGTTCTGACTGATTCGCTAAGTACCTTTATTACAACGAATACAAATTAAACCATGTGCTCAGTGACCCATCAGATGGCGCCATTGCCGGGGAGGAAAACGGCTTAGGGATTAATTTGGAAATTAGATTTAGATTTTCAATACTCGGGTAATCTGACCCCCGAGCCACCTTGTATTTATTCCATTTTTCGCAATTACTTTTCTGTTCATTTTGTACATATTTTTTGTTGATCTATCTAACATAAATTTTATTTTCCTTACGAGGGCCTGGTGGACTTAGTGTGCATGGGAGGTTGAC
This sequence comes from Ottelia alismoides, assembly GCA_037367405.1. Lineage (NCBI taxonomy): Eukaryota > Viridiplantae > Streptophyta > Magnoliopsida > Alismatales > Hydrocharitaceae > Ottelia > Ottelia alismoides. The sequence goes on along the minus strand of JAZKJV010011160.1, from coordinate 85,778 downwards.
GGATGTGATGCACATCGACTGCTGAAGAGCACGGATAATTAATTTATTTCGAGAGCATTAGCATTTTTATAATTATTGTGTTGTAATAATTTAGGTAATTCTGTCTTTACATCGGCTCTTGTTTGAGATCTCACGCTTGTATCTGGACTGGACTTTTAACCCTCTTGTGGTCGTATGGTTGATTGGTGTAAAATAGGACTTGCACTCACGGCTCTTAGAGCATATTTTATTAGAATATTTGTATTACTTGTGCTCGTAATTTTTAGGACCACACATCACATTTAAAGAGACCACTTAGACTGCAAAGCTATTAATTCAAATTTAACTTGTTCATCACTCGCTAAGAAAACTGCCTGTCAAGGAACGGTTTGCTCATTTGCATCTCATTTAATATAAAATTCAATTCTGCCTTGCATCCCGGGATGTAGAGCGTGGATCACTGTAAGTGTTCTGAACTAGGCATGCATCATTGGTTTCACCAATTGTATTGGTTTTCTCGACTCCCTCCCCCCTTGGAATTTGAAACTTAGGTTAAAAGGAAATCGTGACTAATCGTTAGGCGTGCTTTATTTGGTGGATTAATCAAGTGATATTCGAACTTAAAATTGGGACTGCTAATTAGAGTTGAACAAAAAAACTGACTAAAAATAACTTGTTTTGGGAGAGCAAAATCCCCATTGTATGCTTGGCTATTGTGATCATTGAGAGGTGAGGACGCATCCTTAGGATAGTGCCAAAACCTACTTTTCAACCTTGCGTAATGAACATATATCTTGATATATCACCTAACTAAAATTGAAAAGATAAAAGGTTGGACTCTTGCGATCATCACCGTGTTGCGTTGGTGAACTCAGGATTTGTTCTTGTGTTTGTTTGTTTTATGTGTTACTCGGTGCACTTGCACGCTTTCTTCCTCAATCCGCTTCATTCTCCGATCTCCCTTCCAAGATGTCCGAATATTGGTCATCATATCCATGTCACTCTTCCTTGACCTTATTCTGATCATCTCCACCCTCTTATTCCTCCTCATACCCACACCCCGACCGCGAAGTCAAAACTCTGACTGACTTCTCCACTTCTTCATCCTTCTCACCTATTCCACATTCTTACACCCTTGACCCGCAACCGCCCTGGATATAACTCACCATATTCTTGTATGCATGTTGAAATCAAGGAACAAATCAAAGAGCAAGCCACTGCTGAGATGAATGATTGGTAGAATCAGTTGACCCACATACCTCATTCTCACCTTGAGTTGGGATCGGGCAACCATTGACCTATACACTTCCTGACTTATCCTTAGGGTATAACAAGGTTGACCAAACAAACCGAATAGAGAGGCCTACACCATACGATCTTCCTGACTTGATTGACCTGAGTGATCAAGCTAACATTGTCCAACCTTCATATCACCCATTTAGAGAGCCGACATATACAAGGAATTGGATTCATGCGACCAATTTACAAATCCCCGGTCTATTGACTCCATATTTTGAGACTTCGTCCGTCATCTGCCATATAAATGGGCCATACTCAACCCAGCATTACACGCCTGAGTCAAGGTGTGTTGAGTATAAGAGCCCGAGTTCTCAACAGTATCCTCCAACTGAGCAGACTTTTCTCATGATGTGTCATGAGAACTTATTGGATGATGACATTTGTAGACTGATCAAGAGTCCTGGTATGAAAGTGGATCATGGATTTTGCAAATCGAATTTTGAAAACATGGAAGATACCGGATTGACCACACATCATGTACAACTGGAGTCCCTTCTACCTCCCTCTTCTACTAACCATTTTCCCTTCACACTTGAGTCTGTACATCTCCTATTCCTCCTTCACCTATCAAAAAGATCAAAAAATTGAAAATCCCAAAACTACCATAAAAATTGAAAAAGGAAAAGATCTAAAAAAATTGGATCCTGCAGTTAGGGAAGCACAGGATAGAAAGTTGATTTTTGAGCTTCCCTTAATAATGGCCATTGAACACTTTCCTGACCTTAAAAGATTTGTAAGAAGTAAATTGATATTTAAAAGGTCGGGCAATAAGAGAACAAGGAGTGAGAGACATATAGTGTCTATGGCCACATCTTTGATGATAGGGAGAAAAATCAAGAGCCGCAAAGTGAAGCGATTGCCTAGATTTGATTGCAAAATCAAAACACCACCTTCACCGATGCACGGATTAATGATGACTCACCGATTAACATCCTCCTGACCTCAGTGTTTACCAAGCTCAAACTTGGATTTGCCAAGAAGTCAAGAGAGATCGTTCAGTTGGTTGATCGGTCCATTAAATGGTCGAGAGGAACCATTTCAGTCATTCATTACTTTCCCAAGGTGCTCTATTGCATATAGACTTCACGATCATTGACATTGAGCACAAATGATAGTTCACCCACCTCCAATCATTCTTAGGAATCCATTCTTAGCATTGACTAAGGTAACTATAGATTGCAAGACTCGAGAGATCGATTTCATTGCATTGGGAGCATTCCGACCTCACCCAATCTTTGGGGCACATGATATTCTAAGGTAAACCTTAAAGTTGCAGAAAACTTGATGAAAGGGATTTATTAAGTATCATATTAATCCACAAGGCGAATCAATAGTCGATGCGGTGACCGCTTAACAAATCCCAAATCAATCAACAACTAACCCACAATGAAATATATGCAATGAATATCAAAAATGTGGAGTTAAAATTTATTATAACTCTACATGCAAATGTGTATAGGTGTAAACATGAGTAGAGGTCGAACACTGGGAGGCGAATGGTTGTGTGGCGAAATTTGTTGCGCAATTATTCAATTCTTGGTTCATGTCCAATTCTTATTGTTTTTGTGGGTTTTTAATTTTATATTTTTTGAATTTTAGTTTTGTTTTTATAATTTTTATTTTGTTTTACATATTTTTTTGTATTTTCTTCTAATATTATTTAATTATATAATATATATATAAAGAGGTATAGATATAAGAGAAGAGAGAGAGAGGTAATATAAGGATATATATTTATATGAATAATATATAGATATTAGTAATAATAATTTTTTGGCTTTTTATATTTTTCTAATTTTTTGTTATTTTTCTGGAGTTTTTCTAATTTTTATGTATTTTTAATTCCAAAAATATCCCTAATAAGGGATTAAATAAATAGGCTGAAAATAATTTGGGTTTTAAAAATATAAAATAAGTCTCAAAATTACCCAAATTCATTTTAATACGTAAATAATAATATATAAATAATTATAAAACAGAAAAAACATATTTTTGGTATTTTTAAAGGGTTTTTATATTTTTTAGGATTTTTGAGCTTCTTGAAATTTTTATATTTTTCTTTTCTTATTTTTAGGTTTTTTTAATTTTGGACTCAATATATATAAATATACATATATAATTTTTTTGTAATTTTTCAAAAACATTTTATATTTTTTTGGTATTTTATAATTTAAACAGGGATTATTTAGGCTCCCTTTTCAATTTTAATATTTAGATTAAATGGAAAAAATGCAAGATGGACATATGACGTGTGAGTATGAGGCACAAAACATCTAACCTAATTTTTGTCGATTTTTAGGAGCTAAAGAGCTATTTTTAATAAATACATAAAAGACCTAAAAATTACGCAGCATGGTAGGGGCATTTTTTGCAAATAAAATAAATAATAGGGGGCATAGTGCAAAAATACCTACTGGAATAAGCATTATTTTAAATTTTTTGAACTAATTTACAATTAACAAAATGCGCTAGGGTTTTCATGCAAAATTCACGCGCCTCACGTGGGACTGCACGCGAGGCGCGGAAGGACCTAAACGCAATTTAGAGAAGTACAGGGGTCCTTTCGCAAAAATTTACAATCATTTTATAACGTGAATATTTATTTACAGAATTAAATATTAAATACAACAAAAAGCGGGGGTATAAGTGAAAATTACCCCCAGAGGCACGCGATCTGACGGTTGAGCTTCGTCCACTTGACACGCGTCACCTCCTCCTCGCCCGATGATGCTTCGTCGATGAGGGACTGAGATTAGATCAGTCGAGCTGATCTGACGGTCTATGAAGCTCTCCATCCAACGGCTGGCTTCTGATCTGGGCTGGAACCACGATCGGACGGCTTTGAGGTGCTCGGAAGAACAAGGGTGAACCTCGTGCCTCCCAAGCATCGATCTGGCTTGGCGTGCGCATCCGACGGTTCCTCGGGCTGTTGAAGGTCCAAAAAGCTTCCTGGGGGCTCGCTCTGTCGATTGGGGTGCTCAGGAGAGCCGGAGGCTCACCGGAGCGTCCAGCGGAGTCGGTGAAGGTCGAGGCTCCCAGGTACTGCAAAAATTCTAAATCGACCCCAACAGGAGTCCTTTGGCCTCCCAGCAACAGCACCTGCAAGGTTACTCGCACAAGCAAAACGAAGGTCTGGGGCACTTATTGGTGGTGGAATGAAGGATGGTGGAGCGGGGCGTTGATCTCCGGCGAAGGGCGGAGGAAGGAGATCTGATCTCCAGATCCGAGGAGGTTCTGGGTGCGTGAGGGTGCCTGGGGCGAAGGGAAGTGAAGGGGTATGAAAACGGGAGGTGAGATGGTGGTCGGAGAACGTCGGGGTACTGAGGATGGGTTCGTCGGAGCGGAGCTCCGGCGAACTACGGGTAACCAAATTCACGCTACACCTTAGGGCCTAAGGCTAATTAAACGACAGAAATGAAATGCTAACGTTAAAAACTACTAAAAAGAATTAAAAGGCGCAACTCTTATACTTGGGGGCCTCCAGGGAGCAGGACGGACGCTGGAGCTCCGCCGCGACAAAAAATTTCCTCATCCTTTGGCCGATTCGAGGTGCTGGGAAGCGCCTCCTGTCACAAGGGCTCATCCAGGAATCGATTCAAGCTTTATGGGGGAAGTGAAATTGGCCAAATTCGGCCAAGGAGGTGGAGGCCATTATTTATTAACATCCCTGGGCACACTTATTGACTGGACAAACGACGGAGATTCCATGCTATATACAAGGGATTGGATCGTAGGGCGTGTATGTGCAATGATCGACGAAGATCTTTCATGAAGGATTCGAATGCGATGGCTGGACGGGACGTCCAGGAAAAAGGCAAGAAAATCAGGGACAAGATAGTTCTGAAGCGCCAGGTCCCAGATGGGACAGTTGACCGGGCGGTCAACTCGGGCCGCATCCTGAGTGGTCCACCTAGGATCACTACAGGACAAAACAGAGGTGTTTATTCGAAATTAATTTATTTATCATAATACATGATTTTATTATTTTTACTTATAAAATAAAAAATGTTTATTAAATAATGTATTATTTATTTATGATTTTTATTTATATTTTTGATGTATTTTTTATGGGTTTATTTTAATAATGTGTTTATAAGCATATTTATATGTATTTTGTATAATTTATTTTTATTTTGTATATTTTATTTTATTATTTTATCTTCTTATTTTATAAATTTATAAATTATTTTTGTGAGTATAAATATATTTTTATATAATTTTTTTGAGTTTATTTACATATTTAAATAAATAGGTATATATAATATGTAGGTATACTTATAGGTATTTTACTTATATATTATATATATTTTATTTATTTAATGAATTTTATTAGGTTTTATTTTGGATTTACATTTTTAATACATTGTAGTTAATATTTTACAATTTAATAAAAATATAGATGAATAAAGAATACAAGAATAAAATCCCCTTTTATTTCTATACATATATAACATAGGTATTTTGCCTATGTATTCCATAGACCTATTTTATTTTACAAATTCTTTTCAGTTTTATTCTAATTTCAATATGTACATGTATTATGTATATTATTTACAAAATTCTAAAAATATAAAGTTATGAAAATAATGAATATAATGAATATTTTAATCTGTATTATGTACAATGACGGCCAAAAACCTAACTTTCACAGATGGACTCCAAAAATTATGAAACTAATTTTATTAAATAGTTCTTGAGAAGCTATATACAATTAAAGGTGATTTTGGTTGATTTTGAGTTTTTATTTACAAGATATGGGTCTGTGAAGTTGAGATTCTGGCTTTTTATTCTGTGTATAAAATGTACACTACTGTATATTATTTTTGTACAAACTCAATTTTGTATTTTTATTCACATTATTATCTACAACTTTAATGTTCAAAATATTTTTGTTTGATGAATAAATAATTAAGTACAAAATAGGTGTTAACAATGCATAAATGAATGAATAAATAAATGAGGTATTTATTGTATTATTGGCCCTTATCTCCCCCTACTTTATTCCTTGTCGACCAATTCCATTCGGGACTTGGTCTCGGGGTTAGGGTCATAAAATATTTGCAATATTTTATTCCTTTTTCTTTTCTTCTCTTTATTCTATAATTTTGGCATTAAAAACCTTATTTTATGTACAATAAATACAATAAATAATGAATGCTATTATGTACAAATTGATGCTATTTACATGCATTTTCTAGGGTTTTTTTAAGGCCAAAATGATAGAATAAAGAATGATGAATCGAGATTCATCATCCCCCTATACTTGCCTTTGCTAGTCCCTAGCAAATACTTATGCAATAAGTACAAAAAGAATAAAGAATAAGAAATAAAGAATTTAAAGAATAAATTGAACTGATCATGATTATTAAACTCATCTTTACAAAATAAAAGTTTGGAGCTCAGGTTAGACCTTGGTGTGAAAATGTGTGGGGAACCCTAGTAGGGAACCAAATTTAAAACACAACAGCCTTCGAGAGTCACAGAACTTGGTTCAAATCACCTCAATAGCCTGGTCAGAACTAGCCTACGTCATACGCAAACCCTTATGACTATGAAGTTGACTTGTACAGTGTAAGTGATAGTGGCTCTCCCCAACTAGAATGACAAAGGAACTGACTTCTCCAGAATGACAACCCAATGATTCCCCAATCCAGCCCTCTACCGTCAAGGAGCGGGGTATTCCCTTCTAAGTTCAAGTGGCATCCAACTCAAGAGGAGGGGTGGAGAAAAGAATGGACGGTAGCCAGTGTAGCTACCTATCCTAAGATGCAAGACCAGTGTAGTCAAGTCATCCAGCTGCAGGCTCACATGGTATAACGTTGATGCTCAAGCTTGCTTATTTTCTATACAACATGTATACATACTCCGGTAGGCACTTTTATTTTTATTTTTATTTTTATTTTTATTTACAAGCCTGCCCATTTTTTTCAACATACTATTTACAACAACATTTACATAAGGACTTTTTTCCTCTTGAGCCAGAAGACTATCCCTCTTTTGAAGCTTTATTGCAACCCACACTCTCCTATCATTCGACTTCATTGAAACTGGATCAGGTTGGGGTGCACTTCCTTCCCTAGACGAGGACGAATGTTTCCACTCGTGTACGTCTCAGACTGGCAAATCCATCCCCCTCACCACTCCAACTGAGTTGAGCCAAGTGAAAGGTGCAAGTGTCCAAGTTAGGTCACGACTGACAAGAGTCATGCGTGTGTCTTGAAAAGTTCTAGTTAGTCCACTGAGATGACTTGAACCTAGCCCTGATTTCTCAAAGAATTAAGTCTGAGTAGACCTGAAGTACCTTAAACCTAGTTCCCATAAGGTTCCAGTGCAATTAGGTGCAGTAAGGTCCAACCAAGCTCCAATCTTCGACTTTATTGGACTAGTTCAATCATCAAGCTCAATCACAGAATATGAATGCTATGCAAATGCTATTTACAAATATGCAAAGAATAATGCAATTTTTCAAAGAATTTAAAACAAAGAGAAAATTTTTACACAAAGAATTTTTGCAAATAATTTTGGCACTTAAAGTATAAAATATGTATAACTATTTACAGGGGCGTGCCGCTTTATTTTCAAAGAATGAAGGATTTATAGGTTTTAACAAAGTGATTTATTTAGGTGTACATACAATTGATAAAGAATTTTATGTATATTATTTTCCATTTATTTTATTTTATGTATTATTATGCTTTTATTCCTCGAATTTATTTGAAAATCATTTTGAATACTATATTACAAAATAATTTTTGCAAATATTTACAAACATTTGAAAGCCATTTTGCAAAGATTTTGCAAACATTATATATACATTTTCAAAAAAAATTACAAAATGTTTTCAAAACCATTTGCAAATAGGTTTTCAAATCCTTTATTTCACGCAAAGATAAGAGTTTTGCAATCAACATATTCTTACAAAGACTGAAAATATTTCACAAAAAGTTTTCCAAACAGTTCACACCATTTTTCAAATCATTTTGCAAAAATATTTTTAACCTGATTTATTAATTAGTATATACAAAAAGAATATGAGGAATAAGAAGCATTATTAATTAATTTTCAATGAATTATATCATATTTTTAGCCATATTTATTAATAATTATACGACAGTACGAGTTATGGCTAAAGTATATACAGAGTATATACGACCCCCCTATACTTAGCATGAGCTATGTCCTCATAGGTCAAAGAGACAAAGAGAAGACATAACTCGTGTTGAGTATAGAAAAGCCTATACTACAACGACTGGAGAATAAAGAATGAAGGAATTTGAACAAGTGAATGAAAGAATGAATCAATGAGAAGTCGACCGTCCCCCCTATACTTAGGATCAAATAATCCTAAGTATAGCAGACTGTACACGAGGCAGGGAGGGTCAAGGGTGGGAATAAACATATCAAAGAATTAACAAATCATGGGTGCACCCCCCCATACTTAGGACAAAGTACGTCCTAAGTATAGAAGACTGAGACAAAGGGCGACATCTTTTATTTAGATATAGAAGATAGAAAGGGAAAAGAAGAAAAGAAGAAAAGAAGAAAAGAGAGATATATACAGATAGATGAAAAGATCGTGGAGAATATACGCATCACTCCCCCTATACTTAGGGTGAGATATCCCTAAGTATAGGCAACAGGAGTGACGAAACTGAACGAGGAAATAACAACGCGGTGTGTACCCCCCTATACTTAGGAGAAGGTCCGTCCTAAGTATAGTCACAGAGATATGGCGATAAATCTAGGGCACACATATATACAAATGGTGAAGAACTGGTGGAGTACAGGACGGTATCTGACAAGTGAATACCGTACTTGCGCCATTGCCTCCCTGTGAGAATAGTGACGCACTCAGATGGTGTAAGACACCCGGATAAGCAGTCAGGTGGGTGTCGGCTACCAGGGCGAAAGAGATCATGAAATAGATACGGGGTCCGGTAGCATGAAGCAGTCAATCGGCTCGTAGGGTCATCATGAGGGAACAGAGCCGATACTATAAGATCGGGAGGAAGAAGGGTTAGTACAGATTCCTCCGGTCGATCATAGTCTCAATAAGATATGGAATAGTAAGGAACAAGAGACATCGTGGTATCCGATGGTCATGAAGTCGGAAGATCACAGGAGACACACTGAATACCATAAGTCACGGCTCAACCCTGTAAGGGTCGTCAAGGTGAGCAGGCTCAAAGGAGCCGGGAATCAGATCATAATCAGAAGACTTGGTTCCGTGGTCCGCAGATCGGATATACAATCAGAGAAGAGACCAAGTACATGTATAAGTAAAATCGGCTCCGTGCTCCGTAGATCGGAGACACAATCAGAAGGAGACCAAGTACACAGCTCAGAAGACTCGTCTTCGTGCTCCAACATATAGGAGACACCAGAAATGAAACCAAGTACCTACAAGGTGATGTACCCTCCCGCAGATAACCCTCAGGGAGTAGTACATGCTAATCGTTGAATAATCAGACAAAACTCAACCTTGCAAGGGTCGTCAAGGTGAGAGGACGCAAAGGCGTCTAATCAGATGGGTCCCATGATCTACAGATTGGATATGAAACTCAGGATAGGACCAAAATCATATATATCAAACGACTCGGTTCCATGCTCCGCGGATCGGAGACATAGTCACCAGGAGGAACCGAGCGTACAGAGAGTGTCCCATGCTACCGCAGATAGTCCTCGGGGAGTAATGCAATCATGGCAAGGAATAGTCAGAATATGTCTCTACCTTGCGAGGGTCATCAAGGAGAGAGAAGGCTCAAAGGAGCCGGATCCATCAGATGGACCCACATAGTGGTCTCAGTAGTCGACAAATCGGCTATCAACAGGAGAGACCAATCAGATCAGAAATATGTCGTAGTCTCCCGCAGATAACTCTCGGGGAGCTACGAGTAGTCAAAGAATAATTAGAAAAGATCTTGTCCTTGCGAGGACCGTCATGGAGAGCGGACTCAAAAGAGTCAGAGCAAGTTGGTCTCACTCCCCAATAGATCGGGCGCACAATCAGCAAGGGAGACCGACTGCCCATTCAGACGAACCGACTTCGTGCCCCAACAAATGGAGGCACCAGAAGTGAGTGAAGCCGGTCGTAAAGAAAGTGTCACATCCTTCCACAGATAGTCATCGGGAAGTGATGTGAGCTATATAGTGAATAATCAGAGTACATCTCGTCCTTGCGAGGGTCGTCAAGGAGAGAGAAGGCTCAAAGGAGCCGGATCCATCACAGAAAATATGGCCTTGATAGATGGCAGATCGCCTACCAACAGAAGGGACCAAAAGAGCTATAATGTGTCATAGCCTCTCGTAGATAACCCTCGGAGAGCTATGAACTAGGCAGTAAATAACCAAAATATCGAGGCTCGTCCTTGCGAGGACCGTCAAGGAGAGCAATCAGACCGTTGACCTCATGTGCCGACAGATCGCCACACAATCTCAGGGGGAGGCCAATCAAGCATATCATCTGACTCGGTTCCGGGTCCCACCAAATGGCGACCCAAGTAGTGGATGAAACCGTAGTCCAAGAAATTGTCGCATTCTCCCGCAGATAGTCCTCGGGGACGAATGCGAGCTAGATCAATGTAGGTCATGGGAATGCTGGCATAAAATCTCAGGCCTCAAAGGCATTCAATCAGTCAATCATCCGGAGGGCATAAGATCATGTGAGGCAACAAATAATCAGGTCAATCACAATACAGTACCTCAAGTTACTCTAATCAGCAGAGATGGCACAATATGTCATCATGATTCCATTAAGTGCCATGGGTGGATCGAAGAGTCAGGAGATCAAGGATGGGTCAATCAGGAAGATGAGAGATCATGCAGGATCCACTGACCTTTATCAGGAAGTCCAAATAAGAATAATCAGTCAATCCTCAAAATCAAGATTGGTGGATCCTCAAGATAGATAGATCAATCAATACTCATGAAATCATCACTGAGTCATCGCATCATATCACATCCTCAACCCGGTGTGCGAGATCTAAATCCTCAATAAAGAATCACACCTAATGATCGTGCATCATCCAAAGTCCTCAATGAGCTCGTATGTGCGTATGAACGACAAATCCACCAAATCAACCTCAGCATCCTCAACATCATGCCCGACTTACTCCAATAATCAATATAAGTGATGAATCCTCGATGCGGGCTATTGCTAAAAGCACATCAATCCCGAGTAAAAGAAGAGATGATACGGGGGACACGAGGAAGGTGGATAAGAAGGGTAACACAATGGAATGGAGAAGCTGATTGAGCTAAAGTGCCAATATCAGGGTGGTAGAAAAGTGACATAGAGGGGACGAGGATGGCGGGCGAGAAGATCGGGACATAGACAAAATTGGGTGTTCCACACAAGGCGGGAACACCGTCAAAATGGTGGTCCGAAGAGCATGTTCTCCTCGAACCTAAGATGATGGGAATGGTACGGTGGATACGAGGAAGGTGGTGAAGAAGAGGGAAACGAAGGACTTGGAGAAGAAATGATTGAGCTCAAGCGCCAATATCATGACTCGATGCAGATGAGGAGATATATGTATAAGAGAGGTAGAGTGACTCAAAGATGAAAAATGCCTAACTCACATGATGGGACCGACTACTCTAATAATGAATGAAAAAAGCAACGGACTCCAAGTCACAATCAATACACAAGGCAAACCCCCGATTCACCTACTCGACACAGTGAAGACCGTTAGGTGACGATATTTATCTTTTCATTTTTAGAGTTAGGTGAGAATCACAAAGTTGTACAAACACTTAGGAGGCTTGATAGGATTTGGGCTCTACTCCTTAGTGTGTACGTGCAATTAAAACACATACAATGTGGGGGTTGCTTTCCCCAAGACAAGGAAGTCCATTATGTTTTCTTTTTAGGTCCAATAGAGTTAGCAGTCCCAATTTTATTTAGGTTATCACTTTTTTTAGGTATTTTCAATGCACGTGCCTATCGAGGTTTCAATTTCCATTAAGCATCCTAGGTTGGCAAAAAATAGAGGGAGAAGATCGGAAAAGCCAGGCAAGTCGGAAAACGATGATGCATGCCAAGTAAGAAGACTTACAGTGCCTCCAGCTCTCTCCATGCGGGATGTAGAACAGAATTTGAAACCTATGCTATATGCAAATGCAAGCCGAAGAAATCACCCTAGGATAGTAACTGCTATTATCGTGAAGCATCACAAGTCGATCACCGATCTTTAATGGGCTCGCGGCACATAGGCTTGAAGATGATGAGGCGACTGTTTAAAGTTTGAACTAGGTCCAAAGCGCACTATAAATACATGCAAGATATTAAGGTGTTTGGACCTAATCTACTCGATCAAGCAATTCCTAAGCTAGGGCTCATTCACACAAAATAATAAAAATAAAATAAAGAAAAGAAAAAGCGTCAAAACCGTCGAGGCCCCCAAGGGAACAATCCCTCGGGCAATGGACCTCGGGAAGTTTGAGTGTACCTGTGAGAGTCCAATTATTACAAGTTTCTAAGTCTCTCTCTCACTTAAATATACATAATACAAGTTCCCAAAAAATATAGACTGTCTTCAAAAATTATCCCTCATTTGCCTTCGATGCTCACTCATGTTGGCTGGTGTAGAAGAGCCAACTCCGCCTCGCTTGGATGCATTGGAACTCCTAGGAGGTCCTCATTCGGTTGGCGGTCCCTCGCATCAAAGACAAATAAAAGAGATGGGTCAGAACAGTCTCAATAATCTCAATAATAATCAAATAAATAAATGAACACTAGACATGAGCAAAGAAGAAAATAAATGAATGGACAACCATACAAAATCTGTTGCCTCCCCGGCAACGGTGCCATTTGATGAAAGGGATTTATTAAGGATCGTATTAATCCACAAGGCGGATCAATAGTCGATGCGGTGACCGCTTAACAAATCCCAAATCAATCAACAATTAACCCACAGTGAAATATATGCAATGAATATAAAAAATGTGGAGTTAAAATTTATTATAACTCTACATGCAAATGTGTATAGGTGTAAGCATGAGTAGAGGTCTAACACATGGAGGCGAATGGTTGTGTGGTGAAATTTGTTGCGCAATTATTCAATTATTGGTTCATGTCTAATTCTTATTGTTTTTGTGGGTTTTTAATTTTATAATTTTTTTAATTTTAGTTTTGTTTTTATAATTTTTATTTTGTTTTATATATGTTTTTGTATTTTCTTTTTATATTTTTTAATTATATAATATATATATGAAGAGGTATAGATATAAGAGAAGAGAGAGAGGTAATATAAGGATATATATTTATATGAATAATATATATATTAGTTATAATATTTTTTTTGGCTTTTTATATTTTTCTAATTTAATTGTTATTTTTCTGGAGTTTTTCTAATTTTTATGTATTTTTAATTCCAAAAATATCCCTAATAATGGATTAAATAAATAGGCCGAAAATAATTTGGGTTTTAAAAATATAAAATAAGTCTCAAAATTACCCAAATTAATTTTAATACGTAAATAATAATATCAATAATTTTAAAATAGAAAAACATATTTTTGGTATTTTTGAAGGATTTTTATATTTTTTAGGATTTTGGAGCTTCTTGAAATTTTCATATTTTCTTTTTCCTATTTTTAGGTTGTTTTCATTTTATGGACTCAATATATATATATATACTATATATATATTTTTTGTAATTTTTCAAAAACATTTTATATTTTTTGGTATTTTATAATTTAAACAGGGATTATTCAGGCTCCTTTTCAATTTTAATAATTAGATTAAATCGAAAAAATGCAAAATGGATATGTGGCGTGTGAGTATGAGGCATGAAACATCTAACCTAATTTTTGTGGATTTTTAAGAGCTAAAGAGCTATTTTTAATAAATACATAAAAGACCTAAAATTACACATCCTGGTAGGGGCATTTTTGCAAATAAAATAAATAACAGGGGGCACAATGCAAAAACACCTACTGGAATAAGCATTCATTTAAATTTTTAGAACTAATTTACAATTAACAAAATGCACCAGGGTTGTCATGCAAAATTCACGCGCCTCACGTGGGACTGCACGTGAGGCGCGGAAGGACCTAAACACAATTTAGAGAAGTACATGGGTCCTTTCGCAGTAAAATACAATTATTTTATAACGGGAATATTTTTTTACAGAATTAAATATTAAATACAACAAAAAGTGGGGGTATAAGTGAAAATTACCCCCAGAGGCATGCTATCTGACGGTTGAGCTTCGTCCACTTGACACGCGTCACCTCCTCCTCGCTCGATGACGCTTCACCGATGAGGGGCTGAGATTAGATCAGCCGAGCTGATCTGACGGTCGATGAAGATCTCCATCCAACGACTGGCTTCTAATCTGGGCTGGAACCACGACCAGACGGCTCTGAAGGTGCTCGGAAGAACAGGGATGAACCTCGTGCCTCCCGAGCTTCGATCTGGCTTGGCATGCGCATCCGACAGTTCCTCGGGCTGTTGAAGGTCCAAAAAGCTTCCCGGGGGCTCGCTCTGTCGATTGGGGTGATCAGGAGAGCCGGAGGCTCACCGGAGTGGTCCAGCGGAGTCGGTGAAGGTCGAGGCTCCCAGGTACCTGCAAAAATTCTAAATCGACCCCAACAGGGGTCCTTTGGCCTCCCAGCACCTGCAAGGTTACTCGCACAAGCAAAACGAAGGTCTGGGGCACTTATTGGTGGTGGAATGAAGGATGGTGGAGCAGGGCGGTGATCTCCGGCGAAGGGCGGAGGAAGGAGATCTGATCTCCAGATCCGAGGAGGTTCTGGGTGCGTGAGGGTGCCTGGGGCGAAGGGAAGTGAAGGGGTATGAAAACGGAGGTGAGAGGGTGGTCGGAGAACGTCAGGGTACTGTGGATGGGTTCGTCAGAACGGAGCTCCGGTGAACTACGGGTAACCAAATCTACGCTACAACTAAGGGCCTAAGGCTAATTAAACGACATAAATGAAATGCTAACGTTAAAAACTACTAAAAAGAATTAAAAGGCGCAACTCTTATACCTGGGGGCCTCAAGGGAGTAGGACGGACGCTGGAGCTCCGCCGCGACAAAAATTTCCTCCTCCTTTGGCCGATTCGAGGTGTTGGGAAGCGCCTCCTGTCACAAGGGCTCGTCCATGAATCGATTCAAGCTTTATGGGGGAAGTGAAATTGACCAAATTCGGCCAAGGAGGTGGAGGCCATTATTTATAAACATCCCTGGCACACTTATTGACTGGACAAACGACGGAGATTCATGCTATATACAAGGGATTGGATCATAGGGTGTGGATGTACAATGATCGACGAAGATCTTTCATGAAGGATTCGAATGCGATGGCTGGACGGGACGTCCAGGAAAAAGGTAAGAAAATCGGGGACAAGATAGTTCTGAAGCGCCAGGTCCCAGATGGGACAGTTGACCGGGCGGTCAACTCGGGCCACATCCTGAGTGGTCCACCTAGGATCACTACTGGACAAAATAGAGGTGTTTATTCGAAATTAATTTATTTATCATAATACATGATTTTATTATTTTTTGCATATAAAATAAAAAATGTTTATTAAATAATGTATTATTTATTTATGATTTTTATTTATTTTTTGATGTATTTTATTATGAGTTTATTTTAATAATGTATTTATAAGCATATTTATATGTATTTTGTATAATTTATTTTATTTTGTATATTTTATTTTATTATTTTATCTTCTTATTTTATAAATTTATAAATTGTTTTTGTGAGTATAAATATATTTTTATTTAATTTTTATGAGTTTATTTACATATTTAAATAAATAGGTATATATAATATGTAGGTATACTTATAGGTATTTTATCTATATTTTATATACATTTTATTTATTTAATGAATTTTATTAGGTTTTATTTTGGATTTACATTTTTAATATATTATAGGTAATATTTTACAATTTAATAAAAATATAGATGAATAAAGAATAAAAGAATAAAATCCCCTTTTATTTCTATACATATATGACATAGGTATTTTGCCTATGTATTCCATAGACCTATTTTATTTTACAAATTCTTTTTGGTTTTATTTTAACTTCAATATGTACATGTATTATGTATATTATTTACAAAATTCTAAAAATATAAAGTTATGAAAATAATGAATAATTAATATAATGAATGATTTAATCGGTATTATGTACAATGAAAGCCAAAACCCTAAATTTCACAGATGGACTCCAAAAATTATGAAACCAATTTTATTAAATAGTTCTTGAGAAGATATATACAATTAAAGTGATTTTGGTTGATTTTGAGTTTTTATTTGCAAGATATGGGTCTGTGAAGTTGAGATTCTGGCTTTTTATTCTGTGTATAAAATGTACACTGTATATTATTTTTGTACAAACTCAATTTTGTATTTTTATTCACATTATTATCTACAACTTTCATGTACAAAATATTTTTATTTGATGAATAAATAATTAAGTACAAAATAGGTGTTAACAATGCATAAATGAATGAATAAATAAATGAGGTATTTATTGTATTATTGGCCCTTAATCTTCCCCTACTTTATTCCTTATCGACCAATTCCATTCGGGACTTGGTCTCGGGGTTAGGGTCATAAAATATTTGCAATATTTTATTCCTTTTTCTTTTCTTCTCTTTATTATATAATTTTGGCATTAAAAACCTTATTTTATGTACAATAAATACAATAAATAATGACTGTTATTATGTACAAATTGATGCTATTTACATGCATTTGCTGGGGTTTTTTAAGGCCAAATTGAAGAATATTGATTCCTCGAGGTGTTCTCCCGAACTCCTCCAGACGTATTACTCTCCTCTTCCTCTTGATGCTTTAGGTTCTAGAAAACCGACTAATAGAGTTACCTTCTATGTACCAGAGAAGGAACTTTCTGAGGAGTCCTTATAAGGTCCGGATGAGGTGATCTATATGAGTGAGCTCAATTCAACTGTTCTGAAGCCATATTTGAGCAAGAAGCCATGTGTCGACCCTCATTGGGCGTTCCCTACACCTCACTATTATTCTTTTGAGAACGATTCTAACAGCGACACATGTGTATACTACCCATCCCCTCGCTCCCGCAAGAAGGTCCGTCACAAACCTTCTTGATCCTTGTATATTCTCACTCCTCCTTGTATAGGTTTTCCTTCCTTTATTTCCCTCCCTTCCCCGTGATTCGCATCACTCGTCCTAGTTCCGTATCATTTTCATTTTGTGGCTATGCTTAGGATGACTAGATCCTAAGTATAGGGGGTGAATGACAGAGTTGCTCCATCTCTTCTTGTATATTCTTTCCCACCCTCACCAGTCCCCTAATCTTGTATCCTCTCCAATACTTAGGCTGACCAGAGCCTAAGTATAGGGGGGTCGATGCCTGCTGTGTATTCTCCCACTCTATTATATTCTTCTATTCTTTTCACCCACTTATGCTTAGTACGAGCTATGTCTTTTTGTCACCTAGTGCCATGAGAACATAACACATGCTAAGTATAGAGGAGTTTTATATATTACATATATACTTTACTTATAGTTCGTACTTTGACTTGTTTGTAATTAAAATAAGGGGTTAGTGGTAGTTTGTTGTAAATAAGAGGTATAATAAAAAATTAAAAAAACAAAAAAATCATTAAAAAATACTTTTTGAAAAAAATTAAAAAATTCAAAAAATGTTTCTCTTCTTCTTTATTTTCAAAATTAAAAAAAACTTTTTCAAAAAAAACTTTCACTTTTATTTCTTTATCTACTTTTAATTTTTTTAAAAAAGTATTTTTTCAAAAAATGAAAAAAAGCAAAAACCTTTCTAAAAAATATCCTTCTTCTTTTCCTGTGTTTTTTCAAAAAAATAAAAAAAACAAAAAAACTAACTAATGAGTTGGTTTAATTCCTGACACATTCACATTCACACGAGACTTGTGATGTTCAGGAACACTTGGTTGATTAGGTCTGGAGATTTTGAGTTAACCAGCCTTAGTCATTAGGGCCTTTTGACTTAATTATTCACATTTCCTTAGTTTGAAATATTTGTGGGCTATATTGCATGCTTAGTCTCTACCTTAAAAATACGATCAACACTTCACATACACAATTGCGATCATGATGAGATGAGTTGTAATTTCACTTGAGGGTCTGGGAGAGGGATTCAAATCTGGACTTGATTTAATAATGCTCGAGGATGGGATAAAATCATTGAAGGCTTCATGAAACCTGAGTGTCAGCATCTTTTGCCAGTATGAGAACATGGTTCTTGTACTATCTCTTGATATTTACTTATGTGCCAGGGTGTGATGAAATCTAAAAAAATTGTTGATTAGTGTGCACCAACTCTTGGTAAAAGCAGTGGAGCTAGCCAAAAAGCAAAGCAAAGAAAAGAAATATCAATGTTGAAAGAAAAGCTCTCACCTTACAAAGTCAAATATCAAAAAGCTTCCACCAAAGGCGAGCGCTCCCAACCATTTCAAAGTGTCCACTTGTACCACCGCTATTAGGACCAAGAGTCGGGCTAGCACCAAAAAAGGGCTCTGCATCATAAATGCTACAAGTCTGGGTGTGGAAGGTATATTAGATACTCAAAAAAGGCACACCCCGGTGTACTCCCAGGAAAACAAGTGCAGACGACTCCAACTTCTCTTGACGGACACACTGATCAACAACAAAAAAATAGATATGTTGAGTTAATAAGGCACTCGAGAGGATCCTTGTTCCAATGAGAGGGAGAGAAGAAATGACACAATCCTATGACCTCCATCAACTTGCCTCCCATCTACACTTTCAAGATTGACAACTAAAGAGACGATGGATTGGATGCAAGAAATGGTTTATTCCCTAGTGCTGAGGGTCGGGTTCTTAGGATAGTCTCTTGGACTAAAACCTTGGGTGATGTTGCGACTCTACTCTTGTAACTGCAGTCCACACTTAATATCATATCCCTACTATATATGTATACAGAGAGAGTCTGATGATTAGGGAAATTGGATACCTTTTGACTAGAGCTGGTTCAGCTTAGAATTTTAGGATCTCTAAAATCGAGAGTTCTTGAACAGATCAAGTCTTGTATTCACATGCACAGTCAGGGGTTAATCCAACTTATTCATTCTTTATTTGCTCGAGGACTAGCAAAGTATAAGTATACGGGGTGATGAATCCACGATTCATCATCTCAATATATTGATCTTAGCAAAATCCCCGAGTAGTCTCATATAAATGTATATAAAATCAATAAATTTTAAAAATGACTCTTGTAAATAAAATACAATAATTAGTATATATTATATTGTACAAAATAAGTTAACAATAAAATGCCGCAAAATAAAGGAGTTTTCCACCTGTAAATAGCCCAAAACTTCATGTCTTTTTAATAATATCATTTTAACTTCTTTTTAGCTAATTATTTATCTGACTTGTTGATGAATCTCATATTCATCATGCTAAAAGTCAATAATTAAACACCTTGGCTTAAATAAAATAAGATAAATCGCCATTAATTCTTTATTATTATCTTCTAATATATTGTGTACAATTATCCTATAATTATTGTGCATAATAACTATTACTTACCTTGTAATTATTTTCTCATCAAAAACCCTTAAAAGTTAGGTGGATTAATTGTCTATAATTGCCTAACCCTTAAAAAGATTAAAAAATACAAAAACAATTCAAAATCCAAAATTCAGTGTTTTTAACCCCTTAAAAATACCTCCAAAAATATATTTTGTATAAATAACCTCTTTTGGCATTTCATCCAACATTAAACTTGTAGATCTCATCGAGACGAACATCTTTCATATTTTGACTTTTTCCTAATTGCCTCTCTAACTAATTCTTTTGTATTTGTCTTTATTTTCGCTTTTTCTATTTTTTTGATTGGGCCACGTGGCGTACTCTGGGCCACCCACGTGGCATGTCCCCCTTCCGCCACCCGGTGCTACCTTGGGCCGTCGGATCTGCTCCTTCCCACCCCCATCTCCGCCCTTCATTTCTGACGCAATCCCAGCCATCATAGCAGCCTCCAGAGTAAATCTCAACCACTGTAATCTGCCTAAACCACAAACCCGGTGCTACCTTGGGCCGTCGGATCTGCTCCTTCCCACCCCCATCTCAGCCCTTCATTTCTGACGCAATCCCAGCCATCATATCAGCCTCCAGAGTAAATCTCAACCACTGTAATCTGCCTAAACCACAACCACCCGATTGCCTCCTCCTCCTACGCCTCTCATTCACCCACGTCGCCTCTTTGTCTCCCACAGTTGGATCTCCCCCATCTCCGCATCATAGCCGCTCGATTGGCGCCTAGCCTTCAGCCATTCGATCAGATCCTCGGATATGATCATAGCCCTCCGCCTGCGCCATCATCTTGGTCGTTGGATCTCTTGATCCAATGGCTAGAACTTCGTCCCTTACCTCCAGCCCAGCTACTTCACCTCACGAGTCAGCCACGCCCTTCCATTTTTATCCCCCGCCTCCATTCACCTCTCCTCATCGTAACGCCACCTACACGTCATCAGTTCTTCTGCCATCCTCGTGCATACCATCACTACAACCGCCATCAATTCTAACCTTCAAGTCGACCGTTACAAGAATTCGCCTCACCACCAGAAATGTCTCCGACTCCGCCTATAAATCGCCACCATCACCGTCGTCCACCACTCAATACGCTAAGTCCTAGTCATCCTCCTCCTCCTGTGACAGAGGAGGAAGGAGTCGACGTGCGACCATGGTGCCCAGGCGTAGGTGTTGATCCACGATGGCTCCACCATGCTACAACTACCCTAGGCGTCGTTGAGCACCAAGGCAAGGTCGTCCTTATCGTGCGACGACCGGAGGGTCAATTCAACCCTCATCATAGACCATCTCCTCCGCCCGTTCTCCTTCCGACCTCCACGTACCTTTTCCCCCGGTTTTTTGTAAATTTTCCCACGATTCTCCTACCGCTCACAATGATCTTCATCATCGCCTAACCACTTCACAAGCTTCGTCGTACCACCCCCACCCTCGCCATCATCTCTGATCATCTCTTCTCCTCTTCCATCACCCGCTCTACCTCGATCCATTTCCTCCGACAACACTTAGGAGGACCCTTTCGAGCCGCCACCTTCTCTGCTCGATCTGGCTCCCACCACACCCCCATTTCACTCCCACGCACTGCGCAAAGGCATGCCTCAGCTATACTAACGTCTGCAGGTCGAAATTCTTCAATGGCTGGAGCTTGCACCTCCATGTCAGTCTCAAGCACCAATTCCGACAAATTTGCTCCGCCTTACTGCTCCATACGTAGCTGAAGCTTCCCCACATCTCCAGGATCTCCACCAGCCATCCAGCATTCTTCCCTGACCTTCCGACGATAATCTGGAGCACGGTGGAGCTCCGTATAGGCCGCCGAAGCACAACCTAGTCTGGCAGCCAACGGTGGATAATGACGGTACATGTACCATCCGATCATCTGGATCAGACGGACCAGATAAAGTCACATGACGGCCCGAGCCTCCTGCCAAACCTATAGGCTCGGGTTCACCGAACCTCGCGTCGAGCCTTCATGTGCTGCTACGTAGCCCAAGCTAGAGATGCCTCCCGAGACTAGGTCCCTCGCGTGCACCCCACGTGAGGGCCTGCGTAATTTACATGAAAGACCCAAGAAGATCTGATATTTGCACTTTGGTTCCCAGGTGCGTGCCCAACACGTACGCGTCTGGTCATTTTACAGGGAGGCCCTCACGAGTTTGCAGAATTACAAAAAAAGCCCATGCACACATGGAAAAATTGCATAGGGCCCCAGACGGTTTTTGGATATTGCATGTTGGTCCCTCCTGAGACCTATTTGTAATATTTATCCTTTTATTCCTTGCATTTTTATTACACTTATGCCCCTACATTGTTTTTATCTTAACTTGAGCATCGTAGATCCAAATTGCATGATTTTAGTGTCATTTTGTTCCTTGTTTCATCCTCTATATCATGACATGTTTAATTTTCTTATCTGACACCATTTTAAATGAAGTGATTTTAATGTTAGATGAGTTCTTTATTCTACATATCTTTGCTCTGTGTAGTTGACTGCTCGTAATGATATGCTCAATTCGACTCTATTTTCGAACTTTATTCTGTTGCTCAATTTATTAATCTTTTAGGGTATATTTGTAATATACAGTTGCATATATCACCTTTGCATTTAAACCTGCATTATTTCATGCATAGCACTATAATTGCATAAATATCAACTAAAAATTGCATGCATCATATAACTGCATTGTTCTGCATTTTAGCTTATGCATCTGCGTGAAGACCTAAAATTGAGAAATAATGCACACTTGCTCTTAATTGATCGAAATGCGATAAATAGATAGAGTAGCTCGTATCCATGTGTTCGACCTTAGTAGACTTGTCAAGTAAAAATACTCCACAACATTCAAAGATTATAGTTTTTGCTGAACCAAATTTGCCTCATATACTACAACATTCCCTAATTATTAAAGAGGCAAATTTTACGTTGATGGAGGCAAATTCGGTTCAGCAAAAACCACAATCTTTGAATGTTGTGGAGTATTTTTACTTGGCAAGTCTACCAAGGTCAAACACAGGGACACACAATACTCTATTTATTTATCAAATTTTGATTAATTAAGAGCATGTGTGGATTATTTCTCAATTTCAGGTCTTTATGCAGATGCACAAGGTAAAATGCTGAACAATGCAATAAAGTGATGCATGCAATTTTTAGTTGATTTTTATGCAATTATAGAATGATGCATGAAAATAATGCATGTCTACATGCAAAGGTGATCTATGCAATCGTCTATTACAATGATACCCTAAAAGATCAATAAATTTAACAACAAATTATGAATTTAAATCAGAGTCATTTTGAGCACAGAAATATGAGCAAACATATTCAGGGCAAACATATCTATATCAAGAATATCATATAACATTAAAAATTCATCATATTAAAAATGGTGTCAGACGAGAAAATTAAAAGAGCCATAACATAGATGGTGAAACAAGGAACAAAATGACACTAAAATCATGCAAATTGGAACTACGATGCTCAAGTTATGAATAAAACAATGTAGGGACATAATTGTAAATAAAATACATGAAATAAAAAGATAAATATTACAAATAGGTCCATGGGAGGACTTATTTGCAATTAGAAAAAATCGCCTGGGCCTCATTGCAATTTCTCCATACACGTAGGAACCTTTTTGTAATTTCTAGAAGTTTCAAGGGTATCCTTGTAAGTTACCCAGGCACGAACGTGAGGCACGTGCTTTGGGACCAATATGCAAATACCAAAAGTACCAGGGTCTTCATTGTAATTTACCCAAGCCCTCACATGTGTTGCACGTGATTGGCCTAGGCTCGGGAGGCGTCACTTGGTTCAGGACACGTGGCATGGGATGGCAGCTCGGAGAGAGGTTTGATAGACCTGAGCCTGTTGGTTCATGCTAGGTTCAGAATGCCCCGTGTTATAATCACAGCCGTCCGATCCAGATGATCGGACGACATCTGCTATTCGTCCTCCGCCGTGGGCCACCAGAGGAGGCTACGCTCCGATGTACCCTCTATGGCTCCGTCGTGCTCCAACGACTCGCCTGAAGGTTGGGGAAGTTCGCTGGATGACTGGCCGAGGTTCTGGAAAAGCGACGAGTCTCCGATACTGATCAGAGCTTAAGTTCGACGAAGCCTCGCCGAAGGGGATCAGCTCGACGGAGATTCGATGCGAACTCCGACCAATGAAGTTCCTGCATGCGTTAGATAATAACCGAAGCGTGCGAGTGTGCAAGGTGAGTGAATGGGGACCGTGGGGGTGACGGGAGGCGGTTGCCATGAGCTTCTTCTCTGACGAGTTCGAGAAGAAGGGGGTCGGAGCGGGGGAAGGGTCTGGAGAAGGGAGGATGGGTCGTCTTGGACGTATGAAGGTTGGTGGAGTTATTTAGTAGTTTGATGGAGGTGAAGGACGGTGTAGATGATAGGAAAATTCGGAGAAATAAAAGGAAAATCACCTCACCAGAGCAAGGTGCTGGTGGAGGCGGTGATCTGGACTGAGGTCCTCATCGGACCTCTGGGGTTGTTGCAGGACGAGGCTGATCATGCCTCGGTGCAAAGCGGTGCTCGAAAGCAACCACGACGTGGCCGGAGACGACGGATCTCACCGGAGGGTGGCGACCATCGTCGCCTCGACAAGGTTGCCCTCTGCTGTCATCGGAGGGCGGAGGAGGCTAGGATGCACTCTTGTGAAGTGGTGAATGATGGCGATGGTGGGCGGAGAGGGCGATTTATAGGCGGAGTCGGAGACATTTCTGGTGGTGAGACGGAGTCTTGTAACGATCTACTTGAAGGTTGGAAGTGATGGCGGTTGTAGTGATGGTATGTGCGAGGATGGCGGAAGAACTGGTGACATGTACGTGGCGCTACGATGAGGAGAGGTAAACGGAGGCAGGGGCTAAAAATGGAAGGGCGTGGCTGACTCGCGAGGTGAAACGACTAGGCTGTAGGTAGGGGACGAAGTTCCAGCCGTTGGATCAAGAGATCCAATGACCAGTATGATGGTGCATGCGGAGAGATACGATCAGATCCGACGATCTGATCGAACGGCTGAGGTCTAGGCGCCAATCGAGCGACTATGATGGGGAGATGGGGGACATCCAACGGTGAGAGAAAAAGAGGCAACGTGGGTGAATGAGAGGTGTAGGATGAGGAGGAAATCTGGTGGCTGCGGTTTAGGTAGATGTGGGTCGTTGAGATTTACTCTAGAGGCTGATCTGATGGATGGGATTGCGTCAGAATTGAAGGACTGAGATGGGGGCGGGAAGGAGCAGATCCGACGGCCCAGGAGAGAGCCGGGTGGCAGAAGGGGGACGGGCCATGTGGGCGGCCTAGAGGGCGCCACGTGGCCCAGTCAGAAAATTAGAAAATGCGAAAATAAAGATAAATACAAAAGAATTAGTATAGACGAAAATAGGAAAAAATTAAAACATGAAAGTTGTTTGTCTCGATGAGATCTACAAGTTTCATGTTGGACGAATAGCCAAAAGAGGCCATTTATACAAAAAGTATTTTCGGTGGCATTTTTATGGGGTTAAAAATATCGAATTTTGGTTTTTGAATTATTTTTGTATTTTTTAGTCTTTTTAAGGGTTAGGAAAATATAGCCAATTAATCCACCTAATTTTTAAGTGTTTTTGATGAGAAAATAATTACAAGGCAAGTAATAGTTATTATACACAATAATTATAGGCTAATTGTACACAATATATTACAAAATAATAATAAAGAATTAATGGTGATTTTTCTTGTTTATTTTAAGCCAAGATGTTTAATTATTGTCTTTTAGCGCGATGAATACGAGATTCATCAAACCCCTATACTTAAACCATGCTCGTCCTTGAGCATCTAAAGAATGAAGGAGTTGAAATAATTCTTGATAGTGCAAGTGAAGATTTCAAGGCTCAATCTTTCGAAGACCCTCAATTTAAGGGATCCTACAATTATTGGCTTATCCATACCTTAGTTAGAAGGAATCCAACTTCTCTAATTATCAGACTCTCTTTTTGTACATATAATATAAGGATATGAAATTTAGTGTACTGCATTCATGAGAGTTGAGTCGAGACATCACTCGAAGTTCCAATCCCAAAGACTCTCCTCTAGACCTCATCCTCAATACTAGGGAATAAGTCTATTCTTGCTCCAGTCAACCGTCTCATTAGTTCGTCAGACTTGAAGTGTAGATGGACAACCAGATGATGGAGGGAATGGGTTTGTGTGTATTTTTTTTTCTCTCCCTCGCATTAGTACAAGAGGCCTCTCGAGTGCCTTCTTACTCAACACATGTAAATTTTTAGATTGTTGATCAATGTGTCCGTCAAGAGAGTTGGAGTCGTCTGCACTTGTTTTTCTGGGAGTACACCGGGGTGTGTCTCTTTTGAGTTTCTAAGATACCTTCAACATCAAGACTTGTAGCATACGATGCAGAACCATTTTTTGGTGTTAGCCCGACTCCTTGGTCCTAATTAACGCATGGTCCAAGTGGACACTTTGAAAATATTTGGGAGCGCTCACCATTGGTGTAATTTGACT
The DNA here is from genome assembly GCA_037367405.1 of Ottelia alismoides. NCBI lineage: Eukaryota > Viridiplantae > Streptophyta > Magnoliopsida > Alismatales > Hydrocharitaceae > Ottelia > Ottelia alismoides. The sequence goes on along the minus strand of JAZKJV010011160.1, from coordinate 59,447 downwards.
TTGGATGATAGAGCTTTTTTATTGATATTTCTTTGCTTTTGTTGGCTAGCTCCACTGCTTTTACTAAAAGTTGGTGCACACTGATCAACAATTATCATTAAGTTTCATCACACCCTGGCACATAGGTAGATATCAAAGAGATAGCATGTGAACTTGTTCACATAGTGGCTAGGGTTTTCCTGACACTCATGTTTTCTGAAGCCTTCATTAACTTTCTCCCATCATCGAATATCATTAGATCAGGTCTAAACTCAAATCTCTAGTCCTTGTTCCTCAAGTGATATCTCAACCCATCTCATCAATATACAGTTGTGAAAGTGGTTGTGCTGATCATATTTTTTTGAAGGTAGAGCTGAAGAGTGCATATAGCGATCAAATCTTTCAAACTAGGGAAGTGTAGATTATTAAGTTCAAAAATCCTAATGACTAAGGCATGTTAACTCAGACTCTTTAGATCACATAAATCCAGTGTCCTCAAAATTCTCAAGCCTTGAGTGAATGTGAATGTGTCAGGAATACACCAGCTCCTTAGTTAGTGATTTTTGTGTGATTTTTGTTTTTGCAGATTTTTATGGATTTTAATTTTCAATTTTTTTGGAGAGACAATGACTGGACTGGGCTCAAATGAATAAAAGTATCTACTCTCATCCAGTATGGGTATAAGTACGGGCTGATAGACGAACTCATGTTCCTTAAGGACGGAGACATATACATTGTCCTCTAAACCAATCATTCTGCTAATGGAGATCGGAGTTCCCTCACTGAAAGTATGTACTAAGTCTAGTAGTCAAAGTCTAATTCAAAGACAAGTTTTCAATTTTTCAAAATTTTATAGAGGGTTTTTTATAAAGGGGATATTTACACAATTAATCCCTCAATTTTTAAGAAAATATTTTTACAAGGTTTTTACAAAATTCTGTTCGTAGGTTTACTTTAAACCAAGCCAAAGAAGAATTTTCAAAAAGTTTAAAAATACGAACTATGGCTAAAGTAAATATACAATAGTATACCACATACCCCCTATACTTAACATTTGCTATATCCTCATAGCACAAGCGATATGAAGCCATGGCTCGGCCAAATATAGGGCGATATAGCGGAACTGATGAGGAGACCCCCCATACATAGGTCAAAAATTGATCCAAGTATAAGAAGACAACGCGAGGGATGGATAAATAGGCGGGTCACCCCTATACTTATGCTACAAATAGCCTAAGTAACGAATATGAGTTGGAGGGGGGGTTTATGTTTGGATGAGTATTTACACTACGATACAAGGGCGGAGGGGGGAGATTTTTACAGAAGAGGATGATAGGGGAGAGAGCGAGAGAGAGAGAGAGTGATTGTGAAATATACAGAGCGGAGGGAGATGGGGGGGTGAGTGTATATGTGCAAGTGTGTGTGTGTGTGTGTGGGGGGGGGGGGGGGGTAGATCATCTACTGATCTACTTTTTTTTCTTTTTTTCCCTTCTTTTACAACATGCAAGTCTTCTTATGTGGACTGTTAAAATAAATATGCACATGCAAGTTTTTTTACAAGATGGAAATGCAAATAGATTGATAAAAATTCCTAAAATTTCTCTACCAAATCTTTAGCGTCCTCTTCAGCGGGAGCTCCCAGCACCATGCCTCCATGGATATCTAGCGTTCTCAATCTTCATGGTCCCTGCCACAAAAGAGAAATGTTAGAAAAATAGAGAGGGAACTAGTCGACAGAAATGATGCAAATATAATGCATGAAAGAGAAGACCTATGAATCTTGAAAATATTCAACATAGAAATAACTCTTCAATAAGTAAACAAAGTTGAGTCGTGGCCCCGACAACGACACCATTTGACGAATGTCAAATTTACCTCTTTAATAATCAGAGAATGTTGTAGTATAGGAGACAAATCCAGTTCAGCAAAAACCACAATCTTTGAATGTTGTGGAGTATTTTTACTTGGCAAGTCTACCAACGTCGAACACAAAAACACGAGATACTCTATCTATTTATCGAATTTCGATCAATTAAGAGCATGTGTGGATTATCTCAATTTCTGGTCTTTATGCAGATGCACAAGGTAAAATGCAGAACAATGCAATAAAGTGATGCATGCAATTTTTAGTTGATTTTTATGCAATTATAGGATGATGCATGAAAATAATGCAAAGTCTACATGCAAAGGTGATGTATGCAACCGTCTATTACAATGATACCCTAAAAGATCAATAAATTAAGCAAAAAATTATGAATTGAAATCAAAGTCATTTTGAGCACAGAAATATGAGCAAACATCTATTCAGGGAACACATATCTATATCAAGAATATCATCTAACATTAAAAATTCATTATATTAAAAATGGTGTCAGATGAGAAAATCAAAAGTGCCATAACATAGATGGTGAAACAAAGAACAAGACGGCACTAAAATCATGCAAATTGGAACTACGATGCTCATGTTATGAAGAAAACGATGCATGGGCATAAATATAAATAAAATGCAGGAAATAAAATAATAAATATTACAAATAGGTCCCTGGGAGGACCCATTTGTAATTAGGAAAAACCGCCTGGGCCTCATTGCAATTTCTCCATGTGCATAGGGGCCTTTTTGTAATTTCCAAAAGTTGCAAAGGTATCCCTATAAATTACCCAGGACACACCACATACCCTGGGACCAATATGCAAATACCAAAAGTATCATGGTCTTCATTGTAAATAAACAAGCCATCACGTGCGTTGCACGTGAGGGGCCTAGGCTCGGGAGGCATCACTTGGTTTGTTACACGTGGCATGTAATGGCAGCTCAGAGAGAGGTTTGGTAGACCCGAGCCTGTTGGTTCGTGCTAGGTTCAGAATACCCTGTGTCATCATCACAGTCGTCCGTTCCAGATGATCGGACGACATCTGCTATTCGTCCTCCACCGCGGGCCACCGGAGGAGCCTGCGCTCTGGCATACCCTCTATGGATCCTCCATGTTCCGATGGCTCTCCTGGAGGTCGGGGAAGTTTGCTGGACGACTGGCGGAGGTCCTGGAAGAGCGGCGAGTCTCTGATGCTAATCAGAGCTTGAGTTCGACGAAGCCTCGCTGGAGGAGATCAGCTCGACGGAGCTCTGATGTGAACTCCGAACTATGAAGTTCCTGCATTCGTTAGATAATAGTCGAAGTGCGCGAGTGTGCAAGGTGAGTGAATGGTGAATAAATGGGGGATGTGGGGGTGACGGAGGCGGTGGCCGTGAGCTTCTTCTCCGACGAGTTCGAGAAGAAGGGGGTCGGAGCAGGGGAAGGTTCTGGAGAAGGGAAGATGGGTCGACGTGGATGTATGAAGGTTGGTGGACTTATTTGGGTAGTCTGATGGAGGTGGAGGATGGTGTAAATGACAGGAAAATCCATAGAAATAAAAGGAAAATCACCTCGCCGGAGCAAGGTGCTAGTGGAGGTGGTGATCTGGGCTGAGGTCCTCATCGGGCCTCTGGGGTCGTCGCAGGACGAGGCCGATCGTGCCTCGGTGCAAAGAGGTGCTCGAAAGCAACCACGCCGTGGCCGGAGGCGACAGATCTCACCGGAGGGTGGCGACCATTGTAGCCTCGACAAGGCTGCCCTCCGCTGTCACCGAAGGTAGAGGAGGATAGGACGCACTCTCGTAAAGTGGTGGATGATAATGATGGTGGGCAGAGAGGGCGATTTATAGGCGGAGTCAGAGACGTTTCCGATGGTGAGGTGGAGTCTTGTAATGGTCGACTTGAAGGTTGGAAGTGATGGAGATTTTTGTGATGGTATGCGCGAGGATGGCAGAAGAACTAGTGACGTGTATGTGGCGTTATGACGAGGATAGGTAAACGGAGGCGGAGGCTAAAAATGGAAGGGCACGACTGACTCGCGAGGTGAAAACGGCGGGGCTGGAGGTAGGGGTCGAAGTTCCAACCGTTGGATCAAGATATCCAATGGCCAGGTTGATGGCGCAGGCAGAGGGCTACGGTCATATCTGAGGATCTGATCGAATGGTTGAAGGCCAGGTGCTAACCGAGCGACTATGATGGGGAGATGGGGGAGATCCAACGGTGGGAGAAAAAGAGGTGACGTGGTGAATGAGAGGCGTAGGATGAGGAGGCAATCGGGTGGCTGTGGTTTAGGCGGATGTGGGTGGTTGAGATTTATTCTGGAGGCTGATCTGATGGCTGGGATTGCGTCAAAAATGAAGGGCTGAGATGGGTGCGGGAAGGAGCGGATCCGACGACCCGGGAGAGCGTTGGGTGGCGGAAGGGGGAGGGGCCACATGGGCGGCCCAGAGGGGGCCACGTGGCCCAATCAAAAAATTAGAAAAAGTAAAAATAAAGATAAATACAAAAGAATTAGTTAGAGATAGAATTAGAAAAAGGTCAAAACATGAAAGTTTCGTCTCGATGAGATCTACAAGTTTCATGTTGGACGAAAAGCCAAAAGAGGTCATTTATACAAAAAGTATTTTTGGGGGCATTTTAAGGGGTTAAAAACACTGAATTTTGGATTTTGAATTTTTTTGTATTTTTTAACCTTTTTAAGGGTTAGGATTTTTAGTCCATCCAATTTTTAAGGGTTTTTGATGAGAAAATAATTACAAGGGCAAGTGATAGTTATTATACACAATAATTATAGGCTAATTGTACACACTATATTACAAGATAATAATAACGAATTAATTGTGTTGTTTCTTACTTTATATAAGACAAGGTATTTAATTATTGACTTTTAGCATGATGATACGAGATTCATCATTTGTTAATAAAAATATATATAAAAATACAAAAATATAAAATAAATTTCACCTCAAATAAATGCTCCTAGATCCCAAAGAGAAAAGGCCGTTAACTCTAACTTCCCGGCCAAATTCTCGCTCCATTTGAACTCCAAATTCACCAAACTCACTTTTAAAGTTCATATTAGAAAATTATCTATCCAATGAAAGTTTTCATTAAAATCAGAGCTCGTTTGCAAAATATGGATTTTGGTACCTAAGTGTAAATTGTGTATTATGTAAATAATCATTCTTTCTTCATTTTTTATCTAGTTTTATTGATTATTAAAAAATACAAAAAATCACTGTTGTGTTGTATTTTATATCTATTATTTTATTATATTTTTATATTGTAAATATATCTTATTAAAAATAGAAAAAATTAAAATTATAAAAGAAAAAATGTACATGTTGTTTGTCTTCTTTTGTAAGTTCTCCACTCTTTTTTCTCTTTATTTTATTTTATTTTAGTAGCCTACTTTATTTATTTATTTATTTATTATTATTTCTCATTCTCTACAATAACTTCTCTTCTACCGCCAACTTTCATTCCATCCCATATTCTCCATCCAACCTCCCATTTAACTCCACCAATAATCTAACCTCCCATTCAACTCTATCACCTTTCTAACCACCCTTTCCCTGATCTTTATATTCATCTCCTCATCCATATATTTCGCCATCTCCATTCTAATAGAAAAAGGAGAGAGCTTGGAGTGTTTTATTGGTGACGACGGCTAAGCATCCTCCTCAAGCGACGACCTCCTTTAGGCGAGATCCGCAGCGACCACCATCCCCGCGTCACAAGCTTCCCATCGAGCTCGCATAGCTTCTTCGATTTTTATTTCGCTAGTCGGATCTAGGTCACAACATGAGTACAACGTAGCTGCTCCGCAAATCCAGCGAAGATTCAGGTAAGTATTTCCTCTCTTTTCTCTTGTTATTTTATTTATCTAATATTTAATTTCCTTGTTGTCTCATCACCGTATCATTTTCATCACCACTATCGCCATCATCATTGCATCCCCCAAATCCATCTACCTATTGTCCACCTTCATTTTCATTTGTATTTGTCCCCTATTTAAGAAAATTTAAAAAATCAAAAAAATTAAAATTACAACAAAAAATAAAAAAAATAAAAAAGTGTAGGGAAGCAGCAGCTCTCCGCCGCCCCCTGCAACACGGGCACCGCCACCCTCCTTCCTCCTCCGGCTGGCGCCTCCCACCACCGGCGCTCCTCTCTCCCCTCTCTCAGTCGACCGCCACCATCCACCGACGCCTCCCTCCTCGCCGGCCCTCCGCATTCCTCGCGCGCCGCCCTACCGAGCTACTGCAACCCCGTGCGCCGCCCACCTCCACCTGCAGGTCCTCACCCCGCGCCCCTCCTCGCGCGGTCCGCCGGCACACTTCTCTTGCTTCCTCTCCGCCCGACCCTCCTGCACGATGCTGCCACCGTGGAGTCCAGCGCGGGACCGCCTCCAGTGCGTGTGTTGCCGCCCCTTTCACCTTGGTCATGCCCTACCTGCTGATGAAGAAGGAGGTCCTTGTTTTAATTTTTTATTGCAAAAATTGCATATTTTAACCGTTAAGTTTATATAATTATAAATCAGTCCCTGTACATGTTTTGTTTAGAAGTTTTGTTTTCTGTATTTGCACTGATAACCCTATGTGTATGTGTTAATTTGGACATCGTTTTAGCATCATTTATTTGAATGAGAAATGTCACGATGTTGAGCAACTAATTCTCTAATATTTTCATATTTATTTGGATTTTTATGAGATATTGTTAATTAATTTAAATTGTTTAAGTGTAAAATTCGATATTTTACCCAGTCTGAGCACTTAAATTCATATCTCAATCACATTTGCTCGAAATATTTCACAATAATCAGGAATGATTTCTTGAAGTATTTTTTAATTACCATAAAAGTTTCATATTAATTGGAGTTGTTTTGTATCTTCAATAAATTATAGAGTGGTTTTACTGATTGATTTTTAATTAAATCTACACACATCCATTATGCGAATTTTCAAATCTCCTGGATTCCACATAAAAATATCTATGTGAGATAGTTTGCTCTCTCACTAATTTGATAATGTGGATTTATTAGAAATTAACTACTCATTGTCACTCTATTTCCATTAAAAAATCCATAAAAAATTCATATTTTGTCAGAAAATTCCAAAAACATTACTGTAGACTCATTGCATCATGTTTTATTTCCAGTAAATTTTTCATAATTACGAAAAAACCATAAAAGTTTGTATTTTTTGTTATTGCATTTTAACCCATAAAATTCCAAAAAAGGTGTCTTGCACTCATTTCGGGATTAAGACTGTAAGAAAATTATTATTTGGCTAAATTGGACTAGTTTCATATTAAACTTAATTTAGCTAAGCTGTATGGTTTCTTAGTAGCTTAATTCACATGCATTTTGCATTTCACATTCATTTTTTGCATAAAAATACAAAAAAATCCGCATGGGGAACCTAGACCTAAGTTTTCTGAATTAACCCAAAGTTGTTCCTTTGCTTCCCTGTGTTCGACCCCGGACTTGCCCGGGATATAAATTAAAGTCGAAACACTCTTCACGGAGATCTTCTCTCGTTTCTGACTGATTTGCTAAGTACCCCTATTAAAACGAACACAAATTAAACCACGTACGATCCGTCACATGGTAACTAATAAGATTGTGAACACACCTTGTTACTTATAAAAACCCAACACACTTATGGGGAGTTCCTACTCTCTGTCAGTGTTAGTAGGTAGCTCTCTGATCCACACTCCCAAGTAGTGTTTCTTACAACAGATTATTGCAGAAAATCAGACAGGGATTTGAGCATTTATCCTTAAGCATGACACGCTTCTATCAAATGAAAGTACATGCACATAATGAGGGTGTCATGAACACAATAAATGAATCCTTTATGATTTTTATGTTAATGTCAAAGTGCTCTTACAATCCCTCTTTTAAAATTTTAATTTTCACTCTTTTTTGGATATTTTAAAATAATTACTGAGTTCTCGATTTCCTTTTTATGCTCAATGATAGGAAACAAAAGGAGAAGTCGGCAATGCCATGTAAATTGGAAAATGATGATGGATGCAAAGCCAAAGAGCTCACCTTTCTTCCTAGTACTCTCCATATGGGACAATAAACATGAATTGAAATTATACTAATCGACCAAATTGGAAAAATTTGATGCATATCCGTCTGGAAACTTTAATTTGCTTGTCCATTCGCAGACAAGCTTAACTTGATTTCTATCTAAGGTATACTTCGCGTTAGGAAGTTCAACCCTTCCATTATCATGTTCCTTTATATGCAACTCTGGTCGATTGCATATGATTTGTAAATCACGACGAGACTTTACTGTATCTTTTGATCGACCGGTTACATTCATAACAGTATAGAAGATGTTATCAAATACATTTTTCTCTATATGCATAATATCTAAATTGTGTCGTATCAGTAATTTACTCCAATATGGTAACTCCCAAAATATACTCTTCTTAATCTAATTATGACTGTCACTAAAACCAGGAAGATTTTTTATTTTATGCAAGAAAAAACTGCCCTAAACACAAACTCTTATTAGCGAGCGGGAAGTTGATCTGATTTGACTAAGTCCAATTATATGCTATAGCTAGGTGCATGAATTATATTATAGATTTTGACCTAATAACTACTTGCACAACCAAAGAGAGTAAATAACTTAGGGGATCTAATCACTCACAAAAAAACAAATGAATATAAAAAAACTCAAATTACGACAATCAAGTAAATCGAGAATTAATTGAAATAAAATCTTTAAAAAACCCATGAAAAATCTCAAGAATTATGATGAGATCCCGACCCCATTCAGAAGGGGAATCGAAACACACCTCGATAATAGTGTCCATAATCTATGGTTAGTGTAGACTGAATATTATAAATAAATACATAAATATATACACAAAGTTTTTATTTGAATAAAAATACGACACTAAACTACACGTCTACACTGATCTCCTCCTCTCCAAGCTGCTTAGCAATCGTCATGTCAGTTCAGGCTGACCTCTAGTATTCCAAGCTACTCGATCGCTCCAAGCCCTACAAGAGAAAAAGAGAAGATCGGAAATACTATATATATATATATATATATATATATTAGGAATACAAAATAAAATAAAATGCAAACAAGAAAATATATACACAGACTGAAATCAACACAAGATCTAAAAAGCGATGACAAAGTCTTGCTCCTTGTTAATGTCATCATTATGTGGCTTTTCCAATATGTATTAATTCCAAGGTGGATTAACTGCCAGTGTTGTATATAGGAATTATCGAATCAAAATAAAATATAGGAGTAAAGTATGTGGATTTACTTGGGCAAGTCCCAAAGCTAAATTCACGGAACACTAATTAATAATTTTTTATTCGACTTATATTTAAAATATCTACTTCAATCGAAGAAACACAAAATGATAACAAAATAAAAAAAACAACACACACATCACAATAGAAGGCACATAAACTAGGAGAGAGGAAGCTACGAAGGAGATATAAACTAGCACAAGAACACAAAATCCAAACAAAAATACTAAGAAAACATATAAAAATAAGGTAAAATATAGAAAATATGCTTTTTTTAGATTATATTCAAATAATTGTGATGTTTTTGAAGTGCAATAAATAGATGCAAACGAGCGATTCTACATTAAGAAAAATATCCCAACCAGGACACTCAGAATAACACTATAAATGGTTCAAAATGAAATCCTAAAAGTGTGCCACTATTTTTTCTATATAGATAAAATTAGAAAGAAAAAACTTTTGAGTTTCTGATAATGTATGAATTTTTAGTGATATTTGCAAGTATTCCAAGATTTTTTGGTTTTTAGATTCTAGACACAAAGTCACACAAAGTCCCTTTACATATGATGTAGACCCACATGAGAATAATCGACAAATTTTTTTCTTATTTTTAGATATGTAAGTAATTAATTAAAATGTAGAACTATAGGAAGGCTTAAAGCATACTTTTGATAACCAATAAAATAAGAATCCAACAAAAACCCTTTATATAGATAAGTCAGGGTTGCATACACATATTTTTAGATTTTTGAAGACATGTAAAATGTTCCTTGAATAAATCATTTACCAAAAAAATTTAAAAAATTTTACACACCACAAATGAAAGTATTTTAATGAAACTGGGGGGGTGTGGCCTATGCTAGATCTACGATATATTGCAAAATGAGGAAAAGATATGAAACATACGAAACTTCACTAATGAAATAGAAAAAATTCTACCTTGACTTCAAAAATTCATCATTAATAATCCACGTGTCAAAATACAATGATTTTGATGCAATGAAGATTCTTAAGTTAGCTTTCAAACAAAAATAATTTCACAAGAATTTAGAGTGCAGAGTAAATCTCAATATACATTTAATGATAGAGGTTTATATGAACACTTCGAATCAAATTCAAGAGTTTAGAAGCCTAAGGAGCGCTCCTATGTAATATGAAAGGCTCTCAAGGGTAGATGCAAAAACCACAAAGCTAATGTCAGCCTGATCGAGCAGTATAGAGACGTGGCATGTGGATGCATGGATGAGGAGGCATGAATATGAGATTTAACGGTTTGTCGATCCAAGACATGTGGCGGAGTGGAAGGCATAGATGATGAGGTCTAGCGACATCGGCTCTTTGCCGATGAGTGGCTCAAATTGTGTGGGGGGGGGGGGGGTGGTTAGGGAGATCCAATTGATGATGTGGCTCGTTGTTACCCCGCCCCATTCATCGATCTTTCTTTTGTAGGAATGAGGGGGGGGGGGGTATGCAGAGGAGGTGGGCGACAACCCTCCAATGAAGGCTAGGAGCTTACACGCAAGCCTTCGATGAAAGGACACAAGCTTGATGCTAACGCGATGATATGCAAAATAAGTAGTCTCGAACTCAAGGTATAGACAACAATTAATGTCATAAAATTTGGGATGATGAAATGATGTTCTCCATGGGGAAGGGGGAGGAGATGCTCTCCAGCCTTCGCGTGTGGTCAGACTTGAAGTAGGTTTGTGGAAGAGGGGTGCGAAGAAGGGAAGATGGAAGTAGTGATAAATATGGTTATCATAATGAGGGGAGGGAGGAACAAAGATGGTGATTGGTTTTTATCTAAAAGAGTAGGAAAAGAACAAATAAAACTACAATTAACATAGCAAATGGATGTATTCACTTGATTTGATTCATGTTCCTATGAATAAGACATGGTCATGTCCTCCTCTGGCAAGTTGGGGTTCGAATGGAGCACAAATCTGATGTTAATGGTTGGAACCACATGGACCACTCCGACCATAGCAAGCTTGTTGGTATTCGGCTCAACTCTCGTCAGACATGTCACATCAATGATGGGAGAGGAGGACTTAAAGGAAGCCTTTATTTAATGGCTCATGATTCGAAAAATGGGGCGTGCGTTCCTTTTTATTTGTTGGAGAGTTTCAAGAGGAGGATGGGTGCTCTAGACAAAGAAGGCAGTGGTCGGTGGGTTGCGGAGCCGAGGACGTCAGGGAGGAAGGGAGAAGATAGAGGTAGAAATGTTGACCCTTTGTCAACATTCCAAAAAAAGGGGGTGAGGTGGAGGGGTGTTGGCCAATAAGCGCGGATCATTTCAAATGCTTGGAATGTAGTGGGAGTCAAATGTGGTTCAAATGAAATCATGTGGCCCAATCATAAAAAGATAGGCCAAATACATGAAAATGAGCATGAAACAAAAGTAAGAGGCCTTAAATTGAAAAACTCAAAACATGAAATTTTTCTCAAAATAAATTTATCTAAAACATTGCAAAAAATGTTTCTCCAAAAAATGATTATGATTAAAGATACAAATTAAAAGCCAATTTTTAATGTATAATATATCAATATTTAGGTTCCTTTTTTTACTTTAATAATAATAATACCATACAGATAACAATAATATACATTATATAATATTCAAATATATTTTCATTGAGTTTTGATTTTATGAAATAAAAACATAGAAATAAATGAGATAGAATACAAGTTAAATTAACCTGTATAGAAAAGACATGTTTTTGTTTCTATTTGATTGTGTAAATTTTAGTAGATTTTATATTAGTGAATGTAAATAAAATATATAAGCAATAGAATATAATTTAAATCAAGAGAAAGTGATTTAAAATGAACCATGTACTCAAGAAAGAAAATACCATAAAAAGTTATACAAATGGGTTATGAAATCGAATTTTTATAATGATCCCCCATCACTTTCATAGTATTTCTACTAAATTTATTTATTTTATTTTAAATCATGAATTTTAAAGGTAAATTGATGTGAAATTGGATTCATATGCTCTAGATATAAAATATGGAATGCATGCATATTGTAAAAAAGTGAACATGCTCTAATTGACTATTATTTACGGTGGTATTATGTGATGATTTAATATTTTTCTATATATTTTTATTGAATAAATTTAAATAAATTAATCGAATCAAAATTGTATACAATTAGTTATAAATATTTGAAGTATATATGCATGTATGTATGTGTGTATTGCTATCATTTCATGTACAATATTGTGTATTTTTTATTTCTTTTTATATTTTTATTTTGTGTATTTTTAGGTGGTTTTGAGTTATAAAAAGAGTTTTTTATGTTACAATCATTAATTTATAATAAATACACATTAATGCATATAAGAATACATTTATTAAGAAATTTAGCTCAACTTATGCATTAAGGTGAATGAAATTTGGTTTCATACATGCTTCCAAGGTAAGTTTTTTCTGCTATTAGTAGAAGATACTTTCTGCAGGTAACGACACCATAGGTAATATTTTTCCAAACATTAGTTTATCCATATGTGCTACTTTGGTCAGAGATAACATTATTGTTTATGCTCATTATTAAAATAATTGACTAACAATATATCTTTGGTACCGATGTAACACAAGCTATTATAATTATTTTCAAGATAACCCTTCTGTAGGAAATATTGGTGTTAGTTTGTTAGATCCAAATTTGAAAGCTTCTTGGATAGTCAGGGTATGCTAATCCAAGGAGATTAGATGACAGCCAGAGTCTGCCCATCCTCTCGACATTGCCACAATGTTTGATATGCTGGTAAAAGGCCCTAAATTATTTTGGTGTTTGATCCAATTGTAAATGATTGAGTTATCCATGCAAAACTAGAAATAGTGAAATAGTTGATCTACTAGGTTGGTTGAAAATTCTAAAATGACTTGGGTCATTTTTTTTACCTGGTTGAGTTTTCATGTAAATGTCCCTGTGCATTGTGGTTGTGTATGTGTGTGCGTGTGTGTGTATAGGATATCTTTCAAATGGGACATGGTCCTTCCATCCATAAGGAAGGCTAACGATCTCATCCGTCCATATTTTATCTTTCCGTTGTCATTAAAGGTATGTTAATCTTATTATTTAATTAATCAAAAACTCATTTTGATCATTATTCATTACCAAAATATAGTACGTAATCACCAAAAATATCTCATTATTAATCACTCTCCTATTTTTGCCATTCACGTTGCCATACACGTTGCCAACCCTAATCTCACAAGCATAAAAAGCGAGAAGAGGAGGAGGATGTGCACGACGACAGCGTCGGCATAGTGAGGAGGTCGTCGATCGTCTCCATCGTTCGTCTCCGCAGTCATCATGAGGAAGTTGTTGTCACTGCGAGGAGGCCGTCGTTCGTCTCCGTCGTCATCATGAGGAAGGTCGTTGCCTTTGCGAGGAGATCGTCGTTCGTCTCTGTCATTCGTCTCCGCCGTCAATCTTTTTTACATATCAAATTTGAGCATCATGTGCGGCCTCATCGACAAGGCAATAGTCGATGGCACATGCAGTTGCTAGGGAATGATGTTGCGGCTCTCCAGGAAGACCTTCACGCAAACGACGACAACAACATGTAGATCGGATGGCGATGAGTGTACACGGTGCTGCAATCAGTCTTGGATGAAGAACGATTCTCAGTTTGATACAATATTGATGTGCACTATATAATATTGATGTGTACTATACAATATTAATGTGTATTATACAATTTTGATATGTATTATACTATTTGTTATGTATTTGTAAATCAAATGGTTGCAAATGAAAATTGTATTTTTTTTATAAATCATGTGTATATTGATGTGCATTACACATTTTGGATGTGCATCATACATTTTAGACGTGTTTTATACAAATTTGATTTATATATTCACATCAATTAAGTGTGAATGACCAACACAATTTTTACAAAAAACTATACAAATTTGTTATAGAAAGAACCATACAATCGTTACAAAGAACCACACATTAATTACTAATATGAACTGTATTTTACAAAGAACCATGCAAAATATACAATTAACAGATGACTTTTTGAATGAACAACAAATTATACAAAAAACATACATTCGTTACAAAAGGAACCTTGAATTCTACAAAAAATGCGTGAGGATTCAAACATATGCCTAGATAATGTCGCCCAGCACAAAACTGGATATTTTTTAAATATGGTATTGCGAAAAATAACAAAAATAAAACTAGCTAAATTTAGTATTTCAGAATATTAATTGGCGTGCATAATTAATGCAAAAGTTGATGATCAAAATACCCTTTTGGGAAAATAAATTGATGATCCCGTTAGATTTGAATCTAACAGCTAAGATCGTTGGCATTCCTTAAGGATGGAAGGACCAAGTCCTGTTTGAGAGGCCCCCTCTCTCTCTATATATATATGGTTAGCTTGTCCATACTCTTTAAACTCTATTAATTGTTTTAAAGTGACAAAATTTTTAGATATTGTTATTCACCCCGCTTCAGTAGTGTTGTGATCCCTAAGAACTCTGGGTTATGTGATGTAGAAACTTGAATAATACCCTACTCGGGTGAGGACAATACTATTATCAAAGAACATGTGATTCTTTACATGCTTCACCCTCCCATGACGTGAGGGGTACGTCGATTCTTCATTTTTGATGTTGTTTTTCTTTCATATTTCGCTTCCTACTAAAGTAAGCGTTGTTAAACTTTTCTTTAAATATCACATGATATAAGTGAAAAGTCTTCGCAAAACTTTTCTGAAATATCACTAAAGGGGAAAATCTACTGCAATTCGAAAGGATTTATATTGTTGGTGTTCTTTTCATTCCTTGTTCATTCTTCATGTGTTCTTCATTTGTTCTTCGCATTTTCTTTGTGTTCTTGATTTATAATTCAGTCATTTCAAGGCCCGTTAATCATCCTAATTGAACATAAATCTAAAGATTGGCGTCACTTGAAAGTTAACACTATTACGTAACGAAATTTTTCTGTTGTTGTGGTTTTAAGCTAAATGACAATGGATTCGTGATTATCATGTTCTTCGTCGGTAAAAAAATGTTCACATGCTTATTAAAATAACTTCTAGTTGACTAATTCAAAACCCTTGCTAAACTTGGAATTGGCGTAATAATATACTCACGCAATTATGATTCACTGAGGTTTGGAGAAATTCCACACTAGTTCTTTTGAAACTAAAATCAAACGAATAAGCTTATATGTCTACACGAGTATTTATACACATATAACTATTGGCGAATTAAGTTAAAGATTGACGAATCATTTCTATATTATTAAATAATGAAAATAAGTGTTATCAAGACTTGTTAAGATATATTGCTACTTGCAAGGTGCATGATTTTACTTTATTTTCCATGAGATGGACTATGGCTACACAAACATGTATAACACCAACTTTATATAAGTCTACTATATATTAGGATACTTGGGATGTAAGAGACTTTGATTTTGACTAATGTATTGTATGTTCGAGTTTAATGTTTATTGAGATACTTGCTGGACATCAACCTAAAACTAAGAACTTTGAGATTGATTAAGATTTGATGAAATAAGAGATGTATACTTAAGAAATAAGCCAGATATTTGGGTACATCAAATGTTGGTATGTACACACACAAGATTTCCTTCCAATAGGATGTAGTCTTTCCTGACTTCAGGAAGACCGTCTCCTTTTTTGTAGAAAACATGATGACTTTAATAGAATACATATATAGTTTGTAGTATAATATGCATGTTTAATGCTTGTATTATAATGTGCAGTTTTATGTACGATTTTGTATTTATAATATACACTTATAATACAAATTGTATACATATTCTACTAAAATGATGTGTTTTCTACAAAAAGAGAGCGGCCTTCCTCAAGTCAGGAAGGACACATCCTATTGGAAGGGCCCCCTATAGATATATTGGAGCAATATGATTAGCTTATTTAACTATATAATAGTATTACATTTTTATTGCATTTTTGATGAGTTATGATGCCATGTTTTCATTCTTTAATCGGATAAAGTTTACGAGTCGTTGAAATAAACCGGGTCAACTAGACTGATTGTTTGAATATCTTTTTTGCTTGTTTCATAATGATAATCGTTTATTGTTACAAGTAACTTTGGATAATTCACATGATTTTAATTAGAAGTACATAAGTTGGAAATAGAAGCTGGATTCAGTAAGTTCTTTTACTTATTTTTAGCTTGGCTAGTTTTCCATAATTGAATTCCTAAACATAATTTTTTATGACATGTATTTTCCTTGATGAACATTACTCAATATTCACTATTTACTTGTCATCTACTCCAAGGAAATTATCTACAAATCAAGTTTAAAAGAAGGATTACGTGGAAGATCCATTTTTCTTTGATACAAATACTTTGCGTACCATCTCTTATATATTCCGATATTGTTGTACATAATTGGTTGGTGTGGTTTTTATGACAAGTATTATAAGAAAAGTCCAATACAAGAAATATGGAATTTGGTAATAAGGATTTACCTTTCCCAACTTCTCCACTTCATCCATGAGGAAATGTATTCTTTCCAAGAGGAGTGATCCTATGAGATGAGATTTTGTGAGGTGGTGAGATAGGAGATTCTGAACTACTAGTTTTTGTCTTCTCTCTCCTAGCTGTCTTTATCCTGGTTGAAACTAGTGGTCCAGAATCTTCTATCTCACAATCTCACCAAAATCTAATCTCATAGGACCGGCCCTCTCTTTCCAAATAGTTGACTATGCTAAGAATATCCTTATTTTCCTAAGGACTGTGGTACAGTAGAAATATCATCACTTGTTGATCATGTTAATGTGCTAGTAGATAAATATAGTTCACATACTTATGTCGCTTGATCTCATATGTGAATGCTTAAGTATTGACACATCACTTTATGATATTTAGATAACAATAAAAATGACGAAGATTACATATTACTCATGGGAGAAATACAGGAATCTGACAAAGGTGAACATGAGTCTAATGTTCGGTACATTTCGATTAGTTTTATTCAATGTTTTAGCCGTAATTCAACATTTTATTAGATGTTGTAAGCATGTTTAGCTCATAGTATTTATTGGGTATGGTAACAATAAGTATAGGGGAAAAAGGAGTATGCTCCTTGGTTGTAGCCAACTTCCATGCTCCCACCCATTTTTCCCTGTATTTTTTTATTTTTCTCAAATGAAACCTTTTGGAATTTAGATCACAATATGTCATTATGGTGTCATTCAAAATTCAACTTAATTCGAGACTTCTATCCCCTCCATCAAGACTGTCAAATTTTAACGGTCTCAGAATTGCTGAAATTGACCCCCTTTTAATGGAGGGCATATGAGTCTCTATTTATGACGAAATTGGAATGGCATGTTAGGGGAATATAGTGATGAATATACATATTTTTTATTTCCAAAAAAATAAAAAATAGAGAAAAAATAGGGATGGGAGTAGCCAATTGGCTACTCCCAGGGAGTAGCCTCCTTTAACCCTAAGTATAGATATACATCTATTTTAATATATTTTTGTTTTCCTATGATACCACTACAAGAAAAACAAGTTGTAGATACATAATTATACCCACGGATATGGGATTTGTGGCCACGGAATTGGACTCTGGCCACGACATGTCGAGGCCAGTAGCCGTAGCAACAAGTCTCGTCGCGAGAGTTCTCTAACCACGAATATGTCGTGACCACTACAAGTGGTCATAGAACTTATCCTGGCCACAACTCTTGTATGAAGCTTTGGCCACAGAATTGTAGCTACGAGAAACTAGTGGCCACGGAATTATCGTGGCCACAAGTTTCCGTCACATTACGTGACCACAACTCATTTTTCTTGTAGTTTATATATGTTCATGCGTATATTCCTAGGTTATGAGAGTAGCATGGAGAGCCAAAATCATCCTCATCCTTAAATTTATTATTAGAATGTTGCTCATCTTCTATCGACCATGCTTATTTCTATGCATTGCAATGTATGCATTAATTTATAATAAATACAAAATAATGCATATAAGAATACATTTATTAAGAAATTTAGCTCAATTTTATGCATTAAGGTGAATGAAATTTGATTTCATACATGCTTCCAAGCTCAGTTTTTTTTGCTATTAGTAGAAGATACTTTATGCAGGTAACGACCCTATGGGTGATATTTTTTTCAAACATTAGTTTATCCACATGTGCTAATTTGGTCAGAGATAACATTATTGCTTATGCTCGTTATTAAAATAATTGATTAACAATATATCTTTGGTACCGATATAACACAAGCTATTGTAATTATTTTCAAGATAACCCCTTCTCTAGGAAATATTGGTGTTAGTTTGTTAGATCCAAATTTGAAAGCTTCTTGGATAGTAAGAGTCTGCTAATCCAAGGAGATTAGATGACGACAGAGTCTGCCCATCCTCTCGACATTGCCACAATGTTTGCTATGATGGTAAAAAGCCCTAATTATTTTGGTGTTTGATACAATAGCTTTGTAAATGATTGACTTATCTATGCAAAACTAGAAATACTGAAATAGTTGATCTACTAGTTTGGTTGAAAATTCTAAAATGACTTGGGTCATTCTTTTTACCCGGTTGAGTTTTCATGTAAATGTCCCTGTGCGTTGTGGTTGTGTGTGTGTATGATATCTTTCAAATGGGACATGGTCCTTCCATCCATAATGAAGGCCAACGATCCCATCCGTCCATATTTAATCTGTTGGTTGTCATTAAAGGTATGTTAATCTTATTATTTAATTAATCAAAAACTCATTTTGATCATTATTCATTATCTAAATATAGTATGTAATCGCAAAAAATATCTCATTATTAATCACTCTCCTATTTTTGCCATTCACATTGCCATACACGTTGCCAACCCTAATCTCACACGCACAAAAAGCGAGAAGAGGAGGAGGATGTGCACGACGACGGCATCGGCGTTGTGAGGAGGTCATCGATCGTCTCCATCGTTCGTCTTCGCCGTCATCATGAGGAAGGTTGTTGTCGCTGTGAGGAGGCTGTCATTCGTCTCCGTCGTCATCATGAGGAAGGTCGTTGCCGTTGCGAGGTGGTCATCGTTTGTCTCTTCATTCGTCTCCGCCGTCAATCTTTTTTACATATCAATTTTGAGCATCATGTGCGGCCTCATCGGAAAGGCAGTAGTCGATGGCATGTGTAGTTGCTAGGGGATGATGTTGCGGCTCTCCGGGAAGACTTTCATGCAAACGACGAGGACAACACGTAGATTGGATGGCGATGATTGTAGATGGTGCTGCAATCAGACTTGGATGAAGAACGATTCTCAGTTTGATACAATATTGATGTGCACTATACAATATTGATGTGTACTATACAATATTAATGTGTATTATACAATTTTGATATGTATTATACTATTTGGTATGTATTTTTAGAAATCAAATGGTTGCGAACGAAAATTATATTTTTTTATAAATCTTGTATATATTGATGTGCATTACACATTTTGGATGTGCATTATACATTTTAGACGTGTTTTATACAAATTTGGTTTATATATTCACATCAATTAAGCGTGAATGACCAACACAATTTTTACAAAAAACTATACAAATTTGTTATACAAAGAAGCATACAATCGTTAGAAAGAACCACGCATTAATTACTAATATGAATTGTATTTTACAAAGAACCATACAAATTATACAAATAACAAATGACTTTTTAAATGAACAACATATTCTACAAAAAACATACAGTCGTTACAAAAGGAAACTTGAATTTTACAAAAAATACACGAGGATTCAAACATATGCCTAGATAATGTCGTCTAGCACAAAATTGGATATTTTTTAAATATGGTATTGCGAAAATACCAAAAATAAAACTATCTAAATTTAGTATTTCAGAATATTAATTGGCGTGCATAATTAATGCAAAAGTTGATGATCAAAATATCCTTTTGGGCAAATAAATTGATGATCCCATTAGATTTGAATCTAATGGCTACGATCGTTGGCCTTCCTTAAGGATGGAAGGATCAAGTCCTGTTTGAGAGACCCCCCAGCTCTCTCTCTCTCTCTCTCTCTCTCTCTCTCTATATATATATATATATAGGGTGCCTTTCAAATAGGATGCAGTCCTTCCATAGTTAAGGAAGGCCGCCCCTTTTTTGTATAAAAACGAGCACTTTATAGAATACGTATATAGTTTGTATTATAGGTGCACATTATAAATACAAAGTCGCATACAAAACTGCGTATTATAATACAAACATTAAAACTGCATATTATAATACAAATATGTGTATGTATTCTACCAAAGTCATCATGTTTTATACAAAAAAGGGGGCTGGCCTTCCTTAACTATGGAAGGACTGCGTCCTATTTGAAAGAAATCCTATATATATATATATATATATATATATAGGGTAAAATGGGGCTGCCCCCATGGAGTAGCCAACTTGGCTACTCCCACCCCTATTTTTCCCTCATTTTTAATTTTTTTGGAAAATAAAAATTTGTATATTCATCATTATATCCCTCTCACATTCTATTAAAATTTCGTCAAAAACAGAGACTCCTAAGCCCTCCATCCAGACGTCATTTTTTAACGGTCGCATGATTTTTTAAATCGACCATGTTTGGATGGAGGCCGTAGGAGTCTCTGTTTCTAACGAAATTTTAATAGAATGTGAGAGGGATATAATGATGAATATACAAAATTTTATTTTCCAAAAAACTAAAAAATGAGGGATAAATAGGGGTGGGAGTAGCCAAGTTGGCTACTCCCTGGGGGCAGCCCCATTTACCTCTCTCTCTCTCTCTATATATTCATATATCTGTTTCTGACGGAATTTTAATAGAACGTGAGAGGGATATAATGATGAATACACAAATTTTTATTTTCCAAAAAAAATAAAAAAAATGAGGGGAAAATAGGGGTGGGAGTAGCCAAGTTGGCTACTCCCTGGGGGCACCCCCATTTTACCCATATATATATATATATATATATATATATATATATATATATATATATGAGTTTAATGGGGTTGTCCCCGCGCCGTTTGCGGTATTTTTTTATTTTTTGAAAAATATCGCCATGTATATTCATCTCTATATCCCTCCTATATGCCATTCGAATTTCGTCAGAAACAGAGACTCCTACGGCCTCCATCCAGATAGTCATTTTTTAATGGTAACATGATTTGTTAAATCGACACTATCTCGATGGAGGCCGTAGGAGTCTCTGTTTTTGAAGAAATTCGAATGACATATATGAGGGATATAGAGATGAATATACATGGTTTTATTTTTCAAAAAAAAATAAAAAAACACGTCGAAATAGGGGGTGGGGCAGCCATGGGGCAGCCCCATTAAATCATATATATATATAGAGAGAGAGACAGAGAGAGAGAGAGGATATCTTTCAAATAGGACATGATCCTTCCATCCATATGGAAGGCCAACGATCTCACACATCCATATTTAATCCAACGGTTGTCACTAAAGGTGTATTATTATTATTTAATTAACCAAAAACCTATTTTGGTCATTATTCATTATCTAAATATAGTATGTAATAACCTAAAATATCTCCTCATTAATCTCTCTCCTAATCTTTCCATTCATTTCAAAATCTCACGTACAAAAATAGGGAGGAGTAGGACGTCAGGCATTGTGTTCCATTCATTTCAAAATCTCACGCACAAAAATAGGGAGGAGGAGGACGTCGGGCGTTGTGCATCTCCATCTCCGTCGTCGCTCTTCTCGAATGATCGGCAAAAAAATAGGGAGGAGGAGGAGGACGTCGACATGATCGACAAGAGGTTCGTCTTCCTCGAGGTGAGGTCCAGATGCTCCTTTCATCTTCATCTTCACCATCATCACGGGGGGATCCATCTGCATTGAATTTATATATGTGATAAAGATATACAGTAGGATTTATATATATTAGTGAGCATTGTACCCACTGCATTGCAGATCGCGTCAACGACCTAGAGATCGAAGCAAATCGGTTCGTACTCGTCGGCTTTGGTGGATTGTCTGATCGTGGTGCGGAGTTGACGACGTGATGTGCGGACTCATTGGTGACTATCGGAGACGTTCTTAATACAAGCGACACCGATAAAAAAGTGATGCACCCAGTCCTGGATGAAGAACAATTCGCAGTTTGATACAATAGTAGTCTGTATTATACAATTTGGATATGTATTATACAAATTTGTTATGTATTTTTACGAATCAGATGGTTGCGAATGAAAATTATATTTTTTTATAGATCTTGTATATATTGATGTGCATTACACATTTTTGATGGGCATTATACATTTTAGATGCATTTTATACAAATTTGATTTGTATATTGGCATCAATTAAGCGTTAATGACTACCACAATTTTTACAAAAAACTGTAGGATTTTTACTATACAAAGAACCATAAAATCGTTACAAAGGACCACACATTAATTACTAATACGAATTGTATTTTACAAAGAACCATGCAAAATTTACAAATAACGGATGACTTTTTGAATGAACAACGGATTATACAAAAAACATGTATTCATTACAAAAGGAACCTTAAATTCTACAAAAAAATACGTGATACAAAAATATGCCCTAGAT
Organism: Ottelia alismoides; assembly: GCA_037367405.1. Taxonomy (NCBI): domain Eukaryota; kingdom Viridiplantae; phylum Streptophyta; class Magnoliopsida; order Alismatales; family Hydrocharitaceae; genus Ottelia; species Ottelia alismoides. The sequence continues at coordinate 36,732 of JAZKJV010011160.1, read as the reverse complement.
AATATCGTCCGGCAAAAAATTAGATATTTTCTAAATATGGTATTGCGAAAAAAATACCAAAATAAAAGTAGCTAAAATTAGTATTTCAGAATATTAATTAACGTACATAATTAATGCAAAAATTGATGAATAAAATACCCTTTTGGGCATCAAAATTGAAGATGCCGTTGGATTAGAATCCGATGGCCCAGATCGTTGGCCTTCCTTAGGGATGGAAGGACCATGTCTCATTTGAAAGGCCCTCTATATATATATATATGAGGTAAATGGGGCTGCTTTGGCTACTCCCTGCCCCTATTTTCCCCTCATTTTTTTGGAAAATAAAAATTTGTATATCATCATTATATCCCTCTCACATTCTATTAAAATTTCGTTAGAAACAGAGACTCATACGGCCTCCATCCAAACATGGTTGATTTAAAAAATCCTGCGACCGTTAAAAAAATGACGTCTGGATGGAGGGCTTAGGAGTCTCTCTTTCTGACGAAATTTTAATAGAATGTGAGAGGGATATAATGATGAATATACAAATTTTTATTTTCCAAAAAAAATAAAAAAATGGGGGAAAAATAGGGGTGGGAGTAGCCAAGTTGGCTACTCCCTGGGGGCAGCCTCATTTTACCCTATATATATATATATATATATATATATAGAGAGAGAGAGAGAGAGAGAGAGAGAGAGAGAGAGGTAAATGGGGCTGCCCTCAGGGAGTAGCCAACTTGGCTACTCCCACCCCTATTTTTCTCTCCTTTTTTTATTTTTTTGGAAAATAAAAATTTGTATATTCATAATTATATCCCTCTCAAATTCTATTAAAATTTCGTCAGAAACAGAGACTCGTACGGCCTCCATCCAAACATTGTCGATTTTAAAAAATCCTGCGATCATTAAAAAAATGACGTCTGGATGGAGGGCTTAGGAGTCTCTGTTTCTGACGAAATTTTAATAGAATGTGAGAGGGATATAATCATGAATACATAATTTTTTATTTTCTAAAAAAATAAAAAAATGAGGGAAAAATAGGGGTAGGAGTAGCCAAGTTGGCTACTCCCCGGGGGCAGCCCCATTTTACCCATATATATATATATATATAGGGATAAATGGGGCTGCCCCCTGGGGGGAGCTAACTTGGCTCCCCCCGCCCAATTTCGCCCGGTTTTTTTATTTTTTTTTGAAATTTTCTTCCGTGGAATTTCATCACTATATCCTTATATTATGTCATTAAAATTTCGTGCGAAACAGAGACTCCTACGGCCTCCATCCAGACAGTCATTTTTTAACGGTAACAGAATTTTTTAAATCGACCCCATTTGGATGGAGATCGTAGGAGTCTCCGTTTCTCACGAAATTTTAATAGCATAATATAGGGATTTAATAATGAATTTATACGGTTTTAGATTTCAAAAAAAATAAAAAAATTATGTAAAAAAGGGGTGGGGGGAGCTAAGTTAGCTCCCCCTAGGGGGCATACACATTTTTCCCATATATATATATATATATATATATATATATATATATGGGATAAATGGGGCTGCCCCCTAGGGGGAGCTAACTTGGCTCCCCCCGCCCCATTTTCACCATTTTTTATTTTTTTTGAAAATTTCTTCCATGAATATTCATCACTATATCCCTATATTATGCTATTAAAATTTCGTGCGAAACAGAGACTCCTACGGCCTCCATCCAGACAGTCATTTTTTAACGATAACAGGATTTTTTAAATCGACCCCGTTTGGATGAAGGTCGTAGGAGTCTCTGTTTCGCATGAAATTTTAATAGCATAATATAGGGATTTAATAATGAATTTACACGGTTTTAGATTTCAAAAAAAATAAAAAATTTATGTCAAAAAGGGGCGGGGGGAGCTAAGTTAGCTCCCCCTAGGGGGCATACACATTTTTCCCTATATATATATATATATATATATATATATATATATATATATGGGTCATATGTGGCTGCCCCCTAGGGGCAGCCAACATGGCTGCCCCCGCCTTATTTGGGCAAATTTTTTTATTTTTTTTGAAAAATAATACCATTTACATTCATCCCTATATCACTCCTATATACCATTCGAATTTCGTCAGAAACAGAGACTCTTACGGCCTCCATCCGGACAGTAATTTTTTAACGGTAACTGGATTTTTTTAAATCGATACCATCGAGATGGAGGCCGTAGGAGTTTCTGTTTCTGACGAAATTCGAATGGCATGTAGGAGGGATATATGGATGAATATACATGGTTTTATTTTTCAAAAAAAAATAAAAAAAACACCGAAAAATGGGGCGGGGGCAGCCATGTTGGCTGCCCCCAGGGGGCAGCCCTATATATATATATATATATATATATATATATATATATATATATATATATATATATATAGGGTTAAATGGGGCTGCCCCCTGGGAGTAGCCAACTTGCTACTCCCACCCTTACTTTTTCCTCATTTTTTTATTTCTTTGGAAAATAAAAATATATAAATTCATCATTATATCCCTCTAACATTCTATTAAAATTTCGTCAGAAACAGAGACTCCTACGGCCTCGATCCAAACAGGGTCGATTTAAAAAATCCTGCGACCATTAAAAAAATGACGTATGGATGGAGGGCCTAGGAGTCTTTGTTTCTGACGAAATTTTAATAGAATGTTAGAGGGATATAGTGATGAATATACAAATTTTTATTTTCCAAAGAAATAAAAAAAATGAGGGAAAAATTGGGGTGGGAGTATCCAAGTTGGCTACTCCCAGGCGGCAGCCCCATTTAACCCATATATATACATATATATATATATATATACATATATATATATAGGGAAAAGGGAGCCTACACCCATGTGTAGGTAACTTTCCTACACCCACATCTATTTTTCCTCAAATTTTTTATTTTTTTGAATTAATTCCTTGGGGAATTTAGATCACAATATACTACCATGTTGTCATTCAAATTTCAACTTATTTCGAGACTTCTAACTTATCCATCATGATAGTCAAATTTTAACGGTCTCAGATTTGCTGAAATCGGCCCCTTCCGATGGAGTTGTTAGGAATATCGGTTTTACATGAAATTTGAAACACATATTTCATTTAATATTCTAAGTAAATCCCCTAAAGATCTCTTTTAAAAAAATCCAAAAAAATTGAGGGAATAAAAGGTGGGTGTAGGAAAGTTACCTACACATGGGTGTAGGCTCCCCAATCCCATATATATATATATATATATATGTGTGTGTGTGTGTGTGTGTGTGTGTGTGTGTGTGCACGACGACGGCGTCGGCATTGTGAGGAGGTCGTCGATCGTCTCCATCGTTCGTCTTCGCCGTCATCATGAGGAAGGTTGTTGTTGCTGTGAGGAGGCTGTCATTCGTCTCCGTCGTCATCATGAGGAAGGTCGTTGCCGTTGCGAGGAGGTCATCGTTCGTCTCTTCGTTCGTCTCCGCCGTCAATCTTTTTTACATATCAATTTTGAGCATCATGTGCGGCCTCATCGGAAAGACAGTAGTCGATGGCACGTGTAGTTGCTAGGGGATGATGTTGCGGCTCTCTGGGAAGACTTTCATGCAAACGACGAGGACAACACGTAGATTGGATGGCGATGATTGTACACGGTGCTGCAATCAGACTTGGATGAAGAACGATTCTCAGTTTGATACAATATTGATGTGCACTATACAATATTGATGTGTACTATACAATATTAATGTGTATTATACAATTTTGATATGTATTATACTATTTGGTATGTATTTTTATAAATCAAATGGTTGCGAACGAAAATTATATTTTTTTATAAATCTTGTATATATTGATGTGTATTACACATTTTGGATGTGCATTATACATTTTAGACGTGTTTTATACAAATTTGGTTTATATATTCACATCAATTAAGCGTGAATGACCAACACAATTTTTACAAAAAACTATACAAATTTGTTATACAAAGAAGCATACAATTGTTAGAAAGAACCACGCATTAATTACTAATATGAATTGTATTTTACAAAGAACCATACAAATTATACAAATAACAAATGACTTTTTAAATGAATAACATATTCTACAAAAAACATACAGTCGTTACAAAAGGAACCTTGAATTTTACAAAAAAATACACGAGGATTCAAACATATGCCTAGATAATATCGTCTAGCACAAAATTGGATATTTTTTAAATATGGTATTGCGAAAAATACCAAAAATAAAACTATCTAAATTTAGTATTTCAGAATATTAATTGGCGTGCATAATTAATGCAAAAGTTGATGATCAAAATATCCTTTTGGGCAAATAAATTGATGATCCCATTAGATTTGAATCTAATGGCTACGATCGTTGGCCTTCCTTAAGGATGGAAGGACCAAGTCCTGTTTGAGAGACCCCCCTCCTCTCTCTCTCTCTCTCTATATATATATATATATAGGGTAAAATGGTGCTGCCCCCATGGAGTAGCCAACTTGGCTACTCCCACCCCTATTTTTCCCTCATTTTTTAATTTTTTTGGAAAATAAAAATTTGTATATTCATCATTATATCCCTCTCACATTCTATTAAAATTTCGTCAAAAACAGAGACTCCTAAGCCCTCCATCCAGACGTCTTTTTTTTAACGGTCGCATGATTTTTTAAATCGACCATGTTTGGATGGAGGCCGTAGGAGTCTCTGATTCTGACGAAATTTTAATAGAATGTGAGAGGGATATAATGATGAATATACAAAATTTTATTTTCCAAAGAACTAAAAAATGAGGGATAAATAGGGGTGGGAGTAGCCAAGTTGGCTACTCCCTGGGGGCAGCCCCATTTACCTCTCTCTCTCTCTCTCTCTCTCTCCTCTCTCTATATATATATATATATATATATATATATATTCATAATTATCTGTTTCTGACGGAATTTTAATAGGACGTGAGAGGGATATAATGATGAATACACAAATTTTTATTTTCCAAAAAAAATAAAAAAATGAGGGGAAAATAGGGGTGGGAGTAGCCAAGTTGGCTACTCCCTGAGGGCACCCCCATTTTACCCATATATATATATATGAGTTTAATGGGGCTGTCCCCGCGCCGTTTGCGGTATTTTTTATTTTTTTTGAAAAATATCGCCATGTATATTCATCTCTATATCCCTCCTATATGCCATTCGAATTTCGTCAGAAACAGAGACTCCTACGGCCTCCATCCAGATAGTCATTTTTTAATGGTAACATGATTTGTTAAATCGACACTATCTCGATGGAGGCCGTAGGAGTCTCTGTTTTTGAAGAAATTCGAATGGCATATATAAGGGATATAGAGATGAATATACATGGTTTTATTTTTCAAAAAAAAATAAAAAACACGTCGAAATAGGGGGTGGGGCAGCCATGGGGCAGCCCCATTAAATCATATATATATAGAGAGAGAGACAGAGAGAGAGAGAGAGGATATCTTTCAAATAGGACATGGTCCTTCCATCCATATGGAAGGCCAACGATCTCACACATCCATATTTAATCCAACGGTTGTCACTAAAGGTGTATTATTATTATTATTTAATTAACCAAAAACCTATTTTGGTCATTATTCATTATCTAAATATAGTATGTAATAACCTAAAATATCTCCTCATTAATCTCTCTCCTAATCTTTCCATTCATTTCAAAATCTCACGTACAAAAATAGGGAGGAGTAGGACGTCAGGCATTGTGTTCCATTCATTTCAAAATCTCACGCACAAAAATAGGGAGGAGGAGGACGTCGGGCGTTGTGCATCTCCATCTCCGTCGTCGCTCTTCTCGAATGATCGGCAAAAAAATAGGGAGGAGGAGGAGGACGTCGACATGATCGACAAGAGGTTCGTCTTCCTCGAGGTGAGGTCCAGATGCTCCTTTCATCTTCATCTTCACCATCATCACGGGGGGATCCATCTGCATTGAATTTATATATGTGATAAAGATATACAGTAGGATTTATATATATTAGTGAGCATTGTACCCATTGCATTGCAGATCGCGTCAACGACCTAGAGATCGAAGCAAATCGGTTCGTACTCGTCGGCTTTGGTGGATTGTCTGATCGTGGTGCGGAGTTGACGACGTGATGTGCGGACTCATTGGTGACTATCGGAGACGTTCTTAATACAAGCGACACCGATAAAAAAGTGATGCACCCAGTCCTGGATGAAGAACAATTCGCAGTTTGATACAATAGTAGTCTGTATTATACAATTTGGATATGTATTATACAAATTTGTTATGTATTTTTACGAATCAGATGGTTGCGAATGAAAATTATATTTTTTTATAGATGTTGTATATATTGATGTGCATTACACATTTTTGATGGGCATTATACATTTTAGATGCATTTTATACAAATTTGATTTGTATATTGGCATCAATTAAGCGTTAATGACTACCACAATTTTTACAAAAAACTGTAGGATTTTTACTATACAAAGAACCATAAAATCGTTACAAAGGACCACACATTAATTACTAATACGAATTGTATTTTACAAAGAACCATGCAAAATTTACAAATAACGGATGACTTTTTGAATGAACAACGGATTATACAAAAAACATGTATTCATTACAAAAGGAACCTTAAATTCTACAAAAAAATACGTGATACAAAAATATGCCCTAGATAATATCGTCCGGCAAAAAATTAGATATTTTCTAAATATGGTATTGCGAAAAAAATACCAAAAATAAAAGTAGCTAAAATTAGTATTTCAGAATATTAATTAACGTGCATAATTAATGCAAAAATTGATGAATAATATACCCTTTTGGGCATCAAAATTGAAGATTCCGTTGGATTTGAATCCGATGGCCCAGATCGTTGGCCTTCCTTAGGGATGGAAGGACCACGTCTCATTTGAAAGGTCCCCTATATATATATATATATATATATATATATATGAGGTAAATGGGGCTGCCCCCTGGGAGTAGCCAACTTGGCTACTCCCACCCCTATTTTTCCCTCAATTTTTTATTTTTTTAGAAAATAAAAATTTGTATATCATCATTATATCCCTCTCACAATCTATTAAAATTTCGTCAGAAACAGAGACTCATACGGCCTCCATCCAAACATGGTTGATTTAAAAAATCCTGCGACCGTTAAAAAAATGACGTCTGGATGGAGGGCTTAGGAGTCTCTCTTTCTGACGAAAATTTAATAGAATGTGAGAGGGATATAATGATGAATATACAAATTTTTATTTTCCAAAAAAATAAAAAAATGGGGGAAAAATAGGGGTGGGGGTAGCCAAGTTGGCTACTCCCTGGGGGCAGCCTCATTTTACCATATATATATATATAGGGTAAAATGTGTATGCCCCCTAGGGGGAGCTAACTTAGCTCCCCCCGCCCCCTTTTCACAAATTTTTTTATTTTTTTTTGAAATCTAAAACCGTGTAAATTCATTATTAAATCCATATATTATGTCATTCAAATTTCATGCGAAACAGAGACTCCTACGACCTCCATCCAAACGGGGCCGATTTAAAAAATCCTGTTACCGTTAAAAAAATGACTATCTGGATGGAGGCCGTAGGAGTCTCTGTTTCACACGAAATTTTAATGACATAATATAGGTATATAGTGATGAATATTCATGGAAGAAATTTTCAAAAAAAAATTAAAAACATGGGGAAAATGGGGCGGGGGTAGCTAAGTTAGCTACCCCCTGGGGGCAGCCCCATTTTACCCATATATATATATATATATATATATATATATATATATATATATATATATATATATATATATATATGGGATAAATGGGGCTGCCCCCTAGGGGGAGCTAACTTGGCTCCCCCCGTCCCATTTCGCCCGGTTTTTTTATTTTTTTTGAAAAACTCTTCCGTAGAATTTCATCACTATATCCCTATATTATGTCATTAAAATTTCGTGCGAAACAGAGACTCCTACGACCTCCATCCAGACAGTCATTTTTTAACGGTAACAGGATTTTTTAAATCGACCCCGTTTGGATGGAGGTCGTAGGAGTCTTTGTTTCGCACGAAATTTTAATAGCGTAATATAGGGATTTAATAATGAATTTACACGGTTTTAGATTTCAAAAAAAATAAAAAAAATTATGTCAAAAAAGGGCGGGGGGAGCTAAGTTAGCTCCCCCTAGGGGAATACACATTTTTCCCTATATATATATATATATATAGAGAGAGAGAGAGAGAGAGAGAGAGATAGAGAGAGAGAGAGAGGTAAATGGGGCTGCCCTCAGGGAGTAGCCAACTTGGCTACTCCTACCCCTATTTTTCTCTCCTTTTTTTATTTTTTTGGAAAATAAAAATTTGTATATTCATAATTATATCCCTCTCAAATTCTATTAAAATTTCGTCAGAAACAGAGACTCCTACGGCCTCCATCCAAACATGGTCGATTTTAAAAAATCCTGCGATCGTTAAAAAAATGACGTCTGGATGGAGGGCTTAGGAGTCTCTGTTTCTGACGAAATTTTAATAGAATGTGAGAGGGATATAATCATGAATATATAATTTTTTATTTTCTAAAAAAATAAAAAAATGAGGGAAAAATAGGGGTAGGAGTAGCCAAGTAGGCTACTCCCTGGGGGCAGCCCCATTTTACCCATATATATATATATATATATATATATATATATATATATATATATATATATAGGGTAAAATGGGGCTGCCCCCAGGGGTAGCTAACTTAGCTACCCCACCCCATTTTCTCCATGTTTTCAATTTTTTTTGAAAATTTCTTCCATTAATATTCATCACTATATCCCTATATTGTGTCATTAAAATTTCGTGTGAAACAGAGACTCATACGGCCTCCATCCAGACAGTCATTTTTTTAACGGTAACAGGATTTTTTAAATCGACCCCGTTTGGATGGAGGTCGTAGGAGTCTCTTTTTCACGCGAAATTTTAATAGCATAATATAGGGATTTAATAATGAATTTACACGGTTTTAGATTTCAAAAAAATAAAAAAAATTATGTCAAAAAAGGGTGGGGGGAGCTAAGTTAGCTCCCCCTAGGGGGCATACACATTTTACCCTATATATATATATAGGGTAAAATGTGTATGCCCCCTAGGGGGAGCTAACTTAGCTCCCCCCACCCTTTTTTCACAAAATTTTTTTATTTTTTTTGAAATCTAAAACCGTGTAAATTCATTATTAAATCTCTATATTATGTCATTCAAATTTCATGCGAAACAGAGACTCCTACGACCTCCATCCAAACGGGGTCGATTTAAAAAATCCTGTTACCGTTAAAAAAATGACTGTCTGGATGGAGGTCGTAGGAGTCTCTGTTTCACACGAAATTTTTATGACATAATATAGGGATATAGTGATGAATATTCACGGAAAAAAATTTCAAAAAAAAATAAAAAAATTGAAGAAAATAAGGCGGGGGGAGCTAAGTTAGCTCCCCCTAGGGGGCAGCCCCATTTTCCTCATATATATATATATATATACATATATATAGGGTTAAATGGGCTGCCCCCAGGGAGTAGCCAACTTGGCTACTCCCACCCTTACTTTTCCCTCATTTTTTTATTTCTTTGGAAAATAAAAATATATAAATTCATCATTATATCCCTCTAACATTCTATTAAAATTTCGTCAGAAACAGAGACTCCTAAGGCCTCGATCCAAACAGGGTCGATTTAAAAAATCCTGCGACCGTTAAAAAAAATGACGTATGGATGGAGGGCCTAGGAGTCTTTGTTTCTGACGAAATTTTAATAGAATGTTAGAGGGATATAGTGATGAATATAGAAATTTTTATTTTCCAAAGAAATAAAAAAAATGAGAGAAAATAGGGGTGGGAGTAGCCAAGTTGGCTACTCCCAGGCGGCAGCCCCATTTAACCCATATATATATATATATATATATATATATATATATATATATATAGGGGGCTTATCCAATGGGCCCTGTGCCCATTTGAGATGAGATGAGCCCACTCGTTTTTTACCAATATTTTCCATCATTTTGAGTTCAATGCTTATTTATTTACTGTTGTTATATCATATTCTTACTATTAGTAACTATTTTTAAATAAAGAAAATCTTAGATTTAGAAGAAATTAGTAAGAATAAAAATGAGACTGGTAATACAAATAATAATACAATCATTTTGTATGACTTTTAAGGTTTTTTTCCTGAAAATAGTTACTACTAGTAAGAATATGATATAACACTTGTAAACAAATACCTATTAATCTAAAAAAGATACGAAATAATGTTAAAAAATGAGTGGGCTCATCTAATCTCAAATGGGCACAGGGCTCACTGGATAATTTCCCTATATATATATATATATATTAGCTTATCCATACTCTTTAAACTCTATTAGTTATTTTAAAGTGGCAAAAATTTTAGATATTGTTATTCACCCCCCTTCAGTAGTATTGTGATCCCTAAAAACTCTGAGTTATGTGATGTAGAAACTTGAATAATACCCTACTAGGGTGGGGACAATACTGTTGGCGAATTAAATATTATTACACATATAAATATTGGCGAATTAAGTTAAAGATTGACGAATCATTTCTATATTATTAAATAATGAAAATAAGTGTTATCAAAACTTGTTAAGATATATTGCTACTTGCAAGGTGCATGATTTTACTTTATTTTCCATGAGATGGACTATGGTTACACAAACATGTATAACACCAACTTTATATAAGTCTACTATATATTAGGATACTTGGGATGTAAGAGACTTTGATTTTGACTAATGTATTATATGTTCGAATTTAATGTTTATTGAGATACTTGCTGGACATCAACCTAAAACTATGAACTTTGAGATTGATTAAGATTTGATGAAATAAGAGGTGTATACTCAAGAAATAAGCCAGATATTTGGGTACATCAAATGTTGGTATGTACATACACAAGATTTCCTTCCAATAGGATGTAGTCTTTCCTGACTTCAGGAAGACCGTCTCCTTTTTTGTAAAAAACATGATGACTTTAATAGAATACATATATAGTTTGTAATATAATATGCATGTTTAATGTTTGTATTATAATGTGTAGTTTTATGTACGATTTTGTATTTATAATATGCACTTATAATACAAATTGTATACATATTCTACTAAAAGAGTGGCCTTCCTCAAGTCAGGAAGGACACATCCTATTGGAAGGGCCCTCTATAGATATATTGGAGCAATATGATTAGCTTATTTAACTATATAATAGTATTACATTTTTATTGCATTTTTGATGAGTTATGATGCCATGTTTTCATTCTTTAATCGGATAAAGTTTACGAGTCGTTGAAATAAACCGGGTCAACTAGAATGATTGTTTAAATATCTTTTTTGCTTGTTTCATAATGATAATCGTTTATTGTTACAAGTAACTTTGGATAATTCACATGATTTTAATTAGAAGTACATAAGTTGGAAATAGAAGCTGGATTCAGTAAGTTCTTTTACTTATTTTTAGCTTGGCTAGTTTTCCATAATTGAATTCCCAAACATATTTTTTTATAACATGTATTTTCCTTGATGAACATTACTCAATATTCATTATTTACTTGTCATCTACTCCAAGGAAATTATCTACAAATCAAGTTTAGAAGAAGGATTACGTTGAAGATCCATTTTTCTTTGATACAAATACTTTGTGTTCCATCTCTTATATATTCTGATATTGTTGTAGATAATTGGTTGGTGTGGTTTTTATGACAAATATTATAAGAAAAGTCCAATACAAGAAATATGGAATTTGGTAATACAATATTTCGTGGGGTTAGAACTATCAGGATTTACCTTTCCCAACTTCTCCACCTCATCCACGAGGAAATGTATTCTTTCCAAGAGGAGTGATCCTATGAGATGAGATTTTGTGAGATGGTGAGATGAGAGATTCTGGACCACTAGTTTTTGTCTTCTCTCTCATGGTTGTCTTTCTCCTGATTGAAACCAGTGGTCCAGAATCTCGTATTTCACAATCTCACCAAAATCTCATCTCATAGTATCGGTCCTCTCTTTCCAAATAGTTGACTATGCTAAGAATATCCTTATTTTCCTAAGGACCGTGGTACAGTAGAAATATCAACACCTGTTGATCATGTTAATGTGCTAGTAGATAAATATAGTTCACATACTTATGTCGCTTGATCTCATATGTGAATGCTTAAGTATTTACACAACACTTTATGATATTTAGGTAGCAATAAAAATGACGAAGATTACATATTACTCATGGGAGAAATACAGGAATCTGACAAAGGTGAACTTAAGTCTAATGTTCGATACATTTCGCTTAGTTTTATTCAATGTTTTAGCCGTAATTCAACATTTTATTAGATGTTGTAAGCATATTTAGCTCATAGTATTTATTGGGTATGGTAACAATAAGTATAGATATACATCTATTTTAATCTTTTGTTTTCCTATGATATATATGTTCCTGCGTATATTTCTATGTTATGAGAGTAGCATGAAGAGCCAAAATCATCCTCATCCTTAAATTTATTACTGGAATGTTGCTCATCTCCTATCGACCATGCTTATTTCTATGCATTGCAATGTATGTCTATCAATCTTTTGCTGGTGCTCCTCACTCGGCATATGTTTTAATCTATTTGCTATGATCTTTCTTCCAATGAAATCGTAATCATCAACTTGTTAACATTTATTAGCATCGAAACTATTTTAAGAACGTCAACAATTAGCAAATTTAAGCTTGCTTGTTTAGCTTTATTCTTTTAGATTATCATGGGATCACAATTTACACACTAATCTATCAGAACAGGAAGAACCGACATTCCTTGATTTGTAAACAATGTGTGCCCATGTATTTACTTAGAAATCCAATGTACATACAAGATTATCATTTCTAGGATGTGATTTGCAGCTCTATGTTTCCTCTCCACTACAATCCTCAGCTCCACTCCAAGAGGGTGACCCCATCACGTGATATGATATTGTTGATAACATGATCATCAAAGTATACATTAAACAATAATTACCAGGATCGGCATGAATCATTAAAAAACATCACCTATTAACAAAAAGGTAATAACACATTTCCGATTCATGGTCCAATTATTAATGGAAACATGAACCGATTAAAGCATTGATACATCATATTAGTAGGGATGAAAAAGGATCGAATACAGATCACATATACCTATTTCCATATCCGCATTCGCTTCATCTCTATCGAATACGAATACGGATATAGATATGATTCGAATATGGACTTAGGAAACCATATCCTTAAAAATACGGATACGAATCCGAATCAGATATTTATCGAATCCAAATACGGATCGAATAAAGAGTGGACCTGGATACAGATTGAATAAAGAGCTCATCCAAATATGAATCGAATAAAGAGTGAGATCCAAATATGGATCCAGTAAACATGGGATCCGAATATGGATCGAATAAAGACTGCTACAAATACGAATTGAATTTTTATATAAGTTCATAATGATTTTTAAAAATTGTAATGAAAAATAAGTTGCATCATAACAAAAGGGAGTGCCAAGGCAACATGCGTTCTTGACCGAAAGCAAAAAGGGGGGACTGAGTTTCGTAACTTTTGTTCGCGTCCATCGTCAAACAAACAAAGTTTATCAATATCATTAATATATTGTATTTATAATGTATAATAATATAATAACTCATGATTGTGTCTTATATTATATTAACAAAGATATAAAATAATATTAAATATTGTATTCGGATATTCAGATCTGGATTCGGATATTCAAACCAATACCATATCCATATCCGTATCTGGAAATTTTTACAACCCATATCCATATTCGATCTATATTCGATTATTATTCGGATGCGGATATCCATATCTGGTAATTTTTTGAATACGGTAAGCAAATATTTGGATATATCCGTATCCGTTTTCATCCCTACATATTAGGACAAAATTCGTCAAAGACAAAAGAGCAAAGCAATTGCTTCAAACAAGATAATAAAGAGATTAGATTAGATTAGAGATCATTGAAGCGTCCATGTAATGGGCTGTCCTTAGAGAGGATATCGTCCCCATAATATGGGTGCGAAGGATACCGGTGATCCGCTCCTTGGATATTACGACACACAATCATTGTCCATGCCCACCAACGAGATCATCCTCAAAAGTACCTCAAAGAAATGCAAGCAAGATAAGAGAAAAATATCATCTTTCGGTGGAAGAACAGAGGTCGAGAGAAAGTGAGAGAGAGAGAGAGAGAGAAGGCTTCTTGCATGTGAAGAAAAGGACGTATGGGGATGGGTTTAAGAAGACATGGCGCACAACCTTTCGATTTTTGAGAATGCCCCTCGATAAGCGCCTCTTCGGATTCTGAAACAATGACTAAGTCTGAGTTGTTGGGTCAATGTGAATTCTCGTAGCAGTCTAACCATAATTAATTCATAGGATTAATTTATTCAATTCAATAAACGAAACCCACAATAAAAGTACGAGATCCAAATTGACTCCCCTGAGCCCGAGCCCGAGCATGAGTTGAGCCGGAGCCAGAGATGAAGCAACACAGAGTGTACGTGCGTGTGGTCCTCCATTCCTCCTTTATACTACTGCTACAAGAGCTTGGGGTATGAATTCATATGTAAGTTTGAAGGATATGGTATAATCCTCAAGCGCATCACGGAAGCGTGAGCGTTGTATCGACTACGACGAAGAACGACTAGTCGGACTAGTTGTTCTATGCAGCGGAAATTAAATTTTTTTCATGCGACGAAACCACATGATCCAAGAACACTTACTGGATCGTTTCGTCTAAACCACAAACAAGTAATAGGATTACCTCCTGAAGCGTGGTTGCGATCGAGTCTCTAAACGAAGAGACCTCTGTCTCAAGTCCGATCCGACGGAGGAGATGCTTGCGAGCGCAGGGATGAACCGTGTGCTTCTCGCAATCCATGTTGATGATCCAAGCGGTGGATCTCCTGATCTCGACACACGAGATCCGACATCTTCTTCACGAGCGAGGCGCACCAAAGGAGACGGAGATCCATGAGCAAACAATCGGGCATCATAACGATGATACTGCAGCGATGAAGAACCTCTTTAGGGCATCCATAGTGGACGGCCATGAGAGGTGGAGAGAGAGAGAGAAAGAGAGAGAGAGAGAGAGAGAGAGAGAGAGAGAGAGAGATGTACTTCAAAAGCATTGTGTGTAAAGAAGAGCAATGGGGTGCCTCTCCTTTTATAATATTTTGGGATCCATGGATCTCAATACATGGGCAACACAAATCCAATGGCTCTCATTGATTTGTGTTTCTTTTAATGGCTAAGATTTGTGTCGGTAAAAACCAACAACAATTAATTTAATTTAGATTAAATCTATATTGATAAGTCAATATAAATCAATCCTAAATTAAATCAATCAATCATGGAGATTATGGAATGAAGATCGCCTCCTTCCATAATATTGGGTTTGGTGGCAATCTCTTGCAATCTCATGAGATCTCATGAGATCACATTATTCCATGGAAATCTCCAAGATTTACAACAACATTTGTTGTAAATAATTCAACAGCAATAATTCATAATTATTTTGTGAATATTGCAATCTTGCCATTGGAAAATTGTGAATCACATTCACAACTCAAAATAAAATGTAAATTACATTTTCAATTAATTGTCCAATATGAATCCAATCCACATCAACATTTAATTAACAAGTGTAAGTTACAAATAGCTCTCTCTTATATATTACAAATCATATTTATAATATATATGATTAATATGGATAGTCCTATCCACATTATTCATATCCATTATAATTAAATTACATTTAATCATCTTGGATTTCATTTTCTTATTCTCAAATAATATGAATCACATTCATATTATTCACATCTTTGATAAAAAATCTAAGATAGCTCTCTTTATAATATGAATCGAATTCATATTAATCATGATAATTAAATCACATTTAATTATCCATTTTCTCAATGCTAGGATACATTTATCAACAATAGAATTATCCATGAACTCTTTCAAGGATAATGCGCTTTCTCCACGAATACTTGGAGATAAGGACAGGGCGATTGTATTGTTCCACGTATAGTGACTTGGATATTGAGATCATATTTCAAATCCAGATCGCGGTCCTCCCATAGATGCTTGATTAAATCAAGACCGTAAATCTAATCTTCTCATTGCATCTGAATCACATTCAGATCAACGTCCAACATTTGGACTAAGATCAGATTACTTCTCTACTGAGAGGAGTCACTAAAATCCAGACCCGTTTCACCACTCCCTAGGAATGGAAGCGTCATGGTTATACAATCGTTTATGATTACATCACCCTCAAGTATTCCCAATACCTGTACATCCTGCATACTGGAAGACTCAGAATAAAACCGAAGTATTAGATCAACTTTACATTGTCTACTTCTGGATTTTTATCAGTAATTTTCTCATTCGATCATTGGAAGTTGGTATCGATCATATACTTTCCAAAAGCATATATCATACCTAGGTCTTGATCATATACTTTCCAAAAGTATATATCAAACCTACAAATTCAGTCAAGCTTCCAAAGCGAGACGACCGTGCGCACGGAATTTGATTCTCCCCAATATCTTATGAGTGAGCTCATCTCTTCCGGTTCAGTAACTGAACCTGTATGATCCTTTTGAGAGATCGTATTACTCATATGCCCTTATATGCACACCAGCGCGCCGGTGTATAGACCTTGGTTAGGTCATCAACCTATTGGTCTTCCAAATGTACATACTCAAACATATAGTAACACATCTGTCTCCGATCAGAGGATGCATGCCTGTATCGTGACATCATACGATATAGGACTTTGGTTATCTCGATCTCATTAAGTCAACTCTTTGACCTAACTAATCTAACACCTCCGAATCTCTATTCCTATGCAGAGGACCAGCATCAAGAGGTCGGTCGGATATCAGCCTTTATAGATAAGGATTGCCATCTCCTACTCAGGCTGAAGATCATCTCTTAACAATCATTTGACGGTGCTTGATGAGTCCTCAATCTAACTCTTTAGATATTCATCCAAGCACCAGCCTCTATGATTCAACAGTTGAATCAACAGCTGTATGATCATCAAGATGGTCATGGTACATAACCCTAATTGTACTAATTGACCTATTATGCAAATTATTCATTCTTCATTTCAGATCAGGGAATGATATTCGCAATAACATTTATTGCATAATGGCTCGCCGTGGGCTCGCATGTCCAACAAAATATACAAAAACATTAGAACTACTAGATGTGATACTAAAACTCTACCTAAACTCTTACTGTTTCAAATTTAGGAACTCCCAACTTCCCTCCAACATCATTTGGTTTCTCAATTGAAATTAATTAGTTAATCCAATGTAATTGTGTAGATTAATCAATTTAAAACCTAATTACATAGTTTTGAATACAACAATCCTCAACGAATTCATCAGTTTGAAAAAAGAAATAAAAGACATCTTTCGGCTGCCACACTTTGCTTTCAGTAAAGATACCTTCCAATTTTATCCTTTACCCGAGTTTATTACTTTCACCTTAACACGACCGAAATAAACTACATCTTGAATTCCAGACCTTAGTATTGAAGTATAAGGTAGAAACAACAAAGTGTTATTAACGGTACAATCGTTAGGGTTGGTGCTCTTTAAGGCCATGCACCCTTGTCAAGTTTAATGAATGTATTCAGGAAAGACCCTCTTCCTTTAACTACAGCCCACAGTAACATTCGTATAGGTAATGTTCTCCAAGGATACAATGCTAACATCCAACTCAAAATCTTTAACATATTTAGAGCCTATGCTCTTCCTGATATTGCATCTTAAATGTCACTCGAGCTTATAGGGATAAGAAACTCAAGCATAAGTATTGAAATAAGAATGCCAACCAGATCTCCAAACACTTTGTTATTAACACATTGAACCTACTTTATATGATCCCCACTCATATTGGTTGGATTGTTACTGTAGAGGAATTCCAAATGGGTCTCAATCTCATCTCAAGCCTAAACTTTAGGATTAAAAATCTATTAAGTCCCTTAGTCAACAGATCTGCCATGTTATCTTTGGATTTAATAAAATCCACAGCCAACACTCCTCGATACACTAAATCCCTTAACATCTTAAATCTGATTTGTATGTGTCTCCTTGTTTTCTGACTGAACTTTGAATTCTTGGTCTTAGCTATTGTGACCATGTTGTCACAATGTATGGAGATTGCAGGAACTAACTGGCCTACCATTGGATTTTCAGAAAGAAAACCCCTTATCCATTCATCGTCAATTCCAGTAGTGTCCAATGCACACGACTTAGCCTCAAAGGTAGACTGAGCTAAAACGGTTTGCTTTACAAACTCAAATAAACTGCATCGCCTCCAAAGGTAAAGGCATAACCAGTAACACCATTGCTCACCGACTCCTCTATTTTCCCTATCCAGCTTGCATCATTATATCCTTTAAGTACAGATGAATGTCTACCATAATGCAAACTAAGGCAAATAGTTTCCTTTAAGTACTTCAGTACTCGATCCAGAGCCTCCCAGTGAGTACAATCAGGGCAACTAGTGTATCTACTCAACTTTATAACCGAGAATGAAATATCACGTCTCGTGCAATTTGCAAGATACATTAAGCTTCCAACCATTTATGAATACTTTAATAGAGTTACATGTACTTGATGAAACTCCATTTCATCACCTTTATTCTATCATTTTGGCCTCAAAAACCCCAGCAAATGCATGTAAATAGCATCAAATTGTACATAATAGCATTCATCATCCATTGTATTAATTACACATTAAATAAGGTGTTTAATGCCAAAATTATAGAATAAAGGAAAGAAAAGAAAAAGGAGTAAAATATTGTAAATATTTTATGATCCTAACCCCGAGACCAAGGCCAGCATGGGATTGGTCGACAAGGAATAAAGTAGGGGGAGATAAGGGCCAGTATATAATAACCACCTCATTTATTCATGCATATTTTTTACACGTATTTTGACATAATTATTTATTCATCAAATAAAGAAACTTTGTTCATGAAAGTTGTAGAGAATAATATAAATAAAAAATATAAAATTGAGTTTGTGTAAAAATAATACTCAGTGCACATTTTATGCACAGAATAAAAAGCCAAAATCTCAACTTCACAGACCCATATCTTGCAAATAAAAACTCCAAAACACCCAAACTCACCTTTAATTGTATATAGCTTTCCAAGACCTATTTAATAAAATTGGTTTCATAATTTTTGAAGTCCATCTGCAAAAGTTAGGTTTTTGGCCCCCATTGGGCAGCCTGCCTGATTAAAATATTCAATATATTCCTTGTCTATCATTCTTGTCAAATTATATTTTTAGAATTTTGTGAATAATGTATCTAATACATGTGTATACTAAAATTAGACTAAAACTAAAAAGGATTAATAAAATAAAATAAGCCTATGCAAGTTAGTAGGCAAAATACCTATGACCAAGAATGTATATAAATAAAAGGGGAAAAACACTCTTTAATTTTTCTATTCTTTTATATTTTTATAATAATGTAAATAATACATATAACCTATTAAAAATGCAAATCTAAAATAAAAATCAAGAAAATACATTAAATAAATTAAGTACACAAAATACATAGGTAAATTACGAAGAAGAATACCTACACATACATACCTATTTATCTAAAAATAAAAATAAACTCATAAAAATTAAATAAAAATACCTTTATACTCATAAAAATAAATTATAAATTTATAAAATAAGCCAATAAAATAATAGAATAAAATAAACAAATAAAAAAATTAAATGATACAAAATACATGTAAATACACACATATACACTTTATTAAAATAAAACTATAATAAAACACTTCAAAAAATTCAATAAAAATCGTAAATAAATACTACATGAAATAATACATTTTTTATTTTTTAAGAAAATTCTAATAAAATCATTTACTAGGTTAAATAAATCAATTTCTAATAAAATTTCCTATTTTGGCGTCTAGCGGCCGACGTGGACCAATGGGGCGCCGCCCTTGTTGACCGCCCGGTCAACTGTCCCATCTGGGACGTGGCGCTTCTGAACTGTCAACTCCCCGGATTTCTTCCCGTTTTTATGGCCATCCCGTCCATCGATCGAGCTCGCTTCCTTCACAAGAATTGATCTCTGATCATCACAGATGCCCGCCGATAATTTGGATCAATTTGATACCCATTGGATCATGCAATAATCGCCGGTCAATATGGAACCAAGCCAATGTCTATAAATAAGTGCTTCTTCTTCCTTGGCCGAATTTGGCCAATTTTAATCCAACCAAAAGCCTTGATCTCGTTCCTGGAACATTCCTCATGACAGGGGGAGTGCTCCAGCGCCTCGAATCGGCCGGAGGAAGGGAAATTTTGACGCGGCGGAGCTCCGGCGTCCGTCCTACTCCCAGGTGGCCCCCAGGTATAGGAGTTGTCCTTTTTGTGCTTTTTAGTTAGGTTTTGATGTTAGTTTTCAATTCCAGTTGTTAGTTTAGCCTTTAGTTAATCATCATAGCGTAAAATCAAAAATTCGAAGTTCGTCGGAGCTCCGCTCCGGCGACTTCTCCGCTGTGATCTTAACTGTGTCCGACCGCCTCGTTCACTCCATCCCGTTCCTCATCATATTCTCCATCGATCCATCGCCTTTGTCCAACCGAGGACCTCTGGTCTTCACGAATCGGGGCTCCACCTCCGCCGTACGCCGGAGCCCCTCCGCCTCACTCCATCTCGCTGCAAAGCTTCAAAACCCGGGGTCTAGGAGGAAGCCCTCGCTCCCCCGGTTCTTCCAATGCAGGTCCAGCAACGAAAGAAGCCCACCTGGGCTCGAATCAAACCAGGAAGAGGTTCCTGGAGGTCCCAGTCTTCCCCGACCTCGTTCCAGCGCCTCGGACCTCCAGGAGCCATGAGAAGACCGCCGGCCGACGCGGGAAGCCTCCAGCTACGTTTAGACACCCTCAGACGCGCGGGAGAGCCCTGGAGGAGCCCAAGCTTCTCGATCGAAGCTCGCCAGGCGCGAGTATTTTGTAAATATTTTATCATTCCCCTCTCCCCTTTGTATATGCATATTCCTCAAAAAAATATATATCTATATATACTTATATATATATTACCTAATTATATTATTAAAATAAAAATAAAAAATATAAAAGATAAAAACCCACAAAAATAGGCTTCACACATGGATGACTCTGTGATACATGCACATCGTAGGCTTATGCATTTTTGTATTGCTCTCTGTGGTTCGCCCTCTACATACTTAGTCACTGTACATCTTGTGGTAGAGTAATAAATATTAATTCACATTTTTGGACTTAATTCTTTCATTCTTTGCTTGTGGGTTAATTGCTGTATAACTGACGTTCTGTGAGCGGTCGCCTCAGCGACACTATACATATATTATTGTGACCCTCGCAGAATGCTTGGTTATCAGATGGTGCCGTTGCCGGGGAGCAATGAGCATAGCCTAATTTATTTTGTCATTCTTGTGTACATTGTTGATTCATCATTAATTTTGTGAGCAGCTATTTCTATTGTCATTGATCACCATGCTTTATTGATTGATTTATTTATTGTGATTAATTTCTTATTTGCTCCATTTTGATTGATTAAACCTCTACTAATTCAATCTTTTTGTGACTTTGATGCGAGGGCCCGCCATGCGAGGATGGCTTCTTAGGAGGTCAAGCAGCCAAGCTTGGAGGAGGGTGGTCTTCACCTCATGACCACTTGGAGAGAGCATCAAGGAAGCAAGGAGATGGGGATTAGATAGGTTTAGAACACTTAGGATTATTTTTGTAATTTATGGTGAGAGAGAGACAATTTTGGCATGTAATAATTAATAGGACTCTACTCTTCACAATGAGGTCCAGTGCCCGGGTGTCTGTTCACCTGGGGGCCTCATCGCTGTTTTTCGTGTTTTCTACCGCCTTCTTTTCTTTGTTTTCCGCTGTTTTGTGCCTTCCGCCTTTATTTTACTTTGTTTTGTGTGATTGGAGCTCCTAGATATAGGTTGCTTAATTCGGTAGCTAGGTTTAAACATTAATAAGAATGCATGTTCCTATAGTCTACTTCGTATGGATCTAGTCAAACTCAAACAGTTAGGTCATTTATCTCTTAACCCATGTGCCGTGAGCGAGCCCCATCAAGCGCTACTCCTGAACTCGAGTGTGTCGAGAAGAGGAGGGGTAAGCCAAGACCGGACCCTTATGTTAAAGATAAGTGACCAGCTTGTGGTTCTTCACGTTAATAGCAGCTAATGTTTAGGGCGATTTTGTCGAATGCACACCGCCATGTAGATAGGTTTAAAAATTCTGTTTTGCATACCACATGGAGAGAGCTGGGATGCACTGTAAGTCTTCTAACTCAGCATGCATCATTCGGTTCATTGGTGAGATTTCCATCATAGAACCAACTTGCACGGCTTTTCCGCTATCTCCCTCTGTTTTTGAGCACCTAGGACTTAAATGAAAATCTACAAAAATCGTTAGGTGCTGGTATGAAACAGACTCAAAAAAAAGTGAAAACCCAAAAAACTAAAACCAGGGGACTGCTAAATAAACTTTGACCTTAATAAAAATCTGTAATGGACTATCATTGTACTGGGTTCATAAAGCCCTCATTGTTTTCAGGTACCTTGGAGGGGGACCAAAACCCTACTCCCTTGAGCGAGTGCGACCCCCTAAGGATTAGAGCCAAAAACCCAGTCTGCAACTGCCTTGTGTATCGCCTGGATTTCCGAAGTAATGGCGCTTCTATCGTACGTAGGCGAGTAGGGCTTGGTCACCAATGATGACTCTCTGTTGTGTAGAGCATCGATCCTGTCCGAAGTATCGAGCATAGGCCACGCCTTCACGGGGGTGTCTGTCTCATCGTCCTGCGTCCGAGTATGTTCTTGTACGCTCACGGGTGATTCCGTTGCGAGCGAGGACCGAAGTAGTGGTTTCGTCTATCGGCTTCCTCTCTCTATTTCTTTGGCTGAGTAGGGATCCAGGAAGGGTTACAAGGACTCCAAAAATTACAGACTACATGTTACACAGGAGGAGGACAAGTACGAGATACTCTTCCGACAGTACTCTCTCTCCTATAGGGTAGCGTACTAAGGACTTGTTATAAGATATGCCTGAAACAACAAACTCTAAAACTGAAAAGATAATAAGTAGCCGAACCTTCACGGCTTCACATGGCATGAGTTGGTGAACCCGATTTTGTGTTGTGTTTGTATGGATCTAGATTAATGTTCAAAGATCAAGTCCCGCACCTTTGCGCACATTGTGTTACTCCTCTTTGACCCCTGCTCAGTTTGAGCCTTTCTACTGTTTTACACTCCTTTTATTCCTCGTTGACCATCGTATCTTTCATCCAACATCCGATCTTCTCTTGTACTTCGCGAAGTTGATCCATGGATGGTTTCCGTCGAGACCATGCCGACACCCACATCGATTTCATGGACTCAATTCCGCCAATAAGTTCGAGGCGATTCCTGAGAACTCGATCCGGACTTTGCGGATCGATCTCCAGACTCCTCGTTTTCTACCCTTCTCTTGGCCACCCAATAAACTGGGATCACTTTTGTCCCACTTTCACCGTTGTGAATGGAAGTCGATCACAGTCTACATCCTTTTTCATTCACAACATGCTGGGGTTGACCTGAATTCCAGCTTCATCACGGCAGCAGAACATTAATTGCAAGCAGTCTGATCAGGACTATCTCATTATGCAGATAGAAGCCAGTGCGAGCCCTGGAGACTACTCCGGAGTTCATCTCGTCCGACTCAGACCCTGACATGGATCCAGGAGGAAAGGGCAAGGGTCAGCAGCTACCCCAACCAGAGGGACAGATGTCAGATCAGAACCAAGTCAATGCACAGTTACTGGCCTCTATCCAGGCCATCCAGCAGTAGCTGACCGAGCATGCCCTCACATAGACAGCCTTCCAGGACATGTTGAATGATATGATGAACCGAGACGATGGAGGAGGAGGCAGAGGCAGAGGAGGCAGGGGAGGAGGAGGTGGAGGTGGAGGTGGTGGTGCAGATGATGATCTAGAATTTCCACCACCACCAAAGCCAACACTTAAAGAGACATACAATCCGGGAAACACTAGCGAGGAGCCGTACATTCACCTGCAGCAATTCTCCCGCATTTGCCGTACTACCCACTATCCCAATGTCCCTCTGGACATTGTCAAGATGATGGATTTCCCCTTCAGCCTACAGGACAAGGCCCTCTATTGGGTCAATCATCTGGGGAAGGTTGTGACGACCTGGGAGGAGCTGAAGTCCGCCTTTCTGCACAAATATTACCCTCTAGGTCGGCTCAACCAGATGCGAGCCCGAATCAGCAATTTCTCCCAAGGACCCCATGAGTCGATACATGAAGCATAGGAGAGATTCACTGACCTGCAGGAGAAGTGTCCCCATCATGATATTCCGAAGACCAGCTTGGCCCAACACTTCTTTGGGGGACTGAACATTGAAAGCCAAAGGCTCGTAGACGCAGCATGTGGGGGCTCACACTTCAATAAGGATGAAGACGTAGTCTGGCAAATATTTGAAGAAATGGCCGAAGGAGAGGCCGCCCTCTCTTCATCCAAGGCGTATCAGAAGCAGCCCCAGATCCTTCAAAAACAAGTACACATGGCAGCGTCCAAGGAAGCAGAGAGAGATGAGAGCTCCAACCTCAGCATCATCGGGGGCCATCTCTCTAAAGTTGACATCATCGAGAAGCGATCACAAGATCTAGAGAAACTCGCTGTGATCGAGAAGAGGACTCAGAATTTAGATAAGCTGGATCACATCACCAAGCAGTTAGAACTGCTGGTAGGTACCATCAATTCTGTTCAGTCGGAAGCACCACTCGAAGCTCCAGCTGAGAGGAAAGATGAGCAACCACCGCCACATCAGCCTCAGCCAAGCCAGCAACCACCGGCAGTCCAGCACGTGTACTACGTGCAGGCACCCGATTAGAGTCAGCCGCAGCAGCAGATGGTTGTGTATCAACCAGAGTTTATATCAGGATCTGATTCAGTATTCCCACCACCACCCCTGGTCCAGGAAGTGAACGGGGTATGGAGTCACGAAGCACAGCCGACCCGTCCTACGGGACAACCCCAGGGTCAGCCATTTGCCAACCGGCAATACCACCAACCTCAGGGTGGTCGCTTTGGGCAATCCTCTCAGCCTCATCAGCAGTACCATCAACCTCCCCAGTATGCAAACCAGTGGAGGCAGAATTTTCCACACCAGCAGCAGCCACAGTACCGTCATCCACAACTGTTTCACCAGTATGCGGCTGCCCTGCCTCAACAATATCAGCAGTATCCTCCTCCCTCATATCAACAACTTCAACTTCCTGCACCACCTCAGAACCAACAGCAACAGCCTCCACACCCATCTATGCAACAGCAGCGTGGTCTGCACGCTGAACCGACTGAAGTATCCCGTACGAACCCCACCATGGATTGTCTAGCCCAGCTTGTCAAAGGGCTAGCAGAGATGACCAAGCGGCTTGATGACCTGACCGCCACCCGAACTGCCATTCCGGCTCAGGTCGAAGCCAACCCCAATAATTTCAAGAAGAAAGAGCAGGTAGAAAGTAATGTCTTGTCCGTGTCAGAAAATGATATTATTGTGTATTCTAATGCCGTTACTCTCAGGAGCGGTAGGGCCTTGCCTCCGCCTGCTACAAAGATTGGGGTGAATAAAGAAATAGGTGGATCGTCATCTTCCGCATCAGTCGTGCCAGCTCCAGGGGCGGGTGAGGAGGAAGAAGAAGTAGAAGCCAGTCCTGTCGTCGTGCATTTGCAGCAACCTCAGCAGAAAATACAAAAAAATCAGCAAAACCAAAAATACCAAAAAGAAGTTTGCAGCCGAAGTGAAGCCGCGCCAACATTGGAGGAGTCGCCAACAGCAGCCGATCCCGCGCCAGCCGACGGAGCATACGCTACCCTTTTTGATCGCCCTACAGCACCAGCATGTCAGGATACCGTTTGTACTCTTTTTTGTAATGCGGATGTACAACATTCTATGGGTGATGATTTTGATGTAAATAAGAACTCTATTTCTCCTGCTCGAGATGTGCATATTCCTTTTCCTCATGCAATAGAAAAATCCAAAAAAATTGCAAAACGAAAAAAGGCATTGTCCGATCCAGGAGTTGTGGACATATTAGACAAGCTGACTGTTGAGATACCCTTATTGAAGGCCGCGGAGTACATGCCAGCTATGAAGAAAGGGCTAAAGGAGGCATGTACCAACAAGCGTCGCCCAGCACTTGAGAACAGACGCAAAGATGTGGAGAAACACGTGCTATCCATGGCCACTGTTGCAGCTATCAGCAATCTCCCACAGAAGAAACAAGACACAGGAGCACCTCTGATCAGTTGTGAGATTTTTGATCAGGTCTTCGAGCGCACTCTCCTTGACAGTGGATCCTCCATCAACCTTCTGCCCTCATCCATAATGCAAGAATTCGGGCTGGGTCCGCTCAAGCAGACACACATGATCCTTCAGTTCGCTGACCGATCTGTCAAGCGGCCCTGAGGTCTTTTGGAAGACGTGGTAGTCAAGGTGCAGGAAATGAAATTCCCAGCTGACTTTGTAGTCCTTGATATGGACTCGCCTGCACCCCTGCTCCAGACCCCCATTATCCTTGGCAGACCATTCCTTCGTACTTCAGGTGCCGTGGTTGATTACGGGTCTGGCAAGATTACTTTCAGCTCGAACACCCAGCAAATCACGATGAACATGAACAGAGAGCAGAATGACACAACTGATGAGAGGCAGGCAGCGTCTAAAGCAGACTGTGATTTTATTGCAGAAATTAGAGACTCAGCCTTATCATTGGACGATCCATGGACCCGAGAAATCCTCACTCTTGAGGAGGACTTGGAAAGCGCAGTCAGCTTATGCTCCGACGATTCTTGGGAGACAGATTCTCAGATGCAGGCGCATCTACTTGAGCAGTCACTCCAGACCGAACACGATCAGCTTAGCGCAGAACCGTTCGGCACCTCATTAGGATCTCAACAAGATGATGAGGATGGTAGCAGCTTCAGAGAAGTACATCCCACCACTAGCATAGTCTCTCAAGTGACCGACAAGATGGACATGTTAAAACCAGAACTCAAGCCACTTCTTGCAGGCCTGAAGTATGCTTTCCTTGCAGGTGAAGAACAGATGTATCCGGTCAACATCAGCAGCAGGTTGAATTCGGATCAGGAATCTCGGCTTCTCGAGGTTCTAGAAAAGAACCGCAAGGCATTTGGTTGGAGCCTATCAGACCTCCAAGGGATAAATCCAGCCTTGTGTTCACACCACATCTATCTGGAAGAAGATGCAAAGCCGTCCTGCAAATTTCAAAGAAGGTTGAACCCTAACCTTCGGGACGTTGTCATGAAAGAAACAACGAAATGGCGTGACGCAGGTTTTATCTATCCCATCTCCGACTCCAAATGGGTAAGCCCAATGCATGTAGTTCCGAAGAAATCAGGGCTTACTGTGGTTACAAATGACAAAGGAGAGGAAATTTCAACTCGAATACCAACATCCTGACGGGTTTGTGTTGACTATCGCCGTCTCAATGCAGAAACAAAGAAGGACCACTTTCCCTTGCCATTCATTGATCAAGTTCTGGAAAGATTAGCAGGCAAGGAGTTCTTCTGCTTTTTGGATGGGTACTCCGGGTACAACCAAGTGGCGATCGCTCCTGAAGACCAAGAGAAGACTACCTTCACTTGCCCGTTCGACACCTACGCCTTCAAGAGAATGCCCTTTGGATTATGCAATGCACCTGCAACCTTCCAAAGATGCATGTTAGCAGTCTTCACCGAGATGGTAGGCAGTTTTCTTGAGGTGTTCATGGACGACTTCTCCGTCTATGATGATAGTTTCGATTCTTGTCTTGAGCACCTAGACAGAGTACTTCAGAAGTGCCGAGAAGTCAATTTAGTGCTTTCATGGGAAAAGAGCCACTTTATGGTCACTGAAGGCATTGTGCTGGGTCACGTCGTTTCCAAACGTGGCATGGAAGTCGACCCGGCAAAGGTGGATGTCATTTCAAATCTTCAGCCACCTCAGTCAGTAAAGAATGTGAGGTCATTCCTGGGGCATGTGGGATTTTACAGGCGATTCATCAAGGATTTCGGCCACATTGCCCGACCTCTGATAGAACTTTTGTGTAAGGAGACTGAGTTCACTGTTGATCAGCCGGTTCACTGTAGAGTTTGCGTAACGACGAAGAAGAATAGAGAGTGAGATAGAGAGAGAGAGGGAGAGAGAGGGATAACCTGAGATGGGGACTCGACGGCGGTGCACGCCGGAGCTGAAGCAGCAACACTGGTGGCTGGGCTGCAACGAGGTAGTTAACCTCGGATCACGCCGACGGCAGGAGGGGCTCGGTCTGTCACTAACGGAGGGGATACTCCCTGGAGGGGACGGCAGATGCTGGAAGTCGACGGGGTGGCGTTGGTTAAATAGGAGGAGGGAGGTGGTCGGACATGGAAGGGGATTGCGGACGGGGATCGATTGGGGTTGAGAGAGATACGCGGATGAGGAGATTGATACGGCAGCGGCGATTTGGAGATCGAGGATGAAAGGGGATTCGATTGCGAGGATCGGTGATGGCGGGATTTGCGACGAAAATCGCGGAGGTGGCGATCTGATTTGGAAAAAGGGGGCCGGAGGAAGAAGAAGCACAGCAGCCGTCCGATCGGTCGAGATCGGACGGCTGTTATCACGCCACTTGGGCGCAAGAGGGAGAGAGGCAAGGAGGGCGCACGTGCAGAGCACGTGCCCTAGAGGCACGTGTGACGCACGTGCGTCCTTTTTATTTTTATTTATTTTTATTATTATTATTATTATTATTTTAACAAAAACGAGTTTAAATAAAGTCAAAAATGGCTGACATGTGGCGGCACCATGTGCTGCCACGTGTCAGCACCACAAAATTCCGAAGGTAAATATTTTGTAAAATCAATAAAAAATAGTAAATGACCTCGGATTGAAAAACTTTCTTCACGAAAATTGCTCGTCTCGATGAGATCTACAACTTTCATGAACACATCAAAACCAAATTCTGTCAAATGTAAAAAGTGAATTTTTGGGGTATCCTATGTACATAGAATACCTTGATTTTTGGGTTTTATAATTTTTTTATCATTTTTTAAAACAGATAAAAATCCGAAAAAATTACGGTAAAATCAAAGATAAATAAAGACACATTAATCTAATTTTTTTGGATTTTTATTAATCAACAAAATATGTACATAAAATATTAGGTCAAAAACAGCTAAAATATACAATGTACAAAAGAGGCCCAAAACCCAACTTTCACATATGAGCTCCGATTCACTTGAACTTGGTCTTATTTTGAAGGTAATTGAATGCACATTAGTTCAAAAGTGAGTAGGATTAAATCAGATACTGGATGGGGAAGATATGTGGCTTTTAGTCCGAAAATCCTGAAATTAGGGTTTGGGTTTTTGGTCCGCTTATTTGGGTTAGTTATTTTTTTGTATTTTTCCTTTATTCTTGTTAGTGATATGTACACAGTGGAAGTGGTTTTGAGTCATTCGGAGTTAGCATGAATGGGTTAAAAATTAGGGAAGTTAGGCTATTTACAGGTCATTTTGGCTTGGGATTTTTGGCTTCTTATTTTATGCAGATTTATGTGCTAAAATGCCATTCTTATGGAAACATGCATGAATGCTAATTATGCAAAATAGATGCAAGAATGCTGTTGATTTTTAGGGATTTGAGCTTAATAAATGAGATTTAGAGTGATGAATATGAGATTCATCAGTCGTATATACCATGTATATACTATAAGCCATAACTCATACTGAAAAATAAAACATCAACTCAATCTAAAAAGCAATAAGTAGTTCTATAATAATGAAAGATGATTGTGAGCTCCTCAGACTCTTTGTACTTGTACTGATTATTAAGTCAGGAAAAGCGTTGTATGCAAATTATTCTCTTTGAAAAATCCTGTGAAAATTGCTTAAAAATAGTGTGTACAAGTATTCAACCTTTGAAAAATCAATTTTGTGTGTAAAATTTATTTTCTTTGAGTGAAATCAAAATGTGTGAAAACTAGCGTGCAAATGATTGTAAAAAAATTGATTGTCAAAATTGTTTTGAAAAACCTATCTATGATGTGTAAAACCTTGGTAAAATAATGTTCAAAGACGTGTACATGTTTGCAAAATTATTTTGGACTAGAGTTCTCAAAAATCTTTTGAAAAGGATTCTCGAATTAAGTCTGAGGAGTCTACACAAAAATCTCTCATTCGTAAATAAGGAACAATCACAAATAAAACTTATAAAAACCATATTGTATAACAAATACAGTTTTTCTTCTTAATAAATCAGGTTAGATACCTATACAATATGATTCGAAAACTAGTGTGACCTGTTTTGAAAATTTTGTTGTAAAATGTTTTCAACTTGTATAAAATTGTTTGGAGTACAAAACTTTTCTTTGTGTGAAATAAAGGATTTGAAAAACCTATGTGCAAATATTTTGAAAAATGTTTGTCAAAACTATTGTGAAAAATGTATATACAGTGTGAAAAATCTTTGCAAAAATAGTTTTCAAATACGTGTAAATGATTGCAAAAATTATCGTGTACTATAGTTTGCAAAAATTATTTTCAAACTAGATCTGAGAAATAAAAGCATTATTACGGTACTTGTAACTGGCAAATAAAACACATAAAATTCTTTCTGGATAGCCTAAATAAACTACTTCATTAAAACCTGTATATAGCCAAACATTTAGTAAATAAAGCGGCCCGTCCGTGTAAATAATTGTATGTACTTTTCGTATGTGTCAGGATTTTTTGTTTATTTACTTGTAACAAAAAATTTCTTTGTGTAAAAACATTCCTTGATTCTTTTAAACTCTTTGTGAAAAATTGCATCATTCATTGTGCATAGCATAAGCATACCATTCATATTCTTTTTGAGTGAGTTTGATGATTGAATCAGTCTAATAAAGTCTCAAATTGGAGCTTGGTTAGACCTTACTGCACCTAACCGCACTAGAACCTTGTGGGAACTAGGTTGGTACTTCAGGTCTATTCAGACTTAATTCTTTGAGAAAGCAGGGCTGGGTTCAAGTCACCTCAGTGGACTAACTAGAACTTTTTGAAACACACGTATGACTCTTGTCGGCCGTGACCTAACTTGGACACTTGCACTTTTCACTTGGCTCAACTCAGCCGGAGTGGTGAGGGGGTTGGATTTACCAGTCTGAGACGCACACTGGTGGAAACATTCGTCCTCGTCTAGGGAGGGAAGTGCACCCCAACCTGGTCCAGTTTCAATGAAGTCGAATGACAGGAGAATGTGGGTTGCAATAAAGCTTCAAAAGAGGGATAGTCTTCTAGCTCAAGAGGAAAAAGTCCTTATGTAAATGTTGCTGTAAATAGTATGTTGAAAAAAAAAACTCCAAAAAGTGGACAGGCTTGTAAGTAAAAATAAAAGTGCCTGCCGGAGTATGTATATACGTTGTACAGAAGATAAGCAAGCTGGAGCATCAAAGTTACACCATGTGAGCCTGCAGCTGGATGACTTGACTACACTGGTCTTGCATCACCAGGATAGATAGCTACACTGGCTACCGTCCACTCTTTTCTTCTTTTCTTCCCCTCCTCCTCTTGAGTTGGATGCCACTTGAACTTAGAAGGGAATACCCCGCTCCTCGACGGTAGAGGGCTGGATTGGGGAATCATTGGGTTGTCATTCTGGAGAAGTCAGTCCCTTTGTCATTTTAGTTGGGAAGAGCCACTATCACTTACACTGTACAAGTCAACTTCATAGTCATAAGGGTTTGCGTATGACGTAGGCTAGTTCTGACCTGGCTATTGAGGTGGTTTGAACCAAGTTCTGTGACTCTCGAAGGCTGTTGTGTTTTAGATCTAGTTCTCGACTAGGTTCCACACACATCTACACTCAAGGTCTAGCGGGAGCTCCAAATTCTGATTTTGTAAAGACACGCATTGCACTGAAAGCACCCTTATTCACTCTATCCTTCTTTAATTTTCCTTTTTCTTTTCTTCATTCTTTTTACACTTATTGCATAAGTGTTTGCTAGGGACTAGCAAAGGCAAGTATATGGGGGTGATGAACCTCCATTTCATCACCTTTATTCTATCATTTTGGCCTCAAAAACCCCAGCAAATGCATGTAAATAGCATCAAATTGTACATAATAGCATTCATCATCCATTGTATTAATTATACATTAAATAAGGTATTTAATGCCAAAATTATAGAATAAAGGAAAGAAAAGAAAAATGAGTAAAATATTGCAAATATTTTATGACCCTCACCCCGAGACCAAGGCCAGCATGGGATTGGTCGACAAGGAATAAAGTAGGGGGAGATAAGGGCCAGTATATAATAACCACCTCATTTATTCATGCATATTTTTTACACCTATTTTGTACATAATTATTTATTCATCAAATAAAGAAACTTTGTTCATGAAAGTTGTAGAGAATAATGTAAATAAAAATATAAAATTGAGTTTGTGTAAAAATAATACTCAGTGCACATTTTATGCACAGAATAAAAAGCCAAAATCTCAACTTCACAGACCCATATCTTGCAAATAAAAACTCCAAAACTACCCAAACTCGCCTCTAATCGTATATAGCTTTCCAAGAACTATTTAATAAAATTGGTTTCATAATTTTTGAAGTCCATCTGCAAAAGTTAGGTTTTTAGCCCCCATTGGGCAGCCTGCCTGATTAAAATATTCAATATATTCCTTGTCTATTATTCTTGTCAAATTATATTTTTAGAATTTTGTGAATAATGTATCTAATACATGTGTATACTAAAATTAGACTAAAACTAAGGATTAATAAAATAAAATAAGCCTATGCAAGTTAGTAGGCAAAATACCTATGACCAAGAATGTATATAAATAAAAGGGGGAAAACACTCTTTAATTTTTATCTTCTCTTATATTTTTATAATAATGTAAATAATACATATAACCTATTAAAAATTCAAATCAAAAATAAAAATCAAGAAAATACATTAAATAAATTAAGTACACAAAATACATAGGTCAATTACCAAGAAGAATACCAACACATACATATACCTATTTATCTAAAAATAAAAATAAACTCATAAAAATTAAATAAAAATACCTTTATACTCACAAAAATAAATTATAAATTTATAAAATAAGCCAATAAAATAATAGAATAAAATAAACAAATAAAAAAAATTAAAAGATACAAAATACATGTAAATACACACATATACACTTTATTAAAATAAAACTATAATAAAACACTTCAAAATATTCAATAAAAATCGTAAATAAATACTAAATGAAATAATACACATTTTTTATTTTTGAAGAAAATTCCAATAAAATCATTTACTAGGTTAAATAAATCAATTCCTAATAAAATTTCCTATTTTGGCGTCTAGCGGCCGACGTGGACCAATGGGGCGCCGGCCCTTGTTGACCGCCCGGTCAACTATCCCATCTGGGACCTGGCGCTTCTGAACTATCAACTCCTCGGATTTCTTCCCGTTTTTACGGCCATCCCGTCTATCGATCGAGCTCGCTTCCTTCACAAGAATTGATCTCTGATCATCACAGATGCCCGCCGATAATTTGGATCAATTTGATACCCATTGGATCATGCAATAATCGCCGATCAATATGACACCATGCCAATATCTATAAATAAGTGCTTCTTCTTCCTTGGCCGAATTTGGCCAATTTTAATCCAACCAAAAGCCTTGATCTCGTTCCTGGAACGTTCCTCGTGACAGGGGGAGGTATAAGAGCTGTCCTTTTTATGCTTTTTAGTTAGGTTTTGATGTTCGTTTTCAATTCCAGTTGTTAGTTTAGCCTTTAGTTAATCATCGTAGCATAAAATCAAAAATTCGAAGTTCGCCGGAGCTCCGCTCCAGCGACTTCTCCACTGTGATCTTAACTGTGTCCGACCGCCTCGTTCACCCCATCCCGTTCCTCATCATATTCTCCATCGATCCATCACCTTTGTCCAACCGAGGACCTCTGGTCTTCGCGAATCGAGGCTCCACCTCCGCCGTACGCCGGAGCCCCTCCGCCTCACTCCATCTCGCTGCAAAGCTTCAAAACCCGGGGTCTAGGAGGAAGCCCTCGCTCGCCCGGTTCTTCCTATGCAGGTCCAGCGAAGAAAGAAGCCCATCTGGGCTCGAATCAAACCAGGAAGAGGTTCCTGGAGGTCTCGTTCTTCCCCGACCTCGTTCCAGCGCCTTGGACCTCCAGGAGCCATGAGAAGACCGTCGGCCGACGCGGGAAGCCTCCAGCTACGTTTAGACACCCTCAGACGCGCGGTAGAGCTCTGGAGGAGCCCAAGCTTCTCGATCGAAGCTCTCTAGGCGCGAGTTTCTTCCCTGTTCTTCCAGGGAGCTCCAGCGCCGTCAGATCAGGAGGCCCGGCCCAGATCGCACCGGAGCCGTCCGATGAAGACACACACCAACCGTCAGATCAGCCAGGATCATCTAATCCGAACCCTTCATCGGCGAACTGGTGTCCACCGTCAGATGCTTGACACGTGGATAAGTGGCGCACCCAGCGCCGTGGGATATCGCGCCTTTGGGGGTAAATTTCACACCTAACCCCCCGCCTTTTTGTATTTGTAGTTTAATGCTAAGAATAAAAAGTTACGTTGTAAATAAATTGTATAATTTGCATTACGCCCCCTGGAGTTTCTATATTTGCATATTAATCCCTCCGCGCCTCACGTGCAGCATCCACGTGAGGCGCGTGGTTTTTGCACTTAAACCCCGCCGGGTTTTGTTAATTGTAAAATGACCCCGAAAATCAAGGTAAATGTTTAATTCTGTTGTAATTTTTGCATGGATGCCCCTGATAAATATTTTAATTGCAAAAATGCCCCTGCCAGGCCATATATTTTTGTATGCTTTGTCCATTTATTTTTTGCTTGAGATTAACTGGAAAAATTTTGCAAAAATGGATATAAACTTCTGTTAACATGCTCTTGCACGCCATATTTTTGGATTTCAATTTTGTTGTATTTGTGCATTTATTAAAATAAAAAACATGCCTTTTATTTACTGTCTAACTTATAAAATTCCAAAAAAATATTAAAAGACCTCGAAAAATTCTAAAAACAATTCCTAGTGTGTGTTTTGATCTATTTTAGTGTCAGTCCAAAAATCCCTAAAAATCTCAAAAGGAAAACCTTAAAAATTCAAAAATACACAAAAACTTCAAAAAAATATATAAAATCAATGAAAACTCAGAAAAATATAAACTCGGTTCCTATGTCTTCTATATTTCATTATCTTTATTAGAAAAATAGTGAGGAAGAATTTTGTGGCTGTTTGCTATTTTTGATCCCTATTTTACTTACAGCCAGTACCTATCTCACTATTTCCCCCTATTTCAGCATATAAAAATACCAAAAACAATTTGAAAAAAAATACCCAAAAATCACTAAAAAGGTAAAAAATTCTGAAAGTCCCTAAAAGAGTTTATTTCTATATTTTTTTGAGTATTTTTATATACTTTTGTAAATATTTTATCATTCCCCTCTCCCCTTTGTATATGCATATTCCTCGAAAAAAATATATATCTATATATACCTATATATATTTTAAAATAAAAATAAAAAAATATAAAAGATAAAAACCCACAAAAATAGGCTTCACACATGGATGACTCTGTGATACATGCACATCATAGGCTTATGCATTTTTGTATTGCTCTCTGTGGTTCGACCTCTACATACTTAGTCACTGTACATCTTATGGTAGAGTAATAAATATTAATTCACATTTTTGGACTTAATTCTTTCATTCTTTGCTTGTGGGTTAATTGCTGTATAACTGACGTTCTGTGAGCGGTCGCCTCAGCGACACTATACATATATTATTGTGACCCTTGCAGAATGCCTGGTTATCAGTACTCCACTCTTATTCTTAAAAGCATTCCGGATCAATCAAAAGGAGCGTTTGCATCTTTACAATCTTGATATCCAAATTTCTCAAGTACCTTCTCAATATAGTGAGAATAAGAAACTACAATCTCATCAACTGACCTTGTCATTTTGAGTCTCAAGATCACATCAGCAACTCATATATCATTCATCTCAAACTTGCTACTTAAAAATACTTTAATCTCATTAATAATCCTTACATTAGGTCCAAATAATAGTATGTCATCAACATACATACACAAGACAATACATTCACCACCTTTCATCTTGGAATAAACACACTTGTCGAATTCATGAACCTTAAAGCTATATGAACAAATAATTTTGTTAATTTTTATTCCACTATTTTGGTGCTTGTTTCAATCTGTAAAAGGATTTAACAAGCTTAAAAACACATCCCTCATTTACAAGAGTTACATACCCATCATGTTGATCCATATAAATCTCATGAAGATCACCATGCAAGACGGTGGTCATCACATCCATTTGGTGGATAGAGAAATCATATACATATGGCAATGCTATAAGCATCCGGATTCTGGTCAACCTAATCACAAGGGAATATGTATCAAAATAATCGATACATTCCTTTTGCCTAAAGACCTTACCAACCAATATGGCTTTATACTTTTCAATAGAATGATCTGATCTATGCTTTCTCTTAAACATCTACTTGCACCCAATGATAAATTATCATTTGTGTAAATCAATCAGTTCTCAATTTCTATTAGCCATAATA